>CAOLHI010000093.1:0-600000 GCA_948474755.1 Ctenosaura bakeri | reverse complement strand
GAATCACATGATCATCACATACCCACTCATACACACATTTTCATTGTAGGTCTTGTTTGTGTTTTTGCTTGTTTGTTAGTGACTTGCTTTCAGATGGACTCCTATTTGTGGTTATGCCATCCTTGTATTTTCTTGGCAAGATTTGTACAAAGAGGTCTGGCATTGCCTTTCTCTTAGGCCATTTCTGCACTACCCTGTTACAGTGCTATTATTCCACTTTCAACATCCTATGGAATTCTGGGGTTTGTATTTTAGGAAGGAGCATTTAGAATTCTCAGCCAGAGAGCTCTTTAGCTTCAGTAAACTACAACCCCAGAATTCCATAGAATGTTGAAAGTGGAATAATAGCACTATAATAGTCTAGTGCCAAAATGGCCTTAGACAGTGAAAGTATGACTTGCCCAGGGTCATTGAGTGATTTGGCATTCCTGAGTAGGATTTAGAACTTTTCTCTCACAGAATCCTAGTTCAACGTTCAAACCACTACGCCATATTGGCTTCCACACATATTCAAACTTTTCCCCAACTAAGATAGCATGACAGAGGAAGTGAGGCTGACTCTGCCATAGTGTCAAAGGGACACTCCTTGAGGATACATCTCAGTTTGGGAGCTGCTTTTTTCACTTTTTCTCCCTTCTTGGAGAGGCTTAGCGAGAGATGGTCAGAAAGCAAGTAAGTCTAGTATGAGTTACAACCAGAGATTTCCCCTCCATGGACTAGACAATGCTAGACTAAAAAGACTCAGAGGGCCACACCAGCATGCTGCCAATAAACCAGAAGTGATGTCATGCCACTTTCTGTTTGTATTTTGGCCTGTTTTAACCATTTTTCTCAAGCTGCAGGTAGTGAAAATAGTAGACTGACCTGTTTTCAGGGGGTTTTAGGGGGTTTGGAATCATCAACACAAAATTATTTCAAAGAATGCTTAAAAAGGGGAATATCTGAAGCTTTGGGATTTCCCTTATGGCTTGGGTTGGGTACAAAAAAAGGGAGTGAAGGACCACATGTAGAGTGTGGGCCATACCTTGTCCCCTCCAGAGCTGGCCCAAGAGTTCAATTCAAAATGAGACAACTTCATGCGCTCATTCTGAAGAAATGGGGGAAGCTGTTGGACTTATTCACACTGTAGCCCTTTTCGCACATTCCCTTTTCGTGCTGCTGGGTTGGGGTTTTAGCACGAGAAGGCTTAGCAGGAACACTCTTGCAAGCTTCCTGCTTTGGCTCCACAGTTCCTTCCTCGTCGTGCGAGAGCCCCACCTCTTCTGTTCGCAGTGCAGCCTGGGACCTCAGAGGAAGCACTGAGGAGAGGACGTGCGACCGGCCTGGCTCCTGACGCACTGCATGCCGGGTAAGTGCACGCAGGGCCCAGGAGCATTGCGCGACCGTGCAGCATTTTCAGCTTTAAGCTGAAAATGACAAGATGTGTGCACAGTCCACATCAGGCCCTTGAGCATCACATAAATGTGAGTGCATCATGCAGACCACTCCTCACATTTACACAATGCTCAAAGGGCCCTCTCGCTTCAAAAACGCCATGCGAAAAGGGCCTGTGTCATGGACAGATAATCTACATTCTAGCTACAGAAATCCCATAAATATCACACAGAATGTCCATAATGCATTGGTATCCAGACAACATGTCTATAATAAGTTGCATGGTTGCTTTCAATTTGATCTGTTAAGTAGGGTAAATAGATTTGTTTTTGGTTGTTTGCAATGTATTTTGCAACTGAGCCTTTGTGGTTAGATATGTAGCACACAGCAACTTGAGCCAAAGCACAGAATATGCATGTGGGTGAATTAATGGCAGGCCTAAGTCCTGGGCCTTTAGGCATGCTCAGGGATTCACATTTGTCTGCCATCAGACCTTTTATTCTTTGCCACAGAAGACAATACCATGCAACTCGACAGCATGTCAGAAACTGCCTTTGAAGCTCTCCTGAATTTCAAAGTAGGTTTACTTTATGTAGGTAGGCAGACTTCCGTTTGAGAGACACAAGTTTAAAGCCTTATTGAGGACACGTCAAGGCTGTAGCTATAGAAGAGCAACATGAGGACATTTCCCCACCACCAAATAGGAATACTGTCATCCTAAAGAAATTTTCCTTCAGTCCCAAATTTCTACAATTGCAGCAACTTAAAACTTCAGTTGAGCATTCAGAAATATAGAGTTGGCATGCAAAGAAAACAAGCACATGCAGCTACAACAGGAATGCAAATATAGTAAATATGAGTTCTAGGACTGAGGGAAAATTTCATTGAAACAAATGCCTTCATCCTTCCCACCCCCATTGCCCATAGCTACATCCTTGGACATGATGCAGTTGTATGTCTATCTGGATACTGAATATTGAGTGGCTCTAGACCTAAGCTGATGTTCCTTCTTAATGATATTTACACAGTTTTATTTTCTTTATCTGCAGAGCAATTCTCCATGTGTCTACTGAGTAGTAAGCCCCTTTAAGTTCACAACTGCATTCATCTTACATCTTAATTTATATGTTCTCTCCCAGGAGGATACATGTTTCCTACCCTCCCATATGGTCCTCAAAGCAACCCTTTAAGTCAGGACAGGCTGAGGGGCAGGAACCGGACACCCAGTTCTAATCAGTGGAATGGGAGTTGAATCTGAGGCCTTCTTGCACCATATCTCAATATCACATTGTTCTGTTTCAATCCCAGTATTGCCATTTCCATGATGGTATCAGGTTATGAACACTCTCTACCACACCCTTTGGACTTATGCAGATGAGCAGTATTATTGCCACATGTGTTCTCACTGCATTACAGTGTCATTGGCCAGTCCGTTTTCTCGCCTTTTCCCCATCCCACATTTGTGAATGGTCAGGGGGTTTGTTTGTTTGTTTTTCTTCAAGCCTTACTAACACAGCAACGTTGTAATGTCATGACATGCTGGTACACTATTGTGTTTTTGCACTATAATGCTAAAAAAAGTATTAAAAAATAAGAAAATAACTCAAAGGAGAAACTTAAAATAAACACAGGCCATTTCCACACTACACTGTTATAGTGCTATTATTCCACTTTCAACATCTTGTGGAATTCTGAGGTTTGTAGTTTAGGGAGGAGCATTTAGAGTTCTCAGTCAAAGAACTCTTTGCCCTCAGTAAACTACAAACCCCAGAATTCCACGGGATGTTGAAAGTGGGATAATAGCACTGTAACAGTGTTGTGCAGAAATAGAAATAACAGAGAGATGATAGTTTTCGAACTTACGATGCCATGGGAGTAGCTGAGGGAAGGACAATCTGGGAACACTCACACTGTACCCACTCCCAAATAGGCTACAGAAGGAAGCACAATCAAGTACTATTGAGAAACCGCACTACCATAGGTAATGGGATTGTTGCAGGAAAGAAGATCTTTAACAGATTATTTCCAGCATTGGAAAAGGGTGGATATTGAATGAATTGCAACATGATAGCTGCTGGTTAACAACATTATGCAATAGCACAGATCCTGAACTGGCAATAACATGTTGCTTTGGTGGTGTGACACCTTCGTGCAGTAAGGCTCTGAATCTTAATGTGCTCGCTTACTTACTTATTTAATATCCCGCCTTCCTCCTCTTCTTCAAGGCACCTTACCACCAATTAAAAACAAGGTACAGCTTTGAAAAAAGTATTTGTACAAAAGATAAAGAAACAAGTAAGCAACCATGTTGTTAAAAGCACAAAGTTAAAACAATAAAAAACACAATCAAAACATATAAAAAATACATGAGCACAACCCCATTAAAAGCCTTTTCTACCACAAAAATTATAAACCAAAGACCTTCCTAGGTCTTTGCCAGCCAGCAGAAGGAGAGGAGTTTTATGTAAACCTCCTGTGGTAGGGAATTCCACAACCCGGGCTCAACCCACAACTGTAATTGAATTAAAGTGTACTATATAGTTATGAGATTAAAGTACAAAGAATGATACTTGACAAATAGTATGGGTTTCTTTAATAGGCTATTTGATTTTGATTTTGTTTGTTATACAATGGACTTATATTTGTAAACTGATATTATGGTGCTTAAAATTACCCTAGAAATTTATCAGGTACTCAAAGGAAGTGAAAAGAATTGAAGCACAGTAACCTTATTTTACTTTAAATGGCTAGAATCCTTTTAGTTAGTCCCATCTAGAGTAGACCCATTCATGGATAATTGAATGGTAAGTCAAGACATAGGTTGTTGTATGATTGAACGGTAAGCCAACACATAGGTGAATTCCATTGATTCATTAGGTCTACTTGTATAGGACTAGCAACAAATTCAGCCCTCTGTTTCTCAGTTTTGTCCACACTGGGGAGACACATCTATTTAATTTGAGAAGATGTGCAGAATAACATCAGCAAGAACATCTTTGTCATCTAGCCAAAGGAGATCAGGTTCATCCAGATAGCACACCTTATAGATCTGTTGAGGTAGAGCTAACCACCAAAGTCAGAGGAGCTGGCTAGGAGGCCAAATCTGTTTTCTTGGTACCCTACTGAACAAACAGAAGAAGAACATAGACATGGAAAAATGGTTGTTGCCTTCAGTCTCATATCTTGGAAAGCACAGCCTATTGGGAGCCATCCTGAAGAATGCTAGGTGAGCCCTTTCACCTTTTGATTCCTGGGAGGAGATACCTATATGACTGATTAGCTAAAGTAAGGAGAAAGCCAGACAGAGCAGAAAAAGAAATGGAGAGGCCAATAGCAGAACTGGAATCCTATCATCTTTGTTTTGACTAATTCTGTCTCTTGTTTTCTATGGGACATTTATTTCTTATTTTTCTTATTAAACATAGCAATCTCATCTGCACCAAAGAAAAGGCAAGGCAGCAGGCCAGGTAGAACTCCGGTGTCTTTCATACCCAGTTGTCCAGCCAAAACCTTTTTGAATCAAGCCTGGAGAGCATCTGTTTATTAGATGTGAATGAGGATACTATATATTTGTCCAAAGTCATCTTGTCATAGGTTCTGGTGTAATTTTTTAACCCCACTTTCAGGAATTATTTAAGTTTATTATTTCATTTTAGCAGTCTAAATTGAATTTCTGCTATACACCTGAATTCTATGAATCACAGCAGCAGCCCAACTAATCTAAGTTAATGGATATAATAACAGATTACAAAAGAACCTGATTTCAGCACACTGATTGGGGCCTGGAACATTATTTCAGTGTGGAATTGAAGTCTACATCAATTACACTAAGGAATGAGAAAGTAAACTAGTGTCAATGGAGTCTTCTAAATAGAAAGCCCTTCTTTTTATGATGTTCACCATGATAGATGTATGCCTTATGATATCCCAGAATCTTTAAAAAGTTCCAAGTCTAAAAACTTTAACATTGCTGGATTATTCTTTTTATCAGAGGAATTTTAAAAAAAAAAGCATGTATAAAATTGTTAAGGTGGTCATAGAGCTAAAGGCATTTTTCCAAGCATTTCTTTTAAAAAAAGGACAAAATCCTTTGTGGCAGTTACAAATGCATAACCGCAAGTTACACACTTGTAGCTGTTAATGTATTCTCAATCCCAATATAGCCCCTGGTTTAGAGACTGTGTAGGGACTGGGAATATCTCTCAGTCACTGTTTGCTGGGCAGCAGTGCCACAACTGATGGGGATCTGCTCTGCTGTTGATTAGGAAGCAGATGGCTGATGTTCCCCAACCCCTCTCTCATGTGAGCAAACTCCAACATTAGAGGGTGGATTGTCACAGGAGTCTTGCTTCTGCCTATCACACCAGAGATCACTCATGTGAGTGGGCAAGACTGTCCCCTTAGCTGCTTCCTGATTGATGGAGAACAGACCTTTATCAATTGCGGTGGCTGCTTCCTGGTAAGTGGGAATTCGGGGGCTGATCTGGGATTCACTACATAATACTATAACCGCAGTGCTTGCACATATGTGTCTTTCATACATGATTCTGGCAAACGAAAAGATCTGCCATTTTGACCAGCAGGGAAATCCATGTGTTGCCATTTCTCTTGCCACCACTATTCATGTTATCATAACTTCCCATCTGCATCTGGCTCCCATGAAAGATGGCTTGGAAGTTGACTAGCATATGGGTGTTTGGGCCAAAATGTCATCAGCAAAAAGTTGGCAACTAGGTGTTCTAGTTGCCAACTAGATTACTGGAAGTTATAGTCTGATAAAGTAACTTTTCTAGACTCTGATAGCTAATGATTAAGAATCTTGTTTTGCTGAGCTGTGGATGGTACTACTTCATACTGCGAGGGGTGGAGGGGCTGACATGATTGGATATTTCTTCATATTTGTTTCTAAAATTTTTCCTGACTATAGGGAACTAGATGGCATGTATGCATTACTAGTGTATTTACCCGGCGTTGGCTAGGATTTTATTTTCTCATTTGTTAGAAATACCTTAGGAATTACCTTACCTTACTTTAGGAATTAGATGCAGCTGAAATGCACAGATTTGATATCCTGGGTCTCTAATTCCTCAATCTGTGTTGTCCAGTATCTGTAACTTTTCTCCACATTTCTCAATCCAATCTGTATTTAGAGTTGTTAACATACAGAGGTTCAGTTTCTGAGGGAATACACTATCCTCCTCCTTCTTGCTGCTGTCAGAGCCCAACTCCCTGCCTGTGCCTCTCTGACAGCAAGGGAAAGAAGGCGAAGGTACTTGCCCAAGAAGAGGAGGAGGAGGCGGCAGTGGGGAGTGTCCAATACAAACAACAAATGGAAGTCAAGGTCTAATCCAAAAGGTCCAGAAAGCTGAAGGTCCATCCAGAGGGGTCAAAGGAGCCGGAACATGAGGGCCATGAAGCCTGCATATTAATTTGCTACAAGCAAACAGCAAGCCATGCTGACAGACTTAAATAGCCACTGAAAACAGGTGTTACCCATCACTGTTCTGATTCCTTAATCTAGCCAATGCAGCTTTGCTCTGAGCTGTTCGTTTCAGTCACCCCCATGATTGGGAGCTAGGGGGCACAGGTGAATGTAATTCCTCTAAATAACTGATGGTTCCTTCTCCCTCTGGAGCTGGCTGGGGCAACTCTTCCTCTGCTTGTCTTTCAACTGATGGGGATGTTTGCAAGCTGGTTTGGTCAATCACTGGCTCTGTTCTTGGCATAATCAGTTGCTCATCGACCTCAGATCCGTCATCTATCACAGCTGATAGGCCTTGTCTCCATAACAACCAGCCAAGCCCAAGAGCTCTCTGGCTAAGAACTCTAAAGGCTCCTCACTAAACTGCAAACCCAGAATTCCATAGAATCTTCACAGGCAGCCAATCATATGAGGTCTTCACCTCACACAGCCAATCATATGAAGTCTTCAGCTGCCTGACACAGACAAACTCACAAACTTTTATATATTACATATGGCATTAGCAATATGTTGCAAACGTTGGTAATAATATTCAGAACTTCTTCATAATAAACCCATCTCTCATCAAAATACTGGACTGAACTGGTAGATTACAAATCAGCTTTCAGTCTTCAAATGCTAATAAAACAAGAATCTATACAGAAAAGTCGTTTGTTTGTTCATTTGTTTATTAAAATATGTCTATTCCATCCTTTATCATAGGATTTCAGAGTGGTGTACAATATAAATACTTTAAAATACTTCCAGATTAAAAGCGTAAGTAATTTAAACAAGAAAAAATAAATAAATATGGTGACCATTAAAACCACCTTGAACACTGCAGTTTAAAGCTATGTATGTGTATACTTTGAAACAAATCAATCCCCAAAGGCTTTAATGAAAAGCCATGTTTTGATTTAGCACTGGAAAGAAAGCAATGTTGGCATCAGTCATACCTCCAATCCTGGGTGCCTCAACTGAGAAGGCCTCTCTTATGTCCTCATACACATGCTATTGCTCATATCTCATATTGTCTCCACTGGTGGGTCACAGATGAAGGCCACTTCTGTAGATCTCAATCCTCAGGCAGGTATTTACAGGGTGAGAAAGTTTATGATTCCTTCACCCTTGATATTGCAACCATAAAGACTTTCATCTCTGTCTCTTCTGTTTCTTTCTCTCTTTTTTGAAGAAAAAAAAGTATTGGCTTTGTGTTAATAATCTCTCATCGTATGTCTTATCTCAGTCCCAGCAGCACAGCTGATAATTCAAACAAAACAAACTTGTATTTAGTAAGCACAAGGTCAAAAATCAAGTCCAACAGAATTTGAATGCAAGCAAGTCCAAAGTCAGTCAGGGTAATCTAGAGTCAGGCACAGAGTTCAGCAAGGCATCCAGCAACAAGACAGGTCAGATAAGCTCTGACACTCCTGGAAGGGAAGGGCAGCAGCTATATCGGTCAGTCACCTAATACAGCTGTTGCCTAAGTAAGTGTTGTTGGTTATAAATTATCTGGGATCGACATAATCTCTCTCTTTGTTGTCTGCACTCAGCAAAGGTGGGTACTAGTAAGTTGTCTTCTGTGTTTGAAGGGCAGGGCTCTCTGCTGGAGCTGGCATAACTCCCTGTTCTATTTGTGGCACTGTAAGGTCTTCCTGTACAAGAGGTCCTGGCATGCCCCTTGTTTCAGCCTCTGGTATGTCCCCTGTCCATGTTCTGGAAGCAGGGCATGACATCTTGATTACTACAGTCTTTCTTCTTCTTCTTCTTCTTCTTCTTCTTCTTCTTCTTCTGGTTCATCATTCAGTCACAATTATCCTATACTCTACTGTCTACATTACTAATCCATATCTTACTCTGACCACATGACTCCACTTCTTAATTTTCCTAATTTTCCCCTTCTTTATCTCTCTGCATTTATATCCTAATAATCTACTTCCTCTGACCTTTTCCCAGTAAGCTCCAACGGCCTCCTGACCCCTGAAAAGACTCCATTAATGTCCCCTTGTCTGGGACTGCCTCCTAGAAGGCTGTTGTTGACCACCTCCCTTTCTGAAGTTCCTCCTCCAAACTCACCTTTTCCCCTCTCAAAGGAAGACTTTAGATTGCCACCCTATTGCCTAGACTAGTAGATAGATAGATAGATAGATAGATAGATAGATAGATAGATGTAAAGAAATATGATAGTGTGACATCACTCTAAGCCCTAACAATAAATTTAAAATACTCTTTAAGAAAAGAAAGCATTTAAGCACATGTAATTTTATTTTAAAACAACACTGGTTAGTGTCAAGCCTTTCCAGCTTCCAACCATACCATATGAGCAGAGTCCCAGGTATGAATATGTTGGACTCTGGTCACTTACTAGTGAAGTAAATGAACTTTTAAAATGCTCAGTAGCATTGTCCATTTTTCAGCTACTTCTTATTTTCTAAGAAAGCAATTTGGATGATTGAAATGCTGTGTTCTATAACTCAAAGTCTACCTTTTGGTCAGAAAAGTCCTATTTTCTCTCTCTCTCTCTCTCTCTGAGAATGAATAAAATGGTAATCACAAATTTACTTACTGGTACAAAAATACATTCTTTAAATGAGCACTCAAATCATGGGAGAGGAATTATTCTGATAAAAAGTAAGTAATATACTAATAAATGCAGTGACATATATGACTGTTCTCATAAAATTACAGTTGCCAATATCATGAAGCCAACTCTTTTAAAAACATTTTTGGCCTTAAGTGCTGTTTGCATGAGAAATGAAATAGTATAAATTGCTATAAAGTGGGCAATGTAATGGCAGCTGAAATTAAGTAGTATGTACTTGCACTACATTTTTGTGTGGAATTTTTGCATTTCCAATAAGCAGGATTTGACACAGAGTACAAGGGAGGTGGTGCTAAATTAAAACTTTTAATAGCAACTAGACTTGGTGGCTCTCATGAGATATATAAGCTTCCACTTTATTTTTTAAGATGAAGAACATTGCCGTCCCAAGGCTAATGCTTTATACTTTATTTTTTATTTATGTATCTACATTAAAATATAAGTGTGTCCTTTGAAGAATTAATGTGTTAGAAGTTAAAGTAGAACATAAAAGAGCAGACCACAAAGACATGACTGTGGAGGCACTAAAGGGAGAGACAGAAAAACAGAAACTATGGCAAATGTAAAAGCAATTCTGTCACAGTTCTCCAGTTCTCCATGATGCTGTTTCAATGTGATCTTTTAGGAACATCTGTTCTTCTGAGTGTGATCTTTTAGGAATCTCTGTTCTTTATTTAATGCAGATTGTCACAATGTACAAGGTATGTTTAGCAACTTGCTACTGTAGCCCTACCACGCCTGCTGTTCTGCTTGTGGGGAACTATTCTCCTCTTCATTATATGGGAGTGGAGATCCCATTCCAGAAGGAAAATGGGAAAAATAAAAATGAATGAATGAATGAATGAATGAATGAATGAATGAATTCTCCTCCCTTTGTTTTGGCTGACACTGCAAGAACATCAGTAATAATCTGGCATCCTATTGGTGATTTATGGACTCACACCAATGCAATTCACTTTTATGGTCATTGTGAAGGTTCAAATTCTGTTCTAAATGCATTACAACCAAAATCCCACTCAAAATTCACCTTATAAGCTGTATAACCCACCCCCAATCCTAACACAGCCATTTCTATGTTGTTAGAGAGTAGAGGAATGAGCAGGGCTGCATCTGGCTTTAGCTGGATATGCTGCAAGGACAGTATCTTCAGAGAGCCTGCAAGGATTTCCAAAGGTTTCTACTAATACCTGTCACAGTACATCCACCCATTGCTAGATGCATCCCCATTCATCACCACTTTATCTGACAGCAGGGAAATCACCAAGTTGGGGAGGTCACACTATTTAAAAGGTGAGTTTGTGGAAGGTAGCACCAGGAGACATACCTCATTTCTGCACAACAGGGGCTCTTACAAGTTGTCCTGTCACAGTCCTGGCGGGGAAGGGAGTGTGACAGGAACACTTCCATCTTTACAGGGCTGGCTCCCTGAAGAAGGAAGTGACCCCATCTCTTCCTTCCGCAGCACAGCCGGGCATTTCCCAGGCTGCACTGTAGAAGGAAGCATTGCCATTGTGCTTCCTGCCCTTCCGCAGGACAGGTAGGTATGGGAGTATCATACAATCGCAATCACAAGTGCTAAATGGATTTTATCCATTTAGCAAATACCCCACAAGTGTGACACATGGGGACAAGATGGCAGTGGTTTGGCAACAACATTGTGCAGAATTATGACCAGCCAACCACCGCCATCCTGTCCCCATAGCGGGACAGTCCCATCATGGGAAATGGTCATAGCTATGGAGATGTAACCATGTGATACATGTAAGGTGTCCCAATGTAGGATATCAGCCATAGTGTTTTTTATGCATCGGTGCAGATGTGTAAGTCTAAACAGCCTGCATAGAGCATGAGTCCTTGGGAAAAATTGTTGATTATCACTGTTGATACCACAGTGATAATCTGCTAAAGCATTGGTATATTTCTTCTGTGTTAATGTTCTGATTTGTTTGCTACTGTAGAAAATTATTATTATTTGTTCTCCCTACAGCCCAGTGATAAAATGTTGTTGCAGAGAACTGGGAGGTTCTTCGGAATTTTCTTTTAGGCTTACATATTACCTTTCAATGTTCTTTCCTTAATGGGGGCCACTGGGAATTGTGCTCTATTAACAAAGGGCAATTTCTGTTAACACAGGCTGACAGTGTGGCCCCAGGGCCTTGGCTAGCACCCCACATAAACTGAGCATTGGAACATTTACAACAATTCTCTGCCATGCATGCCATTTGGGATTCAATGGCAGACTTTCAGAGTTTTCGCATCAGTAAATTGATGTGGAAGTGTTCCCCACTAAGATCAATTCAAGTGAGTTGGCAGAGCACTGGCCACTAAAAATATTTAAAGTGCTAAACAAAAGAAAAGAAAAGAAAAGAGGTCATATTGAAATGATGAAGATGACTGTAATATAAACAAGTATCAACAACAGTTTAAGAATTTCTGGATATCACCAGATTTGAAGAAGATCACCATTTAAAAACATTAAAGCATCTTGATCCAACTCTGTCCTTTCCAGGGCTATTACAGATGTGCACTTTGGAGAGAGAAGAGGGAGGAGAAGAGAGTCATAAATGTGTGTGTGCATGTATGCACATTAGTGCATATGGTGAATCTGCTCTGGTCTTAAATATGAACTTTAAAGCAGTGCTACTCAAAGTGGTGGTCTCTAGACTGGTTCCAGTCTCTGACAAGTTTCCGGATAAGAAAAATAACAGTTGTACCCAACAGTGATGATCCATGGCACATGTGGGTTTGGTGTTGACATTGGGGTAAAAAATGCTAGTCCTGTTACCCTGATTTCTGGGAGTCCCGTAGGGGACACCTTAATGTGCTCCATGTGATAGGGAATGGAAGCTAGCTAGAGCATGAGCAATAGTAATGCGAGAGGCAGGGTAACCTAGCGGGGTCTTTTTACCCAGTTTTTAAGGGTTCAGGCCAAGCCAAAAACCAAACAAAGATGTCTAATAAATGATTTTATTAAATGAAAGGCTCACACACCAATGCAACCACTCACACACTCACTCAAGACCTAAGAAGCAAAGAGTGGAAACTGGATAGGGGAAATATTGAAGGAATCATAGTCGGGGTGATACTGCACCTTTCCTGAAGTCCTTGGTCCTGGAAAAACAGCAAAGTAGAGCTTGTCAACGCCAAGGCGTGGCAGGCAGCCAAGAGCCGGCTAATAGGTCTTTTCCCAGATAAGGTAGACAGGCAATAAATCAAAGGGCTTTACTTCAGCAGTGGGTAGATAAGGCAGCAATAAACTAAAGAGACTTTTGCAGCAAAGATATTCCCTGGCTGTTACATCACAGCCAGGCAAAACAGCAAACAGAGTCCACGTACCAGAGAGTTTGTTCCTCAGTCAGTCGGGCAGCATTTCAGGAAGCAAGGCAAGGGTCCCCGATAGCCCAGCAGGCACATTCAAAATGGATGGTTGTGAGCCAACAAAGACCCAAGGCTGAGTGAGTGCTTTTATTAAGCAGGCCCTCACCCAGGTGCTACCTCAGCTGGAGCTTGATTGCTTGGAGTTTCCTATTTAAACGCTCTGACCTTCTGAGAGCACTCTTTTGCTCCCGCTGCTGCTGGTAAGTGGACACCTGCTCTTGAATCTCTGGGTCTAAGGCAGCCCCTGGGTCCATTGCTGGGGCTACTGGGGCCAAGGGCTCTGTGTCCAGGGCAGCCTCTGGGGTGGGCTGTGCAGCAGGCTCCATGGCAGCCTCTGGGGTGGGCTCTGCTGGTGCAGCAGGCTCCATGGCTTTGAAGTCCTCTGGTTCAGACTCAGAGCTTGAGTCCTGGAGTGCCAGGGTCCTGACAGAGCTCAGCACAGAGAGGGCAGGGGGGATTACTCGACTGATGGAGAAATGGTCAGCTAGTATGACTGAAAGTGATCCAATGAAATGCTCAAAAACTGGGAATATTTGTACGGGGAAAAAAACCTTGAGGGCAAATCCTCTCCTGGGGAGAACAAAGGGTTTTGCAACAGAAAAGAAGCTCCACAATGGCAACTCCTTTTGCATGATAGATCACAAGGTGTTGCCAAAGTTTCAAGCTCTTCAGTTACTTTGGGTTGTGGTGTGAATTTATGTAGATGGTCCTTGCCTGATAGGATTTTACTGCTATCAGTGCTCAACTTGGGGGAAAACATACTAATCCCTTCAAGTTGGCTCCTCAGTGGCTGAGGACCCTTGGTCTACTATGGGCTTGCACAGCTTGAGGTCTCCTGGGACTACATGATGGGGGATTGTACTGGCCTGACCTGGTTTTCAATTGTTTGACCAGTGCTGCCTACGTGCCCATCTGGGTGACCTCTCAGGCACATTGAATCATATTTTAATATCAAAATTGTAGACCCAGCGACAGGGTTTACCAGTGAGGTAACAGTCCCCCACATTGGATTGACAGAGAACCAGTTTTTTAAAGGATCTATCCAAGGTGCTGGAACTATTTTCAGGACAGATTTCAGTACCTTGGATAAGCCCTTTAAAGTTCAGACTAAACCTGGAGCAGATTTGCCACATCACTGATATGAAAACTATCAGCTTCCACTACATGTATGTATGTGTGAATTCAAAAATATAAAGTGTGGAGGGGTGGAACCAAAATGCATATAAGAGGCTCAGTCATGAAGTTTAAAGATGCTTCCCTTTAGATGTTTCTTAATATCTGGGTTGTGTGTGGATTGTTTCTCCCTGTTGGGCTAGTTTGAATATTTGGGTTGGGCTCTGCTCCTTCCTTTAGGCTCAGAAGCAAGCAGTTGGTCAGCAAGCAACCCAGCAGGGAAACAGCTCTGAAAACCTATTCAATGAAAGGGATTTCTGCTAAATGCAAGTGTAAGAATTCCCGGCGGCAAAGGTCTGAAGGGGTGCAAACTCCTTGAAATCCTCAATGAATGAAAACATTTCATCTTTTATTTTCAAATGTCAGAACCTCTCCAAGTCCCAAGGAAGAGGTGTGGGAGCTGGCATATCTGAAAATAACTTTAATTAAACCTTGCAGCAGCATGCAAGTTTGGGGAGCTTAAGGGCTTTTCCTCGTGTTTAAATATTTTATTGTTTTTCAAATAGACACACATGATAATATCATAAATACACAATATGGAAATTGCACAGCAAACAAGGCATGAGAGTCTGCTTGCCAAGTAGCATTTTCCAATCTCTTGCAGCTTTGTATAGCAATTCTAGATAAACCAATTAATGGGAATGCAAGGTCCGTTTATTTTTGATGTTAAAAAAAAAAATACAGCATTTTCAGCTAACTTAACAAGAATTAGTAATGTATTTCTATCACAAAAAAATTGCCCCAGGTTTTTTTCCTTGGCAAACCTTTATTTATTGGCATTAAATCAAATTGCTTAGATTGTATCATTCGAACTGCTTAGTCTTGCAAAGGTTTCTACATCTGGATTTGTTTATGAGTGGGTAAACACACAAAAAATAGAGGGTGCTCATCTCTTCTGCCTCTTCTTTCAGCATTGAAGTGGTGAAAAATACCCAGAGTGGCATGAAGATTTTCCCAAAGGAGTGATGAAGGGCGGGGGACTCAGCGTAAACATATCTTTGAGCATGCTGCAGAATAACCAGTTGCAACAAGGGCCAAAGGGGGGAACTGTAGGCAGCCATTGGGAAGAAGGCAGGACTTCTACTAGGGGTCAGAGTTTAGTGGATAAAGCAAAAGATCAGGCTGATAAGAGTCACAACCCATAGAGTAAACAAGACTGGATTAAGGAGATTGGGACTACAGAGCAGCCATTTTTCAAGAACACTTCTGGACAACTGCCACCTTTGTCTCAGCGTAACCAAGGCCAGAGTCTTACAGCCCTTCCCTCAAAAAAAGGGGGGCAGAAGAAGTAAACTCACTTTTTACTTCCTCTGTAGCTGAGAAATGGAGTTACAGGAGTTATCTGGCAGGGGCAGGGGCAAGAGGAGCGACACCTATAGTACCTTCTCCCAGAAAGAGTTTTCTCCAAACATGTTTGGAAGTCACCTTGGATGCCCATTTGAGAGAAAGAGAGGAAATAAATTCAATAAATAAATGGAACAAATAAATATGTCTTTGTCTGGTTTTATAGTGCCAGCAGTAACACAAGACTCCCTAGCTAGTAAGAGCCCTAGAACATTTGTTCCACTTGCACCATTGATTTTTGTTTCCCAGACAAAGTTGTCCCAGCCTAAAGAGGAAGGGTTATTATAGCTTTGGACCATACTGCCTGGGCAGACAGCCAGCAGCCAGCAGGGGAAGGTACAACCTCTCCAGCTGTGGTCATTTTTTTTTCTCCCTAGGTCCCTCCAGGGGTTGCATATTCTGCCAAAAAATGTCAACACCAAACCAAGCAACCAAAGGGACATTCACTTCTGATTTTGTAAAGCAGTCTTTTTTTCCTTTCCTTTTCTTTTTAAGGTAGATAATGAAGTGGGGTGGGAGATACAATCTATTCAAAGGCGAATTCCTGCTCTTGGTGGTTTCCAGGAGAGCAATTCACCCCTCCATTTATTCACCAAAAAAGCAGCCCAATATTCTCCAACTATCCCAGTTTGGCTGAGATATTCCCAACTAATCCTCTGTCATTCTACTGAGCTTTTAAAATGTCCCCATTTCTCTGTCTCCCACTTTCACCCTTTGTCTTAAGTTTATTTCCATTGCATCAAACTAAGGCTAAAGTGCAGTTTGCACTTGATTAACTTAACAGTGGGCAGAGGAGAGGTGGGAGTTGAGTCTTGCCTTTTCCTGTAGACGCAGGCAAAAGCAAACTGCTGCAGCTCTCCTAGCTTGTAGCATTCTCTCTGCTGTTGCTTGGCTACACGTGTTCTGGTTTTTATCTGTGAAATGTTGGAGGGTATGCAACCCCTGGCATCCAGAATGGCAAAGAGCAAGAAAAAAAAGTCCTTAGAAAATGCCTGCAGCCCTACGGCCACACTTTCCTACATGTCCTGTCCAGGAGCTAGTATACTTACACTGCCTTTGGACATGCCTTGTGATCTTGGGTGCTAATAATTCCAGCTCTTTTGTCACCTAACCCTTTGTGTCTCAACAGTTAGGTGGGAAGGACATTGGTTATAGTGAATCCTTTCACCACTTTCTGATTCAGACACCTTCTGGTTCAGACGGATGGGGGAAGAACCAAGGCACATTTTATAAATGCACAAAGCCTGCTTCAGGGGCCTGTGTGTGAAAAGAGGAACCTTTGATTTTAAATCCTGTCAGCAAATGTCACCTCTGGCAGACTGGATTATGGGACAAGGACTAGATCCAGCTACAGTGTTTATTTGAACAGCCTGAACTTGAGATGGGAGGGTTTGGACAGAGCCTTATTAAAAAAGGTTCATGCTGGAAATGATTTTCACACAATATCTCCCCACACTCATCCCTTACTGTGGCTGCTTGTGTATTATTTTCGTCTTCTTACATTCAAAGCATTAAGGGGACAAAAAGCCCTGCTCCCGAAAGATAAAAAAAAGGGGACAGGAGAATGTCTGGCCTTGGTGCATATCTCTAAGCATTCCAGTAAATTCTGGGCCTAGGACAGAGCAAAAGGCCTGAATATGATCAGAGGTATTAAAGAACTGCTGGCTGCAGTTTTGAGTAGTGAAGGAGTAGGGATTTGGCGCCTCTTCTTGCCATCTGTTCCTTGTCCAGGGGAATGTGTCTCTGATCAGTTGTTTTGGAGGGCTAGTTATAAATTGTTGCCCGTGGCATGTTTTTAGACATGGAGGACATATCTCCTCTGCTAAGCTGTCCTTTGGCCTGCTTCGTGGCAAATCTATGATAGTCAGTGCCAGGAATTGTTGGCTACGAACACAGCCTTTGACAAGCAGTATTCTGGCGCTGATTTTCTCCTGACTTAAGTTGTTGTGTGCATTTGCAGAGGAAGGAGAGACAAAACAATTCAAATTGACTGAGGGAAAGCACAGGATTTAATCTAGTCTTGCTTGCTCCAGCAGAGAAGAAGCAACAAAAGGCCAAATACATGAGACATTTTAAGCACCAGAGAAGTTGATTCATGGCACAATATCCTATTATTGGGAAAGGATTCACCATAAACCCCACTGGCCCACACTTAGGAACCTAGCAAAGCTCAAACAGATCTTACGGAATGAGGTGCTGGCAACTGCCAAGAAGTGACTTGGGTCTGGAAAATGCCACGTGAATTTCCTACTAATTATCCTTTGTAGCAATGTTTATTCATTGCAACCATGTTTATTCTAAGAAAAGCTCCTTATTATAGTAACAGCACTACTAAGGTTAGAATTCCAGAATTACTGATTTCTAGGTTTGTGTGTTGCTCTTACAACAGTAAATCTATGACCATTTCCACATTACAGTAGGATCCCCATATCTGTGGATTCCTTATCCGCTGATTCAGTTATCCACGGTTGGCGATGGGCAATAGTGATCTCGCACTCCCCACTTTGTTCTGCACTGCTGACAGCCCAATCATGCAGAAGAAAATGGGAAAGCAAGGTGTGGAGGGCAATCTCACCCTCCCCACTCTGCTCCCACTGTTGCCAACCTGATTGTGCTGGGGAAGGTGGGAGAGCAAAGTAGGGAGAGCAATCTTGTACTCCCTACTTCGTTCTCCACTGCTGCCAGCCAAATTGTGCTGGGAAAAGTGGGAGAGCAAGGTGGGAAAAGCATTTGCTACTAACCACGGATTTCAGTATCTGCAGGGGAGCCTGGAACCAATCCCCCATGGATAAGGGGGCCCTACTGTACACTGTTGTAGTGGTATTATTCCACTTTCAACAGCCTATAGAATCCTGGGGTTTGCAGTTCAGGGAGGGGCATTTAGAATTGTCAGCCAGAGAGCTCTTTGGCCTCAGTAAACTACAAACCCCAGAATTCCACAGGGTGTTGAAAGTAGAATAATAGCACTACAACAGTGTAGGGCAGAAAGGCCCTATGTTATCTGCATCACCATAATAAATGGGAAGCTGAGCCTGGGGAAGAAACAGTTATACAATACCCCAAATAGAGTGAGAATCCAGGCCTCCTGAATCTAACTTCTGATATTGTCTATTTTGGTAATATTTTACCATAGATCAGACTAGTTCTTTTCTAAATAAATAAATAATAAATGCGCGCAGCATGAAGGGGCCACAGCTAGAAATGGATCAGTTTTGTTCTCCTATTGCTCCCTTATACCATTCACTCAATGCAAATAGTACAGTAAGTGCTCTCTAACTATTGAATCAGACTGGTAGCTATTGATCTAAAGCAGGTGTGAGCACCTAAGGAAGGCAGGAGCCAATTATACACACACACATCTGCACACACACACACACACACACATACACACAGAAATGCACACACACAAACGCACATACCCATGGGCTACACTCACCAGAGTGTAAAAATGCCTTGTTTTTCTTCTGTTTCTCCGTCAAAGTGGTAACCAGATGTGACACTGCACACCCGTTTACAGGAGAATTAGAGGGAAAAGAAGGTATTTCTGAGAGAGAGGTAACCAGGAATGAGAGGTTACCTGTTTGCATTTATCTGGGAGAGCTATGGGTGTGATTTTTTTTTTTTAAGGCAAGTTTCACCCAAATTGGATATCCTCCAACATTTCACAGATGACAAATGGGGACATGTGTGGCTGAGCAACATCAGGGTGTGGTCAAGATGGCAGAAGTTATTAACAAGGGAGACCATTAGGAGAGGCTGCAGCAGCTTGCTTTTCCTGGAACCTATGGAGAGGGGCATGATTCTGCCCCCTTCTCTCCTACCATCCTCCAGCTGAGTTAATTGAATGCAAACTATGGCCATTTCCGCACAGGGCGAGGGAATCGCCCCATGCCGGTACTTACCAGATTTCTTGGCTCCACACTTGGGTCCAGGCTGGTCCGGAGCAATGCGTGGCCGCAGCTCCACACTGCTCTGGGGATGAAAATGGTGGCTTCCAGTTGGTTGAGGCTCTCCACCAACCACTGAAGCTCGCCAGTCTAAAGCCCGCCCCCGGCAGATTGCAGGCTCGCACTGGTGCGAGCCTGCAACTCAGCACTGGAGCGCGGGCACGGAGTGGTGCGCTCCGTGCTTTTGAAAGACCTGTTTCAAGCGGTCTTTCAAAAGCACGCTGGACAACCACTTCGGGTCGTTCCAGAGTGGGCTGAGGTGCGGAACTACACTAAGTAGGTCTGACCCAGTCCACTCCCAGGTGCAGACGTCCTCCCTGGAGGACGCTTTGCACCATTTCTTTAAGCCCGTGTGGAAATAGCCTATATTTGCATTTTGAGGTCCAGAATGGGTTGGAGCGTGCCATCTGATTTGGGTACTGTGAAGTACTGGGAGAAGAAGCCTATGGATTTTGCTGTGGCCCCTTTGCTTTATGGTCCCTTTGAGAAGGAGGGTCTCTACCTCTTCAAGGAGGGCCGGGCTGGCAGGGGTAGAAAAGAAGACGCCAAGAGGAGGAGTACTTCGAAATTTGATGGCGTAACCAAGACAAACTATGGTCACAACCCATGAGTCTGAAGTGATGTTGCACCAGATGTTGAGGTGGCAGGCCAGTCCTGTGGTTCTGGCAAAGCAGTTGGGCAAGTGGAAGAGGGGCAGAGATGGCGACCTGCAACAGGAGTCAAAAACGAGATTTGACAGTCAGGGAGGATTTCTTGGAAGACGGTTTATGACGTCTAAAGGAACAGCGTTAAGAGGCCGGTAAGGAAGATTGCAGAGATGAGTGGCGAGGAGAGCGTGACTTGTAAGAGTAGGAAGAGTGCCTCCAGGAAGAACGTGATAAAGGTGGCCTTCTAGGCTTGGCCAAGGGGGGGAAGGCCCATCTTTTTAGCTGTCAGATGAGCTTTCACAAGTTGGTCCATTGCCTCGTCTGTAGTGGCAGGGAACAGCCCTTGGCTGTCAAAGGGCAGGTCCTCAATATGCCTTTGGCTATCCTTGGTTAAACTGGCAGACTGGAGCCAAGTGAAACGGCGGAGAGCAATTGCGCTGACCATCACGTGCGCCGCACCCTCAACAGCATGTCTAGAGGACAAAATCTGTTGATTCGAAAAGGCCACAGACTCATTAAAATATTGAACAGCAGTGGCCCTGTGATCATCCGGCAGATGGGAGAGGAGAGGAAAGAATCTATCCCAGATGTTGCTTTGATAGGCCACCAGGCGAGCTTGAGTATTGGAGATCCTGGTGATCAATGAGGAAGCAGAATAGAAGCGACAGCCGAAGACATCTAAACAGTGGCCCTCGCAATCAGGCAGTGTCATATGAGCCCTTTTGCCCCCTTTAGTTTGGGACGACTCAACAACAATTGAACTTGGAGTTGGATGATTGAAGAGGAAATCAATGTCTTTCTTCTGGGTGCGGAAGGTGAGGAAACATGCTTACTAAAGAGACGCTCCAGGTGGTGAGGACTGGTTGAAATGAAGCCGACTGGGCCCAAGGGTGCTTCAAAGCCTCCTACAGGAAGAGTAGAAATGGAATCGGAGCCATTGACGGGGGACGAGTATCAACATAGTGGAAGACCGGGTCCTGTACAGTAGCAGCAGGTCCAGAGATGTCGAGGCCCAAGGCAGTGACCATGAGAGCTAAGATGTCCAAGAACTGCTTGACATCCTCAGGAGCGGAATCAGCAGACGGGTCTCCAAACGCTAAAGGCAGTGAGGTGTGAGATTGCGGTGTGGAATTTGTAGAATCACCGTCGTAATCATAAGAACCAGAAGAAGGAGACAATGAGGGAAGGGATTGAGGATGACAATTCGGGCTGGTCCCATTGCAGAAAGAACAGCAGAGAGCAGAAGCCAATAGAAGAGTTAGGGCCATTACTGAGACTGGAATTTGCACCGGTACCAAGGCCAGGGTGCTAATCTGTCCCAAAGTCAATGCTGACGAAATGGGTAGTACAGTGAACATTGGTGCAACGACAGACTGTGTTGATAACAAAGCCGACAGAGATGTTGGCAGAGTGGATGCAGGTTGAGTATCTGGCGGAGGCCATGACTCCGTGGCTGTCACCTGAGGAGGAGGCGAAATGGCCTGACGATGAGGTGATGAGTCTTGTGACCGGTGGCGAGATAAAGAGCAGCAGTAGTAGGCCGATCGGGACTGAGAACGGGATCTGGAGTGGCTATACCAATGGGAACGCCAGTAACGAGATCCTGAAGGGGACTGTGATGGAGAGCGTGAATGTCGAGGGCGGTAAGGAGACATTGGGATGGTACCGATCACGGTAGACCAGCGAATAAGAGTGGTAGGAGCCAGGCTGCTCTCTCCAAAGATGTTTGTGGCTGTACCTGGCGATATAGGAGGTCGAGGAAAAGGGCGAATCCACCCTCACCAGCGAAGGCTCATAAGCCCTACGATATCTGTAGTCCCGACGACATGGGGATCTACCCCGTTCACTACGTCCCAGAGAGCGAGCCACACTGAGCTGTGGTCGATCTTGGGAAACAGCCCGAGGAGCATCCCGTAGCAGGTGGACAGTCAAACTCGGGATGGCCAGGAGAGAGAGTTGGAGCCATCAGGGTTTGCAGGCAGCCATCTCTGGATTAGCCAGAGGTCACATGAAAGGAAGCCATCGGCGAGGCTCGACGGTCCAAGTTGGAATCCAGAGCCACAGTAGCTGGGACCAACAGTACCGAGAGGTGAGTAGTGTCCTGTACTGGCGAAAGGGCGGAGCATCCTCCTCCTCGGCATTGGATGCTGCAGGCTGCATTGGTGGAGGAGTCGGTAAGGGACTGAGAAAGGCAGGTTGAGTAGCCGACAGACGGGTAGCAGGAGAAGGAGAGCGGTGCTTCTCCTTTCTCCTTTTCTTCTTTTCCTTGTTGGAGGAAACGGAAGGATAGTGTGACAAGGCACGTTTACGCTCTGCCAAGGTAGGGACCTTGTGATGTTGAAGTGGCATCTCCAGTGGCTTGGACAGTACGCATCTTGGAGAGCTTTGGAATGTTAGGCAGAGACGAAATCGGTGGCAAGGTTGACAAGGCTGCTGTCGGTAGTGGTACCGAGGCTGCCGATACCAAAGGAGCAGATGCTACTGATAACTTCGGGGCCAAAGTAGAGGACGTCGTGGAAGGCACTGATACCGACATGGTGGACAGAGCGGTATTTGAAGAAGCCTGCTCCTTAATGTGAAGGGCCTGTTCCCAACAATAGGATTTCAACCGAGAAACTCTATTCTTATGAGTCTGTGAGGTGAAGTCCTTACAAATAGAGCAGACCCTAACGTTATGGCCCTCCCCGAGGCAGAACAAACACTCGGGGTGGGTGTCCGAAAGGGACACCTTACAGCCGCAAGGCACGCACAACTTAAACAAAGATGACATAAGAAGGGGGGAAGAGTTCTTATAGTTTTTGTTGTAAAAGATGAGGAAAAAAGGCCAAGAATTGAGGAACTGCTCAGTGAGGAAACCTTCTGAGCTGCTAACAGGTCAGGAGACAAAAAGAAACTGAGGAGAGACTGTTAGCTTGGTGAAACTGAGCATCGGATGGGGGAGGGGTTCCCGCCAAGCTGCTCAGCTCTGGAACTTTCCAAAAAGCTATTGTGCATGTGCGAAGATTCCCATTGTGTGAGGCACAGAGACCATGAAGAAGAACTATAATTGCCTGTATTTTTCATACTCAGTGGTGGAGCTTGGAGTGTGTGGAGGGGAGCTGGGAGGGTGTGTGGCCTGGAGTGTGTGGAGGGGAGCTGGGAGGGTGTGTGGGGGTGTGGCCAGGGTGCATGGGGCGTGGCCAGGATGCACGGGGGCATGGCTACAGGTTCCACCATCCCCAAAACATTTCCATCTGAGGATAATTGGCCCCATCAACCTCCCCCCCATCCCTACATGACTACTCATACTGTCTTTTCCCTTCTGATCTAGCCCTTGCTTTGGACTAAATTGTTTTTTTAAAAAAGTAAAAAATAACAGTTGATGACAATGAAGACAAAGTATGACCTTGTCCACTTTCCTCCATCTTCTAGATCAGTTGGATGTTCTCTGATCAGATTCAGTGGTTAGGAAAAGCAACGCTGCTGCCAATTTATTTACTGAATAATAACTGCATAACTTTATGTTGCTTTGGGTACCTAAACAGTCAGTAGGCAAAATAAGGAGAGCCTGGGATTAACTCATTAGTTAACCGTTAAGTTATTAATTTGCTATTTTCACAAGTGATTGCACCTAACTTTCTAGATTCCCCAGTTAATATTTTAATTAATATTTTACTTTTCTTTGCAGTGAAGATCTGAACAAGTAAACAAATAAGACCATATGTTCTTTCTCTCTGTGTGCCTGTATCTGTGTATGTGTCTTCAAGTTGCCCGTTGACTCATGATCACCACATGAACTTCATTGGATTTTCTTAGGCAAGGGACACTTAAAGGTTGTGTTACCAGTTATTTCCTCTGAAATACAGCCTACAACACTTGATATTCATTGGCAGTCTCCCATCTAAATACTAACCATCTGATCCTGCTTAGCTTTCAAGATCAGATGGGACCTGGGACCTTTAGGATATTTAGGCCCTTTTAGGGTATTTAGGCCCTAAAAGTTTTTCTTTCTAGTGTACCTGAACTGGATGAGCCATGATACCACCTTGAATGTTTTTTTTTCTTCATGAGGAAGGGTGAGGTTCATCTAAACTACTATATCTTTTTTTTTTAATCAATGGAATTGTATTTATGGAAACATTGTCCCAACCATCAAGGAGTTGGTTTCTAAAGTTTCAATAAATAGTGCAAGATTCCATTTGTTTGATGCACTTTTCCCTGCTTGGTCACGATATAGTGGCCTTTTCATCTACCACACCATTCTGTCATTTTATTGATGTACTGATTTACTGGTATTCTAAGATTTACTTGCTTCTCTTCCCTGGAACACACAAAATTTACAGAAAAGATATGCAAGGCTCATTACTTTATATTTTCATATGTCTGTGTGCTATTATTGCTTGTTTACTGAAATGTTTAGTTGTTTTCCTTCATTTTTGTTTTCCAACAAAGGAATCCTGCCCCTTCCAGTTCTGTCATTGGTAATATGAGACATATAACAATAAATCTCCATATCCCATGTTTCTTTTTTCTGTCCTTCCTTTCAAGTCACTGACATGGTATAAGTTCTCCCTCTTGCATATTAAATCTTTTATATCTGTCATATCTGTAACAATATAATGTATCTGCCTTAAGGCACCCTACTCACTTATGGCCACCCCATCAATTTCATAGGGATTTCTCAGGCAAAGATTATTGAGACTTGGTTTGCCATTACTGTCCTGTGAATATAACCCACAGCACCTGACATTCTCTGGTGGTGTCCCTTCCAAATACTGACTAGATCTACCCTACTGTTTAAGTTCATATTGTATTATGGTATTATCATTATTCAGTGATGTATTTAAGTCTTTTACTCCAAGTCTCAAGTCAAGTCTCAAGTCCTAGCAAGATACTTTCAAGTCAAGTCTCAAGTCGGGAAGCCAACTTTATACCCCACCCTGTATTCCAGAATTTATGGACAGAGTTGAATAAAGTCAGTTTTAACCATTTAAGTACAGTCATCCCTCCACTTTTGTGATTTTGCCATCTGCAGCTTCGGAAGTGGGGAATAGGATCCTTCTTACTTCCCATTTACAAAGCTGGAGGCTTTTTCAGGAGTGGGGAATAGGATCCTTCTTAATCCCAATTACTGAAGCTTCAAGAGCTTTAGAAGGAAGGATCTTTCCTCCTCAAGCTCATTGCCTAACATATTTTCTGTTCTTCTCTGAGATACACGCCCTGCTTTGTGGGCATGAGTCTTGCCTTCTGCTCTTAAGAAAAGTTGTAGAAAGCTCCCCCTATATGTAGTGTGGACAGGCTGCTGAGCAGACTTCAACCCTACCTCAAGCCCATTGCCTAACCTGTTTGCTGTTCCCTCTGAGAAATGTGTCCACAGTTTGGGCTTGAGACAGATAGTCATGTGACCAATAAGTTGTAAGGTTTCTGGATGAATGTGTTACGTTACTGAACCAAGGGCGGCAATTCAGTCACTAAAAATATGCAAGTCTCAAGTTGAGTCAGTGTGTAATTTTTGCTGAGTCAAGTCTGAGTCGAGTCACTGAAGTGACTTAAATTTGACTTGAGTCCGAGTCAATTGACTCGAGTCTACATCACTGTCATTATTATTTTGTTTTGAAAAAGGAATGAGGTACAGGAAAAAGAGGAAGCAGGGTTTAAAAGAAAGAAAATGAAGTTGAGGGGGGAAAAGCATAGCTTGATGGTGCTGAAGGGTGGATGGCGGGTGTCGCCCACCCCCACAGATTTTTAAGCAATTCCACCAGAAGTTTTGTATTTTATCTTACTTCCCTTTTTTTATATAAGCTATTAGTTCATGAACTTCAAGAAATCTTTCAGATAACAGAATGAATTTCTAAACTAAAATGAATTTCTAAATCTAACAAAATGATTTTCAGCAGAGAGAAATGTAATTTACTATACTTGGGAATTAAAAATGACATAGGATGGGCGAGAGGTGGCTTGAAGTATGTGTGAAAGGGATCTAGAAGCCTTAGAGCTTTAACATACCAGCCTGTTGTCTTGCAGCAATTTCATTATTTTAGGAAACAAAAACACACCAGTATAGAAGCAAGCAGTATCACACTGTCTCTTTAATTACACTACGCTGACTTTTTGGTATTGCATGTTCCCGCAATCGGTCTTCTGCACCCTCCCAATGATCCTGCCTCCCTTCCCCTGTCCACACTACCTAGTGCATGCATAATATTTTTTTTCTTTATTGTTCTTTGCACAATTCCAGCAGGTTGGGAGACTTCCACCCTTTCATTTCAGGATTGTGCTTTCCAGTCTTGCATTATTTTCAACATTTTGCTCTTCCAGACTCATAGTTGGCTATTTTGCTGTAATTGTGGTGTGTTGGCAACCACTAGGGCAGTGCAAGTAAACTTATTACATCAAAAGTTTTTTTAAAAAAAAAGTATTGGAGAATGGAGTAAAAGCAACATTCTGTACCCGGACCAGGATGTCCTCTTTGTCCAAACACTAGGAGCGCAGTGAGCTCACCCTGAATGGGAATAAGTTGGGGAAAAGGGGAGTACAACATCCACTGATTTCTTGGCAAAATTTGATTGAAGAAGATTTGCCTTTGCCTTCCTCTCTGAGGCTCAGTGTGACTTGTTCAGGGTCACCCGGTAAGTTTCCATGGTTTACTGGGAATCTGAACCCTGGTTTCCCAGAATCCTAGTCCAACATTCAACCACTAAACCATGCTAATTCAGAGCTAACCGGCTGAGAACTGCAAAAACTCCTCCCTAAACTTCAGATTCCACAATTCCATGAGACAAAACCATCACAGTTAAAGCCCTGTAACTGTGTAGTGTGAAAGGGCCCAAGTTAGTCTGGTAACATACTATTTCTGATTTATATTTCCTAAAAAGCAACACATTTTGAAAAATTTTCTATACATCTATTCTATAATATCTGGTTTGGTCTATTCCCTCCTTTCCTCGTACATATACACACATAGGCAATGATAAATTCTTACTCTAGCGTGTTATACTTGAAACCCAATGCCTTCTTTTCTGATAGTTTCTCTATTTCTTTACTAGCACAAGATCAACCCAACTCTAATACTTAAAAAATTAACATAACCCAACCAACAAGCACCCAAATCTATTCCTAGCTTTGCATATGTTGCTAGAGATGCTGATAAATATAGAGACAGAGAAATATACACATACTTTGAGAAAATATGCCTCTAGACAGAACCATATTGTGCATATGCAAATATCTAAGTGTCTGCCACTGAAGTTTTGCTCTTTAGCATTTGCCTAAATATATATCTCTTTTCTACTTCTGTGCTTCCATCTGTTTATGCACCCTCCAAAAAAAAAAAAAAAAAGGATCCTTTTAACTTGGAAATATACCACTGCTCAATATTTTTCTTTAAAAAAAAATAAGTGCAAGAAACACAACTGCCAGGTGTAATATATGACATTGCTTCTGGGGAAAGGGGAAAAAAAATAAAAACACAAAGAAGGCTATATCCACATTTCCTTACAAAGGTTACAGGAAATAGGTTTTATTCATTTCGTCTGAACTATGTTCATTCCTGGTTAGATTTCAGGTCTGGTTGCTATACTTTAAAGAAATTGTATAATCCAGGCCTTGTCATCAGCTTTCTTAATTTATTTCCCTGAAATGACAGGGCTGGCAAAGGGAGGCTAGCCTCTCAGATGTCTGGATTACACTGTAGCTATGGAAACAGGTGTTAAAGTGCTATGAATTTCAAGTTATACCGATACTCTGCACATCACGTTCTATACTGATGGTATGTTGTTATTTTACATCCTGACCAATGCAGTGGCATCAATTTTCTTGACTTTAGAGGAGAAGATCATGTATGTTGTTCTTTGTGATCAACATAAAGAGCGTATCCAGGAGACTGAGCTGGGTGAGTAGGTTTTTAGGCTCATTTGACTACCAGGTCAAAGTTTTTACCTTGGTAAGTGAAACAAGAGTTTTTCATAGAAAGAGGCAACTAAGAGTGCCATTTCCAGGAAACTTTCCCAAGTCATGCCCTGGATGGGTTCTGAAAAGTGGGTGTCTTCCTCTTGACAGCCTACTTCAAGAGAACAAATCACTTTTGGAATGTGCAATTGGGAAAAACTAGCAATATATGAGTAGATGCACTCAGAGTTCAAGGTCTGCTTCAGATGTCATACACATATTTCCATTGCATGTGGGCTCATGAGCAAGCCCTGTGTTCACACAGCCTGTTTGTTTCACCATTCCACCATACTAGTAGGATTTGGTAGGGACAGTGTTGATTAATCCCCACTTTTTCAGCTGTTTTAAAAATGTCTTAGGTCTTTTCTGCACCTTACCATTTTCTGTCACTGTTCCGTAGCACCACTGCCATAGTGCCACTGCCAAGATAGGAGCATGACCTGAATGCTCCCTCTGCACCTGGCTGGCTGCCTGCAGAAGGGTAGTGCAAGGGATACACCCCTTCCTTCTGCAGTGCAGCCTGCCACTTCCTGTGCTGCACTCAGGAGGGAAGCACATGGATTGCGCTTCTGCTATTTCTGCATGGCCACCAGTAATGGAAGCCTCATGAGATCAGGGGCCATTACCAGATTTTTTCCCCCAGTAATGGAATATCCTGCAATTGCGATAGGTGGGAATGCGTTGGCAGTGGGACTGCAACAACATCATCCAAAAGCATGACTCGCTGACCAGCAGCAACATGTCCCCATCATGAGACAGCAACTTCATGTGGAAATGGCCTCAGTTTCTCTTTCTGCCTCCCACTTTTCCCATTTGTCCTCAGTTTACTTCCATTGCTGCAAACTGCATTCAAGTGCAAAAGTAGTTTTGCACTCAATTAACTCAGCGGGGAGAAACAGAGGGTAAAGGACAGAACCTTGTCTTTAACAGTAGGTTCAGGCAAATACAATCTGCCACAGCCTTTCCCATGTTGTCTGTTCTTCCTCATTAATAAAATGTCGCAAAATAGTTGCAAGCTTTTGAGTTCTACAGAACTCATAATCAGAACCTTGTCTTTAACAGTAGGTTCAGGCAAATACAATCTGCCACAGCCTTTCCCATGTTGTCTGTTCTTCCTCATTAATAAAATGTCACAAAATAGTTGCAAGCTTTTGAGTTCTACAAAACTCATAATCAGACTAAATAATAAACAAAGCTTTGAGAAGAGGGAAAAAACCTAGAGATTAATATTGTATAGTGCACATGCTTTAAAAAGTTCAATAGAAGCCAGTTTGTGTGGACTTAACATAGCCGTTGGAGGGAAAGTACTTTCGCACAATAAAGTTCCATCTTCAGATGGTACACAATTCTTTTTCTTCCACCCACATTTTCCTTTCCCCTTTGACTTGACTGTTGTTGGGAATGAGAGGTTTTGGAGAAGCTGCAAAGGGCTTAAGGAAACACCCCTCTTACCCCATCCAAAAAAAGACACAAGAAATGTGCATAAACCACATTAATATGTGCATATGTCACTAACAGAATGCCTGCCTCAGAATATATTTTTATCTAAGGAATCAACACCAAAACATATTAGGTAATAGAAGGAAAATATTGTCTTTGGGGATATTAATACTTTTCCTTCTGTTGACACTAAGTAATAAAAAAAGTGCCTTATTTCTTTCCCTCTCTGAGCCAAGACCTGCTACTTCATCGGCTGAATTGCTGAATTGGGTGGAGTTTTGCTCTCTGCCTTCTTGATGCAGAATATCAGCCTGATTCTCAGTATGGGACTGAAAGTAAGTCTTTCATTGTTAAATATAAATGGTTTTTTTCTCTAAATGGAACATGTAATTATAAATAAAGTTATGATGTTGAACATACCTGATATATGCTGGGGCGAATGACTGGTTAAAACAGAACAGGTTGCTTCTTTTTATCTTCCTCATATCCTAAGGGGCAAGGAAATTAATCCACCCACAAGAATCATCTGTATTCTACTGCCAAGTCCTTACTTTTTCACTCATTATGTCTAGCTAGCACATTGTTATCTTAGGTAAAAACCTTCCAAAATCCCCAACCTATACTGGGAGCGAAAGATTTTCAGTTTTGAAAAATCTGGCTTCTGGAACACAGCCCTCATGATATTTTGAAGGAGCCACATTCAAGATGTATTCCTTCCTTCATTTAAATTTATATAGTCTCCAGATACTGACTCTGAAAAATCTAACAATGGTGCCCAAAATGTCATTTGGGATACGGACACTTTTCTACAAAAGAGCAAGATTGAGACCAGCAAGCAATTTGACACAGCCATTAGAAGGAAAGACAGTTCTGGCACTAGTAACCTTTCACAGGTTTCATCCTAGAGGTCAAAGGCACAGTACCTCATCAATTCTCCAATACCATTTAAAGGGTAAGGAGACCTAATTTCCTTTCCTAGCTTTGGAAAATATGTGCTGAGAAATCACAATGAACAGTGACAAAAAAAAAATTATAATCTGTCACCAAGCATCAAGAGGTATGAAAGTCTAGTGAAAAGCAGGTCAAGAGAAATATAACCTAATCCATCTGTCCCTGGTATGCAGCATCAGACATATAAAGCAATAGTGGTAGTTGTGGAATACCAGCAGCTCCCGCATACAGGCATGCTTTTACTGAGTGAGCAAAACAGTTGGAGATTTCTTGTTTATTTTACCACCATTGTTTTTTAAACAAGTGGAATCTTCCACATATGCTAAATTGGTATGCACTTTAGCATAACAGAGACCATAATGTAAGGCTTTATTATTGGATTAGCTGGAAATGAGGTACTGTAAAATGAATTTTTGAAAAATAAAATAAAATAAAAACCCTTACAGCTTTATCATTAGATGGCATCTGTGAATTCCCTAGGCTAATGATACTGTTTCTTTCTGGCTCTTCAGATTAAAATGTATTACTCACATGACACAGCGAGTCCTGCTGATTCCAGCAGGAATATAGCCTGAAAAAAAAAATAGTATTGAAAAATACATTTCCAGGCATTAAGAGCTGATGTCTTGCAATTGTTGAGTGCAGACAGAAGACCTCAGAGCCCCTACCTCTCTGCCAACTGAATGCCTTAAAAAATCATGCATTTGCTCCAGAACTGATATGAATGGTCTATTATCTTCCCCTTGCATGTCAGGCCAGACCTTCCCTAGGGGTGAACTTGATTCTGTTAGGTCCAGTTAAAAACATCCCTAGCCACATAACACATAGTTTGCTCCACTAATTCCCCATTACTCTAGCCTGCACTGGTTTCAGGCGAAAAGTCCCACAGGCTAAAGAATGGATCATTACATCCACTGTGCAATCAATCCCCCTTGCCTGTGTCTGCTACATCACTGATTTAAGTGAACCTGCTTAAGGGCAAAGGCAAAAAGATGGGAGGTACAAGAGACAGAGCACACAAATAATTTGTTCCTTTTTGTATGCTTTCTGTGCAGGTCTTTAGAAAAGAGATAAAGCAATGGGAAGGTGAATGATTTTAGAGTCTGCATCATTGACAGACTTTAAGTGGTGGTGGGGAGAGGTTACTTGAGACCCTGTAGAAAGGTGCAACGATACTCTTCAGGAAATTTAAGATGCCCCTCTGAACTGTCATACGCAACGTGTTAAGTGTCACTGGCTCTTTTCACAGAAAATGTCACCATCTCCACCTCCTGGCCAGCCTCTTTAAATAGCTTGCTTTATTTACGGTGTGCATAGTGTTAATGTCCTTTGGTTGCTCTATTTTCAAGGATGGAAAAGCAGTTGCTAAGCATTTCTAAATGACAGCCCCAGGGTTCATTAAAAATATGGCAAACATTTGCTAAGCTCATTAAGTGCAATTTTTGTGTGTGTGTATCAGATTCCTTCTCTGCATGTTCTGCATGACCAAACATCTATTAACCCTAATCCCATTGATGAAGCTGATATATTCAAACCAGCAATTAGACAAAACAAAAGGCTTATTTATTGAGAGATTCATAAATGGGCTTTTCATATTGGTCTAAGCTGTTCCCTTCTGCTAATCCCTACCTACTAGAGTACTCCCTTTGTTTGATTATAGGTTGTCAGATTTAGGGATTCTGACTGAATCAAAATTTGAAGTAAACTAGAAATACACAGTAATTACCCTAGCTAGGCACTTTTGCCTACTCTATATAAGCAAAACGAATGCTGCACAAACAGAAAATCTCCACTAGAAGAGGCTTACAGAAACAGCTACTTTGAAAAATACCCTGCTTAAACAGAGCATGCCTTTTTCTCCCCCCAACCCCCAGTCTCTGCATTTTCTGCATTTGATTCTTTGGTACCCAAGCCATCTCAGCTTGTGTCTTTGGCCAGTTCACCCTTTGACCACTGTTGCTCTAGTTTCCCAATGGTGATGTTCACAGTAGCCTTTATGGTGTGTTCTACATGACCTTGCCAATACTCTAGGCTTCCCATCCATCTGGTTCATAAAGTTGCCACCTCACTCTGACCAGGTTACAGTGAATCTTCAGGTCAATACAAAGTTTAGTTCACTTTGACACAAATCTGAGTTGGGGGCAAAATGCAGTTGCTGTTGCAGAACAGAAATTAGGTACAGTCTAACACAGGGCTTTCCGAACGGTGTGCCGCGACATGTTAGTGTGTCGCCTGAAGCGTGTAGCTGTGTTGCCTACAATCTTGGAAATGCATGTTATTATTTATAAATTATATATTTTTAAAAATATATGAAAGGTTTTCATGAGATATGTTGTGTCCCCATACATTTCATTATTACAATTTATGTATGTGTCTGTACTTCTTATAAGGGGTTAGTTTAACCTCCGGTTTGCTAGTAAAATTGAATTACTGTGTCGCAAAATGATGCATGTCTTAAAAAGTGTGTCACCAACATGAAAAGTTTGGAAAGCTCTGGTCTAAAAGATGGGTTCCAGCTGCATAATACACAATCACTACATTTAGAACAAACAAAAGTTGAATGCGCCCCCTCCCACGTAATGCATACTAACACATGGATTTTGTTATTATAATGGATATGGCAGCAATAACTATTAACTTAGATATCCAATTAGACAAAATAATGAAGGAGGGTGAATCTATTGATGGCTCTTAACCCATTAGAACAGAACAATGCATGCTACTATAAACTGAATTTACATATGTATAGATAGCATATGTCTGTTACATACTGGACACACAGAAGGAATAGCTTTTATATTTGTTCATATGTTAATACATGCATGTCTATTCACACACAAGTGTGTATGTGAGAGGAAGTGATTATAAATATCTGCTTTTAAGAGAAGATAGATTGTAAAACAGGATATTTTATCTAGCCCTAAAGAGACAATGCCTTTTAAAAATATGTATTATATTGCCAAATATTGAAGCAATTAGGAAATTAGATGATTCTCAAATAATATCATCAGTTTGGTAATGAATTCTCCATCATACTTATCTAACTCTAGTTAAAAGAAGGGCTTACATTTTCAAAACAGGAAAGAAAAAAATGTACCCTACATACTCCAAAGAGCTCAATGATAAATTATCCAAATCCTTCTCTGCCAGATGGAAATTAATTCAGAAAATCATAATAATCCATAGGGGGTAACATAAGCGTGAGTCCACACATAGCAGATTTTGAGACTGACTTGGAAATTCTTCAGCTTCTGTCACAGGAAATTTGAAACAAGAAAGAGAATTAACAATATGCTTAGCTCTTAACAGGCACTGTGTATTTAAAGCTGAATACTTCAAAATAGCTGTGTCACATGTATGAATGATATATTGGAATAAGCCACATATATTCTTACTCAGGAAAATGTCATGAGCTTTTATGGTTAAAATAGAAACAGAGAGAGAGAGAGAGAGAAAGAAAGAAAGAAAGAAAGAAAGTAAGTAAGTAAGTAAGTCATAAATTGATCTCAAAGAGCAGAAATCTTTTATCAGTGGGAGACATCATTTGTACAAATTTTCATTTCAATATCTCAAACCATTCCAAGGGTTTTTCAAAATATTTGATGCACTTCAGGATTTTAATTCTTGAGTTCAGTCATGGTGGTCTACAGCAAAAAAAGATATTTAAAGGGGATCCATGGTACAGAAAATGTGAAGAACTGCTGAATTAGACAATTCATCAGTTCCCTAAAACCAATTCTATTAAGAAACATTTGAGGCTCATTTTTCAGAATTAATTGTTTCTTTCAGCAAATATGTAGATATCTGTTGATACACAGGCATTAAGCAGGTCCTTATGTTATTTTTAAACCAGGGGAAGCACCATATGTTTTGTTGGTTGGATCTAAAGGCATGCAAACCAAGGAATGCCCTCACATATGAATTTTCTCATCTTTCCTTCCTTCCTTCTCCCTGTAGTTGAAAAGAATTCTCAGAGAGTCATAAAGCCTTCCTTAAAAGTTTGGACTGTATGATATGGAGCTTTAACGGTGGTATAGGTAAATCACCTAGAATTATGCTAAAGAATCTTAAAATAGGTGTCATTGCATCAGGGTAGCAAAATGAGAATTACCAGCCCTTCATACAGAAAATCTAAGTTGCCTTGTGTATCAAGAGAAAACTCATCAGTAACAGTATGGGGGAAAGGACTACAAAGATGGGCAACCAAAAGTCCTCCTAAGGGACCAGCACTAACAAATACTGCTGTTCTTTTATTCTTTCACTTTTCTCATCAACATATTCAGACAACCAAAGCGCGGCAAAGTGAATGCATGAAGAAATTAAGGTGGATCACAACAGGAGCACAACCAATCAGCAGATGTTTAGCAGTCTACATGAATGCAGGAAAGAACTGCCCAAGTGTGGCCCTCCAGATGTTGTGTGTCTGAAAATCTCATCATTCCTCACCATGGGCTAGTTGAAGTCCAATAACATCTGGAACAGTCCACATGTACACAGTATATGCTCATGTGTTCTGTATACATGTTGGAGAATCATGGGGGGGGACAGAAAATTTGATTCTGTGAACAAGCCAATGAGCTGAGGTTATAGGTTGGTTGTTGTTGTTTTTTTTATTGTTGGTCTTTTTCTTTTTTGGATTACAGTTCAAAAATCTCCCAACTCCCTCTCACCTCTACTTTTTGTGGGGGGTGGGCATTTGAAAATCCTACTGAGAAATATCCAAAGATATATCCAATTCTATGGACTGAAGGTTAAAAAAAGAAATGTACAAGCTGAGAGTTTATGCAGATAATCTTGAGACTATGACATAAAATCCATTGTACTCAATTTTTTTCTTCTGGAAAAAAATTAAAGTGTTTGGGACATGCTCCAGGTTTAAATTGAATGGTGATGAAACAGAATTGCTGACTAAAAATATGACCCCAAAAGTGGATAATGAATGAACTGATCTTTCAAATTTTAAAGTGGAAAAAGGGGGATTAAATATATGGGAGTTACAATCATGAAGAATAACAGTTTATTATTTCAAAATAATTATGAAAAAGTTGGAAAAGAAATTAAAAGAGACTTAGAAAAATGGAGAAAGTTAAATGTGTCCCTTTAGGGTAAAATTTCAATAATAAAAACAAATTAATTGCCAAGGTTTTATTTCTCTTTTAACCAATCCCTTTTATAAGAAATTGAATACCTTTTGTGTAATGGCAGAAAGAGATTTCTAGATTTGTTTGTCAGGCAAAGAAACCCAAAGTAAAACTTAAAACAATGTATAGCACTGAGGAAAATGGGGCATTGGATCTCCTAATGTTAAATTGTATTATGAGGTCTGTTAACTTGTACAGCTGAAGGAACGGATGGACATTGCTTAGTGATAAGAGACTCTTGGAACTTGAAGGTCACAATTAAAGACTTGGGTGGCATGAGTTAAGGCAAATACCAAATTTAAAAATCATTGTATTAGAAAGGTTCTTCTGTGAGTTTGGTATATAAATAAGCAGAGTTTTTTTCTTAAGATAATATTACCCACCTTGCTGCAGGAAGTCTTTTTAAAGGAAAGAATGTGTCAAAAGTTGGAAATGGTTGCTTTGTGATGATCTTTTGTACTTTGAACAAGAGAACTGGAAGTTTAAATCAAGAAAGATGTGCTTTAAGGAAGGCAAAGATCTTATTTGGTTTGCTTATATGCAATTTAAGGACAGATTTGATCAAGATAAGAGAAATGCAGCCATAGAGATTGGATAAAATGAGAGTTGTGTAAAGATGATGACAATGTAAGTTAAAAAGGGTATAAATCATTTTTGAAATTAGAGACAGAAGATGAACCTAAAAAAGAGTACATGATAAGGTGGAACCAAAATGTTGGGCATAAAGTTCATATGGATGCATGGGGTGGGGGTGGAAAATGGGGTCCAAAGATATAAAATTTACTTTGTGCTGTAATTTAAAAGAAAACTTGTATAAGATGCTGTAAGATGGTATATAACCCCTGTTGAAAGCTGTTGAAAATGTCTCAGAATGGTTCAGATTAATGTTAGGAATGTCAAGATAAGGAGGACTCCTTTCTTCATATGCGGTGGACTTGTAAGAAGGTGAAAAGTTACTGGTCTAAGATTTATATGTTAAAAACAAAACAAAAATTAAAGGCAGATTTTGTAATGTTACCAGATATGCTTTGTTGGGCATTATGGATAATGACCTGAACAGTAAATATGGATCACTTCTTTCATACATGACAGCAGCAGCAAGAATATTGCTTTCTAAGACTTAGAAACTGAAGTGCTGCCTTTGAAAGAATGGACTGCTGAAAGCTGCTGAGTTAGCCCAAATTGCCAAATTAACATCAGTTCTAAAGAATAAGCCAACTGAAGAGTTTCTAAAAGACTGGAAACTGTTTATGGACTTTTTGAGTGATAAATTTAATGATGTAATAATCTGTGGTTATGGTTATTGCTATTAGAAGGATTATTTAGTTGAATCTGTAATGGTAGGATTTTTTTCCTTCTTTTTTTAATTACAGTTAGGATGGGGGATTGTCAGAGTCCTACTATGTTTTATTTATATCTTTTTTTCCTGTCTTTTCTCTTTTTGAATGTACATTACTTTGTTTGTGAATTAGACAGATAATCTTTTAAAAAATCAACCAACCAATCAATAAATTTAAAAATAACAATAATTTTTAAAAAAATCTCCCAATCATTATGAATAGTCTGTACTGCAGTGGGAGTGAAGGGTAGTGAGAACTGTTTGCATTGCTGTCGGGGCATAAAAAAGATACAAGAACCTATGCTGTGCATACTGCTAGCTATGTTGCTTCAGAGATTCTTGGACCTGTAGTCTGAAAAAACGAGCGCTTCCAAGATCTGAACAAACATAGAGTTATTTTCTGCACGTACATTCTGTTCACACAAGCGATGACGTATGACTCGGTTTGGCAAAGTTGCAGATGTAATTCCCTTCTTTCCCATTCATTCCTGTCTCTCCATGTATTTTCATGCTCAGCACTTTGAACAGAGTGATTTTGAGTCACAAGAAGTAACATTTCTGAGAAGTAAAGTTCTTTATGCCAAGAGGAATCAGATTGAAGCCTAATTTATTTAATAACAATGTACAATAGTAATGACACAGTCTAAAATTTTCTCAGATGAAAACATTTAAATAGGTAGTTATACAATGATTATCAGGATCCAGGTTATCTGGACTACTTGGATCTTATTTCTCTTTTCCATCAATTTCAAGTGAAGTTGTGAAGTGCTTACATAGCGGCCTGGATGAGTACTGAAGCGGATGAGCACAAAGCTCTGTACGGGTAAGAGAAAGAAGCTGTTTCACCAGGAGGTCAGATTTGTCGTGTTTTGCTTGGTGCTCCATTTCCTCTAAAGGAAAAGGAACGTAGTTTAGATGTTCGACCCGATCAGCAGCATGAAACACTTTCACCAAAACCTGGAGAAATCAAACCTGGCTACAATTATCTACACAACATCTGGGCTGCATGATTGCAATATGTAATGTTTGGAAGACAGTTCAGAAACTTCCAATAGTATAAAATCTGTTTGACAGATTACTAATTGGGATTATCCAGGGGTATATTTCAGAAATTATTAAGAAGATGCATTGTCTCTTAGTTGCTTCGCAGGTTTAGTTCAAGACTTTGGTTTTAATCTTGAAGCCCTGCCTCTTACGACCAAGGTCCCTTTTGAACTTCTTGCTCCCACATAAACTTTCCTTCTCAAATGAGTCTCAAAAGTCCTACTGAAGATTCTCTTGACTTTGGAAGTATGATCGGTAATGGATAGGAACCTCCTTAGTTATGTCACCCTTTGGAATTTCTTCTAGAAAGCTCACCTGGAACTGATTCTGATATCTGTTCAACTACCAGCAAGGACCTTTCCGTTTTCCTTTTGTGTTATTTGGTTTTATGTGGTTTCCCTTGTGCTGCAATCTTATGCTATTTTAATTTGTCTGGATGATTATTATTTTAATGCTAACTGCTCAGATCCTGTTACTTCAGCCACCTGAAAAAACAGGATACAATCCTGAAGAATGAATCAATTCACAGACATATCCAAGACAACATTTTCTCTCACCTGCTTAGCGATTCTAATGGATGCTGGAATTTCTAAAATGTGTACAATCACTGACAACAATTTACTCATATCCATAAATTGTATTATTAATTATCATAACTACCAAGAAGCATATGAAGTAATATCTGTTGGTGCAGATCTATAAAGGAGGTCTCTCACTGACAGCAAATCAAGAAAAGAGTGTGGCAGAATCTAAAGTGAAAGGCAGATTCCTCATCTGTTTTTGCCTTGAGGGTGTCCTTGCCACCTAAGCCCTTACAATCTCAGCTGCCTGATTTGCCAGAGCATATGAAGCAGAACATCACTCAGGGTCACCTCAATCATTCATTCACCTTCTGGACATAATAAATGCATTGGCATAAACTCACTCAGAGCTTTCTTTGGGATTAATCCAAATGGGATGAGGCAGGGACGGGGGAGAGAGAGAAACCATACATATTTTAAAAACACCAATCAGTTGTCTCTTCTAGGCTTCCATCTCTTTTAACTACGAATTTTCTAAAATGTCTTCAGGGGCTTGCTTGATGCACAATAACTGTACCTGTGTATAAAAGGGCCAATACACAAAAAACAGTGCTGCTTTCTGGTGGTGGAATTTTGCCTCCTAGCCAGGGTCGGATGTTATGAAGAAAAATGAGTCAATGGAAATGAATAATCATGCTTTTCAACTTCACAAATCAAATTTGAGGGCTCATTTCCTTTGCAGAGACTTGGATCTGAATGCATGCCATGTGGATCTGTTAATTAGTTGCTTTCAGATTTGATCATTGGGATATTGCCTCCTATGATAAACTCTCATAATTGCTGCTTCTGTCATCCTGTTCCTTCCAATCCCCACATCAAGTATCCTTGAAATCTGTGGCACTGGGGCATGGAGTTAGCACATTGTGATCACCCATCCCTGAACCTGCACATTGTTCACCACTTGCATGAAGTTTTATCAGATTCAGTGGTGGAAGTAGGCAATTTTGGACCCTGGGAGTACTGATTAATGGGGTATTGTATAGACAGCCATGTCTGTTATTTCACTTGTGAAGCACCAATTAACATGACCCTTTCTCAACCTTCTACCACTCATTCATGCTTTACTACTCCTTCTCCAACTCTAATGTGTTAGAGCAAGAAAAGAAAGGAAGGAACAACTAAACAAAAATGAAGACTTTGACCATGTGAAGTTTCATACTTTAAATTAACTTAACTTGCAGCAGCAGCACCATTGCTAATGGAATAAAATGGAATTTGCTATTGCTGCCCTGATGCTAAACATATTTATTTGGGAATAAGCACTGTTTTGTGGCAGAAACGTTTAATATATTTTCCAACTTAAAAAATAATAATACTAAAATGAGCATTTATAAGCATGTTCATGCCTGACTGGCTGCTCTACAACCATAAAATGTTTTTGAAAACAAGATTAAAAATGGATGCTGCAATAACCATCACCAGCTGAAGTGGGCTCCAGTGTATCTAATTGGTGCAGGGAATGACAATGCACCTATTTGCTGCTGCCTCCATCACCTGCCATTTTTTGGAGGATCATCTGAGGGATTTCTCAGTTGAAGGGTTCTAAACTTGAGCTCCAAGGTCCAGCCCCAGATGCACCAATGATCACAGTACTGAGAGCAGGGAGAAAAGGTTGTGGGGGGAGACAGAGAGAGAGGGAGAGATTTTTAAAAAAAATCAAAATATCAAAAGCACTTCAGACGAGTATTTTCTCAATCCGAGAAGGATGCCCATACATACTTATTCATATATATATATATATATATGACTAACAAAACAGAAATATTAGAATATTACAAGATGTCATTTTGCCTTCATCTGCTCTGAATAAAAATAAGCAGTAACCAACATAGCAGTTACTGACTGCAGAGCATAGAGGGGAATGAAAAAAGGAGAAATTTTTGAGTGACAGACTTAACATGCTAAAATCTCATGACTTCAGACTGGAAGATAATATCTAACATCACCCAAATGAAATCAGATAAAATCTGAAACATCTTGCAATTCTATTGTTATTTCTGGATTGTTAGTCATCCCATGCAGAGAGCAAGAATTGCATGCACACCATATTTCTTCACTTTTGCTTAATGTGAAATGGTTTTCAAGTCGCACCATCCAAACCATTCTGCTACCATCATGGCTTACTTCACAAAGGCTCCATACCTTTTGCAATTTTGTTCTTAATACAAATCTTTTCCGTTTACACGTTCTCTTTCTCAGAGGATGGAATATATAGAACCGATCCTTGCAGCTTGCTTACCTTCCATCTGTCCTGACTTGGCAAAGATAATTCTGATTTAATCCTCTGTTCCACTTTTTCAGCTATTTTTTGGAATGTCCCAGTTTCTCTTTCCTCCTCCTACTTCCTCTCTTTGTCCTCAGTTTACTTTCATTGCTGCAAACTGAGTTCAAAGTAAAAAGTAGTTTGTATGTGTATTCTTTGCTGTCAAGTTGACCTTAACTTATGAAAAACTAAATAAATAAGAGACCTCTGGAAGACCTGGTCATGAACTCCCTCCTCAGGTCTTCCAAACTCAGGACCATGGTTTCCTTGACTGAACCAATCCACCTGTAATATGGCCCTTTCTGTACCATACCTCAAACATGGGTTGTTCCATTACAATTCCAGCCATTGTCATGATACTGTTAGGTTAGGAACACTCTCTTCCGTACCCTTCCTTCCACACTACAGTGTCACTGGCCACTCTCTTTCCCTGCCTTCACCCCATCCCATAGCTCTTGATTGGTTGAGGGCGTTTGTGAGGGGTTTTTTGTAAGCCATACTAGCACAGCCACATAGTAACCTCATGACATCCCTATTGCAATTTTGTTCTATAAAACTAGAAATGTATTTAAGAAATTAACTCAAAGGAGAAATTTAAGATAAACATAGAGACACAGTAGATTCCAAACTTGGCATGCCATCAGAGTTGCTGAGGGAAGGACAAGCTGGGCACACCCACACCCCGCCCACTCCCGGATCCACAATGACAGGAAGCACTTTTAAGTGCTATTACAGAACTGCACTGACATGGCTGACAGGATTGTAGTGCTAAAGGATGCTCTTAACAGATTTTTTCTAGAAATGTTATACGGCTGATTTGCAATGCTTGGGAATGGGATAGCAGCTGGATAGCAATGACTTTATGCAGTAGCATGGCTTCTGGACCAGGAACAACCCACTGATGTGGCGGGATGGTAACATCATGCAGAAAGGGCCTATGATTACCCTCTTTTCTTAGAAAAAATAGCTTGCACTCAAATAAGCAGTAACTAGAGCAGGGGAGGGGGGCGAAGTCCTGCCCTTCCCAGTAGGCTTAAGCAAACTGCTGCAGCTTCTCCTAGCTTGTGTGTTCTTCCTCATTAAAAACTTTTGCAGTCTTGGTCATGCTCTAATATTGCTTGGCCACGTGTGTCCAGGTTTTCAACTGTGAAATGTTGGAGCTTGGAAGTGACACCCACAACATACTGTCCCCTCTTGCAGGTTGGCTTGAAATCTATCTGGGACTGTATGGAGGTGACAGTTGGATGGACACTGACACCACAGGGGTGGGATAGGGATGCTGATATGAAAAGGCTTATTAATTATAAAATCTGTTATAATAATATAGATAACAAGCTATGAATAGATTGGAAGTCGTTATGTATTATTTTAGCATTGGCATTTTTCAGTCAGAAATTTTATTACTGCTATTTACCACCTTAAATGGTTGGAGCCTATGTGTGAGTTCTGTCTGTGCAAACAGCCAAACAATCTGTTAGATAGCATAAGCATCATATTTTGGGCAAGCAGGAAATGTAGATCTTTCCTCCCGCTCCCAAACCAGTGAACATATAAATATGGGGCTAAGATATGTTGAGGACTATTATAATAATTGAGTTTCATAATTTGCTGAGGACCTTTTTTTACTCAAGAATTATAGACTTTTAGAATCATGATAGCATTGTATGTACTGCTTTACAGAAACTGGGAACTGTAACCAGGAAATTGGATGGGTCGCTTCTTCCTCCCTGAACCTACTCATTAACTAAGGTCATCTTCTGAGACCCTGTTCTCCATTCTGCAACTAACCAGGCCAATGTGATTAACGGAGATACAATACAAGATACAATACAACATTCCAATTGTGCAATTTCCAATTTGTTGCAGGACTGGCTCACACATACCACTCTACTTTTAGAGCCTTTAGATAACTGGCTAAGATGTTTTTATTCTTCCTGAGTTTTAATGGTCTCAGTCCATGGTTCCCATCTGAGTGCAGCATTTTATACACTTTGAAGTTTCAGAACATTTTGCAAAGACACTGCTAGGTAGAGCATATTACAGTAATCTGGATGAGATTTAATTTAAGCCATGTGTCACTGTGGCCAGATCAGACATTGACAGATATGGGCAGAGCTGGTACACTAGTTTTAGTGGCACCAATGCACTCTTGGCTACTGCTAAATCTGGGCTGAGTTTGGGAGTACACACAAGTTGTAAACCCAAGATTACAGGAGGAGAGTAAGCCCACCTAGCATAGGTTGAACCTTTATTCCTTGATCTGCCTTTTCACTGAACAAGAGCACCCTGGTCTTATTTGGATTGAGTTTCAATTGGTTTGCCCTCATCCAGTCCATCACTGACATCAGACACTGCTTTGAAAATGAAATGGCTTCTGTAGAATTCTATGGAAAGGAGACGTGGAGCTAGATGTTCTCTGCATGCTGTGGAACCAAAGACCAAAATTCTGGGCAATCTCTCCCAACTGTTGGTGTATATGTTAAATAGCATTACAGACAGAACTGAGTCTAGAGGGAGTCTGCAGGCCAGCAGCTGTGGTGACAAACAGGAATCATTCAGCCCCACCTTCTGAGCTCATCCCACCAAGAATGACTGAAGCCACTCTAAAACAGTACCTCCAAATCTCATTTCAATGAGGCATCCAAGAAGAATACCATGGTCAGCAAAACTGGAAGCAAACAAGAGTTGCAGCAGACCCACTCCTTTTCTCAATGTTGGACATCCACCAAGGTGGTAAAGACCCTCTCAGTCTTATAACCAGGACTGAAGTCAGATTAAAATAGATATAAATAATCTGTCTCATCCAGGAAATCCTAGAACAAGGAGGCTTCCACATGCTCCAGTTCCTTGCTCAAGAAAAAGAATATTACAGGATGGCTGGTAATTGCCCAATAAAGCAGGGTTTAGGGAGAGCTTTTTCAGCAAAATCTTACAACTGCTTGCTTGCTTGCTTGCTTGCTTTCATTCTTTCTCAACTTGTTGCAAAGAGGCATTTGCCACTATCCTTACCCACTTGGCTAATTTCCCTTGGTTGTTTTAATAGATCTGGAAGGGCATGAATCCAACATGCACATGGTAGCTCTCATCTGCACTTTTTTTATGTAACAGAATTCAAAATGGCTCAATAATTTAGATTATAAGAAATCTGTTTTATTCAGTGTGGTGGACATTGTGTATATATATCTCACTGACTCTCTCTCCCTACACATACATATTTTTTTGCCTATTTTCATTCAAGACTAAGAGGCTAAGACCAAGAAACTGTTGTGGGTTGTTGCTGTTGCTGTTGTTGTCTTAGAAAAATTAATGTTTGAGAAATTTCCTGCACAATATCCTAATCCTAGTTGTACTTTTGGAATACCTTCTACTATGTGCCAAATCCAAGGCATTTAATAGTTTACTTACCAGTTAAAGAACCTCCATTTGTTTCAAAATTTATCTAACCTGTTTTTGTTGTTGTTGTTGCAGCAGTTTTAATCTTCCTAGCCTTTTTTGTAGGACAGCCAAAGGGTTTATAGATTTTTGATATAGACATTTATCCCCTGCACACACACACACATAGCCAAAGACAACAACAGTCTAAAGCAGAGCATTAAAGGGGAGGGAAAGCAACTTTAAAAACAGAAGCAAAATAATCAAGCACAAAGGGCACAATCCAACCAAAGTTAAGCGCCTTTCATTCCCATTTATTTCCACAGGAGAGATTTAACCCTATGCTTAATCTCCCACCTAACCCCAAAACAGTTCACAGCACTGACTGCATCAAAGCTCACGTATTATCTTAAGAATCCATTTCTACTAAAAATCTGTATTTTAGATACAATTAAAGGTTATATATGCAGCCAAAGGGGGAAAAATATATATCCCTAAACACAACATTAAGACAGATGTCACTGAAGCTTAAACCCAAAGTTTGGAAATAACATCTTTGTTTGATCATATGTCTGGAAATAACATGCTAGACAAGCAAGAAAACGAAAAATAACAGGATTTATGTGTAACATTTTACTCCCTAAAACATACCATTCTTTGCCAGATAGATAGATAGCCTGTGTATATCATGCATTTCATCCCCAACAAGTTAAGGAAAAGAACTGACAGAGTTTTTCCTTCTGGCCCACGGAATCCTATGCAAATACAGGAGTCCTTTGATTTGCTACTTCTTCTCATTTAAATGCATATCCATTAGAACACGTTTCTCCATCTCTATCCTGTTGGCATTTGCTCCTCAGAAAGATGGAACAAAATGGCCCACAAAGGTCTCATTCATGTGAAATCAGGCTCTACTGAAATCATGAGTGACCTGTTAGGGGGCTGAATACACAGCAGGAGTGTTTCCAGTCAACTGGTTTTGCTTCCTCCAGCTTTGTGTTCTGATTCCTGCTTAAGGGTTTTAGCTGGTGTTCTGAATTACTAGATAACATGCCCAGCTGTAAATAATCTGAGACATTAAAAAAAATAAAAAATAAAGGGAAAACTTTAACAGAATTTAGAATCCATAACAGTTACATCCTGAATACTAGCGGGGGGGGGATCATAATTCATCCTAGAAAATGGACATTACTGCTAAGGTTCCCCCCACCTTTCTCTTCAAAGCAAGTTCATGGGGAGTTACACATTAAAAACCAGCCCCTGTTGTTGCTAATGGGATTTGTGCTCCCTGCTTTGAAAATGTAGCCCTTTAGGCTGTGATACAGTTAGCATACCAAACAGCGGCTTCCAGCAGCCAGAGGGAGTGGGATGGTAGGAGGGAACAGAAGAGGAAGAAGAAGAGTGAATACACAATTAAAATGCCATGTCTCCTGGATCAATAAAAATTGATTCAAAAATAAACACCCAGGCTTAATCTATTAAGGTCAGAGAAAAAGCAACCCCCTTTGTTAAAGAGCGCTGAGAAAATCATGCCGACCCTTTTTGCTTTGTTTTGTTTTCTGTCATACAGGTAAGTATTTTCTACAAAGTCACCGCTTGAAAAATCTCACAGCTCTATAAATGTGCAATGATGCCTTTCTTTTTAAAAGGCTATCAACTGTCACAGAATCTTGAATTGATTATTGGATTACCCGTGGATAAACTTGCTTAACAGTAGTTCGTTAATTAATTTCAATGAACAAGACGTGTGTCTTGTGCTTTCCTCACCGTATAGGCTCAAGTGATGAAAGCCAATAGGCTGTCTCCACTGCAAATGTCAAGAACTGGATCCCCCTTTTGGTACAGGCTCACCTGGTCCATTCTCTGTCTTGTCAAATAGGTTCTACGCCAAGGTGAAAAGCACTATAATCCTCACCTGCAGTTTCCAGTTAACAAAGCAATAGTAAACTCTTTAAACTTTAGGATTTGAAATGAGAAAGGGGGATTTATACGACCATTTCCAGAATTCTTCTCCAACGGAAATAAGAGATGATTTCCCAGAGTACCACTCTACAAGTATCTGAATGCTACCCACTCCAAGATAAGGTATCATGACACCCAGGGTCAGGTGAGGCAGCTGGTTGAGTCATTGCTGTGGGTGGGGGGTGGCAAATCCAATCTCAAGATTAATGCTATTCCTCCTCCACCTGTTCTGTGGTTCTACAAGAGCCCTCACAGAGGCAAGCCCCTGTCAGGAATAGGGTCCAGTACATGGTTGGCTCTGGTATAACTCGGAACAGCTGTGGGAGGAATAATTGTAAAAACCAACAGCCTTATCACACCATATCTTAGCACTGTGTTGTTCCATCAGAATCCCACAATAGCCATTCCCATGATGGCATCAGGTTAGTAACACTCTCTATCACACCCTTTTGACATCTGTGGATAAGTAGCTTCATTCACACTGTTCTTCCCTCCACATTACAGCATCATCGTCAAGTCTTTTTTTCCCCATTCCACCCCACACGATTGGTCTGGAAGTTATTCGGCAGAGATCTCTTTGGGAGTAGCTGAAGGAGGGACAACCTCAGAATACCCACATCATGCCCACTACTGGATCAGCTTGGAAAGGAAGCGCTATGAGGAAACTGCACTCCCACAGCTAACTGAACTGTTGTGGGAAACTGGATCATAAACAGATTATTTACAGAATGAAAAAGGCCACATTTCAAACAAATTGCAATGCAATTGTTGCTGGTGAGCAATGATAGGACGGATCCCTAACCAGGAATGACACATTGCTCTGGCCATATGACACCTTGGTGGATAAGGCCACAAGAATGGATATCCACCTTTGTGGCAAAAGATCCATCAACACCTCCTGGTGTCTGGATTATTATTTGAAGCACATTGGTGGAACAGCAAAATTCTCTGCAAAGACACCACGGACCTTTTCATACTACAGTTGTAGCATCATGTTCAGTGGCAGCGGGATGGGGGGATGAGGGGGCGGTGCAACCTGGGTGACATTTTTTGGGGGGACACCACTGCTCCTTGCCTGCCCCACCATGCACCATTGCCCCACCCATGTGTGCCATCGCCCCCCACGTTCTCCATCATCCCTTCCTGTGCACCTTTGCTCTGCTCCAGCTCCTCCGCCTCACCCACCCCCACCCCCATCCTGCTCACACTATGCTACACCACTGTTCATGATTCCACTTTGACTGCCATGGCAGCATCCTATGGAATCTTGAGATTTGTAGTTTGTAGAAACACGAGAGTGGCTGGCTGAAAAGTTTAAATGTCCTTCCCTAAAGTGGGAATCCCAAGATTTCATAGGATAGAACCATGACATTTAGAGTGTATCAAAGTGGTATAATTATGTAGTGTGAAAGGACTCCATGTTGAAGTGACTCGGCGATGTAAGCTAATATGCCTTCTGAAATTCCAGAAATCAAAGAAGGAACACCTGTCTGCATACGTTGCTCTTAGTCCAGCTTTGTCATTCAAAACCCTCTACCCTGCATCCCGCTCCCAACATTTTGAATGTAGCTAAGTTAGTTAGTTAATATAAGTCAGGCCAAAGGAGAAAGCTTTCTCAAAGTAACTTGAATGATAAAAACCCATACAATTAAGAATCCTATCCAATAATAAAACAGCAACAAAATTAATACACACCAATGGTTAAAACTCAGCAATAAAATATGAAAAACATTTACATGTTCGTTCATTCATTCATTCATTCATTCACTCATTCATTCTCCCATCTTTGTTCCAAAATGAAACCCAAGGAAATTCACAATGTAAGACTTAAAATTATAGATAAAAAGTCCCACAAAGCATATTCAGAGAAACACCAGAGAAAACAAGTAAGTTCTCAGGACTTTCACACACACGCACACCACAAAATTTACTGATCCTGACAGCTCCCAAATGGCAACTCATTTAAGAGTTTTGGGGCCATTGCAGAAAAGACTATCTTATGTACATACATGTTTAATTGCCCTGAAGGATGAGCAAGTGAGAAGGGCCTCTGCATCCCATCTTTCTTTCCGGTGGCATCTCACCCCACTTAAGAGCACCTGGGAAACTCCATCCAGAGCAGTTAGTTTCCCCAGCCACATTCTCTTCCTGACCTTCTTCTCCCACAAAATCACTTTAATCACCTGGGATGTGTAGAAGGAAACAAGAGGTAGAACTGAATCCCATCGGCATAGTGATTATGCTTTAACTAAAAGCTCAAGATTATTTCGCCAGCGTTTTTGTGTTATAGCATTAAAAAGTAAGAAGCAAGGAGAGTGGAAATCTGTTCCAAATTAATAGACAAGGATGAAACATAAGGTCCCCGAGCACTTCTGACTCATCCTTCCAAGACGTCTTTTTCAGAAAAGACCAGAATGACTGTAACATTGTTTCCTAAGCCCTATCTAGATGAGTAATCTAGAAGGATGCTCTGATCAATGGTATAAAAAGCCACTGAGAGACCCTGAAGAACAAGAAGAGTCATGCTCCCTCACTCTGTTTTCTGATTTAAAGTATTAACCAGGAAGGCAAAAGCTGATTCATCCCATAACCAGTTTTGGAACCTGACTGGAACAAATGTATTTACCTTGTTCTTTCAGAAGGTTCATACTGGAGACTAGCAGATTAAATAGTAAGATATCTCACCACAATTGTCTGTATTTCTCATTTTAACTCCCCAACATTGGTGAGTATGGCATTAATCTACTTTCTCCCCTCACCTTTCAACAATTGTCACTAGTTCAAACACCCATCCAGCCCCTTCTAGAGCTTCCCAGAGGACTACTAAAACTTTATTTGACTAATGATTGAAGCTGGCATTTCTGCATTGCAGTTATGGATTCATAATCTAGAGTCAAAGATCCATAATTTCTCTGTATTTCCTAATATTATGTATTCACGATTTTGGCACTATTGCCACAGTGAGTTGTGAGTTTGATCCTGCCAGGTTCCAGGTTGACTCAACTTTCCCTCCTTCCACAGGTCTGTAAAATTACCCAGCTTGTTGGGGGCAATTAGCTAACACGTTGTAAACCACTTAGACAGCACTTAGCTGGCAAGCGGTATAGAAATACACATACTATTGTTATTGCTAAACAGAATTCTTGGGGACACAGGGGTTCTTACTGGGAAATAGGATATATCAGGTCTCTGCTCCTACACTCAAAATATAAGCCACTTCTAACAAACTTAGCTTTACTATGTATGGCACTATTTAATTCCTGTTGTGAAGTTTCCCTGATAGCATTATGACTATGAAAAGAGCAGTGACCATTAAGAAATTGAGTACACTCTTCCTTATCCCCAGCTCTTTATGTCTTTCTTATCATTGCTCTTAATAAAGACACTTGCAGTCTTTGTCTCCTTGTGTTTCAGGCTTCTTCAGGCACTAAACAGCAAATGGGGTAGCCAATGTATGGGGGGTATGAATGTCGCAGTTTCCTTTTTCCCCAATATTTGATTTAAAAAAAACAACCTCATATTCTTTCTGTCCTATTTATGAAATGGGAAGGGAAAGAAAGGAAGCATGTTTTGGGATGTTTTTTAAAAAATGAATCAAATGAAAGTCTTATTCATATCTACACTAGTTAAATTCCATCAGTATTGGAAGCCCAACAGAAAGAGGAACGTCTTATACAGTTGCACAACCTATTTAAAAGGAGCCATCTATAACAGAGGTGACAGGCATATAAAAATATCACAATCATGTCCAGATAGGAGATTTGAACCCAAACTTTTAATATTTAAGTACTCAAAGTACTCAAGTACTAAGTACTCAGGACTCAAAACCTGGCTGAATGATGGCTGAATATATCAGTTTTGCTTTCTCTCACATTCAATAAGTTTTATTTTTCAGATTATTTCCATCTTGTTTTTGAAAATATGTGTTTTGTAAAAACCTTATTTAAAAGAAGAACGAAATTTTTAGTCTTTCCTAATAGCCAGTAGAGGGCATTTATTTCACCACCTCATCCATCACCTCTGCGATAAAATAGAAATATAAGTCTAGCGTCTGCTTATTGGTAGTTGAAGAGGTTCTCACTGTGGCTGTATTTTGTTAAGACTGGATAAGAGGCTTCAAACCAAATAGAAAACTAATGGTCTTTTTGATTGTACTCTAATTGTTCAAATAGGTATTGTTGAGCTGGAAGCCCACGATGGCTCCTTCAGCTACTTTACATCTCAAAACTGTATGAACAAAGGGACCTCTAAAAACTGCCATGAAAGGATATTAACAAGGATATGGATTTATTATGGAGCAATAATGGTGAATAAAGGAGCAGAAAAATAATATGTAGTAAAAGGACAACTATGCCTGAAGACCTGCTGCTTTTCAAACGTTGTTAGAAGGTGTTCATTCATTCCCATTAATTACAGACAGACCTAGATCACATTATAGCCTTACCACCATCAGGTTTTAACATTTAATATCAAGCTATTTTTGACATTCACAAGGAGTAAAAATGCACCTGTACACTCAAATCAATCAAGGTTCATTTGTATAGTCTCATGCTGGAAAGGCATACTGAATTACAGTGCTGTGATGGTTTTTCAAAACAACAACAAAAGAAATCCGTGCCCTAAGAATAATAGATAAATGTATGAAAACAGGCCCCACTGAAGCAATTTGTTAAAAGCCTCAGAATGTTAAACCAATGAGACTCAACATAGTTTCTTTACTCTTGAATAAAGAAATTGCAAATTGTTCTCAGCTCATTTAATAGTTACAGACCTGTGTAAAGTGTAAACAGCTCAAGCTCTGTTATGTTCTCCATGCGGAGGATGTCACCAACAGAGAACTATGTTCAGCAGATTGTACTGGACAGCACTTTGTACTGGACAGATGATGTGTGAACATTTCCAGTATTGTTACCACAAGCAAACAGCAAGGATAAAATCTAATTGATGCCTATATAAAATTTGTGAAACAGATTGATGACTTAAAGAGATGGAGATTACTAGGAAATCATGATTAAAACCATAAGGTAGAGAGAGAGGTCATTTACGTTGTACAGTATTCAGAAATAAAATTGATAAAAATTGCAATAAGAAAGCAAGAACAGATTCACAGGGGCAGTGCAGGGATCCATTCCACCCATCATCCTGTGACCAATCAGATGAGTCCAGGAAATCCAAAATTTTGGCATGAAAGCAATACTCTGCTGTTCCACTCCTGTTCCTGACATTTACTAGTATACTATAAATGTGAAATCTTACTGTTCCTGCTAATATCCATCAATCCATCTTTCCTCTATGAATGCTCTTTTAAAAGATCTAAGTCTTCCCAGAATGTCCTGCCAGCAAATCTTTTCTTCTTCAAGTTAAACATGCCCAGTTCTCTAATCTGTTTCATGGCTTCCAGACTTTTTAGTGTCTTTGTTGTTCTCCTCTGAACATGTTCCAACTTGTTCTTCATTTATGGTCCCCAGAACTGGGCACAATGTTCCCGCAGAGGTCTGACCAAAGTAGAACAGAGTGACGTTATGACTTTCCTCAATCTGGACACTATGCTCCTGTTGATGCAGCCTAGAATTGTGTTGAGTTTTTGGTCGCAAACACAGTGGTGACTCATGTTTAATTTGACTAAGACCCCGAAATCATTTTCACACGTACTGTTGTCAAGCCAGGTATCACCCATCCTATATTTATGCATTTTATTTTTCCTGCTTAAATACAGTACTTTATATTTATCCCTGTTGAAATTAATTTTGTTAGTTTTGTCCCAGCTCTCTAATCTGTTACGGTAATTTTGAATCCTGATCCTGTCTTCCTAATTTGATATCATCTGCAAATTTGATACACATGCCCTGTATTCCATTATCCAACCATTGAGAAGGATGCTGAACAGCCTAAGTCCCAAGACGAAACGCTGGGGCACTCCACTAGTAACTTCTCTCTGGGATGAAGTGGAACTATTGCTGAGTGCACTTTGGATTAGGTCTCTCAACCAGATACAAATCGCCCTAGCAGTGGCATTGTCTAGTCCACATTTTTTTCAGCTTGTCTGCAACAATATCATGGGGTTCTTGTCAAAAGCCTTAGTAAAATCAAGATATATTATATCCACAGCATTCTCCTGATCTACCAAAACTATTTTAAAAAATGAGATTAGTCTGGTATGGCTTGTTTTTTGAGAAACCCATGCTGGCTCTTAAGAATCACAGCATACCTTTTTATGTGCTTACAGATTGTTTAATGATATGTTCCAGAATTTTTCTTGGTATTGACATCAAGCTGACTTGGTCATAAAATCGTAGAATCATAGAGTTGGAAAAGATCACAATGGCCATCAAGTCCAACTCCCTGCCATACATCAAAGCACTTCCAACAGATGCCTATCCAACCTCTATTTAAAAACCTTCAAAGAAGGAGACTCTACCACACTCCAAGGCAGCATATTCCACTGTCAAACTGCTCTTACCATCAGGAAGTTCTTCCTAATGTTTACACAGAATCTTTTTTCCTAAAGTTTGAAACCATTGTTTTGTGTCCTAATATCTAGAGCAACAGAAAATAGGCTTACTCCATCCTCCATATGATATCCCTTCAAATATTTAAATACAGCAACATGTTGCCTCTTAATCCTTTCTTCTCCAGGTTAAACATACCCTGCTCTCCAAGCCATTCCTTATAGGGCACGGTTTCCAGGTGTTTTAGCATTCTGGTTGCCCTCCTTTGGACACATTCCAGCTTATCAATATCCTCCCTGAACTGCCCAGAACTGGACACAATATTCCAGGTGGGGTCTGACCAAAGCTGAATAGAGTGATAGTGTTATTTGCCCTGACCTAGATACTATACTTGTATTGATGCAGACCAGAATCTCATTGGCTTTTTTAGCTGCAGCATCATTTAGCTGCTGGTCATCCATGTCTGTCCTTTTTTACTGTCCTTTTGCCATCTTTAAAGTGGAACATCTCAAATATTGTTGTTGTTGCTGTTGTTGTTGTTGTTGCTATTAATGTTGTTGTTGTTTGCAAGTTCAGTTTGTTTGCTCTTTCTGCAGTTTTACCAGCTTTGTATAATTATTGAGATGTAGCTACTAGAAAGGAACATGGTATCCCAAAGGTGACCACAGAATCAATGGTTAACATAACGTTTCCCTCACAGTGCTGCATTTAAGAACTGCTGGAGAAAGGAGAAAGAACAGTTAACACTGCTTCCTCATACTGTCCTTGTTAGTGGCATTTCAGCCTTTTTTCCCAAAGGAAGAGTCCATGAGTCCATGACTCCTGCTAGGGAATATCTATAATATTCCTATATGTGGAGAATTTTAATGGAGACTAGTATGGGAAATAAAATAATCCTACTTTCCATATAGAGAGACTAAGAGAAGATTCACACATACATGTCAACCACAAATTAACTTAACAAAGTTGGTGGTTCAATTTATTCCACATGTACATTGTTGCATATCGGCTACTACAGCTGGAATCCTGCTGGTAAACTACACTGGTGTAACCAGACTGATACAGGTGATGGCAGCAGGAGGGGAAAAGACTGTGGGTGTAGTTGCTGTGAAGCAGGAAAGGCCTTGGAGAAATGGGCCACTTAGGTCCAGAAGATTTTATTTGCCTTCCCTTGCCACCACTGCAAGCCAACAGAATTCTGCTCTGTGTGCGGTACTACTTTACAGAATAATTTGCCATATACTTCTGTGTCCTCTTCTCTGTATACAAAATGCCAGCCAGTGATGACATCTCCTTCCCCTTTTTCTCTTTCTCTCTCCCCCATTCCATTTAATTTGTGGTCTTACCTTTCTTTAAACCATGTAACCTCCCAGCAGCTTACAGATTCATGTTACAAATTCAGTAAAACAAAATGTATAGATGCTTAGGACTAAAATCAATGTAAAGTAGTAAACGGAGTCATCAGCTGATATTTATGGCCTTGCTACAGATTCACCCATGTCATGTGTTATTATTATCCCTATCATTATCATCACCATTATCAATATTTGTTTATTTATATAGTGTCACCAATATGCATGGCACTTCAAGCACAAAATAGCTTTCGTGAATAACTCTGGTCAAGGTCTCTCTTACTATTAGGCAGAATGAGGCAGACATCTTGGGACCATATTTTAAGTGCCATGAAAAGGCAAGAAATAGTTATTTACTTTGTTAGTACTGCAGTTTTACTGCCAGCAAGGCAGGGGGTTACCTGTGGGATTTTTTGCCTTATGACTCCAAACAACTTGGGTGGTTAAAAGTCCCTAACCTAGGGAGGTGGTGGGTGTCTTTTGCTGCTCTCAGACAGCAAGATGTCATTGGTGAGCCCTGGCTCTCCTCACTCCTGAAATGACAGTATATGATTTACAATATTCAGGTCTTCAAAAGTGCTATTCTTATTTATTTCTGATCCCACAGAAGGAATCCACTGTATGACAAAATCAACCAAATCATTTATATTGGAGACAGGAAACAGCCTTTGCACTCTTTCAAGATCTGTTGTAGCTCCCTCTGTGTTGTTGGTTTGCTTTGCACATACCAGTGACAGCTTCTACCTGCTCACGGTAGAATAAGCAACCTGATTTACTCAGCCTGAGGTGTTCCCCACAACCTTGGAGGAGAGCTGTGATGGTTGCATAGCTGAAGTTTCTGCTTCAACAAACAAACCAGGTGGCCACTTTGTCACAAGACAAGATCACAAGGGTGGCCCCAAGGATCTTGAGAAGAAGAAGTAGCCTATTTTATTTTTCTCAGATGATTTTTGTGTGTCAATGTCAACAACAACTTGGTTTGCAATAGGTGACTGTTGTTTCCAAAAAAAGTCACTTACTTGGACTACAACTGTTAGAATTCCCCAGCCGGCATTGCTCAGTCTGACTGAGGATTTTATGTTGATTCATTGAGAAATTAACTTGAATTACACTATTCTGAAAGTACTTTCAGAACTGATAAATTTAATGAATCCAAAATTTAGAAGTGCATAGTCACTTTAAGCCTCATACTGGAATTATGACAAGGCATGTGACAATTTAATCAGACTTAGCAGAGCAAACAGGATACAAGCAATACACAGTGGTTAATCAGGCTCCATCTCTGGGCTATTGAGATTTCCTCTTTTATTTTAGACATAAGCCAGGAATTAATTTGGCTTGTTTATCTCCACAGTAAATAGGCAAACATATGTATTTAAAAATAATGAACATATGTGTTTAGAATGAACAGGGAGTGGGAGGATAAAGCAAGAGTATATAAAGCGGCAGTTACAGTGAGAGATCTACCTCATTATGTTTGCCAACCTCTGAAGTCTGGGAAAGTTTCCCATTCCTACACCCACTGGAGAGTCTCCAAAATACTCTATTTCAGCTCAGACTCCCCCAAGAAAGGCAAGACCAGGGAAAGTGGGATGGGGATGGTGGCTGCTTGTAACACACATGTGATAATTGACTGCAAGCAATTATGCAGCCCCCAGTGCAGCTCACCAAGCATAGATCAGATCCGAATCAGGGCTTCTTCCCCTACTTCACTTGCTTTGCAAAGCATATCTGATTATGCACAGAGCGCTTGTGAGCCAGAAAGTCAGTGCTAGATTTCAGGAATACTATGTGTAAATGTGTAATTCTTCTGCACTTTCCATCTCACACACTACCATCAACCCCCGCCAACATCTTTTGTCAGGTGCACTTTCATTTATAACTAAGGCCATTTCCACACTTGACTGTTATAATGCTATTATTTTACTTTCGATGTCCTGTGGAATTCTGGGGTTTGTAGTTTACTGTGGCCACAGAGCTCTCTGGCTGAGAATTCTAAATGCTCCTCCCTAAACTGCAAACTCCAGGATTCCGGAGGATGTTGAAAGTGGAATAATAGTGCTATAACAATCTAGTGCAGAAATGGCCTATGGATAAAGCTGGAAGGAAGTCAGATGGGGACAAATTTAAAGTCATTTACAGATCATTGAAAAAATATCCTTGTTTAATCATAAAGTATATGATTAAATGTATTAACTTGCAGGTGATGGTGGTGATGGCTGGTACTGCAGTTACAGACTGATAATCTAGAGCTACAGATCCATAATTGTTCTGTATTCCCAGAACAGGTATCCACCTTAACAGCCAGTAGCCCCCAGCCCACCTTAACAGGTTGCAGCCACATTGAGTGAAGAAAGGTTTGTTCAGCTGGCTGTTGAGGAACAAGGCATCATCACTTTCACCCCTCTGCTGCCAGGAAGTGGGGCCTTGACAATCAGAAGCAGAATCCTTGTTGCAAATCCTTATCCCAGCCTCACTCACTAATGGAAGGGGAAGGAAATATCACCCTCCTTGCACTCAAATAGCCAGATGAACAAACCTCCTTTGCTAGATCTGGCAGCTGGGTTCTTAAGGTGGACAGAGAGTGTCAGGCCAAGAGATATTACTTAATTGCATCTCCTTAACTGACCTAGGATTTCACTGAATCATCATCATCTTCATCCTCATCTGTAAGCAAAAACATTCCCAGTGGGTCATCTGCCATTGTGTAGTGATTGCATGCTTAATTATGCATGTCTAAAGTGTTGAAATGGTGGCTTTTGCTGATTTGTGATTCTTCACGCTTGCTGGTGGTGTGCAGCCTAGTGTATATTAACAGCATGGCCCACTGAGTACCTACTGAAAGCTCAGCTCTGGAAATACCTGAAGGACACATTGAGCTCTTCAGAAATCCGTGTCATGATACTTCATGTGTTAACGGAATGTGTGGGCACAGGGAGGCATAGCAAAGGATCAGGGCATCTAAAGTGTACTGCTTCACCGCTGAATGCCAGAGTGAAGCGCTGTAATTTTATTCCAATTATACTCTTAGTGCCATGATGTCACAGCATAAATTTGTACTTGTGCATGCAGCTCATGCTGGTGTGATGACAGCTCTTAAAATATTGAGTGATTGTGGGCCCGTCAGCATAAAATTATTCTAACATGGTGCCTTTATTAGTGCTTCAATAAATGCCATTCGTTTTGTGTTCCAAGGTGGCATTTGCAAATGAGCTAATTTCTCCACAGTAAAATAATTATGTTGCACTTATTTTGCGGGAACGAGGAAGGGAAGTGGGGGGAGGAAAGGAAAGTGCTATTACATAAAAGAGGCTATTTTGCCATCAAAACTACATTCACTGTAGTTAGGCACGTTGGGGGGGAAAAGAGCACACTAGCTAAATGACTGTACAATTATTCAAATGAGTTTACTGCTTTATAAATCCAGAGAGGGAAATCAACACTTTTTCTCCCCTGAAAGGTGTGGGAGAGCAATCCAAATAAAGGTGACAGACTTTTCACAGAAAAAACATTTTCTGAAAGTCAAACACAAACTGTTTGCTGATTGACGACAGATATTTTGATGCTCATAATTCATCTCTTTAAGCACTGTGCTAAATGCTAACCTGATGTGCAGATACCTGGGAGGAAATTAAACCAAGGACGCAAACATTTATTTCAGTTTTGCACACTCTGTTAATTTTTTTATTTTGCATGCTACTCCTATGACAAAATAGTGTGATTTTAAAAAAAGAAAAAGAAGAACAGAATTTATTCATTTAAAGAGAAACACACAAAGTGTAAGTTCTGTAAGCTTATCACGCTGCCTGTCCTAGACTTGTGATCAGGAGCCCAGGGACTTTTATTTTGCAAATCACAGAACTGTAGAAGTGGGAGAAACTCCAAGGGTCATCTAGTTCAAGGGTCATGTGGCTATGCAAGAAATAGGCCAAACTAAAACAGGCCTGATACGTATCCATCCAGTTAAGCATCTCCAGCATAGGAGAGTCTCATCTCTGTTCATTCCCTAACTCTACTTCTTTGAAGAAGTTCTCCATGTTCAAACCTTAGGTCTGTTCTAATGGTTCAGAACTGCAGTGGTTGCTACCCTAGCAACTGTGCTGGAGGCAGGAATCAATTCCTCCCATAAGAAGGCCACACTGATTTTAATTTGGATTCACTTTTGTCATTTTCTGTTTTGATTTTGTTCTATTTTCAACTGAGGTCTTTTCCACAGTAGACTGTTATAGCTCTATTATTCCACTTGCAACATCCTATGGAATCCTGAGGTTTGCCGTTTAGGGAGAGGCCAGCTGGCCCCTCCCAAAACTGCAAACCTCAGGATTCCATAGGATGTTGCAAGTGGAATAACAGCTCTATAACAGTCTCGTGCAGAAATGGCCTGAATTTCAGCATGTAAAGACAAACTACCACTTTTTAATCCATTTTTTAAAAATCTGTTTAGGCAATTTGGAAGTGATTTTTCACAAAAAAAAAATGTTAAAACTGGACTCCAGGGGCTAGGCCCACAAATGGTTCTGACCACACCTATAGTAGTTCAATACTAAAAGCCACCGTGACAAAGAAATAAATCACAAACCTCTCATAAGTTCTCGCTGAAATAAATATGGCCTACATTGGGCCCTATTGATTTCATTGTGGACTCAACTATGGCTAACATAGGGTGCAAGTGAAAGCATTTAAGTGTTTCACCATGGAGGGAGAAATTGTCCTCTGGAAGGAGATATATCTAACTATGTTGTTGTTGCACCCCAGGGAAGTTTAAACACTCTCCTGATTTCCCATCTGGTCCTCTTGAATCATCCTTCCAGTTAGAAGTGGAAAAATCCTTTAACAAATGGTCTGGGTCACTAGAGGGCAACAGAAGTAGTAGAGACAAGCATACCCTCCAACTATCCTAATTTGGCAGGGACAGTTCCAGTAAATCTTCTGGCGTACCAGTTTCTTAGCCACTTTTAGAATGTCTCAGTTTCTCTCTTCCTCTCCTGCTCCTTTAGTCCTTTGCTTACTTCAGTTGCTGCAAACTGAATTGCACTGAGTTAATTCAAGAGGAGAGTGGGGAGACGAGGGGATAGAGCCTTGCAGTTTCTAAAAATACAGACAGACAGACAGACAGACAGACAGACATAACATATTAAAAATAACTTTCTAGCTTGCTGTCAATTTTCATCAACGCACACTGACAATGGCCAAGCAGTTGGAGACTGATGGTTTCCATATCAGAGGAATCCATTCCTGGTTTTAGTTTGAATTTTAAAGAAGCTATCTAAGGTGCTGGACATATCTTGAGGATAGGCTTGGTTTCTTACTCTCAGAACCTTTGTAGCAGCATCCAGCCAAATGCAGGTACACAGCCCTCTTCAGACCTTTGTGTTTAGTCTGCAAAGTCTAAGCTACATCTGGGTGTTCAGGGATGTCAGAAATGGAGTTTATGTGCTATTATGTGCTACCTAACCCTCAGTTTAAGCCTGGCTATGGTTTAAGTCAGATCAAAAAGTTAGAGAACTGAAAATATTGCAACAGATGTGAGATAATTTTGTTCTCAAAGATGGGGTGGGGAAAAATGCAAAACTGTGAAAAATTGCACACTGGGGCACTAAGGTGACGAGAAATTTTCTGATCTTTTTCTCCATGTACAGCCATCAGCAAATGGCTTAAAATAGGAAATGGAGACAAAGATGATGAAAACTTTAGTCAGTGACTTATTATGAAAAGGTGAATGCATAAAAGAATAAAGAGAAATGTGTAATGTTCATGATCATCAAACTAAAAGAATTTCAGCATTCGGATAAACCTAAATGGAAAGCCACAGGCTGGATAAAAGATATTGCAGAATCCATTCATACAGGCATATAGACATGGTGACTATATTGGTTTGGTTCAAACAGGATTTAATTTGAGTCTCATGCCATATATCTCGCCAAGTCCCAATGCACTGTATTATAATTTATATGCCCTGCCAAATTCCAAATAGTTTGCCTCTGTGCTCATTGTTTTCCAGAAGACATACCAGTATTTGCTTCATCATATTTTGGTTCTGGAGAAGATTCTTGTAGAGCTCAGAATACATTTGAATAGTTATTTGTTTCTGTAAAACATGTTTTGAAATCACCGGGCATGGAGGACCTGTATACCTTTGTTGACTCCGAAAGGCAACAAAATGAAAGGAGCAAAAGTAGGATTGTCACTTAGGTCATAATCCATCTGAAAATACCCAACAGCTCTTGAGCTGATAAAGCTGTGGAAAGCCATGCACGCTAGCTCCGCAGCTGGCTGAACTATGGAAAGGACAGAATGACCTGTCACAGCAGCCAAAATGAAACTGAGCTGATCCACTTTTTGCAGCTATGAAGTGTGAGGGTGCCAGAAGAGCAAAGGAAAGAGAAGTCACACAGACAGGCTCTTGCCTTTGCTACTTTCCTGAAGGAGAGTCCTGACAGCTATTTAATACATCATCCAAACTGCATTTAGACTGAATATGTAAAAAAACGTTACTGAGGTCCCTCAAGCAACCCATCTTGCCCAGCACTTTGTCCCAAAGAGTATCTAAAACTTATGATGATCTCTATGATCAAAGATAAACAATTATGCTATTGTGTAGCCACTACAGAAAAAGCTTCACCCAACCCCATCACAAGTGATTTTTGTATTTTGGTCCACCATTGCACATCATCCTAAATATGGGTTCTAGTATGGTGGGATGTCAAAAACTAAACTAGGACTGAATTCAACCCATGTAGGCCTGTATTGACACAGTACAGGATAGCTCCTTTCTCAGTTTTCCATATTGTTGAAGCTAATTGAATGAATGGAGTCTTTTCCTGAGTCTTTGACAGTTGAAAACAAGGAGCAGATTTGGCTGGATTGGTCAATATGATTGGTTTCTTACCTTTCTATATTTGCTTAAATTCTGACGTGAAGAAGAAATGTAGCCCTATCTGCATAAATGGACTGAACATGTGCACTGTGGTAACAAAACTACATAAGTGGCAAGAAAGCAAACTTTTGCCAGCAAGGTCATGTAGATTTCAGTTACGAGACTGATATACAAAGGGCCTGCACTGTAACACAGTGTTAAAAGATCTCTTATTCCTTTCTAGTCTCATGTGTGTTGTTTAATTAGATGGACTGAAACAAGAGAGAATTTATGAAACTTTTCTTGAGACAAGATGCTTATAGATGCATTTTATACATGGGCATCTGTTACTGTCACAGAAATACATTCGATGTACAAAAATATGCCTGTTCAACCACTTTTGCCAATATGAATTATGTCTGCATATTTTACAGATGGGGAGGAACTATTTACATTTAAAAAAAAACAAAAAACCACATGTTATATGGATAATATTGTAGAAGAAGAGATAAGGAAGCCAGGAATACCTGATCCTTTTCAGCCTGAAACACAAATAAGTGCACAGGTTTTGTGTCATTGGATGTTACTGTGGCTTAATTTAAACATACAAACTAAGGTGCAGTTGCTACTTGAATACACAATTGTGGGGACATTACTCAACATGGCAAGCTGTTTGGGTGAAGCAGTTTCTTATGAGGTTTCAGACATTTTTCACTAATCATCGCAAGGTATTTACAGATTAAGTCTACAGCCATTTCTGCACTACACTGTTATAGTGCTATTATTCCACTCTCAACATCCTGTGGAATTCTGGGGTTTATAGCTTACTGAAGGCAAAGAGCAATCTGGCTGAGAATTCTAAATGCCCTCCCTAAACTGCAAACCCCAAGATTTCATAGGATGTAAAAAGTAGAATAATAGCACTATAACAGTGTGGTGCAGAAATGGCCCCTATAGCTCTATGATTTCCCTTTAACTGCCATCACAACATCCCATGGAACCCTCATATTTGCAGTTTAGGCAAATTGTTTAAAATTCTCACCCAGAGAGCTCCAGTGCCTCCCCAAATTACAAACTTCAAGATGCCACAAGTTGCAGCCATGTCAGTTAAAGTGGAATCATAGTACTATATATGTTAGTGTGAAAGGACTCCAATTACCTTGGGAGTTATGCATTACTAGCCCGCCACATTTCCAGGTAGTTATCATTTCCATGGCCAAAGTGCTGTGATCCAGAGTAGGTCTTGAATCTAAAGAACACTAGATATAGATCACTTCTGCCATTAGATCACTGGATGTCATGAAGCAAGTCTATCTCTCTAGGTCCCAACATTCTCATTTACAAAAGCAGAAAGAGTGGTCACAATATCCTAGAATCTTGGGGTTGGGAAATGACCAAAAGGGCCAACCCCCTGCCAGGCAGCAATGCACAACCAAAACACTTTGGAAAGATGTCCATCCAACCTCTGCTTCAAGGCTTCCAAAGACAGAGAGTCCAACACCACATAAAGCAGTCCATTCCATTGCCACACTAAAGAAATTTAGTTGGAAGCTCTTTTTTTATATATATAATTTGAATACATTTGCTTGTGTTCTAGTCTCTGGAGCAGCAGAAAACAAGTTTGCCAATACCATTGCACTGTTGGCTTTCTTGTGAATGGGAGGGCAGGAAGTGAGAAGCTGAGAAACTTTTAAGCCAGGCATACAAATGAAAGTGTGTGGGTGCCTTTTGCACACATACAGCCAGCATCACTGAAAAGCATTCCCTCTTCCAGCCATTTATCAGGGAATCATGCTCCCCTGGTACCAACATTCTTGTCTTTGCAGTGCCAAGCAACATCTTTTTATTTCCCCAAACTTTTTAGCATCTAACAAGATTATAGTTGCTATTCTGTTGTAATCTGTTTCCCTCCCTGTTTTAATTGATGCTGGTTTCTAGAGCAGGGAGACATATTATGTATTTTTTAATGACCATGCCTCTCTTTCTCCTCCTTTCTTTTGTTGGTGGACAATTCTAAGAATTTTTGCTAGAGGCACAAGTTTGTCAAACAAAACAAAACAAGACATTTATAGTTGTTTGGTTGAGATTATCCATACAACTGTTTAGTCACATGATGCTCTTTGTGACTAACATGTCAGAGGGGCTATGAATCCACTCTGGGGTTTAGTCCAATCTTAGTGGTATCCCCAGTGCTAAACCCTATGCTCAAAATAGGTTCACCATCTTGGATAGCCACTTCAGTGTTTGCAGATCAGATTCACCTGTTACAGAAAACACACCATTATCCAGCACTTCCTATGGGAAATCTGTCCCACTGACACCTGCTGCCACAGCCATGGTAGGGTTGATATTGTCCATGTGTGGGAAGTATTCAGTCTTGGCTGGCTTTGTTTGTCCTGAGTGGTCTCTCTTGCAGCCACAGTCTGGTATTGGGATGTCATGAGCCATATGTGCTTCCATATGTACATTCCTTGCCTAAGAAACTCCTATGACAGTTTTTCTTAACAAGGGATCCATTGTTCCCTCAGAGGGGATCCATGAAGTCCTGCTGCTGGACACCAACAGCAGCTGCAGCAACAGGGATTCAGTAGCAGGATGTGTGTGTGGATGCCAAAACTGCTCCCTCATTTGCAAACAAGGGAGCAGTTTGGGCACACGCACATACCTCCCACTATGTCCCTTTCATCAGGGATGTGGCAGCAAGGGGTGCAGGCACCAAGAAACACAGCAGTAGGTGTATGCATCTGCCCAAATGGCTCTTTCAATTGCAAATGAGGATGCAGTTACTGTGCCTACACCCTACCCCACCCCACCCTACTGCCATGTCCTTGAAAAAAGGGTCACAGCAGCAGGCATGCATGTGTGCCCCAACTATGACTCTAGAGACCAGGGTTTGAATCCCTACTCAGCCACGGAAACTAACTGGGTGACCTCAGGCAAGTCACATTCTCTCAGCCTCAGAGAAAGGCAAAGGGAACAAATTTTGCCAAGAAAACCCCTATGATAGGTTAACATTAGGGTCCCAAAAGTCAGTTTTCAAAGACATGAGGGCTAGAAAGAACCCCCTCCTGTCAGCAGCACTTTGTTGTGTGCCTTCATGTCACTTCTGACTTATGGCAACCCTTAGGTGAACCTATCACTGGGTTTGATTGGCAAGATTTGTTCAGAGGTTTGCCTTTGCCTTCTTCTGAGGCTGAAAGAATTTGACTTGCTCAAGGTTGCCCAATGTCTGAGCAAGAATTTGAATCCTAGTTTCTAGAAGCCTTTAATAAATAAATAAATAAATGAATATTTGAATATGTAAATCTAAATTTAAATATTTAAACCTTCAGTTAAGTCTTGGGGGACCCTGGCAACAAATTATATTTATAAAGGGTCCCTACTAAAGAATAGGTTAAGAGCCACTGCCCTATGAAATTCATGGGGTCACCATAAGTCAAAAGGCTACATACACGCATACATACATACATACATACATACATACATACATAGAATATGAACAAATGGATTTGAAGGATTTCAAATTGCCAAACTGTTCACTTAAAGTATGTGCTGCCTCTTCCTGATAGGGATACCACTTCAAAAATCAACCAAGACTGAAGCAGTGGCATCAGAAGCCATGAAATTCCATTGCCTGCTCCAGATGTTATAAAAAGCAACCTTTCGGAAATGAGTGATATCCATTCCTTACTCTTTCTTTCTTTCTCTCTCTCTCTTTTGATCATTCCTTTTCCCCAGAACAGATACTCAGTTTTACTCATATCCTTTACTCTAAGGGACACTTGCGCTCAGGAAGATCAATAATTCTCCAGCCTTGCTGGCTTCTGCTACCTAAGCTTGGATCATCCTAAATTGACCTTCCATTTGCAGGAAAGGCCTTTGAACCAGTGGAACCTTCTGATGTTGAAGGGGCTCAGAAGCAGTTTTTGCCAATTTCACACTTCCCCTCCAAAGCCACACTAGCAAAGGACATTTCTTCTGCTACACTGAGCAAATGACAAGCCAACTGGACTGACAGTGGAATTGTATTTCAACCCTGGAAAGAGATGCACCCTTTACCATTGCAGCTGAGTACAGTAGCCTACATTAAGGATATAGGGCAGGCTATGTGATACACAGAGATTGTCTGATCCCTGTCCCACAGCATCTACTGTCTCAGAAGTTTGACTCAGGCCTTTTCAGCATGGGGCTTTTAAAATGGTGCAGAGTGTCCTCCAGGGAGGACAACTGCACCTGGGACCAGACTACTTTGTGTAGTTCCGGACCTCAGCCCGCTCCGGAACAACCCAAAGTGGTCGTTCAGTGTGCTTTTGAAAGACCGCTTAAAACAGGTCTTTCAAAAGCACGGAGCACGCCACTCCATGGCCACGCTCTGGTGCAGATTTGCAGGCTCACACCAGTGCGAGCCTGCAGATCTGCTGGGGTCGGGCTTTAGGCTGGCGAGCTTCACCGGTTGGTGGAGAGGCTCCACCAACCAGAAGCCGCCATTTTCATCCCCAGAGCAGTGCAGAGCGGCAGCCATGGACTGCTCCAGACCAGCCTGGACCCGCGGGTGGAGCACACAGGTCCGGTGAGTACCGGCACAGGGCGATTCCTTTGCCCTGTGTGGAAAAGGCCTCACTTTGCCTAAGGATAGGGCTTACCATTTCCAGTGCTATTCTAAAATGTCCCATCACCTTCAGGAGCAAATTTGAAGGAGGGTGCCGAGGGAAACACCAGGAAAATCAGCTTTCATTTCCTCTCCCTTGAATATTCTTCGAGTTCTTTGAAATCCTGAAAACCACTTTAAAAAGTTGTTGTACCTTCAAGGCCATCTTATGTGGTCTTCTAGCCTGATGTATTCAGAAGGAGCTAAGAATGGAGACCTTCATCAAGTCACATTCTCTCAGCCTAACAGGAAGGCAATGACAATGACCTCTAAATAAATCTTGTCAGAGTAGGTTCGCCATAGTTGGAATTAACCTGAAGGCTCATAACAACAACAAAGGGATGGAAAGATAGTTAACAATATTTTTTTAAATGGTTGAAAAACATATTTTTCAAGCATAAGATTCCCTGACTAGAAGAATTCTGATGAATATTTTTACAGTTCAGTTCTTTTTCTGAGCAAAATTCCCACATGGGTTTTTGTGCAGGCAACTGCATTTTCTGCAAAGAAAATAATTGTCTTATTTTAGCGTAATTTAAAATACTGTGCAAATTTTGCACAGAATAAGCCCTGACTGGCTTATAGTCTTTGCCAAAGACTTTTTTGGAGTGGGAGGAAAATTACTAAAATTACTCATTGCTTCCTTCAAAAATGAAATTAGTGAAGAATTACATCCCTAGAAGGAACTGGGCAGGGGGATAAAAACTTTTTATGGAAACAGCATTCCCACTTTCACTAATCACAGCATTAGTTTTGTTTCAGTTTTAATCCACCTTCTTATAAGAAAAAAAAATGTACCTGTCATATAGAAAGCCATGTGTTTGGCCTTAATCACAGCTGCTTTCTTTTTATTCCTTCTAATTCTGCTAATAGTGTGCCCTTTGGAGTAATCAAGCATCAGCCAATTGAGCTGTTTGCATTACGCAGACGATAAGCTTAGAGGAACTGTAGGATCACCAAGGCTTTGCCTCTGAAACATAACACCAAAATAGTTAAAGCCATTTCATTTGCAAAAATAAAAAATCCAGTTCCTTTAAGACTATTCTGCTAATTTGGGCAAAAATTGTGACTTCAATGTGTAATCAATTGATTGACAGTACTAACTGTTGTATATGAGGCAGAATTGCAATGACAGAAGGAGAACTTAGCTTATTCCAATAAAACGGAAGTTTTATGCACAAAAATCTATACAAGTCTAACGGAAATACCAATAGGAACAGCACAGCTCGGGGTAGGGGGGAGGGATGCAAGCCACCAAGACAAAAAAAAAAAAAAAGAATAGTTGTACTCTACAGCAAATAGAACAGAAATATACATCAGTTTCAAATGAAGCCTAAAATCTGAGCAGAATTAGATCCCTTGAGACTGGTTCTGGTACTTCTAAAGACAAGTCTAGCTTTCTTCTGATGAGACTAGAACTGAAGTTGGACCCCTTTTTTGGTGGAGGAAAAAAAAGAAATGAACCCAACTGACTGACCAGCCTACCCTCTAATCTTAGGGCACATTTTACAAGGAGTCTCCAATTATTGTGATTTGGGAGACAGATTTGAGCTACCTAAATATATAGGGGTTTCATCCTTTCTCTCAGTTCCCAAGTTTGTTCTACAGGAGCAAGTGTTTCAATTTTTAGTGTTCATCTTTACAGTGTTGTGGCACAAACACTCAAAGTATGCCTTCCTGAGTTGGATATTCAAATTATGCCTTCCTGTCTACAATAGGCCAAAGTATTAAAATATAGTTTTGTGCATCAGTCCAAGTATGCTTTCATGACTCCTATTGCTAAGCACTCAAAAATTCAAAATTATGTTGCCATAGCTGTTGTTCACGAAGCAGTCTTTTAGCAGTCAAACATGTAAGCATTTCTGCCTCCTGTTACATGGCTGTAAAGTAAACCATCAAAGTATTCAGTCACAGTCTTGCTGACTCCTTTTTATCCATAGGATATGAAGGTTAGCTTTGTGAGGATAGGCTATGTTGTTCATTCACCCTGAAACGGATTTTTGTTTTTGTTTTGTTTTTTTTTTGTTTGTTTGTTTACTTTTTTGTTAGGGATGATGGAAAAGAATGTGTTTCAAAAACTAACATCAAAAGGTAATAGCATATAACACAGAGCTCCCTGCACATATTTTTCTCTAATTCAGTAGATGCCATCCACTCTTAGGGGGCTACTGTGCCAGCCAAAATGAAAGGTATAGTCTTTTTTATTTCTGATAAAAGTCAATAGAAGATAAACCACTAGATTTCCAAATCTTGAAGCAATCTTCCTCTAAATAAGTCTAAGAAGATGCTGACCATTTTCCAAATTGCAGTCCCAACCAAATTTGGTGGTCAGTGCTCATTCCTCATAGACCAATGTGTTTTTAAAATGCTTTTTTGTATTCCAGTATAGTTGGGATCACTGTTATCCGTATTGTTAACAACACAATTTCATCCACCTTTACTCAGATTAAATCCCAATGAATTCAGTTAGACTGAGTCCAAAGTGAGTCAGATTTAGTCAATGAAATTTACTTCTGAGAAAAGAATGAACTTGTGCTGAAAGTTCTACATGCTGAAGAGAATAGTTTGGCCAGGCTAGTACATGTTTCCACATTTAAGAGTATGTATTTTAAAATAAACCTTTAACAGAGAGGGCCGTGCTATTGATGATTTAAAAAAAAACAATCTTAACCTTTTATTTTTGATCTCAGGTCAATTTCTAGAAAAACAAGTTATAACAATGTTTCTTTTCCCAACATATTTTTAGGCCCATAAGAAGTTCCATTTTGCCTTCCAAATACAACTAAAAATGGGGCACTTGGAATATAAAGATAGCACCTGACAGCCAATCAGAATGAGGGACCTCTGGTTAGTTCTCCACCAAAATAGCCATCATCATCCTAGTAGTGCAGACTGCAATTTCAGGAGGAACATGTTGGCCTAATCCTAACTTTGGATCTTAAGAGCACAATTCCCATTAGCAAAAATGGCCAAGGTAACAATTCAGCTGAATCCAACATATACTCAGCTTGAGGATGTTGGAAAAGAGAGAACTACCATCATCCCAGACTACCTTTCTGCCAGCACTTTGACTCCGTTTGGGCTTATATGGAGGTAGTATATCTTTTTAACTCACTCACACCATTTCCTATACCCCTCCTCTGCCAGATCATCTCAGTCACGAGAATAGTTCTGCTGACAGAGCTGCACTGTCACCAGATCTATCAAAGCAACAGGAGGAAAGGGGCTGTGGCAGCAGAAGAACATTTCTGCTGAAAGAAGAGCTGTGTACCTACAGCTGGCACATCTTTGAATTAGGCTTGCAGTATGATTCGGTTTCATCAAAACCAATGTTACATACATCACTGAATTACAAAACTATTCACTTGATCCTAGATTTTCAAGGGATTTGACCCAAAGTATTTGGGAAAGTCACAGCTTACAGCCGCAATCCTCTCCCAACAAATCTTGCCGAGAAAACCCTGAGATAAGTAGGGTCTTCTTAGAGTCACTTTAAGCTGGAAATGATTTGAAGGTACACAACAACAACAACAAAACATCCATTTTCAAGACTGATCAGGCCAACTAAGTTTCCAATAAGATGGTTAATCATTCAATCTTAACAGGCCTATTTTGACATGAAACACACTTATCTTCTGACAGCCCCACAATACATATGAAAAGGGGAAGCATCTTTCTGGAAAGCTAACATCACTTCCTGCTTCACACTTGAGAAATCCTTTATATTACTTTTCAACTACTTCTAAACCAGGGGAAGAAACAGTGAAGATAAAGTCATACACAACAGAAGCTTTGACAGCTATAGTAGGAAGAATGTGCCAAAGAGTTTTCCAAGCTCTGTTTTAACCATAAAAATTCAAACTTTTCCCAGATCTCTTTTTAATATTTCTGTAAGGACTGATTTTAACGGCACATGGATGCTACAATCCAGCCAAAGAATCAAAGGGTTTTTTTAAAAACAAAACAAAAAAACCCAGATATTTTCTAAACTCTGCTTTTAAGCGGTTTCTTTCCATCAACTAGTGCCCCTCACTGACGCCTCTTCAGTAGACCTTATCCGAGAGGAGAAAAGCCAGAGTGAGAGTGCTCCTTTCAAAATATTTTTTTAAACATGATGATGCTCACCCCCATCTACCCTGATGAAGGCTGCTTCACATTGACTGTAACAGAATTTCTGAGGCCATTTCCACACTACATTGTTACAATGCTATTATTCCACTTTCAACATCCTGTGGAATTCTGGAGTTTGTCATTTACTGAGGCCAAAAACTCTCTGCCTGAGAATTCTAAAGGCCTCTTCCTAAACTGCAAATCCCAGGACTGCATAGGATGTTGAAAGTGGAATAATAGCACTATAAAAAGTGTAGTGCAGGAATGGCCTGAGATTCTACCTACCTTGTTCATGTTCTGTGCCTTCAAGCTGTTTCTGACTTATGACAACCCTAAGGCAAAGCTATCATGGGGTTTTCTGAAGCTGAGCATGTGATAGGTGCAAGCTGACCTAGGCCCTTTTCGCACGGGCCTTTTCTCGCGCGACAGCCCCGTGAGCCTCGCGGGAGTGGGAGCGTCGCTCCGCACGACGCACTCCCACTTCCGCTGGGCTCACGGGGCTGAAGCTGCGTGAGCGCGGGTTTTTTGATTTTCGCTTCGAAGCGAAAATCACCCGCGCTCGCGCAATGCTCCCGGCGCCCGCGCGCACTTACCTCTCGTGCGGAGCGTCCGGGAGCCGGCCAGGTCGCGCTTCCTTCCCTCCGCCCCTGCGGAAGGAAGGGACGGGGCGGGGCGCTAGCGCGACGGGCGCGACATGTCCTGCTTCGTGCGCGCGGGGAGGCGGACAGGACGAGCGCCTTTCTCTCTCTCGCGCGCAGGGGGGGCGGACGGGACGAGCGCCTTTCTCGCACGTGCGCGGGGGGGAATGGATGGACGCGCGAGCTGCCGCCACCTCCGGGAGGCTGCCGCTTCCCCGCTCGTTCCTTCGCCTGCGGAAGGAAGGAGGGGAAGCGGCAGCCTCCCGGAGAAGGCTTCTTGCGCGAGCCGCCCTCCCCCACTCGCGCGAGAAGACTTAATGCGAAAAGGGCCCTAGTGTGTTTCCATGGCTAAGTAGGGAATTGAACACTGGTCATAATCCAACACTCAAACTACTACACCACACTGGCTCTCTACCTACCTTCCTTTTCTCAAAGATTGTCAAACTACAGCTAACACCAAGACACAATGGGATGGAGTGGTCAATCCAGGGAAATAATGAAATATAGGGCCATCTTTTCTAAATGCATGCTATGAGCAAAAGGTTACTCACTTATTTTACTTTCGGAAAAAAAGGAAATTTATAAAGAAAATAATTTAATTGCATTTATTTAGTTGCATAGTGGTGTATAATTATACCTTTTTATAATTCTCCATTAATTTATGCAGCTCAATAAATGTAATTAAATAATTAAACAACTAGGTAATCCATTATGTATTCTGAGAACAGTCAAAGAGAAGGTAACTAGGCAATTATCTGTAGGAATACACACACACACACATATCCTGAAATCTTGTCTTTGCCCTTTTGAAGAGTGAAGACCAAAATTTTTCAGTCAGGGACTAGCTTTGAAATGGATGCCTATGGAACATATACAAGTCTGTCCACATAAGTGGGAAGGCATTTTTGGGATTGTGGCTGAGGAAGTAACCACACCACTTCTGTTAACAACAATGGTTAACAAAAGTTACCAGTTCTTCCCTCAGATTCTTCTGCTGTTTCTGTTGCCATATATTCAAGAGACCACAGAATAAACCAGTTTCTTTAAAAACATACCCAGCTGGGAGCACCAGTGGCTCCTCTGACTTTTTTCATGTGGGAAACTTCTTGAGTTAAGTTTTTGAAAGGCGAAGTTGGTTTGCACTTCTCTCTTTGGTTTGCACTTCTCTCATCAGTTGAAATGAACTAAATAAGTTTAACCTTACATGGCCTAGAAACCACAGTTTGAAAACTTGACTTCTCAGCGTTAATCCATCCCAGAGCAGGTTCAGCAACAGAACATCCTCTTAACCACAGAAATGTAAGGGTAGCTAATCTGATGTTTTCTAAAAGTGAATTACACTCATGTTGACACATACACAATGGGAAAATGTAGGTCTTGATTCTGATGACTGATGAAAATCCTCTGCAGTTCCATTCATATATTATAGCTTGCTCACATTCAGCAAATTTTGTCTCTTGACATGACTTACAGTATTATATGAAGTACAAACCTTGATCTAAAGTATCCAGAAGTGACAGCAGGGATCAAATGATAGACTCATAACCTAATCAAGTGTTTGCTTTTAAAAAGGGTGGGTAAGCATGTGAGTAGTGCAAGAGTCAGTGAACACTGGCCACATGGTTGTAGAATGAAACTTGAGGGGGCTCCTCTAGTTTTAATGGTTTTGTAAAAGAGGAAATTTCAGCAAGTGTTGCTTGTTAGCTGGTTGTGTGACAAGCAGCACCTGCTGAAATTTCCTCTTCTATACAACCATTATAGGTATAGGAGCCCTCTCCAGTTTTTGGTCCGGCAACCCTTACTGACCCTGCTTCTATGTCCCATGTTGTCTGAGTGAAAACTGGCTTTTCTACCCATGATGGTTATGTAGAAGAAGGAATTTCAGCAGGCGTTGCTTGTCATCCAAGCAGATAACAAGCAACACCCACTGAAATCCCCTCTCCTTTACAGCTATTAAAGATATAGTTGACGTCTTCAGTTTTCCCTCTGGAAATCTTACACATTGTGCATCAGCCCTGTTCCCGTCTACTCAGACTTTATCACATTGAACAATTACGCCTGAAGAGGAGTTACTTTTTTGAGTCCAACAACTCCCAGAATTCCTCACTGGCCCTGCTAGCTGGGGTATTTGGGAGTTACAGTGTAGGCCAGAATCCTGTTAGTGCCATGTGCACATATATGTGTAGCTTGTTGTTGTTGTTGTGTGCCCTCAATTTGTTTCTGACTCAGAGAGACCCCAAGGCAAAACTATCTTGGGGATTTTCTGGGACTGAGATGTGTGAGGTGCTCACCCAAGGTCACCCAGGGGTTTTTCATGGCTGAGCAAGGAACCAAACCCTGGTCTCCAGGATTGTAGTCCAACACTCAAACCACTGCTTCACTGCTTAGACAGACATATTTCTCTTTTTGGATGGAGTAGAAGTCTGCAGCTCTTTGCATAACATACAAAACTTCCCCCACTCCACAGCTGTCAAGCTCCAGCAGGGTCTGCATCTATTGCTTCTCACCAGTAGGGAGGGACTGAGGAGGCAGTTGAGACAATATGGCTTCAAGGAGAGAGGACTGCTTTGTGAGGACATTCCCATTTCCTTCCCCCTCTGAGCTGAGACATATGTTCACAGTTCATCTCCACCTCCCTTCCCACTCCAACAGTAAGCAGCAGCACTATCTCTTGGGACCTGGCAACTGAAGAAGGGAGATTTTGGATGTACCTCATCCTAGTAGCTCATTAAAAAAAAAAAGATATAGGAGGTGGACACTGAACTTTGCTTAGTTTAAGATATCACCCATAGTCCAGAAGGTAACATTTCCAAGCTCTAGTCCATGGATGGGGGCAGGATTATACCCACTGGGCTTTGTGCTATATCTCTGGATAAGAAGATGGATTTTACTTGCAGAGGGGAAGAGGACACTTTGAGATGGGGTGGAGATAAAGCTCCTTGATATTAATCTGAATACCTGCTGTTTAAAACTGAAAAGCTTCCACCTCCCCGCCCTTGCTTTTCCAAGCTTAGAGGGATTCATCATCTAAATAGACTAATGTTTCACCAGTAAGCAGTGGCTGCACTTTCACATTCATTTATAATTGTATGACTGAGGAAAGGGTTATACAGCAGATAGTAACTAGGCCAGAAGGACAGCTTTGATGGTCAGTCCTGCAAGCCTGATCCAGCCAGACACATCCTACATGACAATCAACATGTTGCTATTAGAATTAAATGGTTAGACAGCTGTTTCATGCTACATTGCCATTCAGTGAAGCGGGCAGGGGAAATCTAAAGGGAGGCCAAAGTTTGCCAGTCCCCTCTGAGGAAGAGGTAGATATCTGAGTGTGAGGAGAGGGCTTTCTGTGATGCTAAGAAGGACACAGAGACTAGTTGTTGAATTTTGGGGCCCTTAGACAATAGTGTTTGGGGTGCTACCTGTCTAATGCAGGAGAGTAGACACTGGCTAGAATCCAATGTTTTCTCTATGTAGGGTAAATATCTGCATGTGGAGATATGCTGTCTCAGCACTTTGCAGTCTTCATGCAGAATAGCAACATTTAGCAACATATGTCAATGACTGGGTGCAATGTGCAATGCACAATGAATGATATGACATGATCAATGTATAATGTGCAATTGATATATGTGCAATTCCACTTGTGCCACTGTGCGCAGAATACATCCATTGCATTATGTTGACTAATTCACCCTTTATGAGTAGTGTGACTTATACATACTTATTTTGGTAACAGGATGCCAACACTGACTGCCTTTTAGAGTGTTTAAATTGCCTTATTGACACCATGCATGACACATGGGGCATTTCTGCACTACACTCTTATAGCACGATTATTCCACTTTCAACATCCTATGGAATCCTGGGGTTTGCAGTTTAGGGAGGGGCCAGTCAGCCCCTCCCTAAACAGCAAACCCCAGGATTCCATAGGATGTTGAAAGTGGAATAATCGTGCTATAAGAGTGTAGTGAGGAAATGGCCATGGAGTTTTTTTTTCTATGCCTTACACTGATTTGGGCACTTACAGAAGACTCACTGCCAGGTCATACCTTTTCTTTTCCTCCCCAGAATTTACACTGCTGCCAACAGGGCCTCTGTGACAAGAAGGCTTATGAGATCCTATACTGCCACTCAGCTTCCTGCCTTGCTCCAAATGATACAGTAGGCTCAAGAGCCCACACCCACTAGTTCTTTTTCAAGCCCTCTGCTCTCTTTCTTGGCTCTCCTGCTGCACTGACATTGCCAAACACTCACAAGACAATTTCAGGATCAGTCAATGTGCCCTGGCACCAGCTGCAAATGAATGGAGATGGATGCCCAGGATATAAAATTCCCTCACACACACAGCCCAAGCCTCCTTCTCCAAGTGCCATTCAACCTGAGATTTGTCTTCTAGCCTGGAAACACAACAATCCGTAATGATTTCAGCCAGCAACTCTACTAATCAAGTGGAACTGCTTGTGAAAGATTAAGCCATTTTTAAAAACTTTTTAAGGCATCACAAGACTCTGTTGTTTTTTTGCAACAATAGGCTTCAAGCTGCCTCCTAATTTCTGTGACACTTCTAAGCATCCTGAGAACACTTTTTTTATTTTTTGAATGGAACTCAAGCTGGATAAATGCTGCAAACTTGGAACCTTTCTCTGCTCCAGGAAGTGGGATCAAATGTGCACAACCACATAGACGTTGACTGAATGGTTTGATAGAATCAGAGGACAATTTTCTGGATACAATACAAGGAAGGCTATAGTGGGTGGGTACAGATTCTCCTTCATAGAGAGTCCACTATGCCCATAGTCCACTATGTAATGCAGGGGTGGAAAACTTCAAACTGTCTGGGGGCTTATTTGTCACTCCCACTTCCCAACATGGGCTGTACTAAGTCTGAAAATATTTAAACAAACATTAAAGTGCAAAACTAGTTTTCACTCAATTAACTAAGTGGGAAAGGAGAGGACAGAAGAGAGCAAAAGTTCATTCCTGAATTCACTTTTAAAATTTGGGGTGCAGGTGGGGTTGATTGGTGGCCTATTATGACCAAAACAAACAAACAAACAAACCAAACGGTCATGTGTGGAAAAATATATTTCTCTCTTTAAAAGATTCAGGGGAGCTGGATACCCTCTAACATTTCAGAGATGAAAACTGAGACATATCAGGCCAAGCAACATCACAGCATGATCAAGGTGGCAAAAGTTATCAATGGGGAAGGAAACAGAAGCAAGAAGAGGTTGCAACTGTTTGCTTTTGCCTGAACCCTCCTGGAAAGGGCAAGATTCCATCCCCATCTCTCTTCTCCCCCTTGCTGATATAAATGAGTGCAAACTACTTTTACCAATTGAACTCTTTGCAGCAGTTGAAGTAAGCTGAAGCCAAAAGGGGAAAGTGGGAGGAGGAGAAAGAAACTGAGACATTTAAAAAGCAGCTGAAAAAGTCAAATGAATGAGAATTAATCATAGAATCATAGAGCTGGAAGAGACCACAAGGACCACAAAGTCTAACCTCCTGCCATGCAGGAATACACCATCAAAACATTCCGGATAGATAGCCGTCCAGCCTCTGTTTAAAAACCTCCAAAGAAGGAACCCAACGAAGTGTATTCCATTGTTAAATTCCTTTTACCATCAGAGAATTCTTCCCTATGTTTAAGTGGAATCTCTCTTCTGGAGGGTTGAAGCCACTGCTCCATGTCCAGCAGAAAACAGGCTTGCTCCATCTTCCATCTGAACAGGACCATCCATGCCAAATTGGGACAGCTGGAGGCTATAGAGTTGTCAGATAGTCCCCAAACAAGGATGAATTAAGGTGAATGTGGTCCCTTTATGACACATGGCTGAGACATTGTAGCAAGAATGATGTGGAAATTAAATAAAACAACAATACAGGAGATTTGGGTGGGGGGAGACTAGAAAAAGGAGAAAGAAAGCAATACCCTTTTCCCTTCAGCACTGGGCCCTTAGCCAGAGAGGGGCCTGAAGCATCTGCACCAATTGAACCATTGATAATCTGGTCCTGGACACAAAAAGTGGCCTTTGGGGACTAGAGGCACCCCACATGCTGTGTTTTGTCAACCCCTGGTGAAATAGAAACCTTCCCTATTCTGTACACATACGGCGTGTCTCTTTGCCATAAATGCATACTATAGCTCCTGAGCTTTCATATTCAGCTGTATACTTCCATTAAAACCTTTCAAACCTCTTAAAGACTCACAGTAGTTTAGAGGCACATTCTGGACATATTCTGAGCCATTTAGGATATTAATTGAGCACAATATTTTAGGAATACATTCCCAAGCCGGCAGGATATGGTGGAATAAATACACAAACCCAACTAGATAAATACATTGAAATACATGGTGCCAGATGTTCGCTTGATCTAATTGGCATTTATCCTGCTTAGTTATTGTATGCCTAACAATAACATTTTTCAAAGCACTGCTGTTATTTAGACAATGGTGTTTAAACAAGAATGGGATTGAGAAAAGACCGCATCAAAGAAGCTGTGGTCATAACCTGTAGTGCTATATGAACTATTACCATGCAATATCCACACATGGGAAGCAGCTTTAGGTATGATTAGTTCAACAAATGTGTAAACTTTTGAGTTCTCCATTACTTTTCATTAGGCTAGGTGTTAAAAATAAATGAAAAAGATGATGAGCATGGGAGACCCAAAAATATTTTTGGCTAGATGTTTGAGGAGGTTAAAGTCTTCAGTCAAATTTAGTTCCAACATAGAAATTGTGGATAAGTATTTTTTTAAAAAAAAAAAAAATCAGGGGTAGCTATGTTGGCAATTCAAAAAAATCTCAAACTCATCCAGTGGTGATACCTTTATTAGGCCACTCATAAGATGAAAATTATATCACTAACTTTAGAAACCTACTGGCTTCTTCAGGGAAGTAAAGTAATGGTGTTCAAATCACCTCTGCATATTTGCATTGAGATGTTATATAGAAAAATTAGGCTAGGCATACCACTTGAGCATGGCCCTTTCCGCAACTCACCTTTTCTCGGCGCTGGGGTGCAGGAATCGTGCAAGCAGCCTCCAGCGAGAGGCTCTCACATCCCTGTTGCTTCAGCTCTGCAGCTGCTGATGTGAAAAGCCCCGCCTCTTCCTTTCGCACAGCAGCCTGGGAGTTTCCCAAGCTGCACTGGGGCAGGAAGTGCAAGCACCGCAGCTCCAGAGGTCCACGCACATGGCAAGTGCACGTGGGGCCCCAGAGTGATGAGCTATAGTGCACCATTTTTGGCTTAAAGCCAAAAATGAAAAAGTGCACAAACGGCGCCTACCAGACCCTGGAGTGTTGCACAATTGTGAGTGTGTCGTGTGGATTGCTCCTCACATTCACATGACACTCAAGGGGCCCTTTCGCATGGGGCCCAGGGTAGGTACAAAATATCACATAACATCTAACAAGCCTACTGGGATAAAATGAGATGGCATTCTCCACCTTTGCAAATATAAGAAAGACTGCAACTCAGCTATTTGCCATTAGCAAGATTTCCTACATGTCCAGTTACCTGAGCCTTTTGCAGATGAATGTTCACTTCGATACGCTGCAGTACAGTTGGTCAGTGGGTTCCATAAATAGGGTTTGCTGGGATAGGAACAGAAAAAATATAGTGGCACAGACTCAGGCCTGCACTCCTGCAGCTAACTTTTTCTCCGAAGCTACTTTACGTCCCTTTACAATAGATGTCAATACCACCTAAAGCATGGTGGTTGTGTATATTCTGAAGTGCAAACTATAAAGCTTCTTCTCCTAGCTGGGATTTGTGGCACATTCAGGACAGGATCAAGCCATTTAATGCAATGACATTTAAAGCTTTAAACAGCTTGGGACCCCAATATTTGAGGGAGCACCTGTTCTTATATGTGCTCACAATAACATTGGGTATTTCACCAGTGAGGAAGGGGAGAGTGCTTTCTTAGCTGTGGCGCACTGTTTGTGGAATGCCCTCCCAAGGAGGTCTGACTGGTGCCAATATCTGTTTCTTTTAGGCACCACATAAAAGCTGTGCACTTTACTATAGCCATTTACTTTGACATCCTGTCCACTGGTCGTACTTAAAGCAGGGAGTTAGTTTATGGGTTCCAGGACAAGTTGTAGTGGGATATACTTCAAACAGATAAATAAAAAATAAATAGAACATCAAACAGTTCAACAAAATGAGATTTTGCTAAAGGTAAGCTGGGTTTGGCCAAGTCCCCATATGTTTTAGTGCAGTTTAAGTATATTCCAGTATAATTCCTGTTTGCACAACCGGTTGTGCAACAGGCACTACAACCTTTAACTTATTCATAATGTGACAGCCTGTGAAGTCTTTACTTATGGTATTAAGAGAGGGCTCTCTATGTGAATGCAAAATGATTGGCTGTATTAGAGACTCCAATTATGTACCCACTAAGAAAGTGCAGGTGTTTGCACAAGTATTTTTACATTAGCCTCATGCCCCAACAGAATTCTAGAGTATATGTGGACATACCTCCATTAACAAAGCCTCTGCAGATAAAGTTCCTTTTTATGAAGGCTGCCCAGCCCTTCTTGAGCTGATAAACAGTAGGATTCTGCTTTAGCCAATTCTACTGTAGCCATGTATGTATCCCTACAATAGGCAAGTGTTGTTCTGACTTCTGGGGGTCCCTGGGGACACCTTGATTAGCTCCAAAAATACAAAGATTAGAGAAATTAGCGGAGCACTAACAAGGAAAAATGAGGGGCAGGGAAATGCAGTAAGACCGCCAACCCAATTTTTATGGGGTCAGACCAAGCAAAAAGCTGGACAATCATACTAATGAATGGATTTTATTAACAAATGTGTTCCCACGCACAAACGCAGTCACTCACTCATGCACCCAAGGCCTATCGAGAAGGGGAAGAGGTGAAAGCTTATAGGAGATAAGGCAGAGAGGGTGTAAGGGTGGTAATACTGCGCCTGTCCAGAAGTTTTCGGTCTGAGAAGCAGCGAGAAGGAAGGAGCTCAACTGAGAGAGGCAGCTGAGGAGAGCACTAGACTAACAGAGTGCCAGTCTTGAAAACAAGGACTACTTATAGGGCAGAAAGCACCTTGAGGTCAGACTCTCTCCTGGTAAGAATAATGGCCAAAATGGAAGGAAGAATACTGCACAATAGCAACTTGATGGTTTGCATGATTGGTTCATGTAAATAGACCTTGCCCTTGTAGGATTCAATGAAGTCACGGTTTCTCAACCTGGGGAAAACCTGGTAATCTCCTCAAGTTGGCTTTCTTTGGTGTAGGACCCTTTGTTTGTGTGGATGTGTCTAGCCTGAGGTCTCCTTGGGAAACGTGACTGGGCATTTTCCTGGCCTTGTATATTATCCTTTATAGAATATGTATGAACAACAAAATAGAGGAGAGGAGAGACCAGATGAACCTGCCTCAGCAGCTATCCACAACATGTTTAAAAAAAGAAAAGAAAAGCTTGGATCTCAAAGTTTGGCCATTGTATTTTGGTGAGTAGTGAAAGAAAAAGTAAACCCTGCAGGTTTCAAGTGACCTTTAGACATTTCAAAATATTTTTATTTATGCAAGACTTACCTGATGTGGTTCTTTCATTTCAAATGTGCATATTTTTGGTTTTGAATAAAAAGTTTGCTGGCACATGTTGAAGTGCTTTTCCTTTTCGTGTTATTCTTTTCCATGTTATTTCTACCTCTGGTACCAAATGTATGAAAGAAGTAATGTTCAAGAACACATTTAATTTGTTAACTGAAATATACCTGTATTATCTCTTCATTAGGATTATCCACCATGGAGTTTTGTATCTCACTTTTTCAAACTGAAGCTCAATGCAAAAGCCATCTGCTCTTCCAAAAAGGATGCACAGATTAATCTGCTGAGTGGCATAAAGGCCGGCTGTATTAAAAGAACTACACTTTTGGAAGGAACACAACAAGTGCTGTGCCTTTGTTTCAATGCAACAATATTTGTTTTAAACAACATTTAGTTTTTTATTCAGGTTTTATAGACACAGTAGCCAAAAGTATAAATAAACTTCATCCAACCCCCAGTAAGCAAAATTGGCTTTGAGTACTCAACAGCATAAGTGCTACAGAAAACAGCAACCACAAGTGGCATTGAAGTAGACACAGTTCTTTAGATTAGTGCCTTTTAATAAATAAATAAAATACCAGAGCATCTCAAACTTGAGCATTTTATTGCTCAGCAAGAAGCCACACCAGTTCTTAAGACAGACTGCCTGGTGTATTGTTTGCAGGGATGGTCTATATCCTATCTTGTCACTTTTACATGTTTTTAATTCATAGGTTATTCCTGCTTGTTTCTGCATGAATCAGCAATAAGGAATTTTCCGAAAATGTATGGCAGACAGATTCTAAGAGCTGTAGCCCCATAAAATAATTTTTCTAAGTTCTGGAATTTTCCCTCAGGTTATACATTGGGCTACATACTTTGATATGTTGGGGCTGTCAAAAATGAGCACAGTCTAATGGATGGATGAGTACTCATCCAGACAGTTGTCAATGTGGTATAGATCTGGTCATTCCATATTGGAATTTGCTGAGGTTGAATTCCTTAAACACCCTTCATAACTTAACTCTTGGCCTCCACTGATCTAGGGAATAACCAGCTCAATTTGGAACTCTTTTTCCCATATTGGGCTCCCCAGGTTTGTTGGATTACAAACTCATTGGGTTATTCTGGGACTTACAGGTCTGAATCTTATTGATTAGTTTCAAATAAAGTAGATTCAACTGAATCAATTTTTGAGTGGTGAGTCAACACATAGATAAATCATATTTATTCAAAAGTCTGTGCTAGCCTCATCAGGTCCCATACCGGGAGAAAGTAAAGATATAAATTAAATAAATGTATAAATAAGGACTAGGAGTAGGCTTTTGGCCATTATCTGACACAAAAGACAGCCATCACTGATCTAGATCAGTGGTTCTCAACCACGGATTTCATGATGTTCTGAGTTCAGCTTTCAGAACCTCTGATTATTGTTCATGATATCTGGAACTTCTGAGAGGAGAAATCCAAAGCATCTGAAAGGTCAAGGGTTAAGAACCACTGACCTCGAATAACTATTAGACTTCCTCAACTTGAGAATCTTTCCCTTTTTAACTGGAAAGTAGTAGCAGTCCTACCAAAGTCCATATTTGGTGACATCTATTAACCCAGTTTTAGTTGGTTTTCCTAAGTAATCTATCAAAACAAGGGTGTAATCCTGAATGGAGGAGAGAGCTACCTTCTAAGTGCAGCATGTTGCAGGTACAGCTTGGGTAATATTCATACATCTTAGGTCTGAATGTCATTCACCATGCCACACAGACCCAGGAAACACCTCTGGGTAGGGTACATCTTGGTTCCTCACTGCATTCTCTTTTTTTAAAAAAAAAAAAGAGATGAGAAAGATAGAAATATATCTTTAAAAACAAACAAAGCACTTCTTATGTAAAATAGCCCTTCTCCTGAAAATTGATTCGCCCCTTTCCACCAGCAGAAAGTTGACCTTTTACCGACCATTGCAACACCATTCCCTTTTGTTCCAAAAGTATTTCCGCTGATGCTGGAACAAAAGCTTGGTTAATAATTCATAAGATCAGACATCCCGATTCTTGTAATTTCTTCTGACTCATCATGCTAAAAGAACTCATGCATATACATCTGGTGCGACACAACAAGCCTATTGATATCAGACAGAGTATAAAAGTTATGCCTCAGAGATTCACAGCTATAGGCTTTCACAGTTGTTTGCCCTCATTGGCTTTTAACAAGCATGATAAGCAAGTTAATGCAAGTGTCAAATAGGGGACCTGAATCTGTTGTAATTAAGCTTGGTGTAAATCTTTTTAAAGGTACAAGGTAAAAGAAAATGGAAGCTGGTTGCTCTTTCCTATTCATATTTCTTCCAGCCCTTTTAGCATTTCTATAAGGCGATGAATGCAAAAGGAGGCTGGAAGAAAGCACAGACTCTTTGGAAGCCTTTACAGAATGGGTCTATAATTCTGTGATTTTAATTCTTTCTTATGGACTGTTGACATTTCCTCCAACACAAGATTTAGATTTCTCCATCCAGGCTTTCACAACACCATATAATTACAAAGTTGGCTATGTTCTTGCATAAACCATATCTTCTTCACTGGTTCTGAAGCATCATTTGAATTATCTTCTCTGACTATATCTTTTTCAGAGTCCAACTAGGGCTGACTGACTGATCTTCCTTCCTTCCTTCCTTCCTTCCTTCCTTCCTTCCTTCCTTCCTTCCTTCCTTCCTTCCTTTCTTTCTTTCCTTTCTTTCTTTCTTTCTTTCTTTCTTTCTTTCTTTCTTTCTTTCTTTCAAAAAGGAGTCTGATAAGAAGCAGCAGTGGGAGTTCTTAAAAATTGCTGGATTTAGAATAGGGGTGGGGAACTTTTCAGATGCTGTTGCACTACAACTTCCCTACCCCAATAGCTCTACTGATGTAAACTGGAGTCTAACAAACATCTGGAGAAAGAAGGTTCCCTATGCAGTTTAGCATAGAACTTTCGTTATGTGAATGGCCTAATCATTTGAATTCATATTGTGTCATATCACTCTACCTGCCAAGTAATTCAAGATCAATGTATGGATAGAGAGAAATCAGTGAGTTCAGTGAAAGGCCTTTGGAGTAGCAGAGAGGCTAAACCAATTGTACTGGTTAAAACTATATAATGTATGATGAGGTCATAAAGTGGTTAGAAAACATTATAAGGTATCTCAGTTTATAGTACAGCCTCCTATATCCAGAGGTATATCAGAGCCATGACAGAGGCAGGACTGCAGACTCTCCTCACCCTGTCCTGTTCCCTTTGAGCTTAAATGCAGTTTCAAGGGTGTATTGGGGGGGGGCATCATACTGATGTGAGTTATTATTCAAGATATTTTGGAATGGCTCGGTCTTCCAATGTGCAATTAAGATCCATAAGGTGCTGAAAATTCCTAAAATTGGTTTGTCAATATGGTTAGCTGTCTTTGTGTTTGACTCTCCTTGGACACACGGCTATGGAAGCTGTCGTGACGAGTAATTAAAATTTACCACTACACCACTATCTGGGAATCACAATGTGAATCTGTCTTCACAGGCCATTGCTGGCCAACCAGCAAGTTCATCTGTACATAATGGCCAACTAGCTACTCCTTCTACTGCCTTGCAGTCCCTGTCATCCTCTGGATGGCAAACAGTTACTCCCTCCTGTCTTACAAACTGCAATTGCCCTGATAGAATCTCCATAAGTCTCTACTCTTCAGTGTTTGCTCTACCAGCTTGCTTTTCATGCCAGACATACTTGGGACAATGACCAAGTTCAAAGCCAATGTTCAAGTCAAAGAGGTACAATCGAGGATATGTAAGAAATTTGCTGTCATGTTTTTAAATAGTGGATTTCACCTGACCCACTCCTCCTGGGTTGGTTGCAGAAACTTAGGCCATTTCTACATGGCTTCATAGTCCCACTATGGGGATGGGATGGCAGCAGTCCAGGGGTTGCGCTTTTGCACGATGTTGCCACAGTCTCGCTGCTATCCCACCCCCATCCATTGCAATCATGGGATATTCACTTAATGGAAATAAACCGGTAAGTGCCTGTGATCGTGTGATGCTCCCATCCTTCCCAGCCATGCGGAAGGGCAGAAAGTATGATGGAGATACTCCCTTCCCCAGCGGAGTGTGGGAAAGAGCCCAGCTGCACTGCAAAAGGCAGGCATGTGTCACTCATACTCCCTTCCACGGGGAGCCAGTCAGGTGCAGAGAGGAGTATTTCCATCATGCTCCCTTCCTGGCAAAGGTGCTGCTGGGATCATGACAGGAGGGCAACGGGATCAGATAAGGTGCGGAAATGGCCTTAGTCATTGTGGCTGCAATTCCACACAATTCCAAGGTTTCTATGCATCCAGGGGGAAAAAAGTGTTTTAACAGTGCAGGGAAACTTGAAAAATTACCCTTGCTAAAACCTCTGGAGACATCTCCAACATGGCCACAACCATACTTTAATCCATGGAAGCATGCATCTATTAAGGTATCCATTGGTAAAATGGGCACAGAAATACAGATGTATTTTTGTTTTCTGTCAAAGAAAACTTGCAACTAGGACAGAATTAGAGAGAAGAAAAGGCAGAAATCCATAGAAATTGGCTTGACAGAGGCCCTTTCCACACGAGGGTTAAAAAACCTCTGACGGAGGTTGTCTACACCGTAAAGTGGATTGGGGTGGACTACTTTTGCGTAGCTCCACACCCCAATCCACACTAGGGCGACCGGAAGTGGCGGCGCCACATGCTTTTTAAAAACCACTTTTCATTAGGTTTTTAAAAAGCATGGGGTGTGCAGCCCCGTCGCAGCGCCCAGTGTAGATTTGCAGGCGCACGCAAGGGCACACCTGCAGACCTGCTAGGGGGTGGGTTTCCGGCTGGCGAGCTTCTCCGTTGGTGGAGAGCCTCTGCCAGCCGCAAGCTGCCATTTTGGGCACCACAGGACACTGCAGGATGCCGACGAGTGTGGAGCAGCGAAAACGCGCTGCTCCATGTGGCGACGAACTTACCCGGTTTCAGGTAAGCTCCGTTTTAGCGTGTTTTCGCCCATTTCTTCCTCCGCATGTGGAAAGGGCCTCAGAGGGCTACCCTTAATTATGAAAAGTGACTTGAAAGATTGCAGTGACACTAATGTAACACAAAAGCACAGAGGTTAGGTGGTGTGTACAGAACTTCAGTGCTAACACAGTTGTGTCATCCCATGATCAATGGCAGTATGGGCAGTGTCCACTCCCCTCCTCACAGCCACTTGGTAGACACCTGACACAGCTGATCCCGGGTTCCACATGTTGCGAGAGTTCTCTGGATTGGGAGGGAAGGAGAAGAAGGGAATAACCCACAGGGACTAGAACTCCTCCTAGTATGTTTATAAATGAGGCACCAGAGAACGGTTGCTTTGAAGCTGTAGAGTGAATAGGTTAGCCCCACACTATCATTTCCTCAAGTAGTGTGTGCTCTGCTGGAGTACTTCTCTAAACCTTCTTAATTACTAAAAGCTTGCATTTTGATCCTTCATAAATACCGCCTAAAATCAATTCGTTGTCAGGCAACAGCTGCAGCATTCATCATGGCTCATTCCCTGGAAAAATGGTTAATTCTAAAATATGTTAATAGCCTCTGCTTTTCAATGGGAAGATTTAATAATCAACATTTTAATTTTCCATATATATGTGTGTGTGTGTGTGTGTATGTTTGTGTGTGTGTGTAAAATGAATACTTACATTTAAGACAGGTTAGCCTGACAAGAGCATCACTTTTCATCCAGCTGAAAGGAGGCGAATAGTCTGTATATCCTTGTTAATTCCATAATTGGCATCTGGAATCTGTTCAAAAATTCCGATTTACTTTGTAACAGAGGATTAGGGTTGCATTTGGCGTTCTTTATGGTCTGCAGAAGCTTGTGAAATTCAAATGTAAAAACTGTCAGCAAAACATTTTCATGAAAAGTCCTACCTTATGCTAATCCGCAGAAACACGAGCGAGTGCTAGAGGGGATGAAAATCCACAATATGTTTTTGGTAGCTAACCACTTATGGGAACATTAACATTCTCAGGCAGGGGTGATTGGTGGGCTTCTGAAGTAACTTCGGAGCTATCAAGATTCAGTTTTGAAAAGACTTTCAGTACATTTTTTTCAAAGAAAAAAAAAAGATAGAAGCCTCTAGTATTTATGAATTATTAATGTTGCCTTTCTGTTTTTTTCCCCCCTTTCTTTCTTTTTCTTCCTTTTTTTATTTTGGCTTTTGTGTGTGTGCTGAGCTGAGTAATTCAGCAGAGTGATAGAGACATGAATAGATATGCTAACTAGCATGAGGGCTAACCTTTAAAGTTCGTTAGAGCTGCCAGCAAGCTTTCTCTGAGATATTTGTAATTTGTTTTTTTTAAAAAATCCACATTAAAATATACAAATATTTTTATACCCTTGGCACCTGTGGGAAACCCCCCAAGGAATCACATTCTAAACTCTAACACCTCAAAGCATTATTATTATTATTATTATTATTATTATTATTATTATTATTATTAGTGTGTATGCATGTGCACGTATAAAGAATAGGTTCAGGAAGGATGTCGGTTGCCAGTCTTGCACATAGTGGGCTTGTCGCTACAACACATCCATTTTATGCCAGTTACCTCTCCTGATTCTCATGACAGTCATTGTAATCCAAACGTGGTGAAGAAATTTGAATATCTCTGACATGTTCTCCAACCACACTCTGAAAGCAAATAAATAGGTAGGAGCTGAGGGAAAGTAGTGTTGCGTCAGTGTGTGGGCTTCTGAAAGGACAAGAGTTATCTGAAATTCACACTGAAGATAGAAATTAAAGATAGCAAATGCATGTTGACCTATTGCAAAAGGGGAAGTACAAGCAGTCACTTGATGATGCTAGTCGCATCCTTCTGTTTAGTCATAAGACTCTTTCATTTAACAGTGGGGAGAAAAAAGGCACTCTTGCAGAGACATTTTTGTCTCCCAGATTTGGAGAACAGTATATACCAACAAGCCCTGCAATAAAATGTTGTAGTGTGGAGTGCTATTATTCAGAGTTTTAGCCTCTCCATTCCATTCTACTCCACTCCATCTTCCCTTCCCTCATCCATCTCATCTTCCCTTTCTCCATTCCCATCAGAGTTAGTATTCTGTGACCACAGAACACACTGAACCTTTGTTGTTGTTGTTGTTCAAGATCTTCAAGATCTGCCCTTTAATATACATACATACACATATATATATTCTGTAGATTTAACAATTTTTGGTATGTCCATGAGCCTGGTGATCTCTCTGGCCCTTTCCGCACTGAGGTATTAAAACAGTGCAGAGCAACCTCTGATGGACATTGTCTGCACCGTGGAGTGGATTGGGGCGGACTACTTTATTGTAGTTCCGCACCTCAACCCGCTCCAAAGCAACCGGAACTGGTGGTGCCACGTGTTTTTTAAAAACCTCTTTTCAGAGGTTTTTTAAAAGCATGGAGTGCACAGCCCTGTGCAGCTCCGTCGCCGTGCTCCGGTGCAGATTTGCAGGCGTGCACTAGAGTGTGTCTGCAGATCTGCCGGGGGTGGGCTTTCGACTGGCGAGCTTCTCCGGTTGGTGGAGAGCCTCCGCCAGCTGGAAGCTGCCATTTTGGACGCCAGAGGAGTGCGGAGCAGCGAGCTCGCGCTGCTCCGCATGGCGACGGACTTACCTGGCTGCCGGTAAGCTCCGTTTTACGCATTTCCCCCCGTTTCCTGCTCCACATGTGGAAAGGGCCACTGTCTTGTATATGTTCAGTACCTGATGGCTACATAAGCAACAGAACCACATGGCCCAAAAACTAAAAAGAAAAAGAGATGGGGTGAGGGAGGAGGCAGGGAGGGAGAGATTTTCCTCCGTACACATTTTAAATTCATTTTATTTATCTGTAAGTAAGCATCAGCCTCAAAGAAGCCTACACATGAGACCATTTAGCCAGAGAGCTCTTTGGCCTCAGTAAACTGCAAACCCCAGAATTCCACAGGATGTTAAAAGTGGGATAATAGCACTATAACAGTGTAATGCAGAAATGGCCCAAGTGTGTACACGTGCCACCTCGAGTACCATTTTGGCAGAAAGGGTGGGTATATATAAACAAATGTATTAATAATATACACATGTGCGCAGGCATTTGTTTTATATCGCCCTGAAAATTAGAAAAGATAGTTAAAAATTACTATCAACATTTTCTGTAATATCTGTTCTAGTAGGATGGCAAAGTTGCCAACAGACAGGGACTTTCATATCAGTAAATTCTGGCAATGAGCTGTAGAAGAAGAAAACATTTTAGCAATGTATACATTTTTTTAATTTCAAAGTTGGCTTTTTCACATTCAGTTTGGAAAAGGCAACAAGGAACTGAAAGTGCAGAGATTAATTTAGGTAACAATTACCACAATTCACAATTGCATTAGCACCTATTAAGCTTCATTGTTCTGTGGAAATTTTAATGATATATTCCTGAGTGAATAAAGGCAGAAGATGATTAGAAGTAAAATTGTTTCTATGTATGCTGACAGGACTGCTGAGCATAATAATACATTTCTGAAACGACCTGTTTGGAGTTTACTCCATAATTTTATGTAAATTCCAAATAACTTCATTTTTTCCCAGGTTAAATGCAAATGTGTTATTTTAACACAGGGGAAGTACTAATGGACACGTATTGCCACTGATGGAGCTAGAGTCAGATAAGAGTCTTGAATATTTTAACAGGATGGATCTTTTGCTTCTTTGTTGGCTTTTCCCTTCGCACAATGTTTCAGTCTCAATCCAACTGCAGCACTGACATATATAACAGATTCAGAATACCCTATAGGCACCAGATCCCATCTGATCTTGGAAGCTAAGCAGGTCAGTTCTGGTTAGTACCTGAATAGGAGACAGCCAATGAATACCAGGTGCTGTAGGCTGTGTTTCAGAGGATGGAAGTGACACAACCACCTCTGAGTACTCCTTACCTAAGAAAACAGGTGATTTGAAGACACATAAGCCATTTCTGCACTACACTGTTATAGTGCTATTATTCCATTTTCAACATCCTATGGAATCCTGGGATTTGCAATTTAGGGAGGGGCATTTAGAATTCTCAGCCAGGGAGCTCTTTGGCCTCAATAACCTACAAACCCCAGAATTCCACAGGATGTTGAAAGTGGAATAATAGTACTATAACAGTGTAGAATGGAAACAGCCATACACACACAAACATGGAAATGAACATACTTAAGAGGACACTATTCTTGAGATTTTCTTCTCACCACGCACAAAAAAGATAATAAAAATACAAACTGTTTATAATTGCATAGTGATTTCTATCACATTGATGAATTTAATAATTTAGTATGATTTTATCTCTCAGGATGAGCTAATTGGGTTTCTTTTCCCCCATTCAGTGCCATTTATTTAATTAATTCTTACAACAGCATTATCAATGGATGAAGCTCAGAAATACAAACTAGCTTAAGTACACATAATCAGATTTGAATCTAATGGGTGCTTCTAAATTTGTAGAGGTTCCCATCAAGACACTCATTTGAAGAAATTGTTAACAGCCATGGGACTTCCTCCATTTCAGGACTTTTCACTGGGAAAAAAATGTTTACAGAAAAAAGCACCTGAAATAATATAATTTTGAGGAGAAAATGCTTTTTTTGTGAAGAACACATTTTTTTCCTGTGTAAAAAGCTTTGCTTTTGTGCAAACATAAAAAAGTCCCAAAATTAAATTTGTGCAAATATGTATTTTGTCCCAGCAGGTATAAAAATTTTGAAATCATTTTCATTCTTTCATGGAAGAAGGAAACACCTTTATAGTGAGATTTCTGGCTAAGCAGAGATTTCATTCTGTGTTCTTGGTCCTGATTTGGCATGCCACTATAACACGCTGGCCCTCAGTCAAAAGAAATCTGAGAGGGCAATGTTTGGACAACATATACACAGACAAAACTGGGAAACACAAGATGTAAAATGAACTGCAAGAGCAACCCTGGAACTACAATGGAGTTCCATTCAAAATATGAGCATCTCATGCGATAACCTTGTGCCACAACCATAGATACAAATGTTTAATAAGTATTTTAGAAAGAAAGAAAGAAAGAAAGAAAGAAAGAAAGAAAGAAAGAAAGAAAGAAAGAAAGAAAGCGAGCAAGCAAGCCTTAAAAAATAAGGCATATACAAACATATCAGTATGGGCAGAGATAGGGAAATAAGTCACAGAAAGGGGGCTGTTGAAGTTACTTTGCCAGACAAGTTTCCTTTTGTTTAATTACAACTCCAGCTGGGAGGTTCTGAGCTCTATAGTCCACAAACTTTAACTTCTTCAAGCTCTGATCGAAGCATTGACTCCTGTGGACAAAAGGCTCACACATACTACAAGGCTTATAGAGTTAGATGCAGATCTTTTTCTCTTCTAAAACTGTTTTGTAGAATTTGCTCAAAATCCTATTTCCCCCTTATTTTCACCAGCTCCGAACCAGCCAAGATAGAAAGACAGCTCTGTGGGGAAAATCATTATGAAAGGCTTGTAGTACATGTTTTAAACAAATATATAAATCTCCTCAGACATTTCTCATTTGCAGATTGAAAATAATGCATAACAAAACGTAATATTCTGATGATTTCAGCTACCTCTTTCCCAATCCCAACAGAACAGGCCGAGAAACATTATAATGACAAGTATTTTACAGGCAGTTGGCTCTTATGATATGAGGTTAATGCATCCCTGTATTTTGGAATTTGTTTTAAAAATAAATATTCTGAAACTGGTTACAAGTCATGTGCAAATTAGGAAAGAGAGAGGGAGATTGAACTTGCCCTGTGTATGAGAGGTATCTTAGCCTGGTCTTCTTGTTTCCAAAAATTAACATCACAAGCTAAACCTAAAATTAGGCAAGGCCATTTACAATAAGGCCATTTCTGCACTACACTGTTATAGAGCTATTATTCCACTTTCAACATCCTATGAAATCCTGGGGTTTGTAGTTTGGGGAGGGGCATTTAGAATTCTCAGCCAGAGAGCTCTTTAGCCTCAGTAAACTACAAACCTCAGAATTCCACAAGATGTTGAAAGTGGAATAATAGCGCTGTAACAGTGAAGTGCCGAAATGGCCTAGTCCAAAATTACATGCCAAGTTTAATATGAAACATGAAGTTCTGTCTTGGTTTTTAGACACATTAATTACAGGTAATGTGTGTGGGTGTCTTATTCTGAACACCCAGATCACCTATACCAATAGTTTCAGTACAGCTGCTGCTTCAGTCAGAAGATACTGGGAAGCAGCAAGAAGTTATTAGAAAAGAGAGCCCTTGTGCCACAGGTTCTGACTTGGACCCCTTAAGCTGTCTTACAACCTTCAAGTAAGATGGATGTTAAAGTCCACTCACCAGTAGTGATGAGCCAACTGCTGGTTAGGTCAAGTCCTCAATGTGGAATGGAAGTGCTGGAAAGCACCATAGTGTACATTGCTTCAGGCAGCAAAATGTCTAGAGTTGGTCTTGTTAATATGACCAGCAACTAGGCGACTTTCATTTTTGCCTCTCCTAAAGTCTGAAGGGACATTGGTTGGTTGATTTTTGGTTGGGAGTGAAGTGATAAATCCATCAGAACCTTTAATTAATTTACAGGTGGCAAAAGATTTCTGGTTCAAAGCCAACATATTCTGCAATGCATGGGGGTGTTGTTAGTGGTGAGGTTCTTAGCACTAAGTATCTCTAGGAAGGATAGATGCTGGGAGTTTTAGTTTTAAAAAATTGGTGACGTACTATTTTCAAGCTCTGTTCTGCATTTTGGATCAGCCACACATGAGAAGCCTAAGTGAAAGGTACTCTTTGAACAATCACGATGTCTTTCTGAACCACATTGTTTGTTTTGAAGCAGCTGTAACCAGTCTGACAGCACCAACATAGCTGTAGGTTCAGATACAGCCTAAGGGGATACTTGTACTGTAAACCTATAGTAGTTTAAATGAGTTTAGTTCTCATGGCTTCTACTAAACCATGGAATTATAGCATGGTGATGGTACTAATTCTCTTTTAGAAATCATAAGCCAAAATAGAATTCTCAAGCAAGAAGGAATGACTATTAAGACAATAGCATTAAATGCACCTACTGAAAGAAACAACATTTGTCACCACATCCGTTTTTTGAAAAAATGAATCATTAACTTTGAAGCCCTGTGGTCCATGAGATTATATTCAAGGACTGGATCTTCTTCTTCAAGGTGAGGGACAGACCTCGGATCTTAGAGGAAATCTGATCACAGATTTCCATTCCCTCCTGGGAAAAATCTGCAGCTCTTACCTCCCTAGGTCTGGAGCTCCAGCAAGAGGAGGAACAGAAAGTGAGCAGCTTAGAAACATGAGAACATGGTAGATAGACCAAAGATCTATCTTGGCCAATGTTACCCTGTTTACTGGGGATCCCGGGAGGGACACCTAAATAACCAAACAACAACACACTTTGGGGAAAATTAGCTTAGAGCACTGCTGGCAAAACGAGAGGCAGGGTAACGCAGCAGGATCTTGTAACCCATGTTTATGGGGTCAGGCCAAGTCAAGAAGCAAACTGTGTTGAAAATAAATGAATGATCTTTATTAAATACAGGCACACAATGTAAGCAACACACACACACAGATAACTAAGGAAAATAAAGGTTTGAGTTGGATAGTGGGATTTTTGAGAGGGATAGTTGGTTTGGGTGATACGAACTTGTTCCTGGAGCCTGGAAAGCAGATAGAGAGCGATGCTGGGGTGCGATGTAGCTTAGCATGTGGGGCTGAGGGGAAGCTCGCCGGGCAAAGCGGCAGCAAGACGGTCTGGAACTCAGGAGCGATCCGAGGAAGGTCTCGGAATTAGGGGTTTTTATAGGGAGAAATGTAACTGCAGGCTATGCCATACTTGGGGAAGACAATGCGATTTAGGAGCGGGAAAAAGCTTTGGAAAGGTCAGAATTTAGCATGATTGCAAAATGATATCTAGGGTATCTCCAAGTAGGCCTAGTAACTGCAGTAACACCAACACTAATTTTTGCACAGTAGTCCAACAACTAATGATGTGGCATGTGGACAGATTACAAGGGACTCTGGATAGGCAGTTTCCAAGGTTTTGTGACACTGGTTTAAATGTGGCTTTCTCGTTGCTAGCAATAACAGGATATCTTTTTTTTTTTTAATGGAAGTAAAATAATGGTCTATACTCTACCTTCCCTTCTGTACAGCTGGCAAGACCAATCTGACCTCAAAGCACTCTAGTTTAGCAGTAACATTGCCCTGTAATGCACTTGCTACCCCCTCCTATATGTGCTATTCTTAGGGTGAATTGATATTGTACATTCAGATGATTAAGGAGACTAACCAGCTGTAACGTGCGTACTTATATTCAAAAAGCTCAAGATTTCCAATGAAAGTTAATAGACCTGACCAAGGGTCTGGAAAGCAGTAGTTAAACCACTGTACTTCAACTTCATTCAGATCTTGGCCTATAACTCTCATAAACCTTCAGCCACTAGCCAATCTGGCTGGAGGTTCTGTAGCCCAGAAAAAGGGGCAAACCCTGACTTAAATTCAGGATGGGGAATTTTTGTTCCTCCAGATGTTGTTGAACTACAGCTCCCAAAATTCTTCACCTTTGGCTGTGTTAGCTAGGTCTCAGGGGGATTGCAATCCAACCATATCTAGAGTGCCACAAGTTACTGCGCCTTAGGCTTGATGGACCAGGATCAGGTCCCTCCATACCTAGTATGTTGCTGGCCATGTGTGTTAGACTACAGCTTCCAACATTCCCAATAAACCTGCAAGACACAAGGTTGGAGAAGTCTGACAGGGACAAGAGAGTGATGTTCAGAGGTCAGGGAGATTGACTGCTCAGCATTAATAGACAGACATGCCTTTGCATTCTTAGCTATTCCTTAATATTCAACTGTGGGATTCTGATGGCTCTATGAAGGGACTTGGAATGTTAAAATGAATTAACCAAAAGGCTTCGAGATGTTGAAGGAAGTAACTAAATGAAAACAAAAGAGAAGAAAGACAAGCACTTTGCTGCAGGCATCCTTTCTGTATGTAGAGTGCAAGCCACAGTGAGAATATAAACAAAGGCTTTCTCAGGTTGCTGTGTCTGTACGTGATGACAGACAAGCTTTGAGGAAGGCAGTTCAATGACTATGTGAAAAGAGAGGCTCTTTTTTAAAAAGATCCACCCTTCTCAAATGGTGCTATCTACTGTCTGCTGAAGGATTATGTTACTTTTATCTTAACCTCATGCAGATGAAAAGTAACAAATGCATCATCTTCACACAGGGCTGGCAGACATGCGCATGTTATAGATGAGATCAGCTTCGGCCGTCTCAGACTTGAAATGCACTTGCAAAATATATAAAACCTCTGAATAAATAAAGCAGGCCTTGTGGGCTGAGTCAGTTTCTTTTGAGGATGGTGATAAAAAACTAGCAGTAGCTGTGACTTTCCCCACCCACTCAGGCTCATGTCTTAATTAAATCATTTTCCAAGATTTTGCTTTGAAAAAGCAAAACAAAACACACAAACAACCTAGGGCTCTCTGTGAGATTTTTCTGGGGGTGGACGGGGAGAGGCAAAAACCTAGCGGAGCATATACTCATGTCTCCCTACTAGTCAGCACCTTCCAAAATAGCAGTGCTGATGGCTTTTCTGGGTTTCAGGCCGTTTCCACATTAGACTGGTATTGTGCTATTATTCCACTTTTAATATCCTATAGTGTCCTGGGGTTTGCAATTTAGGGAAGGGCATTTAGAATTCTCAGCCAGAGAGCTCTTTGACCTCAGTAAACTACAAACCCCAGAATTCCTCAGGATGTTGAAAGTGGAATAATAGCACTATAACAATGTAGTACAGAAATGACCATGGTACTTGAAAGGCAGCCAGCTTTTCTGAAGGGTTGGGGGGGGGTAGGGAGGCAGTTTTATGTACAGTCGGCCATCTATATCTGTGGATTTGGTATCCACAGATTCAACTAACCATGGCTTGAAAATATTCCTAAATAAGGAAATAAATCCAAAAAGCAAATTTTGATGTTGCCATTTTATATAAGGGACACTATTTTACTACACCATTGTACATAATGGGGGTTGAGCATCCACAAATGTTGGTTCCATGGGGTGTCCTGGAACTAAACCAGGCTGAAACTAATAAAATGAAACTCAAGAGAGGTAAATGAAAAATCCTGAATTTAGAAAATACAACAACCGCAACAGAACAGCAACATAGGATTGAGAATATTTAGCTTGACAATAGTAAACAAAAAAAGGATCTTGGGATTACAGTCAATCTCAAGCAGAGTCAGTAGTGTGAAACACCTGGAGAAAAAAATAGTAATGTTTTAGCCTGCATTATCAGGAGCATTGTTCTGAGGACAGAAGTAGTAATTTTTCTATTTTATTCTGCCCTACTGAGACCTCATCTGCTGCACTATGTCCACTGCATTTTCAGAAGCATATGGACAAACTGGAGGAGGATCAAAGGAGGGCAACAGCAATGGTCAGGAATGTAGAATGCAAGTCCTGTGAAGAAAGATTAAAGGAACTGGGTATGTTTAGCCTTCAGAATAGAAAGCTGAAGCACTCATCAAATACTTGAGGGGTTGTCACACCAACAAAGAAGACAACAACATGCTATCTGTAGAAAGCAGGACAAGTTCCAGTAACCTAATGTAGCTAACAGGTTTCAGTTGAACATAAGGGCATGGAAACATCTCAATAAGAGTTTGTCAGCAAAACCTATAACCTAAAGGGGTAGGGACACCTGCAATCTAAAGAGGTGGTAGAAAGCTTCAAGGAGGCTTCATAGCTATTTCTGTATCTCTGGATATCCAGCACTGAGTAGCAGATTAAGTAAACCTGTCTATCTTTTGCCATCACAAACAAGGCCTCAACAAAGTCTACAGCAGTGATGGGAATCATGCACCTCTCTAAATTTTGTTGCTTGCAGTGCCTAAAATTCTTCATGTTGGAGCATGGTGGCTTGCAGCCAAACAACATCTGGAGGGCTGTATGATTCCCACTCTTGGTCTACAGCGAAAGCTTTCCCCCTGATTTGTATAACAGGACTTCCATGACAACACTTCCCAGATCTCAGACCCGGAACCTTTTTCCTCAGGAAAACTAGGAGGAATCTCAGAGCACTGTCGTGAAAAGGCACTGTTGTGAAAAGTAATGTGTGTGTGTGTATTCTCATTACTTAAGTTTCATATTTTTTTGAATAGCATTTCTCTGCCAAAAGTGGTTGACATTAATATAGCATGCTTAATGACATCACTAAGGGCTGCCCCTTCTAATATCACTCTTGTAACATCACCAGGTCCCACTCCTGTGATATCATTAGATCTTAAGTTTTGACCCTAAAATCTGAGAGTGTGGGATAGTCTTGACCATACCAATGACTCACAACAGTATAATTTGCTGTCAGGATATAATTCTTTTCCTCACAAAATCCATCACAGTAAGAAGCATAAGAGCCTGTTTTTTGTCTTTCTGTTGATAAGAACTATTGCATCAGTTGTAGAAAACTGAAGAGAATGGTACGATTGATGAGACTGAGTAACAACATGACTTTGGATCCACATTCCAGAGGGAACGTCTTCTCATACATCAACCTGCCCGTATACTAAGAATCTTACTCTAAGATCTTCCCCAAAGTTTCTTCTTAAGGTACAGCCAGATCTCAAGTGAGGCAGATGACAACCAGAGACAATTGTTTTGTCTATTCTTTATTGTGGTGTCATAGTGCTTATCTCTAATGTCTTTTTAGCACCAAACAAAGAACTTTTCATTTCCCTAGGCTTCTCATCTCTAATGCATTTTTATTTCTCTTGCAATTGGTCTTAGCAGTGGCCATCTGTTGTTGCCAGTTACTTCATTGATTTCTGTTGGTTCACCCTGTAATGATTTAAACAGCCCTGGAACTTTTAACTGAAGAGCTTTTTTAAAAAATATTCAATTAATCTTTCTAATGACAATACAAAGTTGAGCAGTTGGGCTGGAAGAAATGGACATTGCAACAACCTTCTCCACTTAGCTGTTTCTCCTGGTATCTGAAAATGACAACCTGAAGGTTTATCTGCCTTGGTGAATGGAGTGAACTGCAAGATGAGGGAGGTAGAAGTCCTCCCTCCCCTCCAAATGGATCAAGGCACCTTCCATCAATATAGCTGCCCCATCCTGCCAAAGCAGATTTCTGTAGCACAGATATGCTTTTTTCAACTAAAGAAATCAGTACACTGATAGTAAAATCAGGAAAATCTGACATCATTTAGATTACGGTACCTAAAATAATTTAGAAGTGTTCACGCTGCTGCATGGAAAGGAAGGGAGTCATACCTACTGCACACTTTCCAACTGTCTCAATTTGGCAGGGACAGTCCTGATTAATTCTTTGTAATCACACCTTTCCAGTTGCTTTTAAAATGTCCCAGTTTCTCTCCCATCCTGCCACTATCCCTCTTTGTCCTTAGCTTGCTTTAATAGCTACAAACAGAGTCCAGAGTGCAAAAGCAGTTTGTACTCAATTAGCTTGGCAGAGGGACAGGAGAGGAGTACAAAAGCTTTCATCTTTCCCTTTCCAGTAGGCTCAGGCAAAAGCAAACTGCTGCAGCATCTCCTAGCCTGTGTGTTCTTCCTCATTAATAAGTGTTGGCATCTTGTTCACTCTCTGATGTTGCTGGACCACATGGATTCAAGTTTTTATCTGTAAAGTGTTGGAGTGTATGCTACTGGCCATGCTCTCCCTTTTTCTAGTCACACACCATGTCAAGCACAAACCTGATTTATCTTAAAGAATGTTGTGGGTATCATCCACAACAGAAAACAGTGGGACTTCCCTCCAATGCCTTACATGTTTTGAATGCATGAAACCTTCTGCATTCCACAAAGTGACAGAAATGCCCAGTCAGTGGAGCATACGTGGTGCACTCTTTCTGCTGTTCTTTTTTGTCATGGATTGGAGATAAAAGATTAGAAAGCAGTTAAAGGCCAGGAAGTTGTTGTATGAAAATAAGCCATGAGTCACAGCCTGGGAAGATGTATGGGAATTAAGGTATGTTTTGTGACCCAGGATGCCACTGTATGAACTTAAACTGGGCTTCGCAGCCTGGGATATTGTTAAATGCAACTGAACTTGGGCAGCACACACACTTTCTCTGGTGCATGGGTTTGTAAATTTAGTGTGGAAAAGGCCAAATGGCTAAGGATTACATTCACCACTCTCCATGTTCACCTGACATACCCACTGCTAGAATGTGGCCACCAAGACCCTTCCTAAGCTGTAATTCAGCCTCTGAGCCTAAAACTATTTCCCACCTCTGGACTAGAGTCTTCCCTGGTAATCTTGATAATTTCCCAGATATGGCATTCATTTGTAGGAAAGCCTAGAGCCCTGACTGCAGAGGGAGTCTGACTGTAGAGCCTTCTGGATTTTCCCAGGAATATCATTAGGATGTGATTTCACACTTTTAAGGGTTTAGTAGGGGATAGTCTGCTCTAAGCCTTGGTTGTGGAAAGTGCAGCCTCCAGGTGCATGTGGCCACCAAACCCCTTTTTAAAAACCCATTTAAAAAAAAAAACCTACGAACAACTCCCTCCATCACAAAATAATCCAAACCACCAAACAATGGCTTAAAACAACAGTTTACGTATGCATGGGGGTGGGGAGCTGAGTGCCTCAAACAAAGCAAAAACCTGGAAAACATCCAATTTGGGCCAAAATGAGATCAGTTGTGGTATAATATCTGAGTTGTCAGAGATCTGTCAGGGACGCTGCAGAGACAACCCCAGCTCCATAGCCCAGCCTTGCTCTAGGCTTGTCTGATTATTCAGTCTTCTGGCATGGGTCAGTGTTCTTAAAGTTACAGTGACTCTTCTCGCCAGTAACCATTGCTACCTGTTGCAGAATGAGTCACCACCTATTCTCCCTATTTATGTATTGATTTATTGGTTTGTTCATTCTTATTATAAACAGACTAATAACAACAGTTTTCTGTGCTGTGTACAAAGAAACAAAAACAAAAAATCATAATGTCCATTGAATCAGTTAAAATGCAGGAAAAACACATTGGTAAAATGAAGACATATCAGTTTGAAAAAGCAAAAGAAACCCATGTGGCAGCACTAGAACAATTAAAGTATGAAGCCAGAAAGTAACTTCTTTTAAAAAGAAGAAGAAAACAACTAAAGGTTTAGAGGGAAAATAAAAGTCTCTGCCTGGTGCCAAAAGAAAATAAGTGTTCAGGTAGGTCTCCCTGTGGAAAGAAGACCTACTTTCACTGCTGGAAATGCTCTTCATTTTGCAGCTATTTACTGTAACTTGTTTGGCAGGGAGACAAGAAGAATCCTGCTGGATCAGACCAAAGGCTTATCTAGTCCCGCATTCAGAGCATGGCCAACCAGAAACCTAAAAGATACCTCCAAGCAGGACATGAGCGCAGTAGCATCCTCCATCTTACGTTTCTACTAAATGATGTAGAGTTGTATAGTTCCCCTCCTTGATTCAGTTAAGAGCATAGTTCAGTGGTCCATATCTGGCCCAATTTGGTTGTGATAGAGTCAGACCCAGACCACTCCAAAATCCAAATGGAAATTCAGAAATCCATTTTGCCACTCTTCCTGCTGACATGTACTACAAAATTAGCATGGCTATAATCATCTTCTCTCATGTCTCCTTGAAAGATGGGGGAAGATGGACCCCAATAGATTGCTAAGCTGTAGATGATATACTCTACCAAACTGCAGGACAGGTAGTTTTAGGGATTTTGTACTCCAATATATTTCTTAAAAGCATTTTACACTGCTTACCTCTAGCACTGCCTGCCCAATATGGGAGCACATTCCCGGAGTCCTTAAAGTAACCCCAAGATTGATAGTTAAAGACTTGTGCCAGAGAAGAGAAGACTTAGGAAAACAAAATATGAAAACAATGTTTAGCAGAGCTGGTGAGAAAGCATGCCAGGAGCGGTCAGAAAGAACCAGGCAGCTAAATCAAAGACGCCACTTCCTGATAGCCTGGATGCTGGAATTTTTCTGCCTTTGTTCTGAGCAAGACAATGTGGTGCTGCCTCTGAATATGCTTCAGCAAACCACTGGTACTGTAATGCCCTGGCAATTTACCCCTGCTCATTTGCTGCCTGCAGTGAAGGCAGATAGCAATCCTGGGATTGATTCCCACCTCAGTGTTATCCCAGAAAATACTCTGCCTTTTCTTTGATTATTCACAGACTGCCTGATTCCCATTTCAGGGGTTGCCTCTGTCAGGATGGTGCTCTCTTGCTGCTTCCTGTTAGCCTCTGACCTTGAAGCTCAAAGAGGATTGCCAGGTAAAATAGAGGAGAAAACATGACCCTTTAGTACGTCTGTAGATAACTGAATTTCAGCTGATATTGCTTGTCACACAAGAAGCACCTGCTGATCTTCTATATAACCTCTTCTATATAACCATTAAAGGGTTGTTGTTGTTGTGTGCCTTCAAGTCATTTCTGACTTATGGTAACCCTAAGCCAAAACTATCACACAATTTTCTACAGCTGAGTGTGTATGATGTGCCCAAAGTCACCCAGCGGATTTCCATGGCTAAGTGAGGAACTGAACCATGGTCTTTAGGGTTGTAGTCCAACCACTATATCATGCTGGCTCTCATTAAAGGGTAGGGATATAATTATGTGCCAGTTTCAATCTCAAGAGAAGCAATGACTAATTTTAGCAATTTTCTTCCCACTGCAAGAAAGTCTTTGGAAACTGTACAGTCTCCAAAGAATATTTACAGTTCAGGACATTGTGCAAAATTTGCACATGGTATTTTTATACAGAAAACAGCTCCCTCCACAAGGAAACAGCATTTTCTGTTCAGAGAATGTTGTCTCCTGTTTTTTGCACAAAAAAAGCACATGTGAATGTTCTGCAGAACAAGCCCCAAGCTGTGAAGATTCTAATCAGTCCAAGATTCTCATCATCAAGGTTTCTGGACAGTTGAGAAACACAGTTTTTTACTATAGTTCCTAACATCCTTTCCATACCTGTCCATATTAAAGTGACAGGAACCCTGTTCCTTATTTCACCTAACCCCAAATAGAGGCCAGCTGGAAGTGGAGATAGGCTTGTTCACACCACCATCACCCTTTAAGATCTTACTGGAGTTCAGGCAAGCTTGATCCCAGCCTTTCCCCATGATCCCAGAAGTCTACCTGGCTATGAAAGCAAACCAGTCTGCCTCCATGGGGTGCATTGTGATTGATCAAGTTAAACTAATGATCAGATACAACAGTAATAATAATAATAATTGTTAAAACCATAGAGTGAATTATGTAATTAGGAAATTTAATGGAAATTAAATTTAATAGTTGTTTGGCCATTATGAATGAAATGGGCAATAAAATAATAGAGTATGTTTGAAACACAATATGAATTAAATGTGAAATAGAATAATAATACCTATGGTTTGTGAATAAAATAAATGTGCTTCTCTGTATACTGGAAGAATTCACATGCACACACACACACACACACACACATCCACACACAGCTAGAGAGAGTTCTGCAAATAACTATAAGTTCTTTAAAAAAAATAGGGGATTGCCTGAGACGGACGCCAACAAGAACTAGTGCCAATTGGTATATGTGTATGAGAGGATATACTTCATTATCTAAAACACACGGAGATTCACACATAATAGATTATTACTCCAATTAACAAATTAACAAGAAAGGCAAATAGAGCTTTAAGGTAGGCTGATAAAATTGAGAAAACAAAAGAGGGGGAAAAACAACCAAAGACAATCTAAAACCACTAAAACCATTCCTCTTTCAATTATCTACTAACAGCTAAATCTAGCAAATAAACAAAAAGCTGAATGAAATATATCGCTCCAATGAATTCACATACCCTCCCTATAAGCACTGTGATTTGAAAGTACTAGGGAGACTCTTACCATAGATTTCACATTAAAACTGTCAGTAAACAAGGACTGGGGGCCCATTCACACTGCAGAATGATGGTGGTGTTATTCCACTTTAGCTGCCATGGTTCTGTGCTATGGGATCCTGGGGCTGCCAGTTTAAGCAGGGAGCATTTAACATTCTCAGCCAAAGCATTTTATTAACTCACCAAACTACAAATGCCAGGATACCATTGAACTGCAGTTAATGTGGAATAACAGCACTATAGCTGTGTAGTGTGAATGGGTCACTGATCACCTCCTCTTCATCTGCATCACATAGGCCCTTTCCGCACCCTACCTTATCTCAGTGGCATCCTTTGCTGATCCCAGAAGTGGCTCTGCAGAGAGGGGAACATGATGGGAGTGCTCCCCTCCGCACTGGCACCCCACAATCCAGGAAGCATGATAGCCCTGCCTCTTCCTGCAGCAGTGCAGCCGGGTACTTTCCCAGGCTTGCACGGGGGCAGGAAGCATAGCCATTGTGCTTCCAGATCCTCCACACACTGGGTAAGTTCAGGATGGTGGCATAATCACTGGGTCATTGACGGGGAAAACCGTCAATGATTTACTCCATGATTGCACTGCCTGGGGATGGGAGAAGGACAGGACTGCAACGACATCATGAGTAACTCTTGTTGTGGTCCCATCCTTCTGCTGTGCCTATTGCAGCACAATGTCCTGCGAAAAGGGCCTTAGTCTTGGAGTTTTTCTTGTACGGTCATGTTGGGGACATACTTTTTGGCCCCTAAACTGCCACTTATGTCTTCATCTGCAGATTGGACCAAATCACTTTGGCCCATCTGCTCCAGAATCTAAGTCAGCCAATTCAATTCTTTCTGGACTTGGTCAGAAAAAATCCACATTAGTACAGGAGCACATTGCCTTTGATATTGGATATGCCCATTCTGATCAGTAACTACTGATAGCATAATCGCCTATGAATTTATCTATTATACTACGCAAGTGGCAGCTATCACATTATCTTGTGATAGTGAGTTACACAGTTTAACTGAACACAGTTTAAAGGAATATTTCCTTTTATCTGTTCTAAAGCTCCCAGTGTTCAGTGTCAATGGACTACAGAGGAGGAAAAGCTTCTTCCTACCTGCTCTCTCAACATAATGTAAAATTGTGTAAATGTTTTCCTTTACTTGCTTTTTTTTTACCCCTTAAATTAAACAGCCTCAGATAGTGTGACCCTTCCTCTCAGGGGAGTTGTCCCTCTATCATTTTGGTTATCATCTCATACAGCTTTTGCAACTCTACAATATCTGTGTTCAGGTATGTGTGGATATCTGTATGGGCATCAGAACAGATGGGGTAAGAGATGCTAGTGTTGGGGAAATACAAGTGAATTGGGAATAATGACCAGTCTTTTATCATATGGAAACATAAAGAATAACTTGAAATAAAAAAGAATTGTAAACAGAATGTCACATGTGGCCATACCATGTATTTATTCAGGACCAGTACTATAGGTGCAGTGTTATATTCAGTTTCTTTCCTAATTATGCCTTACATGCTTTTTTTTTAAACTACAGCATCACATTGGGTCAAGATTTCCACTGAACTGTCTACTAAACTTCTAAGATCTTTTCTTGGGTCAGTTCCTACAATTTAAGATCCTATCAGCATGTGTGTGTATGTGTATAGTGTGTGAGTGAACACATAAACTTTCCAAATACGCTTCAGAAGGGCCTCAGTTAGCCACTTCGCAGCTCAAATAAATACACATGGGAAGAAATGAACCATCAGACGCTGAGTCCCCAAATCCTGACTACCCCTTTATTTTAAAATGGTAGGATATACTTCATTAAAAATAGTAGAGAGACAACAAAACCAAAGACAACAAAACCAGAGTTGATATTATCCACAAGACGACACATACATGTGTATATAGTGACTGTGAACAGATCTGATGCCTGCTGTTTGAAAATTCACCCAGTCCATTGTAGCCTTGTGGGAGAAATCACTCAGATGAGAAACTGAGGGAGGATACTGTCCTGGATTAAAATCAATCCCATTTTTTCATTCTGCTACATCAGCTAGAATGGAAGATGTTATCACCCAAGTTATCTCATACTATGCCCTATTCAAAAAGCATCAGGAGTAATGAGGTTTGTTCTAATTACTGCCTAGACTGCCTTGAGAGAAACACGGAAAGAGAAAGAGAGATTGAATGAAGTATGAAAATATCTAGGTGAGGCCACAGGGCTTCTGTCGGGAGGCTGAAAAACAAATCCTGGGTTTTCTGTCTTACAGTTTATATTGTTCTGTGGCATAACAGGAATATTTGCTGTGCCTGCAGGTGTTTCTCTACCTTAGCTCTCCACAATCCTAAATAAAATAAAATAAAAATATTGGCCTGCTCTGATCCCTTTTCCCTTGTAAAAGCAAAGAAAGGGAAAAAGAAAACTGTATCTTTAACAAGTCAATCCAACGTCTGCACCAACCAGGGTTGGGGAGGGGAGTTTGTTCTAGAGGCCTTTTTTATATATATATATTTTTGGCACTTTAAAAAAATAAAATAAAATACGGCTGATGATGGTTCCAGCACTCTCAATCTGTCAGAGGCTGGAGAGCATGAAATTCATCACCCAGATAGTTTGAAATATGATAATAAAGAAATAAGCAGAAAAGGGATAAATTCATCAAAGTGCAAGAAATATTCGAGGGGAGAAAAAGGAATTTCCTGAGGTAACTGTCCTTGACCTGGCTCTTTAATCGAGTGAAATTTCATCACTTTATCTAATATCATGCTTCATGCTTCGGGCTCCTGGCAATTCTATTTTAGTGTGGTCTAATGGGCAGCTGACACATCCACTCAGCACCAGACTGCATAATATGTGCTGACACACTCTGTGGTGAGCACCCTATTGAGAGCTGTTTATTTGTGCCTGGCAAGGGGGGAAAAAAATTCATCCAGTAAAAGTCTCTTCATAACAATTTCAGTCTTAGCTTTCACTGCCTCCCAAGGCTTCACATTTCAAGTCTTCCTGAAAGGCTTGGCATGGGTGTGGGGAGGGGGAAGCAAGGGTGTGGAGGGAGGGAGGGAGGGAGGGAGGAAGGAAAGCAGTGGCTTATTTGGGTGGCTGTATCCATTATTCAGGTGAGAGGTTGTGAAAGCACTGGTTATGGTTGTCTGAAACCTGTATCTAGATAGGGTAATGAAGAGTGTCATCCTAACTGCTTTGCAAGCAGCTCTCCCTAGAACCTCTGATTCAATTTGATATTCTGAGGTTAACACACTGCATTGGGACTGAAAATAGGAATGCACATGAAACACTTTTATATTTATTCAGTTCAGTGAGCATGGCAAACTCATCAACAGCTATTTGTACACTGTAGGCATGGTGGGACTTTGATGTACTGATTTATGCTTGCTATTTTCTTCCTGCGATATTAGTTTATAGTAGAAATGCCCTCTTTTTTTAAGTTAAAAAAAGACCCACGCACATCAGTGTTTGGAGGAGAGAGAGAGGGAAAGAGAGAGAAGCAGGGAGGAGTAAGGAGAGCGAAAACATGGCTCTCAGCCTAATAGAGGACATTATCATAAACAAAGCAACCCAAGAACATAAAGGCACGAGACAATAAATGATAAATGATTCTGTCCTCCCAGCTTTAGGCAACAATCAATGTTTTCTCTAAAGGGAAATAAATTATTGCGTGCACACGGTGGCCCACCGTGCTATACTAGCATATTTACAAACAAATTCAAATGGAATAAATGTGCATATGATTAATATACAAATATGCCTTAAAAACTTAATCTGTCCCAAATGTTGTAAACCACACAGGCAATGTCTACAAAGAGATCTGTCCCCCTGCATCTATCTTCTCCCTACAGTTCTGCCTCCTAAATTTCCAGCATAGCCTAAAAAAATCCTAAACTGGAAATATTAATAAGCACCCTGAGAATGAACCTGGAAAAAAAGGATACATTATTAAGTTGTATTAATTGAGTCCTATTCTTCTACAGACAGCATATAGAGATGGAGCTTAATTTTGGTTGTTTGTTTCTTTCAAATAATAGTATTTTTTCTTCTTCTGCCTTAATAATCAATTCTATAGTATAAATGGTATGGAGGTTTCAATAGTCTCAGGGGATAACTGTTTCAATAAAGATAATACATCTTCATTGGTATCTGCCTGTATAAAACTCCTGTTCCACACACAGAGCCAGGTAGACAGGCAGAGCAGTGCAGTGCGGTCTCAAAGAATGATTGTGACAGTGCCGGCTTACTGCAGAATATTTGGGACAAGAGGACCCAGGATCAAGGAAGCAAGCATCTTTTAGAGAACAAGGGAATCTAACTGTTGGCTTTTCAAATGAGAAATCAGCAAGAACGCTGCAGGATCAAACCAAAGGCCTGTCTAATCCTACATTCTGTATGTCCCAAATGCCTACAGGAAGTCCAAAATCAGGATATTACCATATCCTACACACACACAAACACCCATCCTGCAGGATGTGCTATTTTCATAACTGGACATATTTATGTCTGAAAAATATGATCGAGGGCACTCTGACCAGAAAGTGTGTTGCCAGGTCAAACTGAACTAAGACATGGTCATGTCATAAGTTCAGAGAGGATTTGGAGGAAAAATATGACGCTAATGAGCTTATGCTAATCCTTTCAACATCTCAGGCTCTATGCACTCCCAAATAGGAGAGTGAACTGCTCAGGTGAATCAATGAGGGACCATCCCTTGATTTTGCCCTATGGAGATATTCCCTATACTCCCTGCCAGCCCAAACATTAAGAGATTGCCATGACTCCCATCAAAGTTTTGTCACTTTGGAGTTAAGGCAATCAATCCATTCTGGACTCCTTTGTCAGTTCTGTGAGAAAGCCACCATAGTTTTGTCTACATGCTCCATTCAGGGTATGAAATATGGCATAGAAACCCTAGCATCAACCCCAGCCACTTGTACTACATTGGGCATAATACACTATAGGTGGTTCCCCAGATTGCCATTCCTCCACGCTACCCTCAGATGCTGTCTGAGCCACTCTGCTGTGACCCCCTTCTTCAGCACTGGTAACTATCACTCTTTCCACCCAATATCTTTCTAGCTAACCTTTCTTGCCTCACTTTCCAATAGCCTTGTATGGAGTGTCTGATTTCTCATGTGTGTTTGTCAATCCAAATAAAATACTCTGCTGACTTTTGATAGTTTGTACTGGTATACATAGGTGAAAGGATTCTACCATTACCCTCCTCTTGCAGGCCTCCTTTGAGCTATAATTCACCAAATTCGAAGGAGACGCTGGCATCATGGGTGGACCCCAATGTTTTCCACTTCTTAGGATAACAAGGACATGAGCACAAACTGTCACAAAGTTCAAAGTTTAATTCACAAAGTTTGGAAATTAATATGTGTATGTGATGAGGATGATGGAAAATTCTACTCATCTCCACTATTTATCAGCAGCAGACTATGTAAGACTTTGACTGAGAATTTTCCCTTTAAATAATATTAGCCATAGCAACCCACAGATGCATGGCAGCCATTTTTTCTTTTGGAGCAAGTCCATACATTATTGAATTAGGTATTAATACTGGGAAATGCACCCAAATTCTTCAGTATAGAATTAACAACTGTCTTTTGTGTCAAGTTCCAAGGGTAAGGTCTCCAATTAAATAGTTAATTTAGACTTTCAAAAAGGATTTGTTGACTTAATAAATAGCAAGTGAACATTAAACACTTGTATGGTATAAGAGATTAACTTTGGTGCATGGAACATCTGTTTGGCACTTTTTAATTCTTTCTGCCTAATTAGTGTTATAGAATATAACATGTAGTATTTGTTGCTACCCTAACTATTATGATTTAACATCTAAAAGTTTCCATTTGTTATTTATTTATTATATGAATATGGATTAACCTTTATTTTTAAGATCTTTCCAGCCATCTGGTATATGTGCTAAAAGACAATCGGGCTTAAGTAGGCCTTCCAGGATCACACAGTAACATTCGATTTTGTATCTTATCTTCAGTGTAGTCACTCTGGAATTGCCCTCCATCTGGACATTTAGAATACGTAGAAATATTAATTGGTCCATCTGGCTACAGAACACAGAATTGTCTAGGAATTTGGCTACTGAAAGTAGTGTCCATGGATTAGTGCTGGCCTACAAGTTGGTACCAGATGAGTTTCCAGGAAGGATAGAAACAATAGAGATCAGTGAGTACAAGCATGGTGATGGTTTGGGCTAAAAACTGTGAGTCCCTCACATTACATACCTTGAGGTGCATTAGTTTAGAACATTTCCTCTAAACTCATCCTACTCTTGCCATGTTCTAAAAGGTCTCAGGGTGAAAGGTCAACAACAAGTTAAACTCTTTTACAGTGCTGAACCAAATGGTCCAGCAGCAATGGCATCGTCAACTTGAGAGAGTCCAGAAGCCTCTTTGTCCGCTCTCTTGGTAGTCATCTAATGAAGTTCCAGGAAGTTCTCTTAATTCCTAATGGAAAACTTTCCTTCCTGATGCTCCTTCATAAAACATCTTCCCAATATTAAAATTCCCACCTGGCTTTATGGGTTTCATTTATGTGGAAACTAAGGTGGCATACCATGTCATGCAGTCTTGGGTATTGGATTAAGATCCCATATTTAGTCATCATGATAAATAAATGACGCATTCCACCACACAAAACCACACACAAATCTGAGCATTCCCTATCACACACCCAAATACCACAGCATTTATATTTCCAAAATTTCACAAGTGTCTTAACTAGGAATGCCTCTATGTTGTCATTTTCATAACACTATTTTGAGCAATAACGATAATGACACCACACAGAGAGATAGAAAGACAAGTCAAGCTGCTTTTCTTCTATTTGGTGAATTTCATCTGAAGCAAATGAAGCCAATTTGGAAATTTAAAATTTCTGTTTGTCAAAATTTCATCAAATGTTGGTGAGTGGGGGAAAAAACTTCTAGCAGGAGGCATGAACACAGGCCCTTTCCACATGTGGTTATTAAGGCGGGCCAATGCGTCTTGCCACAGAGGTCTTCTGCACGTTGAAGTGGACTAGGCTCAGTTTATTTACCTTCGTTCTGCATGTAATTCCGACTAAATGCGCCCCCATCTGGTGGTAAAGTGCACTCTTTGAAAACGAAGAAATCGGTTTTCCAGTTTTCCAGATCAATCTGATTTGTACTTTCACAGTGGTGCAGACACATACATTTGCACCAATGTGAATTGGTGGTCAGGGGAGGGCTCATGGGAGGGGCCAGGGGGTAGTATGGACTTTTGCACATACGCACATATGCAATGACATACTAAACCATGCAAAAAAAGTGGGGGCAATCACAGCTGATGGGGTAGGGTGAGGGGAGTAGCAGGAATGGCCACGGCGGAGGCAGTGTGGATTCATGAACTCACACTCCTCCGAAGAATGGAACATATGCAGTAGCTGTGCGGAAGGAAATGAGGGAAAGTTTGCCTTGTTTTGAGCCCATAAAATCTGGTAAGAAACGGCACAAACCAACTCACCAGCCTCATACGGAAAGGGCCTTAGATAGCAAATAAAGTCAGATTGGGTGCTTTCCAAACCAATCTGAACCAAATTGCTTTCCAAATCACTAAATCTGTCCCCAAAAAATAATCTTGTGGTCAGTGTACATCTCTGGGGTTTTTTAAGATAAAAACATTCAAATTCCTCTTTGATCCATTTCATCTCATGAGAATAGAGTTTTTAAACCTATTTTTAAGTTAGTATTATCATACTATTATGTTATAGAACCATAACATTGTATCTAAAAATGTAATATAGTGCCCATATCATAATAATATGATAACACTTATTTTTTAAATAAAAAAAACCTTCCCAATCACTGACATTTAGTCTGTTTAAGACAGGTTATTTTAAAAAATTAAATGAATATTATAAGGTTGAAGTTTTAACCTCTTTTTCACTTAAAAAGAAAGTAGCTAGGAAAGCATTTTAGAAATAATTAAGATAACAATGCTTGAAAACAGTGTATATGTATGTAAAATGTGTATGAATAAATATTGTAATTCAATGCTAAAACTATGAGAAATACTCTCAGAGTTTGTGGTTGTTGGATCTGGAGATGCAGAATTTCAGAATGCCTAGAGACAGGCTTAATAGATTTGATATGATATTGTTAAAAATTACCTTGTACCCTGTAGAGTGCAAGTGGATAGTTTCAATACTTAGGGTATAGGCGCATCTGAATATTACACACACACATCCCAAAAAATTCAACATTCAAACATGGTCATACAGTTCAGAATGAAAATGTTTCCTCCTCTTAGGCAAACTTGAAGCCTGCAGCTGTAACCATTCAGTTACAGTATTTGTGGAGGATAAAGAAAGTCTACTCACAGCCATTTTGCTAAAAATCCAACATAACACCCAGAGTCTGATTTTGTATGATTTTGGAAGCTAAGCAAGCTTATTTCTAGTTTAGATTTGGATGGGAAGTTACCAGGAAATACTAGGATTTCCAGTATGCTGAGTGATCTTGTAGCAGCTTTGAGATTAAGTCAAAGGTGTTACGAGATTCCTTTGTATAAATATCTCCAGTAAGAGGTAGAAAAGGTTTCAGCCTGAAAGTTTAGAGAGCCATTGCCATTGAGAGCTGAAAATGCAGGGCTATATGCACCATTGATCTGACCCCAGTATAAAACCAACTTCATTTGTAATTATGAAAATGGAGCTGTGTACTTTTGAGAAGAGCCATCCTAGCAAGTGAGAAACTGATGCACAGAATGCATGTATAATCTGAACTTTAAAATATAGTATTCTCTTTCCTTAGATTCTGTGCAAATAAGCAGTGTTATTGTCCATGAAAGTGAATATCATTGTCAAAAATCAATATGCAGTGGGATCACACACACATACATACACATATACACATCAATGGTAACAATCAGATTTGTGGTTCAAGAGAGTATTCATTGACCTGCAAAAGCAGTCTCGCCACTTGCAAAGGCAGGAAATCCACCAAATATAAAACAAAATGAAACAAAAAGAGGCCAAGACAGTTATCACTTAATGCAGGATGACACCCTTCTTTCCACTCTCTGAGAATAATAATAAGAGTAAATCTATTTTGCAGATTTTTTGAGTAGCCATTTGGAATGATGACATATTAATAGAATCAGAACGATGTAACTGATTTGGCAGCTACAAGAGCAGAGCAATTTTAAAATATGGAGAGTGGATTGATGAAGCAGCCCCTGGCTTCTTAAGCAGGCAGACAAGTGCTTATGCGTTTCAGACAACACAAGAATGAAGCTGCTGATATCCAGGGCACATTTAGCTTTTGTCCTTTGCGAAATTGATTACTAAAGATGTGGAAGCAATTTGTGCTGAATGAAAGCATTTGGACATGGGTCATGAAACTGACTGTCCTAGTCAAGTAGTTATTTCCTGAGAGTCCGTGATGGGATTTCTCATCCTTCCTTGTTGAAAACTGGACCTGGTGAGTTACAGAAATCTACTGGGGACTAGAAATATCAATCTTATGTAACAAGTCTTTTCTTCTTTCCACTAAAAAGTTCTGTTTCCATTCCATTCCGTTTGGCCACTTTGGTCATATAAAAAGTGGACATAGTTGTTGTCAGGGCCTTAAAACAGAAACCAGCCTAAGGAGAGAAGCCAGCATTTTGAGGCTATCTGATAATCTTTTGCATGCTATTCCATTTATCCATTCTTTTATTTAGACCCTCCCATTTTGTCAGTTGGGACTCAGGGTGCCTTACAAAACAAGGAGATTCCAAAGAAATAGGTTTATATCCACAAAAGCTCAGACGAAAATAAAAACCAGTTAATTTTAAAGGCACTGCTATGTTCCTTTTTTTCCCTTCCCCCTTCCTTCCTGTATGGTTAAAAACTTGCAAGAACTTATGAAAAGTTGAGATGAAAACAGTATTAAACTAACAATAAATTCAAAACTGTTACTTTAAAACAAAGAGTAAACATAGTTGTTGTGTGCTTTCAGGTCATTTCTGACATGGGCTATTTCCACACTACACTGGCCATTTCTGCACTACACTCTTATAGCTCAATCATTCCACTTTCTACATCCTATGGAATCTTGGGGTTTGCAGTTTCAGGAGGGGCCGCACTATAAGAGTGTATTGCGGAAATGGCCACTGTTTATAGTGCTATTATTTCATGTTCAACATCCTATGGAATCCTGGGGTTTGCAGTTTAGGGAGGGGCATTTAAAATTATCAGCCAGAGAGCTCTTTGGCCTCAGTAAGCTACAGATCCCAGAATTCTACAGGATGTTGAAAGTGGAATAGTAGTACTATAACAGTGTAGTGCGGAAAACTGGTAACCCTAAGATGAACCTATCATGGGGTTTTCTTGGCAAGATTTGTTCAGAGGCAGTTTGCTTTTGCCTTTCTCTGAGGCTGAGAGAATGTCAGTTACCCAAAGTCACCCAGTGGGTTTTCATGAGTGGGCAGGAATTCAAATCCTAATTTCCAGAGTTGTATCCCAACATTCAAACTATTGCACCAGGCTTGCTCTCAGTAAAACAGTGCAACACCATAAAACACTCTTCTCTTGTAAAACCAACCAGTTCCCAAAATTTTGCTGGAATAAAGAAGTCTTCATCTGCTGCCAAAAAGACAACAAAGAAGGAACTATCTTATCCTCTCTTGGAAAAGGCTTCTAGAGTCTGGGAGCAGCCACAGAGAATGCCCTCTCATATGTCCCCATCAAAAATGTCTGGAAAGGTGGTGGGATTGAGAGAAATGCCTTCCTCAAAGCACTTTGCGCTTGGGCAGACTCATATGGCAAGATACTAGACTCGTATGGCATATATAGGACTCATATAGCAAGATATGGTCCTTGAGAAAGCCTGGACCTGATTTCTAGATGGCTTTATAAGTGATAACCATCACTTTGAACTGTGCTTGGAAACAGTGGAGCTGGTGCAACAAGGGAGTTGTGTGCTCCCTGTAGACAGCCCCAGTTGATGATCTGACTGCAGTTCTTTTAATCAGCTGATGTTTCTGAACACTTTTTAAAGGCAACCCTATAGCAAGTCTGATAGTAATCAAAACAAGAGGTAAGTAAGGGATGTGTCACCATGACCAAATCTGACTTTCCAAAGGATAGGTGTAGTTGGCACCCTAGCTTTAACTTCTGGCCACCACGGAAACCTGACCATTCACATTCATGACTGAATCTAGGAGTACACCCAAACTGTGAACCTACATCCTCAAGGCATAACCTCATCTAGCACAAGATAAATTCCATGTCTTTGATCTGCCTTTTGACTGACTGGAAACACCTCTGTCTTGTCTGGCTGGTTTCATTTTGTTCACTTTCATCCAGGCCATTACTGTCAACAGGGACTGGTTTAGAACTGAAGCAGCTTCCATGGATTGAGGTAGAAAAGTGGAGATTGATTTGGGTGTCATTGCATACTGTTGAGACCAGATCCCCCAACCCTGGACAACATCTCCCAGGACGGGAGACAAAACTGAACCCTGTGGGACTGCACAGGCCAACCTTAAATGTGTCAAACAGAAATCTCCCACACTACCCTTCTGGGAAGAAAATACACTAAAAAAAAACAAACACCAATTTATCTGGTTTGCCATTAATATTCTTTTTTTAAAAATCTTGTGTGTGTGCATATGTATGTTCTAATCTATAATAGACATGTTATATTAAGTATCTTCCTTATTTATTTGATTTATTTGATAACCTATATTTTGACCTTCTTGTGCTTCCCTACCACTCAGGGTAATTTGTTGTTGTTGTGCACCTTCAGGTCATTTCTAATTTGTGGCAACCCTAAGGTGAACCTTGGCAGAATCTGTTTAGAGGGGTTTGCCCCTGCTGTTGTCTGAGGCTGAGAAAGTATGACTTGCCCAAGGTCACCTAGTGGTTTTCCATGGCTGATTGGGGATTCTAATCATGGTTTCCCAGTGTCCTCATCCAGCACTCAAACTACTCAGTTCACTAGTAAGTGTGCCAGCTTACACTTAATTGTTAATTGTGGTTAAATCACCATCACCACCCTGGATGGTTAACAATTAACCATTAAAAAGCAGTAAAATGACAAAGGAATAGCAGACAGTGTACTACAGATAAAACATGAAATAAAATTCAAAAACAAAAATGCTGTCTAAAAAACTGGATCTTCACTACCCAAAAGAGTGTCAACCCAGCAATGAATTCTATAGTTTAGGTAGGAGTGAGCAGCCACGGCAAAGGTCATTTTGGCAACATTTTCATCCATATATGGCAACCCAAAAGCACTTCTGTTTGGAATTTTGGGGATATATAACTGCTTTTCTGAAGTTTGCTGGTGTTAGGAAGGGTTTCTGGTGATGTTTGTTTACCATCTGGGGAAGAAAAGCATAGGTTTTAAAAAAAAATATATAGAGCATCTGGGTGCATTTGAGGGATCTGAAGAAAACTTGGGGGCCACTAAAACAATCCAGAAGGCCATAAGTGGCATACAGGCCACATGATTCTCACCCCTGGTTTAGGTGCAGCCCCTAAGAAGGACTGTGTTCCTTTACTATGAGTGCTCATTTGGTGTCTTCCTCTAGAAGTTTCCTGTCAGACAATGCACACCTTGCCTCAAAGAGTCAAACATTTGCAAGAGAAAAAACAAATGCAAAAAAAGAAAAAGAAAACCAAACTACTTTTAAAAATTTTTAAAATTTTAAATTTATATAACCCAAATATGTACAATATCTGTCACTGGGTAAAAGATGTACAAATATGCATAAATTAGTAAAAAAAATGTACAAAAATATGTACATTTGGTAAAATGAGTAAGGATGATGCATTTTTTTTTCCTATATGAAAGCAAAGGATGGGATGTGAATGAAGATGGGATTGACAGAAATGCAACAAAATTGGGACTGATTTACATATCAAGAGTTTTGGTTATTCTGGCCAGAACTTTTAAACGTCAATTTAAACTCACAGAATCTCCCAGCCAATATAGCTGTTAACCATTCTAAGTCTAGACTTCTGGGGATATAGTCCAAAAAACTGACAAAGTAAAATTATTCTGGGACAGTGGAAGTCTCCCAGGAAATTTATGTCTATTTTTTACACATACTTTTATGCTTCCCCCTCCCCCATTAGCTATTTCTCCAGGCCACATCTATGTACCTGCTGCATCCACATGCTGCAACTATTTCAAACTTTGTTGTTTTCCATCAGCACCAGCTCTTATGTTTCCCTTGTATTATGTTGCATTAAATAGGAGGAAGATAGAAGACCGAGCTTTTAATAAAGAGATACTCCATCTCGCTATTTCTTTTTTTATTGGAATCAAATGTACTCCTCCACCCACCCACCATTAATACTGGCTCCAACTAGATGATTTGAACTATTCCTAGATGTCCATAAAAACTGATTGTACCTCCGAAAGCTTCTGCTATAATGTGAATCTTCTAGTGAATGAAAAAATTGTACTTATTGTTCCTTCAATAAAGCAGTGGTAAAATTCAACAGAAAATATGCACCAAAAGAATAAGCTACAAAATAATTTAATGTATCTTTGATAGAAATTACATCCAATTAGACATGTTGAAAATCCTATCCTATGTATTGTATTGCTATATTTGACTGTTAAAAGGTTTGTAGCAAACTTCATCTCCTTCCTAGAGACATCACAGCTTAATTAATGGATGCTTACAAAGCACACCAAGAACCTTTAATATAAATGCTAGAGGAGTGCAGAGAATTATTACTCCCCATTTGTATTGTAAATGAATACAAATGCTTTTGTAGAAGCTGACATTTTCCCTGATACCTACTGAATTGCTGCAAAAGTAGTCCTTTGCTGTATTAAATATTTAGCAGAGCTGAGCATTGTCCCCCTCCCTAGCCTCCACTATGTCTGAAAATGTCAGATTCTGTGCTGGGATTTTATTCTTTTGTGTCACACTTTTATCATATGGCAGAAGCACAGTCAGCAATGAGCAGAGCTGAAGTTTGCTATCATCCATTCTTCTCCAGTGTTGATCCTGTCTCCTACAGTCATGGACTGGGTCATCTGAGAAGGCTAGTCTTCTTCTATTGAAGAGATTTTGCTGGAAATGGATTCCAGAGGTCTCGTGGACAACTTTTTAGAACTTACAGAACCATGCTAGTCTAGAGAACTTGAACACAGGAAGACGTTTTTGCTATTTACATACACTAATATAGCAAAACAGTAAAGAGAAAGGGAAGAAGCTGACATTACTAACATTGCTCTTAATATGCTGAGTACTAAGATTTCATAAATTTGTTGTGTTAGGATGAAGCACTCAGAGGATGGGCCACAGTCCTCTCCAAACAGATGAAATCCGGAGGAAAGAATCCTTCCTTTTCACAAAAAAAAAAAAAAATTGAGAACGAGAGAGAGAGAGAGAGATTGCTTTTGAGATGTTTCCCAATTAGGAAGGCTGAGCTAATTTTGGATGTAAATGCAGGATTGAAAATGTTAGCAGAATTCGTACAGCCAAGTGACCACTGTCAAGGTCCAACTGCCATCCTATCTCCATGCCTTGAGATCTTGGGATACTTGCTTAATGGATTAAGCCTCCATGATCGTGTGATGCTCCTGTATTTACCCACCATGCAGAAGGGCAGAAAGTATGATGGAGGCGCTTCCTTCCCCAGCACAGCACGAGAAAGAGCCCGGCTACACTGCAGAAGGCAGACACATGTCACTCAAGCTCCCTTCCACAGGAAGCCAGTTGGGTGCAGAGGGGGCATCCCTGTCATGCATCCTGGCAAAGAAGATGCTGTAATTGCAACGGGATGATGCCGCGAGCATTGTTGTGCAGAAATGGTATAGATTACTGCAATACACTATACTTAGGACTGCTCATGAAAACGACTGGAAAATTTCCACTAGCACAAAATGTGCCAGCTGACTACTGCTCAGAACATCATATAGATATCCAATAACACTGGTTTTAAAAGAATTGCGCTGCCTGACAATACGATTCTGTTCTGAATTCAAAGTGCTAGTAATTACTTTTAAAGCTCTAAATGACATTGGGCCTTGATATAACTTTCCAAAGTGTGATCTCAGCTGGAGGGGCTCTCCTTTGCTTGCCATCAGCCAGGGCAATATGCTGTGGGAGGTTGTGGGATATGGGAGAGGGCCTTCTCTGTTATGGCATCCTAGTTACGGAAGACCTTCCACTTAAAGGCCCAACTGGCACCAACACTGCAGTGATTTTAGCACCAAGTGAAAACATGGTTATTTACTAAAGCCTTCTGAGCCTAACTGGTTTTACACGAATCCACGAATGTGTGTGGTTTTAAATCACTTTTTTAATGAGCTTTACTTTAACCAACCTTAATTTATTTCCTTTGGTTGTGTTAAATTATTTAACATGCTTTTAATTTTTTTAATTGTTTTTGTTATTTACATTGTTTCAAGTTGGTCAAATTGATTTTGTCTTTAGATAGATAACTTTAGATTAAAAAAATGACTAATTTTAGATCTTTAGACAGATGGCAGAATACAGATAGTCAAACAAACAAACTGGCCCTTTGTGTCAATGATTACACACACACACACACACACACACACATATATATGGGGTAGGAACTGTGTAGCCATGAGCTGCAAGTGACCTGTCCTGTCCCTGCCACATGTCCTCTGCCCACACCATTCCTCAAAACTTTTACACCTGAAAATTGAAAGTCATGCTCCCATTACATGCTCCCATTAGTCTTGGGGAGACGGGGTAGTCGCCCCTATTTAATGCTCTTTCACCCTTCCCCACTGTCTGCACTTTTTCACAGTCCCAAAATAGTCATTTTTAAAAAGGGGAGAGACGTGCAACCTATAGGGCTTAGGGAGGACGTAAAATGAGAGAGGTATGGCTTCTTGAACCTCTGTTGTTGTTCATCCCTGATTTAAGTGATCCAATCATGTAGAAGAAGACTGCTTTTGTGAGGTCATTCCCAAAGGATGAGCATCCTAGTGGAAGGAAGATGCTATTTCTGTGGGGAAGACCCATGTGATTGGTCCCAAACTAATTGGTTTGACTGGCTCAAAAATTACTTCTGCCTTGCTTGCAGCATTACAAGCTACCCATAACTGCAAATGGGCACTGCTTATGTGAACACATGGAAACTGGCTATACTGTTAAGCAGATATACACAATAAACATATATCCATTTCTAGATGAATTTGGCAGCATTTGAAGGGGGAGCCTGAGTCAGACGGTTTTTCCTTGACTTCCGAGCTGTTCATAAAGCAAACTCTGCCTCTCTCACACTAGGGAAGGAATTATTACTGTAATCTACCATCTGAGCAAGAACATCCTTCCCAAGCCAATTAACCTCAACTCAATTCCGTTATTAATTTCCAGGCCCGCATACTTTCTCTTTTGCCGCTAGATTTAGATAAGACTCATGTCCAAGTCTTTGTGATCCCATCTGGGGCAAATATTCTCTTGAAGCTTTTACTTTTTCAAACTACTTATGTTTTAATTTTATTTCTGATTGTCACAAAGATAATCTTAATCCTGGCCAATTCATTAAAGATAATTTTGAACTATTTCCCCTGATTTTATAACCTAATCATCATCAAAAGTAGAGCTGGATTTTGAAAATCACTGTGGCATGGATCAGAGATAAAATGGAGTCTTTGTCTTACTTATCAACAAGATAAAAGACATTTAGCAAGAGAATGGCAGATCATGTTAAAGTCTATAAACCATTGTGAAATTGAAGTCTGCATTAGCTCATCATGTTTGATTACTCTTTAGAACAGGGGTGGGAATCATGCAGCCACCTAGATGGTGTTGGACTGCAACTCCCACCATTCCTTGTCATTGTCTAGGCTACCTAGGGCTGCTGGGAGTTGCAGTTCAACAACAGCTTTAGGGCCACATGATTCCTAGCCCCAGTGTGAGATATGAATGACCTCACCTTCACATCAGGCATGTGCTACTGCAGTTCCTAAGCCGCACTTGGAGTGACATTAGATATCACATTGATATCAATAATTTGGCTCTCTTCTACCATCCCTCTCCACGTGTTTGTAAGACCCCGGACAAGCACGAAACTAGGCATAGCCACTAATCGCTGGACATTCCATTACCCACCCAGGCAGGCCAGAAATAGCCAGATCGCCACTTCAGGAGACCTCCCGGCAAGCATGCAATTATGTATGCACGTTACTTACAAAGAACTCCCTGCCTCGAGTAGGAGGCTTGATTATGAGAATCCTCATCTGTCAAGCACTCTCTGTTTGCATACTGTCTACTCCTTTGTCAATTCAGGACTAACTGAATCATGCTAAATTCTGACCTTTCAGAGGCTTTGTCTCCAGCCCGAAACTCATTGTTTTCCCCAGGTATAGAATAGCCTGTAGCCACATTTCTCCCTATAAGAACCCCTGATTCTGAGACCTTCCTCGGATCACTCAAATCGCTCCCAACTTCCATCCAGCCTTGCTGCTGCTTTGCTTGGTGAGCCTTCCCCTCAGTCCCACGTACTGAGACTATGCACCTTTGAACTTTCGCAGTGATCTACCCGGGCTTCAGGACAGGTATAGTATCAACCAAATCAACAATTCCTCTTGAAAATCCCTCTGACCCACTCCAACCTTTATTTTCCATAGTTATCTGCGTGAGCGTGCTGCATACACTGTTTGATTGTATTTTAATAAAGATCACATTTATTATTTCAATCCTGTTTGCTCCTTGATTTGGCCTGACCCCGTAGACATTGGGTAAAAGATTCCGCTCCGTTGCCCTGCCTCTCGCAGTGCTAACTTGTGCTCTTGCTAATTTCCCCACCTTTTGATATTTTGAGAGCACACTTTGGTGTCCCTCATGGGACCCCCAGAAAACAGGGTAACACATGCATACTTTGTCCTCTCTCTATATTCTTCTTGCATGGCCATAAAAAATCTTATGTTCCTGATTGCTGTGTGATCTGAATCTGAAATTCATTACAGCTGAATGACTCATCTCAGTATGTACCAACTGAGTAGTAGTTGGTTCCAGTTCCATTTCAGCTTGCTATGTTATCCAGGCCCAATAAATAGTGGCTAATCTTAATGCTATTTAGTTTCAAACAAGCTCATTTAGTTTCAAATGGTGGTTTACCAAATTTTTTTTTTTTTAAAAATAACTAAGCATAGTTAGGATTAACCACCATAGATCTGAGTCTGTATGATGCAATGAGGTGTAGTTAATCCAAAGTTTAAGGGAAGACTTCTGAACTTCTAAGCCTTGTCAGAGAACAGATCCAAGCCTAAAGGAGGCCGGGCTCATTCTTGTTCCACTGAAAGCACAGTTTAATGCAGGGATAGGAATCATGAAGCCCTCTAGATGTGGTTGAGCTACACCTTCCAGTATTCCTCGGCATGGTCTATGTTAGCAAGGGCTTCTAGGAGTATGTATGACTCTCCAATAACATCTAGAGAGTCAAACAATTCCCACCCCTGCATTAGAGTAACAGTTGCAGTGTTAGGCCCTTTCTACAGGATGCGGTTGTCAGGGCATGGGGACAGGAGAGGAGTGGGACCATAATGACATTTCTACATGATGTCATCTTCTGTCGCTGGGTGATGTGATCACTGGTCAAATCATTGGCAGGTTTTCCGTGTCAATGACACATGATCACACCACCATCCTGCACTTACCTGGCCTGCAGAAGCCCCGGAAGAACAATGGAAGTGCTTCCTACCCCAGTGCAGCCTGGGAAAGTGCCTGCCTGTGCTTCAGAAGGAAGAGACGTGTCCATCACACTCCCAGAGGTGCTGCTGGGATCACTACCAGAAAACAACGGGACAAGATAGGTTGTGGAAAGGGCCTCTGATTTCGATTTCTGCTACATGCAGTTGCTCTTCAAATGACAGGATTTTAGGTGGGGGGGTATGTGTGGGGAACACATGTAGAGAAAGCTCTCATATTCAGATTTATTTCTCTGTACCTGAGAAGAGGGATGCGCCTGGAGACAGAAGAGGGTAGGACTACCATGCTCCTGTCTTCATACATTGTTTCAAAATGTGTTAATAGGGCTTATTTTTCAGCCAACTAAATTCCTGATAGACTGCTTGAGTGGGCAGAGGAATCTTTATTAAGATGCACATATTCAAGGCAAGAGGCCCTCCTGAATCAATCAGCAACATTTTTCATGGAAAGATAATTTATTTGTAACTCTTTATTTGTAATTTATTTATAATTTGATTTGATACCAATCTGCAGGGGACTATTTTAATGTGATCCCAAAAATGATGAGATGTCAAGCTATATCCAGCTGCTAAATTTGTTTTCCTCCTCTCTGACAAGAAATAGTTCTATAGACACAAATGCAGTGACTAACACTTCTGATTTCACTATATCTCTGCTGAGTCAACTTAGTTCTTCACTATCATTTTCAGAAGTGGTTCATTGCCTTTACAAAAAATTAATGATTACATAAGCTTGTGATGGTATTCTGTTCATGATGATATCTCTGTTTGGTTGAGAGCTCTCATGCAATTGGTCCACACAGGACCATAAAGCAGCAGAAGGAAGGGAAACATACTGATGAAACCACAAGAATAACTCTAAAGGAGTGGAGAGAGGAAAACAGATTTCACATAAAGGATTAGATCCACATTTCCAATATAGATCAGACCTTAATTATCATCATCAGGACTTGAGGATGTCAGCTGAGATTCCATCGTTCAGTTCTAGATCTGTAGTCTGTTTAGCTGGTGATCAGGGTGTAAGGAGGATGGCATTTTCAACTCCTTCCTGCCAGTGAGTGTGGCTGCGCAAGGAATTCTGATGGGGTCCAGCTTCTAAATGTTGCATCATTGGTTGCTGGTGGGAGGGCTTTGGAAATGTCATTTTCCTTGTGTCCAGTTCACCAACTGAACAGACCTACTTCACCCATTCTGGCTGCTGGTTACTAAAGTGGACTGAAGGGGAAATTGGGTCTGGATACATTACTTAGACCATTTCTGCACAACACTGTTATAGTGCTATTGTTCCATTTTCAACATCCTATGGCCCTTAGTGTAATAAAGTAGCTGATGTAGAATATCGGGGCCATGACTAAGGCCATTTCCTCACTACACTATTATAGTGCTATTATTCCAGTTTCAACATCCTGTGAGAATTCTGACATTTGTAGTTTACAGAAACCAAAGGGCTCTCTGGTTGAGATTTCTAAATGCCCCTCTCTAAACTGCAAACCCCAGGATTCCATAGGATATTGAAAGTGGAATAATAGGACTATAACACTGAAGTGCAGAAATGGCCTCAGTTAAGTCCTATTGATATCAATGAGTCTTTGCTATGACTGAATCTGAATATATCTCTGGAAAAATTTCTACCTCATGAAAATCACTTGAAATGGAGCCTGAGGGTACATTTGCATAGCCCACATTTCCATGCTTCTTCAGTAACACCATAAGTTCTGAGATACATAATATATATCTCTACATAGTATTTAAGTTCATCTGTGTTTCTAATAGGAAAATAAATCTTCACAATCTTCATCCTCATATGAAAGGACAAATAGTTCCCATGGTTTTTCCCCATGGATTGAGGAAAGAAAAGGATTTCTATGCAGTTTTCAAGAAGCATTCACCTTTTGCAGAGGGTTCTTGAGAAATAATTCTGGTCAGAAAGGCACATGTTTTTTGAGTGCAAAAACACTTTCTCCTACAGAAAACATTCTGTTTCCTATGCAGGAAACCCTTTCTTGTGCCCCTCCCCCCAAATTATAGACCTACTTGCAGAAAATAAAGTTTTTCAAAGTAGGGATTTGGCAGGGGTTTCCCACAAACAAAGAAACCCATTATTTGGTAGGGAAACAAATAGTAGTGAATGTTATTTCCATGTCTTGCCTCTGCACAGAAGTCTCTGCTGGACTTTTTCTTTTAAACTTACCACAATATATGCTGTTAACCACATGGATTTTTAGTGGAAGAACCGTATGATAAGAGAAAAATGATTTTGGAGACTGCTCTCATTCAACATTCCAGAACAGGGTGATCACTTCCAGCTGCTGACAAACATTTTGGGAAATTCCAATTGTGCAGATGTTTTCCCTAACCTTCATAGCTATTAAGACTCATTGGCACCTTTGTTTTCCATGAATGTAGGCTTAAGTGTACCTTATGTTCTGCAGGCATTTTGGCCTGGAAGGACAAGTAACTTGCACTTCTTGTTCCTCCCTGCACTAGCCAATGTTCAAAGCCAGCCACACTCAATCTGGTTTTTCTTTGTGCAGCAGTTTAGGAGACAGTGCTTTTCCAGTATTGGAATGCCCATAACCCACTTAAGAAATCATCACTGTTTTAAGAAAGAGACTAGCCCAGAGATGTAGCTATGGGGGAAAGGGAGGTAAAATGAAGACATTGTCTCTCCAAATAAGAGTTCTGCTCCCCACCCCATGAAATTTTTCTTCAGGCCCCAAATTTCTGGCACTGCAGAGAGTAACATACTGGAAATCATTCCCACCTAGTACTCTTATATTTGCTGTATTTGCATTTCCTTGGTCATCTTGCCAGCTTATTTTCTTTGGACACCTGTACTGTGTTTCTAAATGTTCAGCTGAAGCTTTAAGTGTTGGCTTTTTTAAAAAAAAAAAAAAAAGGTGAAAGAAATCTTATTTGGGAGGCAATGTCCTCATCCCCTACCCCTTGCCATAGCTATACCCCTTAGAGCAGGCAAAGTGCACTGCAATGTATAGCTTAGCACTATTTAAAAAAAAAAAAAAGGTAGCAAAGCAGACAAAGCTGCTTTCCATCAGATTAGCCTTATTTGTCCAACTCAGCCCTGTCTACTCTTACTGCCAGTGGATCTTCAGGGATTTCTGCAGCAGTCATTGACGTCACCTGTTACTCGATCCTTTTAAGCAGAGACAGGAGGGCTTGAACCTGACACTTTCTGCAGAGAAAGCACTTGTGCTACGCTGGGCTACAGTTCTCTCCTCTATGCTTTTAAGTAATGGCAGAGAACTTTTGAGAAGAAGGATTATTGTGCTGCTGTTTACTAACATTTATTTCATTTTGTTTAAATGAGATGACTGTTCCTGATGGAGTGATAGTGAGGAGGGTTGAACTTTAGTCCATGTTGGGGGGGTAAAGGACAAAGGATATATAAACACTGTAGAATGGGGAAATAGTCCCAAGGAATGTTGTTATTGTTGATGTTGTGTGCCTTCAAGTCATTTCTGGCTTATGGCAACCCTAAAGTAAACCTATGACGGGCTTTTCTGGAGCAATGTGTGTGTGACATGCCCAAGCTCACCCAGTGAGTTTCCATGGTTGAGTGAGGCATTGAACCTTGGTCTCTGGGGTCGTAGCCCAATGCTCAAACCACTACATCAGATTAGCTCTCAAAGGAATCTTGGCTTCCCCCTATATATTTGTCAACAGGGAAACATACGTACACCACTTTCCCTCAGAAACACTTAATATTCTATCTCACAATGTACCAATACCTATTTCTCATATGTAGCTCAGTTTTTCCTAGACATTTTTGGCATTGTCACATGGATCAGTACAATCATTCAAGGAGATTCCACATGGACAGCAACCAAGTTAACAAGCGCTGGCATCTCTCTGTCAGACATTTGTCTAACCACATTCCATAGCATCACATTCCAAAGAGCAGCTAGGTTTAAACATAATATATTAAAATCCCTGGTTAATGTTATAAAACCAAGTAAGGATGCGTGTTTGGGGAGCATGAGCAGTGTTAAAAGTCTAAGAGCCTTCTTATGCTGACAGATTATTCTACCCAGTGTAAACACTCCAGCCTCATCTGAACCTTTTCCATGATAATATAATAACAATAAACACCAAGTGCAATCAGCGGCAGTGGCATTTCACACCGCCCATTAGTTAAGAGGCTTGAGAGAGGAAGCACCATTTTCCAAATTGCAAATGTTTGGATGGGCTGTCAAAAAGCCTCTCGGTAAATGTGCTCCCATCCAACAAAAACAAACCCTGTGCAAACAAATCAAGTGGTGCAGAAATCCTTTGCACAAGATGATAGGCGAGGCCTCCATGCTGACACTGTACACACGCCAAGTTTTCATGTACTTGGATGGCTGACCTCCAACTCCTGACATATTCATTATATTCCAGCATGTTGGGTGCAGATTGCATTGAAGTGATGACAGCTACAAGACAGCCAACGAGGAATATGGGCAGTCTGGCAACAGGTGGCCTTTCACTTGTACTGGGAAAAGTTAATCTAGTTTATCATCAAAGTATATTACATTCAAGGAGTGTCATGTTCTCAAAATTTTAGTGACAGACCAAATGGAGGGAGCAGACTTTCACAGACTGTGACTTTTCCCCTCCTATTCCAAACCTTTCAGACTACTTTTGTATTTATGCTTGATTTAGGTCATTTCAGGCATTGTCCTGTTGTTTCAGGTTCTACGCTAAGACTTTGACATTTCTGTTTGTCAAAAAGTACAAGGAGGACGTTTATGAAAAGTTCTATAATGCAGAACATCTGTCCAGCTGCACAATTAGAAGTGATTTCTATGAACCACAATAATCACATCTCTCACTGTTAGTACAACAACTGCTTTGTGTGACTGAATCTTGAAGTCTATTCCACAGCCATACCATGTTTGAAAGGATCTTAAGTAAAAGGGCTAGACAAGCACCCCAAGATTTTCAATTTCTTCAGACATTACTTTGTGGGGGGTTTTTAAGAAAAAAGTACAATTTGTCAAGTTAGTCTATTTTACTGTTTTTCTTTTTACAAAATCACCACAGACACAAGTATGAAAATGTCACATAGAAGTGGATCATCAGCACACACTGCTGCAGGTGAGACTGCTACCAGTCTAGGCTCAGAATAATCACAAAGTTTGTTTATGAGCACCTAAAAATATGCCATTACTGCAGAAGGCATCCTGTGGATTAGGTTGCACAAATGGAAATGAAGAAATTAAGGACATCTCCCACATTAGTCCTTAAATTATGGTAGAAAATAGTGGAAATAATTGCATGTGTCTTTCTTACTCTGATGACTAGAAGAGTAGCAACCAGAAAGTCTTTCAAAGAATCTCTCTGTGAAAGAGGAATGGAGACTACAAGATATAATGATACATGGGGTTGAAAAATCATGATCAGATGCCAAACATGCATGAAAGGCAAAGAAGCACCCACTTATAAATTGGAATTACATTGTGGCTTCCTGTACCCTCTTCTTTAGCATGTATACTGTTCAGAGAATCTTGCTGAACCTAACATTAAGAATCTTACCATTCTTGCAGCTTGTCAATGCATTGTTTGAAATGCCTAGGGGGAATCAGAGTCCCTTCCAAGTCTTGCATACCATCTGGCCAACCAGGAACAAAAAAATGGGTCAATCTTAATAACAGATTGCTGGCGTGCTAAAGGAGCTCTGTTTGGGTGGATCACTTAGAACTCATGGTGGCAAGGCAGTTGAGTAAATCAAGCTTAATCCAAGCTGAACATCTGAAGAAGAAAAGCAACCCTTCTTCTAACCTCATAAAAATTATAAGTTTAGAGTGGATTAGAAAATCATGCAATTGCAACCACTAATTCAGCAAAGCACTTATTAGATAACCTAACTGTATGCACTTATGTTCCCCACCCAGTTTACTACAATGGCAATAATGTTGTGCTTAGAATCAGAGAGATGTTTAAATAGCTTGCTGAACCTGTTCTCCTTTAAATATTCAAGTGCTTGCAGTGGGAGAGTACAACTCATTACAAAGCACACATTAATGAAGAAACAGTAGGAAGCTTTTATTTGGCTTAGTTTCGGCGGCATTAACAGCTCCTGCTATTTGAAAGATGCTGATGATGAATCACCGGAAGGAAAAGAAGCATTTACCACCAAGCTTCAAGCTTTCCAAGGAACAATTTTGCTGGCATACTTTTGAAGATAAAACATATTAAGAGGAACTCAAGATGTCATGGTTTTAAGGGGACGGCAGAGAAAGAATCTTTCTCTTTCTGATGCTCAGCTCATGAAAGTAATCAATTCCACCTGGGTTCAAAACTTCTTCACTCGTTCCCACCCACCACCATCGTCCACTTTTTGCTGGTCACTCTTCTCTTCCACTTCAGTACCCGTCCAGCCTTTAGCAGTTCTATCTACCACTGATGCTTTCTCTCTTTACCCTTGCTTTTTCTTTCTCACCTTCCACCCTGGTGCTTTTTAGTCTTTCTATCATCTTTCCACCCTTACCAGGGAACCATGGGTTTCTCTTTTACTTTCTAGGTCACGATATTCTCCTCCCATAGATCCAGGGAGCCAAATTGACAAATTACTCATATTCTTTACTCATTATGAAAATGACATGGTGAATCATGACAAGTTGCTTTATAAAGAGCTTGGGCTTTCTTAGAATCTATATGGAATGCAGGGTTGTAAAGCTTGCAGCTCATTGTGCTTGGTATGCCCCCAAATAACTTCCTTTCTCTGCTACCTTTTCTCTTCACAGAGCTCTTTAGTTTTTAGCAGCTACAGAAAATACAGATACTTAATTATTATAGTTTTCCTACAAGGAGGGATTCCACAAAGTTTGAGATCTTGTAAGAAGCCTCTGAAGTCCTCAAGCTGTGTCAGGCCTTAGCCTGGTGCCCAAACTTTGGTTGCTAAATAGGGTCAATCACAATGATCTGGCTCAGAATTAAAGGTTGCTCTAAGGAATATAGAGCTAAGGAAAAGTAGTTTGCATGCTATGAAACATTTTTAAAAGAACTGTATTCTGTTTTGAATAATGTACTTCAGGATCCAGTGCTTCTGATTTATTTCTGTACTTGAGGTGGAGATGGCTCCCTTCCTTCAAAGTTAAAATATGTGAGAGAAAGTTACCATCCAATAACATATGCTTGGGGTGTTTTAGCATTCATGTTGGAGAGTATCACTTTAAACTTTAAATCTTTAATGTTAATTCTGTTTAATCTCTCTCTCTCTCTCTCTCTGTGTGTGCAGTACAGAGGTCAATGGACCACTTTACAGCCCCAAAATGTGATGTCAATCACAGCCTGAACTTCATATTAACTAAACAAGTAGCAAGTTTGTTTCTTGAAAAACAATTGGGCAGAATAGTGACTTCATCTTTTGTTTTATATTTCAACTTCTACAAAAAGTCATAACTGCATTACATAGTTATTAACACTTAGGCATAAAAGTGCTGTCCCAGGGTGGGAATGCATTGCTGCCAGTCCTCAAATCATGCTTTCACATGATATCGTCACAATCCCTCTTCCCACATATCTCCAGATGTTGCAATTGCAGGATATTCCATTACTGGAAAAAATCTGTAATGGCCCCTGATCATGCAATGCTCCCATCACCAGCAGCCATGAGAAAAGGGCAGAAACATGATCTAGGCGCTTCCTTCCCTAGTGCAGCATGGGAAGTGGCCAGCTGCACTGTGGAAGGAAGGTTTGTGGCCCTCGTGCTACCCTTCTGTAGGCAGCCGTCCAGGTCTGGAGGGGAGCATTTGGATTGTGCTCCCATTCTGGCAGTGGCACTGCCCAGATTGCGAGAGGATGACAATAGAAAATGGTAAGGTGTGGAAAAGGCCTTAGTTATTACTGTCTCCTAAGAAACCAAGGAATTTGTAATTTATTTGTATATAGAATTTATATCCTTCCTTTCTCCCAAGTGGAATTCAAGGCATCTTACAATCATTTAAAAAAAATGCTGCTAAAACATTAGTTTACAAAAGTTAAAAAGAAATTAAATATCACTATTATTAAAACATGCTTAGTAAAAACACTTAAAAACATATTTAGAACATAGTTTCAATAAATATAAAAAAGATTTAAACAACACACCACTTATACACACACCACCCTCCGTATTTAAAATTCAAAATTCAGAAGCCTACCTAAATAAAAATATCTTCACCTGTCAGTAGAAAGAGAACAAGGAGAGGGTCAACCAGACCTTCTATGGGAGGGAGTTCCACAGTCTGGGACCAGCCATGGAGAAGGTTCTCTCCTGACCTACCTTACCTTTGAAGATGGTGAGACTGAGGCCATTTCTGCACAAGAGGGGAGGAGTGGTTCACTGCGTGTCAAGAGCAGTGTTTTTATACTCCAATTCAGAAACTGTGCTGTCTGCGCACACGCACTCTCTCTCTCTCACACACACACCATTTACATCATACTACTGCAGAGAACAGCGGTTGCTGCATCCACAACAGCAAGTCCCTGGTCACTCCCATTCCCCTCCTTCAGCCTGCTCGATTGCTGGTTGGTCTGTTTTTTGAAACACACACACATTTTAAACACATTTCTGTGTTACTTCATTTGTGCTTAGGTATGTACGTCCATTGATACATGAAAAAAAAACACATCTTAACAGTCCATTACCAGATCCACTCTCTTCCCGCCGTCTAACACATGAAGACCATAATGACGGCAGCCTGTCCTTTGATAGGTGGAGAGAGATAGGGATGGAAATGATGGAAGGGACAGCCTGGGACGCCCATAGCCAGCCCCTTCTGCACTGTGAATTGATACTACACTTCTGCATGTAGGCAAAAAACGAAGCAGAACTGGTTTGAGAGAATTACATCACAGTTTTTTCCAGTTTTTAGATGCAGCAGTTTCTCATTGCAGTGAACCATGTTAGCAGCTGAAAATGTGCAGAACCACAAGGAAAATTACAGTGTTAAAATACTACAACACGCAGACTGGAGAGTAAGAATTTGACGCTACTATGAAGTATCAACCTCATGTGGAAATGGCCTGAGAGAAAGGCTTCACCTACATCTCATGTGGACTTACGTAAGGAGATACAGTTTTTCAGACCATAATTGGATGGTATATTTTGAACTACACTTGCCCGATCTACAGTTCTCAAGATACACTGGTATCTGTCTCCATCAGAGATTTAAACCTTGGTTCCCCTTTTCTAAGGGTAATTCAATATGCTATAGCCAAAACCCACCAATCTTCTATTTTTAACTTAGAGAACATAACAGTGAAATCTGTCATTGACTGCTAGTGCCACAGAATAAGGGCAAATTTCAAAATAGTTGCATTGGGTAAAGAAATTTAGTAAAAGTTGACTATACAGGCTTCAAGGCAGGACAATTAGTGTTGCACGTGGGAGAGCTCCAAGTGAACAACAAACTCTAGAGCTCAGATCATAGAATCATAGAATCATAGAAATGTAGAGTTGGAAGAGACCACACGGGCCATCCAGTCCAACTCCCTGTCATGCAGGAACACCCTCAAAGCACTCCCGACAGATGGCCATCAAGCCTCTGCTTAAAAACCTCCAAGGTAGGAGACTCCACTACTCTCCGAGGCAGCAGATTCCACTGCCGGACAGCCCTGACTGTCAGGAAGTTCTTCCTGAGGTTCAGGTGGAATCTCCTTTCCTGCAGCTTGAATCCATTGCTCCTTGTCCTGGTTTCTGGAGCAGCAGAAAACAAGCCCCCTCCTTCCTCTACGTGGCATCCCTTCAAATATTTAAACATGGCTATCATGTCCCCTCTTAACCTCCTTTTCTGCAGACTAAACATACCCAGCTCTCTCAGTCTATCCTCATAGGGCATGTTTTCCAGGCCTCTCACCATTTTGGTCACCCTCCTCTGGACTTGCTCCAGCTTGTCAATATCCTTCTTGAATTGGGGTGCCCAGAACTGGACACAGTATTCAAGATGGGGTCTAACCAAAGCAGAGTAGAGTGGTACCAGTACCTCCCTCGATCTAGACACCATACTCCTGTTGATGCAGCCGAGAATTGCATTGGCTTTCTTGGCTGCCGCATCACACTGCTGACTCATGTTCAGCTTGTGGTCTATGAAGACTCCTAGATCCCTTTCACACGTACTGCTATCCAGCCACGTGTCCCCCATCCTATATTTCTGTATTCCATTATTTCTGCCTAAGTGTAGGACCTTACATTTCTCTCTGTTGAATTTCATTTTGTTCTCCCTGGCCCAGCTCTCCAATCTATCCAGGTCATTTTGAATTTTGATCCTGTCCTCTGGCATATTAGCAACCCCTCCCAATTTGGTGTCATCTGCAAATTTGATGAGCATGCCCTCTATTCCTTCATCTAAGTCATTGATAAAAATATTGAACAGCACTGGGCCCAGGACAGAACCTTGTGGCACCCCACTAGTCACTTCTCTCCAGGATGAAAAGCAGCCATCCGTGATCACCCGTTGGGTTCGGTCGGTCAACCAATTACATATCCAATTAACAGTAGCCCTGTCTAGCCCACATTTTACTAGCTTCGATGCAAGAATGTCATGGGGAACTTTGTCAAAGGCCTTACTGAAATCGAGATATGCTACATCCACAGCATTCCCTTCATCTATCAAGCTAGTAACTCTATCATAAAAAGAGATCAGATTAGTCTGGCATGACTTATTTTTGAGAAATCCATGTTGACTTCTCGTGATTATTGCGTTGTTTTCTAAATGATTAGAAACTGAACGCTTAATGATCTGCTCCAGGATCTTTCCGGGTACCGATGTCAGGCTGACTGGGCGATAATTATTTGGGTCCTCTTTTTTTCCCTTCTTGAAGATGGGGATAACATTTGCTCTCTTCCAATCTGCTGGAACTTCTCCTGTCCTCCAAGATTTCTCAAAAATTATAGCAAGCGGTTCCGAAATGACCTCTGCCAGCTCTTTTAATATCCTAGGATGCAATTCATCTGGCCCTGGAGACTTGAATTCATCCAATGCGGCCAGGTATTCCTGTACCACCTCTCTACTTATTAAGTGCCTCATTTCCTCTGCTTCCTCCCCTGCTCCCCTACCGCCAGGTTGAGTGCTTGTATCCTTCTGGGAAAATACGGAGGCAAAGAAGGTGTTAAGTAGCTCTGCCTTTTCTCTCCCCCCTGTGAGTAATTCGCCATCTTCTCTGCGTAGCGACCCTACTGTCTCCTTCTTTTTCCTTTTGCTGCGGACATATTTAAAAAAACTCTTTTTATTGTTTTTAATGTCTCTGGCCAGCCTAAGTTCGTTCTGTGCTTTAGCCTTTCTGACCTCCTCCCTACATCTCCTGGCTACTTGCTTAAATTCTTCTTTGGTGGTTTCCCCCTTCTTCCATTTCCTATACGTGTTTCTCTTAACTCTTAGCTCAGCTGAGAGTTCTTTAGTCAACCATTCTGGTTTCTTCAGATGCCTTCCATTTTTCCTCCTTATTGGCACAGTTTTAGACTGTGCCGTCAGTATCTCCTTTTTAAGGAACTCCCATGCCTCCTGAACTCCTTTCCCTTTCACTATTCCTGACCACGGAATTCCAGCCAGCAGCTCCCTAAGTTTACAGAAGTCCGCTTTTTTAAAATCTAAGACGAGTGTCTGGCTACCCTTATCTTCTCCTTCCCACTGAATGCTAAATTCCAACAGGGCATGGTCACTCCCCCCTAAAGATCCAACCACTTCTACCTCATTCACAAGGTCATCCCTGTTGGTCAAGACCAGATCTAGAATATTTGATCCCCTTGTGGCCTCTTCCACCTTCTGGACCATGAAGTTGTCTGCAAGACAAGCAAGAAACTTGCTGGACCTTGCTGTCTTGGCAGAGTTTGACTGCCAGCATATATCTGGGTAATTGAAATCTCCTATTATTACTGTATCTCTCCTCTTTGAATGTTCAGTCATTTGGTTGAGGAAGGCGTCATCCAAGTCCTCAGCCTGGGTTGGAGGTCTGTAGTAAACCCCCACCAGAATATCCCTATTGTTTCTCGCTGCCTTAATTCTTACCCAAATGCTCTCTACCTGGCTTTCTGGGTTTAAGCCCAGGATCTCTTCACAGGTGAAAACATCCTTGACATACAAGGCTACTCCTCCTCCTTTCTTGTTTGGTCTATTTTTACAAAATAGGCTATACCCCTCTATTCCTATATTCCAATCATGAGACTCATCCCACCAGGTCTCAGTGATGCCTATCAAATCGTATTTATTTTCTTGTACTAGGAGTACAAGCTCATCCTGCTTGTTTCCCATACTCCTTGCATTAGTGTAGAGACACTTAAGTCCCCAGGCCCTTCCTGCAAGTCCTGTACTATTGTTTCTACTCCTCCCGCCATTGGCCGCTTGTACTACTTGTCCAGTATCATTTGGGCCTTTTCCCCCTGTGTTCTCTGAGTCCTTGCCCTGAATAATATTGTCTCCCTCCCCAGTGGATCTTAGTTTAAAGACCTCTTAATCTTCCTTGCAAGACTGTTTGCAAAAACATTCCTGCCCAGTTTTGTGAGGTGCAGCCCATCCCTTGCCAGAAGCCCATGTTCATGGAAATTCAGGCCATGTTCCAAAAACCCAAACCGTTGTTGGCGGCACCATGTGCGGAGCCAGTTGTTGACCTCTACTATTGCCCTTTCCCTACATGCGCCCTATCCTTGAACAGGGAGGAGAGACGAAATGACCACCTGCACACCAAGGTCCTTAAGCTTGGTCCCCATACGCTCGTAGTCCTTTGCAATGTGGTTTAAGCTGCTCCTCGCAGTGTCATTGGTTCCCACATGAACCAAAATGAGGGGCTTATAGTCAGTGGGTTTGACTAGCCTGGTTAGCCTCTCCGTTATGTGGTTGATCCTGGCCCCAGGAAGACAACAGACTTCTCGATTGAGCTTGTCCGTTTTGCAGATTGCTGTTTCAGTTCCTCTTAGCAAAGAGTCCCCAACAACCAGAACTCGCCTCCTCTGAGACTTGTCCTGGGCTCCTCGGCGAACCTGTTCTACTCGGACTGCCTGGGCATTCTGTTTAGGCTGGGAGTGTTGATCTAGTCCCTGTTGGTGAAGTTTGATTCCTTCTTGTTGACATTCTGTTCCCTCCGCGTGGTGCTCCTCATTGTTCATAAGGCCAAGTAGTTCAAAGCGATTGTGTATGCTAAGAGTCTCTGTTACCTTCCTGGTCCTTTTACTCCTCCGTGTGACATTCGCCCAAACCTCCGTTTCCCGGCAAAGTGTGGTGACTTCCTGATCTGGCAGCTCCTCCGTGCATTCGGTCTTCTGGTAGGTCTTCTCTGCCCTATCCAAAAACTCCTCCCCTTCCCTAATAAGATGGAGATCAGAAATTCGTGCCTCCAGCTGGCGAACCTTCTCCTCCAAGAAGGTGACCAGCTTGCACTTGGTGCAGGTGTACCCGAGAACCTCTTGTGGCAAGAAAAGGAACATGCCACAAGCGTTACAGGTGACTGCAGCAGCTCCCTCACCTTCCATCCTGGTCTAGGACGTCTTCACAGGCCCAGCTCTCCTCTGCTCTTTCCTCTGGGAAAGATAAGGCCTTTTATACCTGTGAGCTAAAGCTATTCCTCCCAGGCTCCTCTTATTCCATTTCCCTTTCTGCCTGGAAAACTGTTGACCCATGAGTCAAGAGGTTGGCCCACTGAAAACACACTACTCACTCTAAATCTTTCCAATAAGAAATAAGCCCGGGGGAGTCTAGGCCCTTTCCGCACCCCCCTCCCAACCTGCCACAGGGACAGGAGAAGGACGCAACTGCAACAATGCTTCTGCAGGATGTCATCAAGGTCCATCCTTCTCCTGTCCTCATGCTGCTCAAACAAGATTAAATCATTGATAAGCTGTCCCCATCACTGACCTGCAATCGCACCACCATCCTACAAAATGTTTGCACTTACTGCCCCAGTGCAGCCTGGGGAAGTACACAGCTGTGCTGCAGAAGGAAAAGGCAGGGCCATTGCACTTCCTTCATTGTGGAGCCAGCCAGTGCAGAGGGGATTGGTCCCATTGTGCTCCCCCTCCACCACCAGCAGTGATGCCGGGATCCCCACCAGACACTGCTGTGAAAAGGTAGGATGCAACAAAGGCTTTGATCTTTTCTATGGAAACCTGTCATCTACTATAACGATACAGTAAGCAGGGCAGTAATATTAAGCAAAGTAAACAGTCCATATAACAACATGAATATAACAACATGGACTTGTAGAAACAGACTAGCTTTTATCAACTAATTAGCCAGGTCACCAAGGAAACAACATCCATTTGCAAGAGTTTTTGCAAAGATGTTGCTTACGTTTTTTAAGCCTGTTTCTTAAAGAGGCAGATCATCCATATCCTAAGGTATTAACTTTCTGCACAACACTTGAATATGCTATTCAAAGTTTTTTCCATGGAAAACACAATCAAAAAAGAAAAGTGTTCCACTCAAAGCTAGTATTATTGGGGGAGGGACTGCTAGAATACCACAATTTTCAGTCTTTAATTAGCAGTCTGCATTACCTACTTGTAGACCTATCGAAGCCATAATAAGATAGGTCAAGCATTCAGGAAGTGCCATAATTGAGAGAGAGAAAACTTCCGTATCACTGAATAATACCTGCATTTATAAGGTTACTACAAGTAAGGAGGGGAGCACACCATCCACCTTTAAAAAAAAAAATGTGGGGGAGATAACATGGAAAGCTGTCATCAGTTCTAACTATATGGTCACTAGTGCCTGTGAATTCCCAGGTGGCTGAAAGCAATGAGTGAACTGGCATTAAGAAGGTAGTTTTACTCCCAACAGATCTCCTGAGTCTTCGACCTTAGGCCTTATAAAATTTCTAAGCTCTATATTTGCCTTGTCTGGCATTCTGTTTTAGATCACCCATAGAGCCGTCTGGTCAAGATCAGTTATCAAACTGAGTTTTACACATACTCTCTTAGTGCAATAGTAACTACCTTCCAAGCTCTTATAGCAGGAAGTAGTCAACTACAAACAGGGCAACAAGCTGTTTACACTTAATAGAGTAGTAGCATCACCACAATAGAGGCCGAGAGAGATTGAGAATGGATAACAGGTATATACCAACACTTTGGAAATTGTAGAGTATAAACAAGGTTACATTTTTTTTCTTTTAAACACAATCTTGGAACTGCCTAAAGAAAATACATTGGGCCTTTTTAAACACACACAAACACACAGCTTCCTTGACGTTGATAGAAAGTTGTCATAGAACAGCTACAAATAAACTAGCACTTTTCAACATACAAGAACAAACAATATCAAACTTTTGCAGACTAATGATGTGCCTTCCTCATCTGGCAATTCTCTTTAGTATGCTGAATGACAACTTGTGGCTCCCCTGATGTTATCAGACAGCAGTTCCCAACAATTGAAGCCCACTCAGCTAATAGTGAGAGATTATGGGATTGATAGTCTAACAATTTTAAAAGGACTACAAATTGCAATCCCTTTTGTGGAGATTTAGGCAATCAATATATATCATTTATTTGTGTGTGTGTGAATTGTTGTTGTTTTTGTCTTCAAGTCATTTCTGACTTATAGCAACCCTAACGCAAACCTATCAAGGTATTCCTTGCAAGATTTGTTCAGAAGGGGTTGCCTTTGCCTTCCTCTGAGGTTGAGAGAGTGAGCCCAGTGGGTTCCTTTGGCCAAATGGGAATTAGACCTCTGATCTCCAGAGTTGTAGCCCAGCATTCAATTCACTACTGCATGCCGGCTTTCTGTGTAAATCATGTTGTAGTGCAGTAATTCCAGCATTCTCATACCTATTTGAGGAAGTGTGTGAACAGCAGAACTGGTTTACAATAACTCATTAGATACAAACATGTCCCTGCTTAATTTACTTCGTGCTGGTAATTATGAATCTAGTGAGATTTAAATGATGCCACATTTAATAATCTCTGTCGCTGTATCTAAAGACCTATTCACATCCAGATGGAAAGATGATAATGTTTTGGGACACAACGCAGCATTGTAAACTAGAGTGTGTTTCTGCAATAAAATATTTCTGTAATAAGTGTACTTTATTACAAATATTTGAACAATTCATGAGCTTGGTATGGAATTTCCGATGAAAAGTAATAAAGAAAATGAGGGTGGCAGAAGAGGAAGAAATATGGTTAAGGGGTGCCACTTCACTTGTGGAAATGGCACACACACACACACACACACACAGTGGAACTCTAAGCTGGTGGGCAAGAACCTGCGTATAGTTGATTTAAGAAAAGATGTTGATCAACAAAGTACACCCAACCAAAGCAGGCAGTACACTGTACAAAGATCGAAGACTTTCTACCATCTCCATTCCAAGCTGCTTTCCCAACTGTGTGGTATTAAGAGGAATTAAAAAAAAAAGAGGGGGAAAACTATGGTCAAAAGCAGAGGTGACTAGTGGATCCATTAATGTAAGAATGGTGAATCTACTCTCAGTTTTACAGTGTCAGCTGTTCTATGGTGTATGTCAGCCATCCAGATGCTGGAATCTATTCTTGATAGAGGTACTGCACTTGGAGAGCTCTCGTACAACTCAGGATAGCTGCCAAAGCATGACAAGAGAACTGAGAATGGATTCACCAACTCACTTAATGGCTCCATCATCTGACCCTGCTGGCATGTCTTGTCAGGTCTGCATTCAGATATTCTTCTCCCAAGAAACTACTATTTGGAGTGTCAAGTTTCCCTCTCCCACCACGCTGCACAGAGCTTGAAAAAGTTCTGTTTCCAGACATCATTTCTCAGTTTCTGGGGTAGCTGTAGCCCCGCAAAAGTAAATTTTTCAAGCTCAGACATAGCTTTTCTGTTCAGATGGTAAGTTTCAACTTTGTAATTGGCCCCATATGCCAGGTACGTGTAGGGATGTAGGAAGATGCCTTGTACTGAATTTGTCCACTGGGCCATCCAGCTCAGTACTATCAATTTTGACTGGCAATAATGGCTCTCCAGGGGTTCAGGCAGAATTCTTTCCTAGCCTTACATGGAAATCCCCAGTGGTTTTCCATCCGTTTGGTTCTGATCCTGCTAAGCTTCCAAAATCAGATGAGATTTGATTGAGTATGCTGATGAGAGCTTCTGGGATTTGTAGTGCAACAACATCTGAAGGACCACATAATTCTAGTCCATTACCTACTACGTTCCTGTTTGATCACTTTGGGTTTAGCTGAAATACTCTAGTAGCTGAGGTGAGGTCCAAAATGAAATGTCAAAAGTTTGTGCTCAACTTGCATGATTGTCCCCTGTCCCAGAAATAAGTGCCAAGATTTGCTTGAGGAGGAACACCAAAATGATGCTTCAGAAAACTCTTGCATTGCCTTCCATCCTCTAACCAATACTAAGGATCGAAATAATATTTGAAAATATTCAAAAATGGTGGTATACATTTTTTTTGAGCACTGAGGAGCCATGATGAAAAGAATCCTGGACTGATGAGAATCTTCGCAGTTTGGGACACAGGCCCTTTCTACACGAGGTGAGGGAATCGCTCCGTGCTGTTACCTACCGCTTCTTCTGGAGTCTGAAGCAACACAGACTGTCCCTGAAGCCCTTCTGCAGGGCTCCTTCTTGGTCCAGGGCGAATTGGAGCAGTGCAAGGTCTGTAGATCCACCCTGCTCCGGCTTCCAAAATGGCAGCTTCCGGCTTCCAAAATGGCGGCTTCCAGCTTCCAAAATGGTGGCTTCCAGTTGGTCATGGGTCCCAACCAACCGCTAAATCTTGCCACGCCTAAAGCCCGCCCTCTGCAGATCGCGAGCCTGCGAATCTGCACAAGGGAGCAGGAATGCAATGGTGCATTCCAGGAAAATAAAGACCTGTGTTTTGCAGTCTTTAGAAAACACACTGGAGGACCACTTGGGGTCGTTTTGAAGCAGACTGAAGTGTGGATCTCTGGTAAGTAGTCTGTTCCTAGTCCGCTCCAAGGTGCAGACGACCTCTGTGAGAGGACACACTGCCCCATTCTAATTGCCTGGTGTGGAAAGGACCTTATTCTGCACAAGATTCACACATGATTAATTTGCTCAGAAACATCATTTTTTTTGCATAGGAAACAGAATTTTCTACACAGAAAATAATGTTTCTGCATGGAAATATTATCTCCTTCTTAGAAAATGCTGTTTTCTGCACAAAATAGGCATAAGTGAATTTTGCTCAGAATAAGTCCCAAATTGTGAATAGATGTCAAATACTGCACAGTTTTCAAGACCTTCTCACAGCACGAAGAAAATAGCAAAAATTAGTCATAGTTTCCCACAGAAAGAAAAATTGCTATTGTTTACAATGAGCTTTAGAAAGCATTAATATAATTAGTAAAATCAAAACCAACAAAGTTACAGAATTGTAGAATCATAGAGCTGGAAAAGATCACAAGGACCATCAAGTCCAAGCCCCTGCCATGCAGGAATACACAATCAAAGCATTCCTGATAGATGGCCATCCAATCTATGTTTAAAAACCTCCAAAGAAGGAGATTCCACCACATTCCAAGGCAGCACATTCCACTGTCAATCTGCTTTCACCATCAGGAAGTTCTTTCTAATGTTTAGGTGGAATTTCTTTTCCTGAAATTTGAAGCCACTGCTCTGTGTCCTAGTCTCTGGAGCAGCAGAAAACATGCTTGCTCCATGTGACATCCCTTCAAATATTTAAACATAGCAGTCATGTCATCTCTTAACCTTCTTTTCTCCAGGTTTAACATGCCCAGCTCCCTAAGCTGCTCCTCATAGGGCATGGTTTCCAGGTCTTTTACCATTTTGGCCTCCTTGGGAGACATTCCAGCCTGACCATATCCTTCTTGAACTGTGGTGCCCAGAAATGGACACGGAATTCCAGGGGTGGCCTGACCAAAAAAGGGAGAGTGGAACTATTGCGTTCCTTGACCTAAACACTATACTCCTATTGATACAGCCCTGAATCACATTGGCTTTTTTAGCTGCAACATCACACTGCTGACTCATGTTCAGCTTGTGGTCTATTAAGACTCCTAGATCCCTTTCACAGGTACTGCTGTCAAGCCAGGTGTCACTCATCTTATATCTATGCATTTCATTTTTTTTCTTCCCAAGTGTAGTACATGACACTTCTCCCTTTTAAAATGCATTTCATTATTGCCCCTCTGTTTGGCTACAACAGAGTATTTGCTATACTGGCCAACAAAAAGCAGGGTTGGTAGGGCAGTCTTCCACATTTTCCTGTGTACATGAATAAGCCACAATTCTCATTTAGTTCCATCACAGTTGAAGGATGTTTTGTTCTCTTTCTGGATCTGTGGGATAGAAATATAGATCCTTGCTTACCTGTTAAAATAATACCTATCTTTCCCATAACTTCCAAATATATATATATATATATATATATATATATATATATTGCATATAATCAATTTGCTTAAATTGTATCTAGCTCAAAATCCATGTATGATTATCGTCAATAGTTCTGCTCATGACCACCCTATGTGAAGGGATCTATCTTTTCTGGCACTTCATTAAACAGGCTTTAGCAACAAATCTTTGAGAATGGCCACCATTGTTTTGCATGTAATTTGTCCTTCACAGCCTTATTCCAAGGTTTGAAATTCAATGTTATCTAATTTAGCTTCAGTTTAATTGGTCTCGTTATTCTGTTTATTTTCTGCTTGGTCCTTTGCACGCATGTAATAAAGAAAAGTTTTCTTGTGTGTTATATTATTCACTATCAAAATGTAATCCAACTGTAGATATAGATATAGACATTTACTGGACAAACTTTTTTTGACAAAGATTGTGGTGGTGTTTATGCAGATTTACAAACTAAGATGTAGGTATATTGGCTATAAAATTTAACATCCCCTCAAAAATTAATTTGTAACTCTAGGGAGGGAAAACTGATTTTTAAGCTAATATATCAAAATTGGCATTTCTTCACCTAAAGATTCCTTTTAGTTCAAAATGAGTGTTGTGGTATCAGAAAGCTATAGAGGCCACTGAATACTGGAGCCACTTCCACACTACACTGTTATAGAGTTAACTGGAAGTGGCATACATAACTGGAGGAGAGAGCGGATGCAATGGGCACAAATTTGTGTTACATTGGTGATCAGGTTGTATCAGAACATAAGAATGACTTGTTATACAGGTGGTTACAATCTGTATTAAAATGTTACATATAGATAATGTATGGTAGCAAGCTTCAACCTTGAGTAAATTAATTTTTATTATGGACTTTATTACTGCAAAGAACAGTAGTAAATACAAAGAGAACACTGCCAAAGCCTTAACTACTTTGAGGTTAACATGCCTACAGTACTGCAGCAATTAGAAACTGTGGCAGTTAGCCTTAGAGCAGAAAGATTAATACTAGGGCTCTTTCTCCACCTTCCCTGGATTGTCAATTAGCTTTCTCATTGATCTGATATAAGCATGGTAATGTGTGACCTGTTAAAAAATATACTGCAGGGTATAAGAAATTTATTAGGAGTGTCAGACTCAGAAATCACACAAAGTAAACGATATGATTTGTTCATGTTTTTCAAGTGAAACCTTATTACAGATAACTTGTCCTTCCAGGCATAAAAACAGAGTTCTACTAATAAGATTATTATGCCAAAATATTAAAGAGAGACTCTGCATTGAAAGAAAAATAACTTTTTTAATGGGGAAACTGGGAAAATTGCAATACTTAACTGCTTGTGGGTGTCTTGGTTTACTTTTTTAACAATATGTGTGTGCTAATAATTGAGTTTCTCATATCTACATATATATTTACCAGGATCCAACAGTTGTCAGTGTAGCTGTGGCTACTCTCATGCTTACTCCCAGTTATTTTCTGGTCCCACTACAAAACCTGATGTAGAAGTAGGGAAACCCTCAGATAGTTGTGGGGGAAATGAAGTAAAATGTCAACCAGGCAAGTGCACTGATGGATTTTTTTTTTTTTCAAAAGTCAGAATGCAGAACAGATCTGTTGATCTGAAAACCGGTAGAATCCACTGATATCGTGCTATCATGCAGTGGGATGTAAAACCACATTGTGAATGATAAATTTACAGCAGGCATACTCAAGGCTATGCATCCTGTGACCTGTTCCACAGACTTTAGTTCCAGAGATTTCTCACTAAAGCTTACTTCTAGATTTGCATGGACCACATTTGAAAATTCCACAATGTTTTTGATAATGTGAAGGTGTTGCTTGGTAGATCAGCAATATTAAAAGCAAATCTTTTATTGTAATAGCCAAGATTGTAATTATCATCTTTGTTTACATGCTCCTGCATCTTTTTTCCTGCATTTTTTTCTAAAAAGAAAATAATGTTTGGTTCCTTTTTGCAGTTAAATTCTTATAAGAACAGATGTGGAACCATAAAAAAAAAAAAAAGACTCTGCTTCCTGGAACAGTACAACAAATGTTGGGATTTCCTGATACCTGAGACAATTGTTCACCAATTATGCTTTGTAAGAGTAATGTGTGGCCAGCTACCTTTTGCTTACCTTACGTTTTCTTTGCTCTATTGTTGTCTCATACCTATAATGCATACCTATCTGCATACCTCTGGAATCATTGTAATTGGAATGAATACACTTTAATTATTTAATGAAAGTCTGTCGTAGGGCAAGTCTGGAATCTATGAGAGCATGCTCAGTTCTCCACCTAAAGACATCTGTGAATGTATCATGACCTACTTTAGCACACTGCTCCCGAAAACAGAAGGTCAGATAAGAGTGTGTTCACCAGTTTTGAGAAGTGCCTTGAAACACACAAACAGAACTATTTCTTCTTCCCCTTAGTTCTCATATTTCAGTCATTTCAACATTATTATTTTCTTTACTGGACATAAACATCAGCTGTTTTCTTCAGTGAGGGAAGAGAGAGAAGACGAGAAGACAACTCTCTGCTACTGTGAAAAGTATTAAGGCTTGCTAGAACAAATGATTCTTGGTAGCTAAAAAGAAAAATTAACTGGAACATTTTTAAAAAATAGCAGCCTGTCCTATGACTCTGTAGTACTATTGAGCAAGGATTGTAATATTCATACTTGTGGATAACACTAAAAGGATTATTAGCGTTAGTACTTATTTTTCTTGGCACACTGGCATTCTGACAGCTCACACCATGAAAGTGCTTACACATAAACTGCGGACAGTTTTTTTAAAAAAGAAAGGCTTATGCTAATAATATTTGTGATTTTTTTTTTGATTTTTTTTACTCAGAGCTTATTGCTGGTAGCAACCATTGAAAAATGACATCATCTTTGACCCCAGCAATATGGGTGACAAATATAAGAGGATTAGCAACTGTTTTCTACTGGGCTTTCACGCAAGTTCTTAGCTTGTCAGAAATGATTGCCTTAAAAGCAAAAATGGTAAATATTAAAAAGTCTTAGTCACTGACCATTTTAAGTTCTGCTACAAATGTATAAAGTGGTGTATGTGGAAGCCAGTGTAACAGATAAACATCCTAGGGACTATAATACAGAGATGGAAGAATCTATCAGTTTTGCTTTTGCTCACCTTTCTCTTTCTTTCTTCTTTCTTTCTTTCTTTCTTTCTTTCTTTCTTTCTTTCTTTCTTTGCCAAATTCCTTCTCTCCTAGGTATGAAGAAATGTGTGAATTCTAATATATTCTTATAGAAATTGAACTAAAGACAAGCCTTCTTCATCAGCTCTGGCCAAATTCAAATTGTATAGCTCTCACCAGCTCACAGAGAACTGTATTGTGTCTGCCTTCCATTTAGCTGTTAAAGATGTTATTTTAAGAAGGAGATGGTAACTCTAATTCAACACCAACATGGCTGACCACTCAGAAATTCAAAGACAATTTTTTAAGAACTACATCTCAACATCCTGGGTCTTAATGAGGTGTTGTGTCTTCTATATTTTATTCTTTTTATTACTCAAATTCTTTCTGTGCCAAATTTGAAAATACTTCCAAATTTGGGTTAATTTCTATGAAAACTGAAATGAAATGAAATTGTCACACATCCTTAATGTACTGATAATGTATTTCAGAATGTTTTAAGCAGTTGGCTAAAAGCGTTGCCTTTCTCCAGGTCTTTTCACCTTGATTTTTTTTTTCAAGGAACAGAAATTTAATATTATTCTGACATGTCTACTTGTATTCCAGCCAAAATAATACTTTACAGCAGGGTGCTTCCAAAATAATATCTCTATGTCATGTTGTCCATTCTCTTCCCACAACATGTGGTTTGTTGTGAAGTGACATTATACATTACTCCACCCTCTCCAGCATCAGCCAGTTAAGAGAAATATCACTGTGGACATGGCATGACATGAAAACATCATGAAATAAAGATAAATGTACTTTACAACAGCAGAGATAAAATATTCCCTGAAATAGTTTGCGGCATCCCTGCTACACCTAGAACTATTTGCCCATACATAAAAACATGACACCTATAAAAACATTAAGATGACCATGTAAAACCACTTGATTTTCTTGTTATCAAAAGCTGTTTCCAACCACCACCATGCTACACTTCCTTTTCCTCATTCCTTCTTAATTTATTCCTTCTTAATTTATTTATTCAGAACAGTGACAATACTTTACACAGCTAAGTGAAGAATTCAGACTGAAGACACATATACTATATTCTAGGAGGATTCTAGAGCAGATCATTAAACAGACAATCTGTGAGCACTTAGAAAGGAATACCACAATTACTAAGGGCTTTATCACACTGCACTGTTATAGTGCTATTATTCCACTTTAACATCCATGGCAACATCCTATGGAGTCCTGGGATTTGCAGTTTAGAGAGGGGCATTCAGCATTCTCAGCCAGAGAGCTCTTGGGCCTCCAAAACTACAAACCCCAAGATTCCACAGGATGTTGCCATGGTAGCTAAACAGGAATAATAACACTATAATAGTGAAGTATGACAGTGCTTCAAACGTCAGCACAGGTCCCTCAAAAACAAGTCATTCTCTCTCCCTCTCTCCCTCCCTTCTCCCGTCTGTTTTCTCTCTCTCTCTCTTTTAATAGAGTTACAAACTTGGTTGATCAGGCAAATGCCATGGATATAGTATATTCTGATTTCAATAAGGCTTTTGACAAGGTCCCCCCTGATATTTCTACAGATAAGCTGGTCAAATGTAAGCTAGTTAGTGCTACTGTTAAGTAGATTTGTAACTGCTTGAAAGACAAAAAATGCTCATCAATGGTTTCCCTTCATCCTAGAGAGAAGTGTTTAGTGGAGTGCTATAAGGATGAGTCCTAGGCCAATTGTTGTTTAACATATTTGTACGATGCAATGGAAAGTAAACTTATTAAACTTGCAGATGACACCAAGTTAGGGAGGATTGCTAATACCCTAGAAGATAGTATTAGAATTCAGTATGACCTTAATGGGCTGGAGAACTGGGCAAATACTAATAGAATCAATTTCAATAAAGATAAATGTAAAGCAGGGAAAACAAATGCACCAATATAGAATGAGTGACACCTGGCTTGACAACAGTACATATGAAAAGGATCTAGGGATCTTAATAAACTATAAGCTTAACAGAAATCAACAGTACGATGTGGCTGTCAGAAAGACCAATGAAATTCTGGACTGCATCAACGGGAATGTAGTGTCCAGATTAAGGGATGTAATAGTACCATTCTGTTCACCTTTGGTCAGACCTCACCTGGAGTACCGTGTCCAGTTCTGGGTACTGCAATTCAAAAAGGATATTGATAAGCTGGAACATGTTCTGAGGACGGCAACCAAGATGGTAAGGGATCTGGACACCATGTCCTATAAAGAACTGGGAACATTTAACTTGGAGAAGAGAAGACTCACAAATGATATGATAGCCATTTTTAAATATTTGAGGGATGCTATGTTGAAGATGAAGCAAATTTGTTTTCAGCTATTCCAGAGACTAGAACTCAAGCCAATGGACCCAAATTGCAAGAAAGGACATGCCAGCTAAACATTTGAGAAAACTTCTTGACAATAAGAGCTGTTCTACAGTGGAATAGCCTGATTCAGAGGGTAGTGGATTCTCTTTCTTTGGAGGTCTTGAAACAGAGGCTGGATGGCTGTCTCTTGAAAGTACTTTGATGGTGTGTCTGCCTGGCAGGTGTTGGACGAGATGGCCCGTGTGGTCTCTTCTAATTCTATGATACTATGAGTCTATGATTTTATGCTAGCTAGTTTTTAAAAAAAAAAGAAAAAGAAAAGAGTGTTTAATTCACTATTTTGACTATCACTCATCTTCTGTATCTATGGAGAGGAACAACAGTTGAATACTGGGATAGGAAAAGCCTGGATAAGCCAGTCAGTCTCTTGTTGTGTTCTGCATCTCAAAGATTTTAGCATTGAATCCTGATTTCTTGCAACATAGAGAGACCATGAAATAAGCCATCACTTTAAAACTAAAGCCAAAGTGCCCTATTGGAAAACCATCAGGTAACATACATGAACAATTTTCAGTTTTAAGACCTGCTCTGTATTGATGTTGTCCTAGTCCAAACATGTATGTGTAGAATTCAGGCAAACTTCAGCAATGAGTTTTGTAGGAAGAGAGGAAATTAAATTGTCACATCACGCTACTGAAGCTTCCTAACACGAACAGCCCTGACAATTGTATTAGGCCATAAACATTTGAATGTACCAGTTTTTAGACCAGGCATCTTAAATCTGGCACTGGCCAGTTGTATTGGACTACAAAGGCAATTATCCTGGCTTGGGATTATGTGAACTTGGATCAAATATGATGCAAGGGATAATGGTCCTGGAACACCAGGAGGGGAAAAAAAAGATTTTGGACCTCTTCTTGAAATCTGTTAAATAATATTTTAAAACATTATCAAGTTTAGTGATTATCCTTATTGGCAATAGGCACATCTTGGGTCAATTTAACTGTCTACAGTACTGTGCAAAACTTATAAATTCATTTAGCATTCTCATTTACTCCAGAGTTATCACTCCTAATTTATGAGGAGACTGCCCAATTATAGATGAGTTGTGGAGTTAAGGACGTTGTCCTTAACGTCTGCAGTGATTTATACTCTGTCTAGCTTAAAAATTTTTAAAAAATAAAAACTGGCTGAACACGAAAACCACATTTTATCAACTAAGCATATACATGCTGCTAAAAGGGGATGCAGGAGAGGAAGCTACAACTCATAGGAAAAGTATCCTCAGAAGATAAAACAATGAACAACAACAAAAAGGCTTTCATTTTTGTCTTCCTAGCTCCATCTAAAAAAAAACTAGGGTATGTAAGAACCCCTAAAATACTGCAAAATAGAACCTTAGCAAGATCTTTGATGGAGGAGATGTAAGGCCCACTTTGGGGGTCCCCAATAACAGTGTTTTGGATGGGCACCATACCTAATTGGCATCATATGTAATTGGCAACACATTTTATTGGCTCTGATATCAAATTCAAGCCTGAGAGGTGATAGAGAGGTCAAACTGAGCGAGGGAAAGAATTTGACTGTAAATGTGAAAAGCATAGGTCAACTCCAAAATTCCTCCAGGTAAGACTGAGTCATTTGTCAGCCAAATACACACCATTCCTGTGGATAATAGGCTTAAATAGAAACTGGAATTTTCCAGGGAATCCAACTGTGAGGAGCCCACCAGGACACTGATTGACAGATATCCATCTCTTGTACACCTGGATTCTTTCATCTGTCCTCACAGCACCCACAATAGACAGCTATTACAACATTCATCATGTCTTTGTCAATCAAAGCACTAAGCCCATCAAAAGGCGAAAGACTCATTGTCCACAACAGGTTCCCTTTGTCTTGCATCTGGAAACTTCACAGCCACAAGCCATTTTCAGGGTACAAATACCCCTGGTTTGAGGAGGCCCAGTGCAATCTCTTAAAGATCTACCTGTCACTTTGTCCATCTGGCTCCTGAACGAGAACTGCCCTTAGATCCTACCTAAGCTAAAATACATTTCTGCTCTTCACTAATCTTCTGGACTGGTAATTATAAATCCCCCCAAGTCCCTCAGTCTCTCTATAATTTTTCCTCCCTTTCTCTTTCAGCTAGCTCTTGTGTGAATGTGTGATTGTGTGTATCTTGTGTGCATGCATGAGTGAATTCCCCTCAATAAAATCATTTTATTAGACAATTTTGCTTACCTTTTGGCTCGGCCTGACCCTGTAAAAATTGAGTTTAAAGATCTCGCTAGGTTACCCTGCCTCTCGTAGTGCTACAGCTTGTGCTCTGGCTAATTCCCATTCCTCATTATTTGGAGCACATTGAGGTATCCCCCAAGGGGCCCCAAAAATCAGGGTAACAGAGATCCTGGAATGCCAAAATTTAACAATAATCTGTGTCCTAATGATTTCAGATATGGATCAATATGAAAATTATATACTTCATATATGATATGTCTTCCCAGGGAAGAAAGTGGCAAAGTTTCAGAATTACAAAGATGTAGGGGTATGGGAACATCTTATGTCTGAAGAGTCACTCAAAGTATGGTTTTTAAGTGTATTAACTATGGGGACATCAGTAAAGAGGAAGCACCGTTTTTCCCTAAAGCACAACTGTGAGATCTTTCTTAAAACATGCCCTGTGATTAGAATGTCAATCAACCCTCTCTCACACTCTTCCTGTGTATTTTTCATGACAGACCATCTCCCTTTCCAAAATCCAAAATCTAGAAACTGAATGAAGATTTGAATGGCCCATATTTAGTTCTGTGGAGAAAAGTATTCTTTGTCTTGTGAACCATCCAAACCAATCCAAAGTGTCCTGATGCTCCTTGGTCTCCACATTTCAGTCAAATCCAATGTACTTGCCTAATTAAAAGCTAATTCTCAGATATTCATGATTGGATACTCTTCTAATTGCACTATGCTCTTTCCCTGATGGCACACCATTATGTCTACATAGTGCATAATACTCATCAGGGCTACACAGCATCTTACTTTAACTGAGGAATTAATGGGAATCGTCCTTATGAAATGAAATAAATACTAAGGAGACAGGGAAGTATTTTTCAAGTGCAAATAATGTAGGGATGGGACGAATCCAGAATTTTCCAGATCTGAATCCCTGGAAGGTTCTGGGAATCCATGAACCTCACAAATCTCAAATCATTTGAATCCTTTTTTTAAAAAGGGTTTTAAAAGCAAGACATACTCTCTCAGCCTTAGCAAAAGCCTTGGCAAAGGCAAACCTCCCTCTGAAGAAATCTGGCCAGGACAATTGTCATACTTTTGCCTCAGGATCTCCCCGGACTGAAAATGACATGTAGGCCCTTTCTACACAGGCAGAAAAATGTGAATTAATCCCACATTTTCCTGCCTGTGTAAACAAGACCACATACTACAGTAGAAAGATAATCTAGGTCAAAACTGGATTTTCTTTGACTAGCTCCTTATGGCATCCTGGGGTTTGTAGCTTCATCATGCACCAGCATACTTCAGCGGAGAAGGCTGTGACACCTTGTAAAACTGCAAAGCCCAGAATTGTGTATGAAAGAGCTTTGCAAGGGAGTTATGCGAAGGAATCTTTCAACTGTCCTTGAAATCCCAAGACTGTACCTTCCAGTAAAGTGCTGAATTTAAATATTAAATATTCAATTTAAATATATTAGAATACAACCCCAGATCTAATTTCTGAAATGGTTAACAAAGGCTATTATTACTCCAAGGGAAAAACTCACCTACTCGCCATCTCCCCTTGTGTGTCCGGTCTCCCAAGTTTTCAGGTGTCCTGGTCTCCAACAAACTATTTGGTTGGTGGATTCGAAAGATTTGGTTTGCCTATTTTGGCGCAGGGATTCAGATTTGCAAATTTTGAATCCTTCCCCAGGATTCAAGGATTCGGTTGGCCCATCCCTAAAATAATGGCTCAGGCATACACAATCAGCTGAAATCTGAAATTTTCTCTTTTTTGTTCATTGATCCATAATTTAAGGAACAGCCTTGATTTAAGATTGTCTCATAATATAAGTGTCCACTGAAGCATTCTGACAGAGAAGATACATAACTTCTTATGCCTATCCAGTGAAGAAGATCCTCAGAGGGAGGGTAGTGTACTTTCTGGTCTATAGATTGGATTAAAATCTTCACATATTGGAACAATATCTTTTCTGTCTACAATTCTTTGCCTATTTTCACTCCCTTACAAGCAATCCCAACTCTTTCTCACAGAATCAAGTAGAACCCATGATTGCATGCTCAGGTTCTGAGATTGAGTAGCCTGGCCCACTGAGGTCATCCAGAATAACCCATGTGGGGCCAGAGCTTAGAAAACTTACTTTTGGGGCCTCCAACATGTCCTAGTCAACATGTCCAATGGCCAAGCTGGCTGAGGGATTATGGGAGCTGGTGAACAAGAAAATAACTGTCCAATCTCTATCCCTGGCTATATGGTGCAATGACCTGACTCATTATGAGGCAAGTTAAATGATCTAGCCCAAGGCATTTCAAAGACAAAGGGAGAAATCCTGAAAAGTAGGCGCATGCTTCATCCAGTCAGTAACGATTAAAGGCTGAGGTTAGAAAAGAAAATTAATACACAAAACCAAGAATAACTTGGGTGTTGATTAATTTTAAGTAGCAAATGTACCCAATTTGATGTGATGACAGTTTCAAGCTAATTTTCTTCCAATTCTTGGTTGAAAAAGATAAATTGCTGCCGTTTTTTCTTAGAATTGTTTTAAATAATTGATTATTGTTTACCAGTGTCAGGTTTCTTTTTGAAGCTTGTCACAATGTTTCTTTGTTTTTGTTTTGTTGCATCAGAAAGTGTTGGCAGTTTCAAGGGAGGATTGTTTTGTCTTCCATAAACTGACAATGCACAGTTGTTACTTATACAAGGGAAAGCCTAATTTAATTACAGTTGATAGGGAAATGCATAATCATAATGCCTTGTTTATTCCTAGTAAAACAGCCCACTAGGAGCTCTTAGCCCCATCAGAGAGCTTTATTTGTGTTTCCCCACAACTATACATGCCTCTCCAACCCTGCCAGTTTAGATCTTCATTGATTGATTGTCTAGCTTACTGACCTCTTGAACCCTTTTCCAGTGACAGTGTCGTGGTTGTGGAATAGCCTTTCAGAGGCTGGAATTGGTGAGTTGAAGAAGAGATGTAATGGAACAGTCTACCAGGTCACATCAGGGGGGCTCTGCAAGATCCACATTTATATGAATGTCTTTGGACAAGAGTGCCACAGAAAATCTACTGTCACAGAACACACTTAATCTGTTTTGTTTACTTCTGTTTTTGGTATCATTAACCACCTTAAGTTCTGGAGCCGCAGGAGGGAAAAATGCTATGCAAACGCTATCACCTTGTAGCCGGTGGTATTTAAGACATCCTGACAAAACGGATGCCAACACAGCCACTATTTATTTCTACAGAAGAAAATATACTGACATATGAGCTGTTGTCTCATTTCATGACTTTTTGCAGAATCGAATGACATCAGCTCTAGAACTTCATCTCTATGTAATGGTATGTATTTATGTACATAAATCATGTTGGAAATTATTTATTAACACTTGCATGCATATTCTTAAACCCTGATCTCTTAGATACAAAATTAAATCATCCATTGTGCAAAACACATAAAACCACAAAGGTTTTTCCTTATAGCTAACTTATGAAGATAAAAATGCAGAAGTAGGTGCATTTAAAATTAAGAGGTAATGCTGTAAATATGTGTGATCAGTTCTCCTGGAAGATCCCTTTTTACCTGAACAAACTACAATCTGTGTCTATTAGTGGATTCTCACTACAGAAAAGGGACGTTTAAAAAAAAAAAGGATTGCTGTCTTAATTTCTCTATTGATTCATGCACAAAGAGAGTTTCTTTTCTGAGGTGGTTCTTCACTGAACTTTGCACAAAAAGAACATCTGAAATGTCCAAAATCCATTAAGCAGAATCAACTGACCCAATTACTATATTCTAGATTTGTGATCCTATATATATATAAAATCTCCAAGTCTGTGACTATTCAGTTTCTGCACTGGTGCCATGCTTTTTTCTGCTGAATCAGAAATATTCTTCCAATTATAGTGAATTTTCCTGAACATAGTGAATATTCAAACTGGGTTTCATGCTGGAGCACTTTTAGAAGTGATACAAGCTATGCACAGGCTCATCCAGTGAACCTGCTAAAGGTGAATTTAGCATCATAGAATCATAGAATTGGAAGGGGTACTATGGGCCATCAGATCCAACCCCATGCTCAGTGTAGGATCTCCAGCTACAGCATCTCCAGCACATAGCTGTCCAGTCTCTTTTTGAAGATGTCCAAGGAAGTGTTACTATGGTTATGCTATGTCTGGTGAGAGCACTAGATATCTCTTGATATCAAATAATTTGACCTCTATTTGACCTTTCTCTGCCACCCTACTCCACGTGTTTGCAAGGGCCACCGGACAAGCACGTAATAAGCGTGGCTGCTAATGGTTGTACATTCCAAACTTCAGGCAGGCAGGCAACTTAATGCCTCTCCGATGCTTTAGGAACCACTCCTTCTTGCAAACCGCCTTGCTCAGCGCAACTTTACACAAAGACACCCGGCCGAGTGCCGAGCCATTCCTTTATGTTGGGCCATTTGCATACTGACCATACTATTGTCATCCAGCGCTAAGCTCATCATGTAAAACCTGACCTTTTCCAACGCCTTTGTCCCGCTCTAAATTTCCTTTGTTCTCACCAAGCATGGCATGGCCTGTAGGTAAAATCCACCCTATAAAAATTCCCCCAATTCCGAGCCTTCCTCAGATCGCCTTGGACTTCCATCTAGCCTTGCTGCCGCGCTGTCCAGTGACACTTTCCCCTCAGTTCCCAATAACTGAGTCTGGACTGCTTGGATCACTCCTGAGTTTCATCCAGCCTTGCTGTCGGTTTGTCCAGCGAGTCGCCCCCCTCAGCGAACCACACTGAGCTTTCCTCCCTGCAACCTCCACTTCTCTCCAGGACTACGTGAAAAGGTGTCGAATTACTCATTCCCCCGAAACTCTCCATTTCTACTTCTCAGTTAGCTAGTGTATGTCGTGTCTTTTGTGTTGTTTGTTCTCAATAAAATATTATTTGTTGCTTTAGAATTTGTCTAACTGCTCTCTGACCTGACACTGTAGACATAGGGTAAAAGATCCCAGCTAAAGTTACCCTGCCTCTCGTTAGCTTGAGAGAGTGCTCGAGTCTAATTTCCCCCATCTTGTGTTTTTATTTGGTAATTTGGGCACCCCTCCCGGAACCCCCAATGTACAGGGTAACAGAAGGACACCCCATCACCTCTCTAGGTAATTGATTCCATTGCCAAAAGGTTCTTTCTGTAAAGAAATTCCTTCTTATGTTCAATCAAAATCTACCCTCCTCTAACTTCAAACTGTTAGTCCTAGTTCTACCCTCTGAGGCAGCAGAGAACAAATCTGCACCCTCTTCTTTGTGGCAGCCCTTGAGGTATTTAAAGAGTACAGTCATGGCACCCCTTAATCTTCTCTTCACCAAGCTGAACATGCCCAGCTCTTTCAACAGCTCCTCATATGTTTTGTTCTCCATGCCTCTTATCATCCTCATTGCCCTTCTCTGAACTTGCTCCAACTTTCCAATGTCCTTCTTAAAATGAGGCACCTAGACCTGAACTAAGTATCCCAGATGAGGCCTGACAAGCACAAAGTGCAAAGGGGCTATTACTTTCCTCAACTTGGAAACTATATTCTCATTAATGCAAGCTAAGACGACATTTGCCTTCCTTGCTTCAGCATCACACTGCAGCTTGGGCTAGACATCTGTATTCATCGTTGCTGATTCATCCTTCCTTTCATTCTTTATACATGCTTTTTTTTTTCCCACTTCCTCCTTGAGTTTGCTGTGCAGCCACAATGGCTTTTTCAAACGTTTCCCATATTTTTTCTTCCTTGGAATTGTTTGCAATTATGCTTTTAGCAGTTCCTTCTTCATGAAATCCCATCCATCTTGGGTGTCCTTTTTCCCTCCCTTTAGCATCTTTAACCATGCAATTCTGCCCAGTATTTGCCTGAGCCTTTGTATAAATTGCTTTTTATTTATTTATGATGGGTATGCTGCCTTTTCACTACAGTTAGGCCTCTAGGCAGCTAACAATAAAATACAGTTAAAAGAATTAATTGTGGATTAAGATGAAATAAACTCATCACTAAAACATTCAAAAGGATCAAATCAGAGCCTGGAAGTGCTATTTTTCAAGGACTACAAGCCTGGGTTGACCAGAGGATTCTGGGAGCTGCATTCATTAAAAAGGTTACACTTCCAAGTTTTGTGTCTCATCCAATGCAGCAAACAGCACCCATCAGCTTAAAGACTATTTCAGCAGCCAATCAGCTTAGACACCAAGAAGAGTCTGAATAAAAATGTCCTTGCTTACCAACAGAAACACATCAGAGAGTGAGTTAGCCTGGTCTCTTTTCCTAGCAACAGATGCTGGGACATGTTCTTAACTCTGTGCCTATACTTCTGGTGATGGCCTTGGTCCATGACCAAGCAACAAAATAAATGCAAAAGAAGACAGTGGATTATGAATGGAAAAACATGGGAAAGATGGTCAAATTGATCATGACCAATGACCATCTATGTTTATTCTCATACACTCAACTGTATAAATTAGTCTCTATTACCAAATGTATTAGTCTCTCTGAAATAATACACAACTTACAAGAGACAGGCATCTGAAAGGATGGAAGAAAAGCTGCTTGTACTCAATTTGTGTTAATGTCTTCCATCCACATCTACTGTTTGGTGTCTCCATTGATTAAGTGCTGTGAAGTGGAGAACTTGCAAAGTGCTTCAGAATCAACTGGAATGAAGTACAACAGTTAATGGATCTCAAGCTTGCATATGCCACATCTGGTGAAGAGCTATAGAGGTTATAAAAAATGACAGATTGCACAAAAGAAATAAAATACAGTGCAAAGGCAAAGGGTTGAGAGAACACTGACAACTCAAGGCTAAAGAAAATGTACACTGACAAGTACAGTTTTTACATTGCCAAAATGAAGGGAGAAACCACAACACAGCAAAACAAAAATTAGGGGGAAAAGACCAGATTAAAAGAAAAATATTTCAATACATGTGAAAGACCAAGTGCTGGCAGCATTAAAATGAAAACAGCCATGTTCCTGAAGTCTTGTGGCTTTCTCAAATTTCCAGGTGACATTCGGACATTATTGTCAGATGTACCTTGCCACTGGTCACACAGCTTGTGGAAGAAAATGCACATGATAGTAAGATGTTTTTGAACTTATGCAAAGAGAAGATCATAAGTGGCAGTATCAAAAAAAAGTCCCACTGATAACCAATCAAGCCTAAGAAAGCTCTGTACAAAATTCCTATAGTTGGAAAAGTGAATGTGTGGGAGAGAGGAAGCATTGCTCTTTGAAAGTTGCTAAGGCCAATTATTAAAACCACAAAGCCTTATTTTTCCAAGGACTTTCCTACTATGCAAGAAGAAGTGCACCTGATTACACCCATAAAAGACATAAACAGTCTCAGCAGTCTCTTAACCCAAATTAAACTGAGCTGAAATGCCTGATTGGAGAAGGAAGAATAAGAGATTGTTCAAGTTGTTTGCAATTAGTGTCCACAATGTGTTGGAAATTGCATATAATGCAGACACGTCAAGGTGTCAAGGACACACTGAGACACTGGCAGCCTTCCCTAAACCCAGATGTATTGTAAAAGGAGATAGAAAACTAAAAAAAATAGGAGTCACAAGGTTCTGAAAGGTTGGTTGGGCAAGGACAAACGATTATGCCACTGGTTTGAAAGGGCAGATGCCTATTATTTGTTGTTATGTGCCTTCAAGTCATTTCCAACTTATAGTGAACTTAAGATGAATCTACATGGGGGTTTCTGGGGCTGAGAGTGTGTGATGCATCCAAGGTCACCCAGTGAGTTTCCATGGTCAAATAGGGAATGAAACCCTGGTCCCCAATGTTGTAGTCTAAAGCTCAAACCACTATCCCATGGTGGCTCTCTTCCTATTATTAGCAGCCTGTCAAAACAATGACATCAGGAATCTCTGGCCCTACTGGCACTGTGACTTGAGTTCATGGAGCCTACAAAGCTAGCCCTGCCCTCACCTGATCCTTCAAAAAAGTTCAGCCCAGCTGCAAACCAGTCTTCATAGCACAGTGGGTTGGGGTGGACCTGGCAGGTAAAAGGACAGAGATCACAAAAAAGATCTTGTTTACCAGAGGTTTATTGCATGGTGTTATAAACCTTCAACCTATAAGCCTTAGTAACTGTCTCAAATCAGTGCAATGTACAAACACAATAGTGCCACAGACCAAAGTTTGCCTAACATAGTTTGACCTTGAGTGCTGGGTTTTTCTTTCAGAAATAGCCAATGCAGGGGGTGGGAAGTGGAAAGAGACAATAAAGATTGGGTGACCTAGTGTGGGGGCAGGAAGAGGGGATTAAGGCCTTTGTTCCCCACTGTTGTCCTAAATAATATCATTCTGTCCACACCTGGCCAGTAGAATGAGTGGGACTCCTTTCCCTATGCAAATATGAAAGAATTCAGGGCTTCTCTGGGGCAAGCTGAGAGGGGAATAAGACCTCCTTCAACTTAGGGCCTTGCACACTATAGTGTTATAGTGATATTATTCCACTTTCAACAACCTATGGACTCCTGGAATTTGCAGTTTAGGGAGGGACATTTAGAATTCTCAGTAGAGAGCTCTTTGGCCTCGGTAAACTACAAAGCCCAGAATTCAGCAGGATGGGGAAAGTGGAATAATAGTACTGTAACAGGATAGTGTGGAAATGGCCACAGTATCATCCACAGTATCACTATAACTATGTAGTGTAGAAAGGCCCTTAGTGTCTCACTTGGCTCCCCATTCTGCATTTCTGGAAAGAAGAGTCCTGCATTCAAGGATGAACCTAAGTATTTTTTAAAGTGCTATTCTTTTATTTAATATATTTGCCACATAATCACAAGATCCTCAGGCAGCCTGCAATAAAATCAGTTTAAACAATTCAAAATATGAAACAATACAAATAATTCAAAAAACGGTGGCATACTTAATATCACATTTAATTTGGCTGTTAAAAAAAGAGAGAGAAAATCCCCATATGAAACAGATATTGTTTTAATGCATGGTAATTCATGAAAGAAACAATCAGTAAAGACTTGAGTATGAATGTCCAGTCAAAAGCTTTAAAAAATTACATGCAGAGAATTTTGGGATTTGCAGTCCAAGGTGTGGTCTAAACAGGGTACAGCAAGCTGCATAAATGGCGCAGGGCCACCAATGCCAGTTTTGCCCTGCCTGCTCAATCCTTCTCGTATTGAAGGACAAAGTATGAAGGAGACTTGGAACTGTGGTCGTTTCCACAACTCACCTTTTTGTGGAGCTGGGGTGCGGGGATCGTGCAAGGAGCCTCTTCTGAGAGGCTCTTGCGTCCCGGTTCCTTCAGCTCTGCAACTGCTGCCTGCTTGCACAAGAGCCCCTCCTCTTCCTTCTGCAGTGCAGCCTGTGATTTTCCTAGGCTGCACTGGGGCAGGAAGCCTAAGTGCCGTGGCTCCAGAGCTCCTCGTGCATGACAAATGCACATGGGGGCCTGGAGCGATGCGTGATCGCGCACCATTTTTGGCTCATAGCTGAAAATGAAATAGTGTGCGGTCGGTGCCTGGATTGTTGTGCAAATGCGAGTGCATTCTGTGGACCACTCCTTGCAGTCGCGCGATGCTCCAGGGGCCCTTTCGCATGGCAAATGCTGTGCGAAAAGGGCCTGTGTTTTCTTGGCACAGTCGACAGCTTCTATGTGATCAGGAATGCCAGCACATACCAGCCATTGCGAGCAGCAATTGGGTGCATAGCACCACAATGGCTGTCCACATTGGTCTTTTTCCACCACCTCAGACTTGGCTGGTGAGGGCTTTCTCCATGCCTGCTCCCAGATTGCAAAATTCGCTTCCACGGGAGGTCCAATTGGACCCCTCTCTTCTGTCTTTCTGCTGGCAGGTAAAGACCTTTTTATTTAAGGAGGCTGTTGGGTTTTAACGTGATGTGGCATACTAAGACTATTTCTGCACTAGACTGCTTTAGCGCTATTATTCCACTTTCAACCTCCTATGGAATCCTCAAAGACCCCTCCCTAAACTGCAAACCCCAGGATTCCATAGGAGGTTGAAAGTGGAATAATAGCACTAAAGCAGTCTAGTGCGGAAATGGGTTAAGCTTTTAATGGGGAGTGGGGTTGTTTCTGTTTTCTTATGTTTTATATGCGTTTTTAAAAACTGCTTTTAGCCTGCCTTTTTAAGTAGTGTTTTTAAAACAGAAATTTGATTTCATTGTATTTTAACTTTTGTACTGAAAGTTTTTTAATTGCATGGTATTTTTAAAAGGCTGTATGCCACCTTGGATCTCAAGTTGGGAAAAAGACGGATATAAATTAAATAAATAAATGAAAATAAATAACTAACTATTAGGTTTCCTAGAAAACATTCACCCATTTTTAAAGGTAGGGTGCACACAAGAACTTGTATTTAATGGCCTGGACTTCTTTCAAGTGATTAATCCAAACCCATTAGATGCTTAAGGGTGCCGGTTTTGTTGCCCTGTGGTTAGTTCCCTGTTCAAAACTATAGGCTTTTCTAGCTTCTCCAAACCCCTAATAGAAATTCTGGAGTGGACTATCTACACTTGGACTTTCTCACAAACTTGGCCTGGATCTTCCACAAACATGACATATACAAGCCTTATTGTTATATCATTTTATTTTATCTGTACTTGACCTTTCTCCCAAAACTGAGAAGCAACGCAGTTCACAGGTTTAACTGAAAAGGTGATGGTCAAAACACATAGAGAGCCAAAGTGGTATAGTGGTTTGATTTATGGGGCTAAGACTTTGGAGACCAGTTTTTGAATTTCCACTCAGCCGTGGAAATGAGTGGCCGTAAGCACGTCACATTCTCTCAGCCTCAGAGGAAAGCCTTCTCAACGGATCTTGCCAAATAAATCCTATGATAGATACACTTATGATTGCCATGAGTCAGAAATGACTTGAAGGCAAACAACAATATCACACAAAAAAACTGACTACCTCATTCTTCCAAAAGGTGCAGGAGATCTTACATTACATACACACATAAACACACACACACACACACAGTTTTCCTCATTTAACTCCATTTCTTTGTATTTCTAAATGTATTTCTTTGGACACTTCCCCTTTCCCCTTTGGGCCCATATCAGTGAGACATGTATCATTTTATTCGAATAAAATGTGTCTTTTAAACATGGTGTTTCAGTGCTAAAATCAGTTGTCAATGTGGCAAAACAAGATGAAACTCTAGAATGCAGAGCACTTCCCAGCAGGATTTGTTGGTTGGTTGGTTGGTTGGTTGGTTTATTGGCATAAAACAGTTTTTTTTGTTTTTTGTTTTAAAGAAAGAAAGGCCTGAGAAGCAGCCAATCACATACACATGTCAGATCTCGTCTTTGAACACCTCACTGCAGAACAGCTAAAGGAGTTGCATGGCAGACATGAAGGGAACCAAGGGGAAATGAGAGGAAGAGAAGAAGGAGACAGCTTAGATAACAAACTATGAGATCAACTCATTAGATGCAGTTTTTGCACTCATTCCACAGCCAGCCTCCTTGGATTCCAGGTATACCTATGCAAACATCTGAGTCCCCAGAGGCTATACCGGCTCTTAGGTTTAAACAGAAGATTGTCAGAGAAAAGAGATATGAGTACTACTGATCATCAGTTGAACAGGAAAAGATAAGGGGGAAAAGGAGAGCAAGGGGTGAATATGCACAAGCCGTCCATGAAAGAAAACAACTGCTTTTCTGCTTTGACAGCTATGCATAAATCTGAAGTCATCAGAAACAAACCATCAAGACAATTGTGCATAGTTTTGTTTGAGTGTAAAAATCAGAGAAACCCCACCCAAACGGAGATGGATAAACCTCTCTTTCTCTCTACGTTTATCTTTTCTTTCTCCACTTCCAATTATTCTCCCATCTGGTTGTCAGGTTCACTTTTCTTTTGTCTCACACAGCTAGGCAATGTTCTGTAGGCTTTGAACCTAGAGCTTTGAAAGTTTCCATTCAAAAGTAATTCGTCCCAGCACTCTTTCCAGTGTTTAAAAAGTAACTAATGGTTGTTGTTTATTATGATCATTTAAAAAGTAACTTGTTATATCAACTTTTTACACTGTTATTTCTTCATTACTCTCTCTCTCTCCTCTTTTTTTTCTTCCTGGAACAGGAGAACCTTAGCATAAGAAAAAAATAGCAGAAAACAAGGTACCACAGTTGCTGCTAACTCATTACTTTCGAGCTCTTTTGGCCTGCTCTCTGTGTGTGCAAGTAAGGAGGAATGGGGTCTTTCTCCTTAAGATGTTGTTGTCAACCTTGCATCCTAAGTCTGCTGATATCTTCCTTTTGTGCTTACATGGTTCCATTTGGACTACATTTATATAAAACACAGAAAGACGCGAAGCAGAAACAGTGAGAATCATCATGCTAATTGCTGGTTTTCAAACACTGGAAAATAATATGGTCAATTTATCTAGTTTTCGTAAAATTTGAAGATACAGAACTTAGCCACTAAAAAGGGAAAAATTAATCTGTAGAAAATGGACTGTATACTATCTTTCTCTGGGACTGGATTTTCCAGCACAAAATGAGCTGTTTTTGTTCCATATGAGGAAAAAAAAAAGCAAGGTCTAAGGCCCTTTCCGCACACGGTGAGGGAAACGCTCCCAGTCGCTACTCACCAGCTTTTTGGTGGGTCCTTTTGGGTCCGTTGGGAAGAGGAGCAGTGCGAGCTGATTGCTCCACACTGCTCCGGCATCCAAAATGGTGGCTTCCGGTTGGGGGAGGCTCTCCACCAACCGGAGAAGCTTGCCAGCTGAAAGCCCGCCCCCGGCAGATCTGCAGGCACGCACTAGTGCACGCCTGCAAATCTGCACCAGAGCGCCGAGACGGAGCGACACAGGATTGTGCACTCCATAGTTTTTAAAAACCTCTTAAAAGAGGTTTTTTAAAAGCATGCTGCGCGACCAGTTCCGGTCACTCTGGAGAGGACTGAGGTGCAGAACTACAGAAAGTAATCCACCCCAGTCCACTCCACGGTGCAGAAGACCTCTGTTGGATGTCGCTCTGCACCATTTTAATAGGCCCATGCGGAAAGGGCCTAAGTTAAATAAATAAACAAAAAAACTATATTGATTCCTATTGGCACTCTTTATCTATTACAAATTTACCTAAATTTATCTCCAGATCCAAGATGCTCACTGCACTCCATCAATATAGGGACTCTGAGCTTCACAGAGGAAAGAGACACACTCCAAATTCAAAGGGATATAGATCCTCCAACATTGCACAGATGAAAACTGGGACACGCGTAGCCAAGAAACATCAGAGTGTGATCAAGATGGCAAAAGTTATTAATGAGGAAGGACATACAAGCTAGGAGTGGCTGCAGCAGATTGCTTTTGTCTGAGCCTACTGGGAAGGACAAGACTTCACCTCGCCTTCTCCTCTTCTCTCATTGAGTTAATTGAGTGCAAACTACTTTTGCACTTTGAAACATGTTTGAAGCAATGGAAGTAAGTCAAAAGCAAAAGGGGAAAGTGAAAGGAGAGAGAAACTGCAACATTTTAAAAGCAACTGAAAATGTGTGAGGGCAGAGGATATACTGGGACTGTCTCTATCAAAAAGGATTTAAGGAAAACCCATCCATATAACCATAATTCACTTTATGCTCCAACTAGAGACAAAGAAGATTAAGAAACTGAAAAATTCTGTAGTGGAATCCAGGAGGAAATTGGACCAAAACAGGACTTCTTGTTAGTCATAGGCCCTTTCTGCACGAGGCGAGAGAATCGCTCCGTGCCATTATCTACTGCTTCTTCTGGGGTCTGAAGCAACACAGACTGTCCCTAAAGCCCTTCCACAGGGCTCCTCCTTGGTCCAGGGCGAATTGGAGCAGTGCGAGTTCTGTAGATCCACACTGCTCCGGCTTCCAAAATGGCGGCTTCCAGCTTCCAAAATGGCAGATTCCGGCTTCCAAAATGGCGGCTTCCAGTTGGTCGTGGGTCCCAACCAACCACTGAAACTTGCCACACCTAAAGCCCACCATCTGCAGATTGCAGACTCACATTGGTGTGAGCCTGAGAATCTGCACAAGGAAGCAGGAACACAATGGTGCGTTCCAGGAAAATAAAGACCTGTTTTTTGCAGTCTTTAGAAAACACGCTGGAGGACCACTTGGGATTGTTTTGGAGGGGACTGAGGTGCAGATCTCCAGTAAGTAGTCAGCTCCCAGTCCGCTCCAACGTGCAGATGACCTCCATGAGAGAACGCACTGCCCCATTCTAATTGCCTGGTGCGGAAAGGGCCATAGGTGATTTAAATGCAAAAGTAGGAAACTGAGGAGAATCAACAACTGCAGAAAAAGTTGGCAGTTGCATAGCGATGGGAGGGTAATGGGAGCAGTTCACCCCTGGTGGCAATGTTTTGGGGGCATGCCAGCTCATACCCATGCCCCCGCATGCCATGGCCACACCCCCATGCACTGTGGCTACAGCCACACACACCACAGCCCCCCCACACACACACACTACGGCCACGTTCCCACAGACCATGGTCACACCCCCTCCCGCCCCCCTCCAGTCACTCCAAGTTCCACTGCTGAAAGCTGGACTAAGATGAAGAAATGAAGCAGGACAGCAGCTGATTGAATTTTGCAAGGTCAACAATTTGTTTGTGACAAACATGTTCTGCAAGCAACCAAAGAGATGACTGGCAGCAGAATGGTTTCTAATTGGCCAGGTGGTCAGGCAAGAGAGCATTTTATCACCCTATCTGTTTAACTTGTATGCTGAATGAGTTATATGTAAACCAAGGCCATTTCCATACTAGCCTGTGTAAGGCCCCACTTTGGGGGTCCCCAATATCAGTATGGTTTGGATGGGCACCATACCTAATTGGCATCATATGTAATTGGCAATACACTTTAATCAGCACTGATATCAAATTCAAGCCTGTGAGGTGATGGAAAGGTCAAAGCAAGCAAGGGAAAGAATTTGACTGTAACTGTGAGAAGGATAGGTCAACTCAAAACTTCCTCCAGGTACGAATGAGTCATTTGTCAGGCAAATACACACCATTCCTGTGGATAATAGGCTTAGATAGAAGCTGGAATTTTTCAGGGAATCCAACTATGAGGAGCCCACCAGGACACTGACTGACAGATATCCATCCCTTGTACACCTGGATTCTTTCCTCTTTCCTCACAGCACCCACAATAGACAGCCATTACAATACCCATCATGTCTTTGTCAATCAAAGCACTAAGCCCATCAACAGGCAAAAGACCCATTGTCCACAACAGGTTCCCTTTGTCTTGCATCTGGAAACTTCACAGCCACAGGCTATTTTCAGGTACAAATACCCCTGATTTCAGGATACCCAGTGCAATCTTTTGCCTTTCTGAGTGTCACTCTGTCCATTTGATTCCTGAACTGAGAACTACCCTTGGGTCCAGTACCTGAGTCACTTCGTCCCACTTCTCTGCTTCTCATCGGATCTAGTAAATATTGCCCGCACCCTTCACAGTCTCTATCTGCTTTCCTCCCTCTCTTTCAGTTAGCTCTTGTGTAAACGTGTGATTATGTGTATCTTGTGTGCATGCATGAGCGAATTCCCCTCAATAAAACACATTTTTAGCTTACTTTTAAATCTTTGGCTGGTTCTTTTCCTGCATGTGGCCATAAACACTGGTAGGAAAGATCTTGCTAAGTTGCCCCCCTCTTGCAAGCCTTCTCTTTGAGCTAATTAATTCCCTACTTTTGCAAGGAGGCATTGGCATCACAAGATGGCCCTTGTGGCACCTACGTTTTGGGGTAACACGTGTTATAGTGCTATTATTCCACTTTCAACATCCTATGGAATACTGGGGTTTGCAGTTTAGGAAGGGGCCTTTGAGGCTGCAAGTCCAGGATTCCATAGAATGTTGAAAGCGGAATAATAGCACTGTAACAGGCTAGTGCAGAAATGGCCCAAGATTAAACTCTGAGCAAGGAGACATAAAATGTGTGAAATCATTAAAATGATTTAAAGTTAGGTAAATCATCTGTGGCAATTAATTTTGCTTTCTTTTTGTTCAACTGTAAACCCATCTTGTACTTTCTTCCTTGACTTTCTTCAGTAGCCACTCCAAGACCATTTCCACATGAGGCAAGGGAATCACTCCATGCCATTACTTACTGGATCTTCTGGGCACAGACCAATGCGGACTGTCCCTTAAGCCCTTCCACAGGGCTCCTCCATCTCGTCCAGGGTGAATTGGAGCAGTGCGAGGTCTGAGATCCACACTGCTCCGATTTCCAAAATGGCGGCTTTTGGTTGTTCATGGGTCCTGACCAACCACTGAAGCTCACCACGCCTAAAGCCTGCCCTCCACAGATCACAGGCTTGCATTGGTGTGAGCCTGTTAATCTGCACAAGTGAGCAGGAATGCAATGGCGCACTCTGAAAAATTAAAGAATGGTTTTCTACCGTTCTTTAAAAAGCGCACTGGAGGACCAGTTGGGGGCGTTTCGGAGCGGACTGAGGTGCGCATCTCAGATAAGTAGTCAGGACCTAGTCCGCTCCAAGGTGCAGACGACCTCCGTGAAAGGATGCACTGGGCTGTTTTAATTCCCTCGTGCAGAAGTGGCCCAAGTCTTTGCTATTTTCTGCTAGTAGTATGATGTCATCTGCGTATCCTAAACTGTTGATGTTCCTTCCTCTGAAGCAGACACTGAATTAGTGAAAGATTCCCCATACCTTGGCTCAGTCAATAATCAGAACAGAGATTGCAGTTAAGAAATCAGATGAAGACTGGGACTTGACAAGTATGAAGGAATTAGACAAGATCCTGAAGTGTCAAGATATATCATTGAATACTGAAGTAAGGATTCTCCATGCCATTGTATTTTTAATTACCATGTATGATTGTGAAAGAAAAAAATTCAGCTCATTTGAAATGTGGTGTTGGAGAAGAGTTCTATGAATGGTGTGGTTTGCTAAAAGGCTATATATATATATATATGGGTCCTAGAGCAAATCAAGTCTGAACTCCCCTTAAAAGTCAAGATGACTAACCTGAGATTGCCATACTTTGGCCATATCATGAGAAGACATGACTCACTAGAAAAGACAATAATGTTTGATTACCTAATTAGAAGGTATTAGGAAAAGAGGAAGACCGCATTATGGATGGATAGACTCAAGAAAACCACAGCATTGAGTCTGCAAGACCTGAGCAAGGCTATTGGTGACTCAGGGTGGCTCAGAAGTTTCTCATTTATAGGGTCACTGTAAGTTGAAGATGACTTGACAGCAGCTAACAACAACCAGTTGAAGGGTATAAGAAGAAACTTTGTGGCTGTTAATGGAGAAAGGAAATTTTATTGTCTTCTTCTACTGCTTTTGTTCCCAGCAATCCCACATTCTTTTCTGGTGGAAGCAGGGCCTGAACCGACCCTCTCTCTATAACATAAACAGCAGGGCAAGAGCTATGACTCTAACAACAGGACTTTTCTTCCCCATCTTTGCCTGATGAAGAAGGTAGTGAGTTTCAAAAACTAGTAGAATTAATTTTGCACCTCCCAGTTGGCCTAGTAATAGTATCACCACAAGGTGTGCTTTGGGTTTTGCACTTGCAGGTGGCTGACAGATCGAGTGGTACAGCTTTATTGAGGTACAAAAAAAGATTTCTGATCCAGAGGCAAGCTTTTAGGTCAGATGGCAAATGGAAAAAAATAAAAATTACTTTCAAAATATCATTAAAGGACCTGAGCCTTTCAGGCAAAGTGCTAATTTTTTCACTTCCTTTGTGTGAAACTACGACCACAACATCTGATTTAAAACTTCCATTAAGTGACATTTCCTGGCAAGATGTAGAAGGAAAGTGTTCGCAAAGCTGCAAGATATTACTGAGCCAGGAATACAGGTTTGTCTGTTTTGCTCAGGAAAATAAAATTCTGTCATTTCTGCAAATCCATATTGAAGTGACATTTTTATTTTGATTGAGTGACAAATAACTTCTTGTGACTTTAACGCAGAAAATTATATGTGTTCTCCTAGGTTATAAAATGCTCTCTGCAAGTATTCAGGAATAACAAATGTGCTGCACAGTTTCATGTAACATCTAAATCTACAGAAAACAAAGGAAAGAGAACAAACAGAAAAAAGAATGTTTCCTGCATTTGATAATTTTAAGTAATAAGGGCAATCTGAGTAAAAAAAGGATTTTTTTTAAAAAAAAAATGTAATTTCATTGGTATTTAGAAGCACAGGATGTGATTTAGCATGCATGGGTAAATATTTACATTAAATGTTAGGGTGGAAAACAACCATGATAATATTCTTCAGGATGCTGAACACACTTCAGATTATTTTAAATACTTTGTGAGGTTGGTTAGGCTTAGAGACATGGATTGAATCCAGGCTCAGAAATCCATTGGTCAGACACATTAAAGTAAATGGCACTTAAGTGAATCATAAGTTAATCATAATTTAAGTGGGTCTACTCCAATTATGACTTCATCTAGATTAAACCCATTAAGCGCAGGGTGCACAGGTCCATCTCTGAGCATAAAGACTACTTGCAAAATGTTCCACCACCAGCATTTCCAGTTAAAATAATGCAGTAGAAGATACTGAGAGACACCTATGCCTTATTGACAGATAGTATATCAAGCAGAGTACAGTAATCAGTGTTTCCAAGCAAAAGGTGAGTAACAACCAGACCCGCTCTGCCATCAAACACACATACACAGGGTCTAGGACAGAAATAAAGTAGACTAGTCTCCTTTAGTAAAAGCATATGAAGCAGATTTACTTAATGGTGAGAGGCTTTGCTTACATGTGCTCTTCAAACATGTAATAAAAAGTAGGGGTATAGCTATGAGGGGGAGGGAAAAAAATGAAGGCATTTCCCCCTCAAATAAGAATTTTTCTGCCAAATGAAATTTTCCTTCTGTTCCCAAGTGTCAAAAATGGCAGTAACTTCAATCTTCAATTGAACATTTAGAAATACAGTTTAAGCACCTAAAGAAAAAGGAAAGACAACTAAGGCAATTGGAACACAGCAATGTAAGCGTTCTAGGTGTGAACAATTTTAAATGTCTCACTCTCTGCAATGCTAGAAATGTGGAGACTAACAGAAAATTTCCTTGGAGAGGCATAATTCTTTTCAGAAGCTGAAAACAAAGGGGAAAGGAAGGAAGATGAGAGACAAAAATGGGACATTTTAAAAGCAGCTGAAAAGTTGAGATAACAGAGGATTAATTGGGGTTGTCCTTGCCAAATCAGGACAGTTGGAGGGTATGGTGTATGCATGCTAAGACTGACATCTGTAACATGCCTGAGGTCTTGGAGAGCCCCTGCCTGACAGAGTATAAAATGCAGAAGTATATGAACAAAAAGGCTGACCTAGTATGTGTCGGCTTTTGTTGTCACTGGACTTTTAACTGAATTGAAAAAGGTTCACTCCAGAATCCACACTAAAAATCATACATTTTTAATAAACAAATGAGGTGTTAGTTAGCAGCCTTTGCATGCCTATAGTCACTAACTGCCAGTTTGCAGGTTGCTCTGTAGGAGTTTAGACACACCATATATACATGGTAACTTTGTCTATTTTGCTATGCCTTCACTTTTCCTATATCACTCTAAACTGCAGCCATTTTTACTCTCTCTCTCTCAGTCTTCTATTAGTCCATGTATTTCAATATGGACATGCATTGTGAGTAAAGGTACATTTATATGTTTTGTAAAAAAAAGTCTTAGCTTGCTTTCTCATCTGCTAGACCCTGTTTGTGGGCGGGTGGGATCAGGATCGGTGGTTGTTCAGCTTCTGCTTTGGCAAACTGATTACCCCACTTGTGAGATCCAGTATGATCTCTCACCTTTTCCAACATGAAGGTGTAACACTGTGACATCATTGTTGCTCTTGCAATTAACCCCGGTCTTTGCCGTTTGAGGATGCATTCCATATTCTTTTGATTCAGCATTATTGCTCTGTCTAGAGGAGATAGGCAGAGTATGCTAGATTGCAACAACAAATGTTCAGTCTGGCAGGAGAAAATAACATCTGTTTCACATCTCTGTTTTTCAGTCTTATTTTAACAGTCATAAACACTTGCTAAAGCTGAAAAAGAACAGGGCTGCAATTCAGACAAGGTAAGACGTCTTTCAGAGTGCAAAGATACATATTCCTCATCAAAACAAAGTGCCTTTTATGTTGAATGTGGGTTGAATTTTTCCCCCTTTAAGAGCCAGGAAAGGTGTTGATGCATTTGCTAATTTGCTGTGCTTTGGCTGTTTTTGCCCAGGGAAATCTGGTGAGAAAAGTAGTTCTAGTCTCATTCTTTCTCTCTTCCAATAATAACTGTCAACTACATGCATATTTGAAAGGGGTCATTTTAGCAAAAAAAGGCTTAAGAATTAGTGGGAGGGGTAGATTAATAAACAAATTTATGGAATTCAACAATGAGTGACAACATCTTAACAGAATGAGAGATTATAAAATACACAGCATACACCTTTAAGTATGGTGGCTCTGAAGTTAAGCCAAATAACAGTTGAAGGCAAGTAAAGGCACTTCCACACTACACTGTTATATTGCTATTATCCACTTTCAACATCCTGTGGAATTCTGGGGTTTGTAGTTTACTGAGGCCAAAGAGCTCTCTGGCTAAGAATTCTAAAGGCCCCTCCCTAAACTGCAAACCCCAGGATTCCATAGGACAGAGCTTTCCAAACTTTTCATTTGGTGACACACTTTTTAGACATGTGTCATTTCGCGACACAGTAACCCCTTATAAGAGATACAGAGACATACATAAATTGTAATAACAAAATGTATGGGAACACAACATATCTCATGGAAACTTTTCATATATTTTTTTAAAATATACGATTTATAAATAATGACGTACATTTCCAAAACTGTAGGCAACACACCTACACACTTCAGGAAACACATTAACACAGTGGTTCTCAACCTTCCTAATGCCACGACCCTTTAATACAGTTCCTCATGTTGAAGTGACCCCCAACCATAAAATTATTTATTTATCATTTACAATGCCTCCCCTCCGGCAAAGGCCGCCTCGCCGGCGAGGAACGGGGGGGGCAGGGAGGGAAAGAGGATCCGCGCGTCTCCCCCGGGAAAAAACTCTGAGAGCCCCCCGGGCTCTGCTTCTGCTTCGCTCTCGTTTCCTCTGGGGGGGCAGTGTGGGAAAAGTTTCCAGAGTGTCCACCCGGGCCCGGGGGGGGGAGGAATCCCAGCGCCTTTGTCTTTTGCGTTGGGCACAGCTCGCCCCCCCTGGAAAAGTGCTGCCTTGCGGCCCCCTGGCCCTTTTGCAGCACCCCCCTCCGTGGTGAGTGGGGCAGGGGCCGTGGCGAGGAGGGGGCCTGCCCCCTGTGCTGCCGCTGCCCCTCCAAGCTGGCCCGTCAGACGGGAGGTTCTCTCAGTAGCGGAGAAGGGGAGCGATTTCGATCCCTTCTGAACAGGGGGCAGGAGGATGCGAGCACGTGGCTCGTGCTTGCTCACCACCACTCCTGGGCCTTTTCTGCAAGTTACCTTATCACAGAGGTGGGGGGTGCCATTCGTGCAAGCAGCTTCCAGGCTGCACTGCGGAAGGAAGGGGCGGGGTGGTTGCGTGACCAGGGAGCCAATTGCGGGATGAAGGAGCAGCGAAGAGAGCGCTTCGCGCAAGAACCTGCTTCTGTGAACGGCACCCCCACCTCTGTGATAAGGTAACGTACAGAAAAGGCCCAGGAGTTGTGGTGCGCAAGCGCGAGCCACGCGCTCGCATCCTTCTGCCCCCTTTGGCAGGAGCACATGCAGCCACACACGCTCCCGCCAAAGGGGGCAGGAGGACACAAGTGCATGGCTCATGCTTGCACACCACCACTGAGGAGGGAATGGAGCCTAAGACCACTGGAAATACATATTTTCCGATGGTCTTAGGAGACCCCTGTGAAAGGGTCGTTCGATCCCCCAAAGGGGTCGCGACCCACAGGTTGAGAGCCACAGCATTAACATGTCACAGCACACCGTTTGGAAAGCCCTGCCATAGGGTGTTGAAAGTGGGATCATAGCACTATAACAGTGTAGTGGAGAAATGGCCTAAAACTGTAAGTGAGAAAGTTATCTATAGAAGACTTACATTACTTAGATATAAGCACGATTAAGAGTGTTATGATAGGTTTAGTCCAGCCAAAGTTGGCTTTTCTTTTCATTTCCATTTGATTGATTTATAATAAGAAACATTCACATAAATAAAAAGCACAGATAACTATTGGGCACTTCTGAACCTTCCTTTTTAAGGAAACCTGGTAGGTCAGAGATGGAACTGAAAAAAAATTGATGGATCAGCTGATTTGGGGTGTGTGTACTGGGGCCCCAAGGATTCCCAAGGACATAAACAACCCACATAAGATGCCCGCGAAGAGCTACATATAGCCAGCAGGCTTTATGATTCCTTCTCTGCCTGAGACCAAGCTGTGACATTACAGCTTCAGACTTTCTTGGATGACACAGATTATCTTAATCTATTCCAGTGTGGATTCAGGCTTGTTGGGAGCCAGGAACAGCTTTGGCAAACTTGGTGGATGACTTAAGATGAGAACTTGATAACCTTGATCATGATATCCTTCTGGACTATTTAGTTGATAGGGGACTTGGGGAGCACCTTGTGTGGTAATTTCAGTCCTATTTGCCTGAATGCTCCCAAGCCTCAAGCAAAGCAAAATATTTTGGTTATAAAGCTCAGGCACATTTATCAACAAGATCTACAACTTGCATCAACAATTTACCTGCTGTTCTGGCAATCCATGGAGGCTAATTAGGTCTCATGGTACTCATCTACATAGGTTCCAAAATTCATTGCTATTTGTTACTGTGTGCCTTCAAGTCACTTCTGACCCATGGTGACCCTAAGATGAAACTATCACATGGTTTTCTGGTGCTGAGAGTGTGTGATGTTCCCAAGGTCACCCAGTGAGTTTCCATGACCAACTGGAGAGCCAAACCCTAATATCCTGAATTATAATCCAGTGCTCAAACCACAACACCATGCTGCAAATTCAAACATGCTGCCTTTTGACATCACTGAGGTCACAATGCTAATATCAATGTCTTTTGTGAAATGAATTGCACAATGAAATACTGCCTTCTACCCTGAAGAGCTGTTTCCTATGTTTTGTTTTAGAGCACAATCCTTCACTACAACCCTGCCTCCCAGTCTAAACCATAGTTCCACAAGATATACCAAGTGACAAAGGAAGCCAGGTAGCATAGATACCAATTCACAGACAATATTTTCTTTTCCAGATAAAGCGACTTCTACACCTTTCCCTTAACAATAATTTCACCTCGTCCAAAAGAATATCTGTTTCCTTTCATGCAATACCTCCATTTGCACTAAAACTTCAACAGTTCTGTTTGCCATGTCATTTGCAGTGCTGTTTTAATTTATCTTGTGTAGGAGTTACAGTCCCTTTCTGTATGGTTTTCCCCTCAATTAAAAGTCCCTATTACCATTGACACAATTATTACTGGAACTGCATTACTGCATCTATCTTTGAACCTTATAACAACATTTCTGTGCTCTTTAAATATTACATGCTTTAACCAGAGTTCAAAGGGGTTTGTTTTAGAATCACTTTCACCTAAATTGTATACCAAGTTCCCAGTTAGTACAGTCTGACATCTTGTCGTAACTTTATACTTCACAGTGGTGTGGAGTTGATGGCTAATGGAAGTTTAAGAGTATCATTCCAAGGCATTAGTGAACCTGTGTTATTTTTAAATAGCACAGGGCATCTCACTATGTCCAGCTCAGAATGTCATGATAACCAGCAATGTTTCCAAAGAGAAGTTGTAAGACAGATATGCCAACAGTTTCTAGCCCTGTTGCTGCTAGGACTTAAACTAGATCTCATGGTAAATAAATTAGCCCACTTCAGAATATGACTTTATATTTGATTGTATTTTCCCCCACATACATTCCCCACAGCTTTTTATGGGATTTCTGACTATGTGAGTGAAAACCTCTGTACAGTCCGTTCTTCCTGGTGCCTTTCACACTACACAATTATAGCACTTTGACATCACATTAAGTGTTATGTCTCCATCCTATGGAATCCTAGGATTTGTAGCATAGGGAGGGGTATTTAGGATTCTCTGCCCGATAGCTCTAGTGCCTCTGTAAACAACAGATCCCAGGATTCCACAGGATGTAGCCATGATAGTCAACATCAGGTTGCTGGAACTGCAGTGTGAAAGGGGCCAGAGAGGTTGGGGTTTTGGGGGGGGGTTGGCACCACTACCATCAATACAACAAGATTGAGTTTGCACACACCTAACAGACTGATCTTTTGTAAGGATAACACCTGAAGAGCATAACCTCCAGTTGTTCCAATTTGGTAGGGACAGTCCCAATTAATCCACTGTCCTCCCACTTTTCTAGCTACTTTTAAAATGTCCCCATTTCTCTTTTCTCCTCCCACTTTCTCCATTTGTCCTCAGTTTACTTCCATTGCTGCAAACTGAGTTCAAAATGCAAAAATAGACTTTGCTCAGCAGGGTAAATTCAGCAGAGAGGAAAGAGAAGAGGGGATGGAATCTTGGGACCTTTTCACACCTTACCTGGTGCCACTGGCATTGTGCGAGGATCGTGCAAAAAGCCTTTTCCGGGAGGCACTCGCGTCCCCCCTGCTTTCCCTTCACACCGGCTTCATGCTGGCCATAAGGTAGCATGAGTGCTCTGCCCCTTCCTTCTGCAGTGCAGCCGAGTACTTTCCCAGGCTGCACTGCGAGAGAAAGTGTGATAGCCGCATATCTGGAGCCTCCGCATGCAAGGTTAGTGCGTGTGCAGCACAGGGGTGACGCACGATCATGCATCATTTTCGGCAACGAGCTGAAAATGATAAAATGCACGATTGCCCCCTAATGGCCTCAGGAGCATTGCACGATTGCAGGACATAATGTGGAATGGTCCTTGCAATCGTGCAACACTCCCGAGGCCATTTCACAACAGGACTGGCATGCGAAAAGGGCCTTGTGCTTTCCAGTCATCTCAAGCAAAAAGAAACTGTTGCCGCTCTCTTAGCTTGTGAGTTCTTCCTCATTAATAACTTCCTTAATAACCTGGTTTTCCTGGAGTATATGGAGAAGGGGTTTGATAGTTAGCCACTGCATAGGGAAAAATAGATGTGTAAATCTTCCTTCTTTCTAAACATCCACAGCATTATTTTGTGTTGTTTCAGATCAACCTGTTTTTTCTTTGAGTATCAAGCTATACTTGACACTATGCTTACTGTCCATTAGAGAGTAATTAGGCTTTAAACCTTATCCAGCTGGACCATGTTAGTCCTCCAATTTTCTGCAACAGTCTTCCTTCCTACAAGGTAGACCCTTTATGGCACTGTCATTTGAAGCCTTGTAATAACGTCACCAGTTTTCAACCTGCCATGTATTGTCCTCCCCCAAGGGGTTTTTCTTTGGAGAGGGGTTGGGACAAAGAATTGGGTCCTAATCAAAGTTATGCATGGTAACAACAACAACAACAACAACAACAAAAATAGTCCCATGCCATTTTATGGTCCAGACATGATGTAGACAAGCTGGTGTGAGTGCATCAATGAAAAAACATCCTCTCACTTTGTCCAAAGAGAGAGAAACTGAAAGAAACTTTAAATTTAAAGTCCACTGCCTGTATTGTTTACTATAAATGTGATATGTGCTGTTTGTGAATTGAAAAATAATTAGTTTGTTAGCAGGCAGGGCAATATTGGCATTCAGGATGCCTGGTGAGAGGGAGACTTCATTGTAGACTAAATTAATTGCTGCCCCATCAAGAGGTAAACATATGGCTGTCCCATCGGTAGTAAATGTGCATTTTCTAAATCAGGCCATTTCTGCACTACGCTGTTATAGTGCTATTATTCCACTTTCAACATCCTACGGGCTCCTGGGGTTTGCAGTTTAGGGAGGGGAATTTAGAATTCTCAGCCAGAGAGCTCTTTGGCCTCAGTAAACTACAAACCCCAGAATTCCACAGGATGTTGAAAGTGGAATAATAGCACTATAACAGTGTAGTGTGGAAATCGCCTTAGTTTACTACCACCTGGTTGGGGATGGGAAGGTCAGGAAATATAATCCCACATTACGGTTGTTTCATAATGAGGTAGATGGGAAAAGTCAGTTGCCACTGATAGATGCAAGGATAGGGAAAAGAGGAAACTGTACACCTGGCCATAGTTGTTTTGCATTTTATGTTTTGTGATCTAGAAGTGCAATAAAACAAAACTGACATACTTGAAAGGATGCCCTGAAACACCCTTCAGGGGACTCTGGGAGTGATCATTACACATCTGATGACGAAGGCACTGTGTTACCTGCTGAAAGCTGCACAGACCCTGAAGACAATCTTCCCTCTTGGACTGTGAGTTGGACCACATCTAATTTGGGAACCAATTCAGTGGTTTGGATTGTGCACCAATCTACTGATAATTGACTTGGACCCAATTCAATCTCTACTCAGATCCAGTGAAGCAACATTCCCAAACTATTCATAATTATTGAAAACTGCATGTATTATGTCCCCTTAACCAGGTTTGGGAAAAAAATCCCCTGCCTTCCCACACTACAAACTGCCATGCACCATTCCTTCCATTTCTTTCTTTAGGGAAGCTGAAATGGCTTCCAAACTCTACGTCTAAATGAACCAGAAAAGAAACAATTGAACAAATGTGTTGCGGTGTCTCTGTGCTCTGCTTTACCAAACAAACAATGCTCTGTCTGTGTCTTTCTTCACTGATTCATTAACCCCAAAGAATTGTCAGATTATTTAGTGACTAAATTGGTGAATGAACAAATAGACCACAGACTAAACAGGGGTGGGGGTGGGGGAATAAATAGATTGTAGAACAATTGTAGAGGCTAGATGGATCTGACTAAGCCCAAACAAGTAAGGCGGGCACTTTCGAGTGGTAGGAAAAGTTGAAGATGGTGTTTCAAAGTGGTTTTTACACTTACACGCACGCGCACACACATGCACACACACACACACACACTCTCAACCACCCACCCCACACACATGCTACAGGAGAGGCAAAATGAGGACTTTGCCCTTTCCAATAAGAAATCTGACACCAGTGATTTTTTTCCTTCCATCCCCAAATTTCTAACCTTGCAGTAGCCTAAAACTCCTGCTGAGCAGTTAGAAATAGAGTTTAGGCACCCCAAGAAAATGGGCAGGCAAAGTTACCAAAGAATGTGAACACAGAAAATATAAGAGTTCTAGATGTGAACTATTTCCATTGTTTCTGCAATGCTAGAAATTTGAGGACTGAAAGAAAAAATCATAGGGGGCAGAATTCTTATTTGGGGGCAATGTCCTTATTTTACCCCCAATAACTAGACCAATAACACACACACTTGCCTCCTCTCCTCTTCCTTTTTTTTTTTATTGATTATACAGAAAAAAAAGCAAAACAAAAAAGTAAAACACCATGTGATACACATAATAGTGAAACAAAGAAATTTCATCAAAAACAGGCTTGCATTATTATTTCTCTCTAATACCATTACAATCATAAACTTATTCAGCTTATTCTATATCATATTACTTGTATACTTTTGTTACCTATCTCTAAATCTCATTCTCATTATACTCATTATTATTATGATAATTTCATTCTTAATTCTATATTTTTCCCTTACATTTAATCTATTGCTATTACTAAATATAATCTTATTACTTAACATATCAAACTATCTCTAAAGGTAAACCCACTCCCCAAAGCCGATTATGTTTCAACTTACTTTTTTTTTGTTTTACAAAAAAATTAAACAACACAAATCCAATATAAACAATATCCCATATAATTAACAAAAAAAGTGAACAAACCCACCCCCCCGAGCCAACTTTTTATTTAACCCAGTTTCCAAAATTGCCCTTCTTCTTGTGAAAGGGTAGCTTTACCATCTCTTATCAAAGCTTTTTCCAAGAATATTTTCCAAATTTCTTCAAAATCATTCCCTTTTACAAGACCTTTCGTAAATCTAATTCTACAAGTTAATTTATCATTAATTGCAATTTTCCACACTTCTTTATACCATTCCTCTCTCCTCTCCTCTTCCTAAAAGGCAGTCACTCCCACTCAAAAAAAAGGTAGCTAGTTACCAAAATCTACTATATAATAAAGTCAATGTGAGTTTGTGAATTTGGCTGTTTGTCTGCGTCAGGCAGGCAAAGACCTCATATGATTGGCTGAGTGAGGTGAGAAGACCTCAAATAATTGACTGGCTGTGATTGGAAGGTTCTATGGAATCCTGGGGTTGGCAGTTCAGGGAGGGGCCTTTAGAATTCCCAGCCACAGAGCTCTTGGGCCTCAGGCTGGCTGTTATGGAGATGAGACCTACCACCAATAAGGATGCCAGAAAACATTTGGGAGACGTATGTGAGAAAAATTAAAGTAACAAACACAACACAGCTACAAGGTCTTCTTGCCTCACACAGTAGATTGTATGGGTTCCATATGTGAGGAATCTTAAAGTTGAAATTCAAAATAAAAAATGCTTCTAGAAAAATGTAATCCATTGCACTAATTCAACAGAAAAAAAAAATCAAGCCAGTACATCAATGTTGCCAGACAACACAGATTGGATTGGGGTGTTACTTCGGCCCAGGCCTACCCGGTGATAGCACTAGATATCTCTTTTTGATATCAAAACATTCGGCCTTCCTCTGCCACCCCGCTCCACGTGTTTGCGAGGCCTCCGGACAAGCACGTACACAGGCGCAGCCGGTAAATGTTGGACATTCCATTCTCCATCTAGGCAAGCAGAACAAAGCCACTCCGTTGCTTCAGGGGCCTCCCTGCAAACATCTTCTTGCTTAAGCGCGACACTAAACAAAGATGCCCGGCCACGAGCCGATAGTCTGACAATGCCAAGCTATTTGCATACTGGCTATATTACTGTTAAATCTGCGCTAAGCCCATCATGTTAAACTTGACCTTAGCCAAAGCTTTTGTCCCCCTCCAAACTTGCATTGTTCTCACTGAGCCTGGCATGGCCTGCAGTCACAATTCACCCTATATAACCCCCCGATTCCGATACCACCTCGGATCGCTCTGGACTTCCATCTCAATAATGGTCTGCATGTTTAGGAAGTATGGTCATGCAAATATGTTGATAGCCATAACACCTTTGCTGTACAACTAGAGCAGTATTCCTTGATAAATTGTAGAGAAGAGGCCAGTATGGAAACACCAACAGGCCTATATCAATTTGCTAAATGAGGCTACAAACAACATCCCATCAGTTAATTGAATAAATGGCTTTGGTGTATCTTTACTATCTGTCACAGTTGGATACAAGTAACCATCTGAGAAACACTCAGGTAACTCCAGAAAGTAAAAGGAAAGCAGTTGGAATAGATAGCATGAAGTTCATGCCCTCAGGGCTGAAGGTATTGTATATCTATGCAACCAAAGGAGAGCAGATCAAAGCAAACATGCTGCCTCCAGATCACTTCCTCTCAGCATCAGTTTCAGGACTTCATTAAGTATCAGTTTTCAAGATTACTGTGTTAGTATCTCATGGTTTCTTTCCTTCAGAACATGCACTGAAACATTTACTCAAACAGGTGGGTGGGGGTGTATTCTCTTGGCCCAGTTCTTCAGTTCCTATGAAATTCTGTCTCACTATATGACTTTAACAGCTAAGAAAAACATTTCTTTTAAATCAAATTTTACATGTTTATGATGCCAAACTCAGCAGTTTGAGTACAGGAAACAGTTCTTCTTCTATTTCTCCTTCTCTTTCATCTGCATACATTGAACATCAAGCTATTATTTGCTAGCACAGCTGAATTTTCTTCTTTTCTCATCCTGCCTCTAACCTTTCATGCCTTCCAAAGGCCCCGTTTGCCCAGTGTGAGAGCAGTTCCTGTATGGTGTGAACCTATCTCATCCAGGAGAGAGAAATAGGCATCCCTTCAAAAAATGTTGGACTGAATTCCCATCAGCCCCAGCCAGCATAAGGAATGGTGAAGAACAGCAGGGGAGATGTAGTCCAACATCTTCTAGACAACCACTATTGGAATATGTGGAAATTTGGAATGGGATGAATCCAGAATTTTCTGGATCTGAATCCCTGGAAGGTTCTGGGAAAATCTCATTAATCTCAAATCTTTCAAATCTTTTATTAAAAAAGGGTTTAAAAAGCAAGGGAAAGAAGGATAATCTTGGACAAGACATAATCTCTCAGCCTTTGCAAAAGCCTAGGCAAAGGCAAACCTCCCTCTGAAGAAATCTGGCCAGGACAATTATCATAGTTTTGCCTCAGGATCTCCCCAAATTGAAAATGACATGAAGGTCCTTTCTACACAGGCAGGAAAATGTGGATTAATCTCACATTTTCCTGCCTGTATAAACAGGGCTACATACTATAGTGGAGAGATAATCCAGGTCATAAATGGATTTTCTTTGTATAGCTCCTTCTGGCATCCTGAGGTTTGTTGTTTGATGATGCACCAGCACACTTTGGCAGAGAAAGCTGTGACACCTTGTAAAAACTACAAACTCTAGAGCTTTGTAAGGGAGCTATGCAAAGGAGTCTTTCAGCTGTCCTTGAAATCTCAAGAAGACTGTATCTTCCAGCCAATCAGGCCTTTGGCAGGCCCTGGAAGCGCCAAATTTTAAAAACAATATTTCCTTTCTGCTACATGTGGTTTGTCATATGGCTCATGAGAAACCATGACAGACATTTCACTTCTCATCCTATTCTAGCTATAGATTTATAACCAGGCACCGGTCTTGTGGAAGGAGGTACGCATGTGGCAATCTCTGGCTGAGATTGTGTGACATTGACATCTGTCTCACTGCTTCTGATAGGTGTCAGACCTTCTGACCCTAGCATTTATACATGCTATTGATTTTCAGCACAGAAAATAGTGCTGAACTTAAATATTAAATGTTCAATTTAAATATATTAGAATACAACCCCAGATCTATTTTCTGATATTGTTAGGAAAGGCCATTATGACTGCAAGAGAAAAACTCACCTACTTGCCATCTCCCCTTGTGTGTCTGGTTCCCCAGGTTTTCAGGCGTCCAGGTCTTCAACAAACTATTTGGTTGGTGAATTCAAAATATTTGGTTTACCTATTTTGGCGCAGGGATTCAGATTTGCAAATCTTGAATTCTTGTTGAGGATTTGGTTAGCCACCCCTAGTGGAAATGAAACAACTGAAGCTAAGCAGGGTCAGTCCTGGCTGGTACTTGGATGGGAGACTGACAACAAATTCCAGGGACTGTGGGCTATATTACAGAGGAAGGAACTGGCAAGACCACCTCTGAGTATCCCCTGCCTAGGAAAACCCTTTGAAATTGATGAGGGTCACCATAAGTTGATAAGCAACTTTGAAGGCACATATATACACACAACCGCATGTGCACTTCCCACCCTATTAGCTCCCACTCATAGAAATGCTTAACACACACTCCATAAAACCATAGAACATTACAGTAGAGGGAAGTCACATCCCCGTCACCCCAGATATAAGCTTGAAGATGAACCAAACTCTAGATTACCTAGACTGTCTCCTGTCATGCTGCATTTTGAAAGTTACAGATTCTATATTTGCCTCAACTCTTGTGTAAGTAGGTGGTATAAACCTTCCACATGACTCATATATTTAGGGAAATATGGTCAATTTCCTTGTTACATACCCCTGCATAAAAATTTCCTACCTTGTAACAAGCCAACATTTCAGAGGCTTGAAATTTGTTCTACAAAGACACATTGTAAAATTACAAAACCACAATCCTGTCAGACATTTTCTATTTATTCTTGCTCTTCCTCTCCCTCCTCTAACTTTATTATAATTTATTGTCATCACCAGCAGCAGCATCTTTATAATCTTTATTCAAATCCTGCCTATTTCCCCTACACTGAGACTCAATGCAACTTAGACATTAAAAAAATAACAATTAAAAACATACAAAAAGTCCACAGTAAAACAAAATTAAACTGTTAACCATATTGAAAACATACACTCAGAACAATACAGTTTAAAAACAATGCACTACTTTGATGCCTTTTGTTTAAAGCCTTCAATTCTAAAAGCCTTCTGAATAAAAATAAAGACCCTTTCCGCACCTTACCTTCTTCCAGCGCTGGGGTGCAGGGATCGCACAAGCAGCCTCTGGAGAGAGGCTCTCGCGTCCAGGGTCCTTCGGCTCCGCACGAGCTGCCTGTTTGCACAAGATCCCTGCCTCTTCCTTCCACAGCACAGCCTGGGAGTTTTCCAGGCTACGCTGGGGCAGGAAGCGCAACTGGCATGGCTCTGGAGGCTCCGCACGCCAGGTAAGTGCGTACGGGGCCCGGGAGCAATGCATGATTGGCTTCTAGCCGAAAATGAAAAGGTGCGTGATTGGTGCCTGCCCTACCCTGGAGCATCGTGCCATTGTGAGTGCATCATGGAGATGGCTCCTAACAATTGCGCGGTGCTCCAGGTGCCCTTTCACATGGAAAATGCCGTGAGAAAAGGGCCAAAGTCTTTGCCTGCTGATTGATGGAAGGACAGCAAGGAGGAGGCCATTTTAGCCTCCCTACGGAGAGCATTCCCAAGTCTAGGGGCAGCCACTGAGAAGGCCCTCTCTAGTGTTCCCATCAACCATGCCAGTAAGTGTGGTTGGAATGACAGAAGGGTGTCTCCTGAAGGTCTCAAGGTCTCGGTAAGCTCACATGGGTAGATATGGTCTGTCAGCCTGGACCTAAGCCATATGCAAGGCTATAGTACTTTAATTCAAGCAGGGGTGAGCAATTATCAAAGGTCTCAAGGACCACACACATCCATCAGATGACCCACCCCATCTCCAATTTATTTGAATCATTTCACTCAAAATGTCGCCACGTTCTTCCACTTTATGCTCCTTTTGGGTCTCCTCTGGGCTGTTTTAGGCTGAGAAAAGGCTGTTTTAGGCCCTGAATTTTCAAAATTAGGTCCTGATTTTTCAAAATCAGGAAGTGAACATCTCTTTTTCTGAAATAGAAGGGCCCTTTCACACTACACTTAACATTATGATTCCACTTTAATTGCCATGGCAACATCCTGTGGATTACGGGGATTTGTAGTTTAGGGATAGGCATTTGTAATTCTCAGACAGATAGGTCAACAAACCAGACTATAAATCACAGGACTCCATAGGATATAGCCATGGAAGTTAAAGTGGAGTCATAGTGCCATAACTGTGTAGTATGAAAGAGCCCCAGGGTGGATTTTGCACCATTTCCATTTCTTTGGTTTTTTTAAAAATATTTTCCCCAATCTGTGTGACCTGTGGGGAGTCCCAGGACAGAACAAGTCCCCCAGATTCAAAGCAGTTGCCCACCTTTGTCCTAGAAATAATGGATACCTGTGTAAACTCTTTACCAGATGAAATACCACATTCTTATAAACACAGCATGTTATCTTCTGCTCTCCTTCAGCTGCTTCAGTGTTATGCTTTCCACCAAAGCTTTCCAGGAGGAAGAGGAAGACAGACTTGCAGATGTGGATTTGTTTCCCTAAATATGCTGGCCAAAGTGAAATTTTTAAAAAGTTAATGTTTCAATGGGTATTTATAAAAATAAATCAGTCCAGACAATTTTGGTAAATAGGCATGGAATGCATCAGTTTATGTCAATCTGGCTTACTACAGAACTGTCAGATTGACAGCAGCTAAGAGTGAAACATAAAATCTTTCCCAGGCTGAATCTACACAAGGGCTGGATCCCAGCTTCATTGCATAGTATTCTGTCCTGGTTTGACCCCGTTACAAAACAAAAAGGAAATAAGGTCCGTGTGCTTATTGATGGTCAAATGTTTATTCCTTTAAAAAGCCCAACCCATTGTTTTTCATGTCAAAAGCATACATATGATTCAATACAAATCACTGGAGTTGCAGACACATTCTCCAAAAGGCTGAACCATTAAGTATTAAAAAGAACAGAATCAACCTTTTTTGTGTTATTTATACATATTTCCAAGAGTCATTAAAAAGAAGGAACCAATAATATGTACTGATATCAGTCACAAGAATGTCTGATGCACACTATCTGGGCAATTACTCAGCTTATTTACGATTTTATAACAAAGAAGGCCTTGTAAAGTCAAAGGCTTTCATGGCTGGAATACATAGGTTCTTGTGGGTTTTCTGGGCTTTGAAGCCGTGTTCTGTTAGTATTTTCTCCTGACGTTTCATCTGCATCTGTGACTGGCATCTTCAGAGGATCTGGTGGCATGGAAGTGAGACAAAATATATATACTTGTGTAGTCCCCAGGTGGGAGGAAGCAATGTTAAGTGGGCCTGTGTGATGGCCTATTGTTAAATGGAATATCTCCCAGGGTTGAGCTGTTAGTCAGGGGATATGCATAATAGCATGTTAAATACATTAACCATCTATTGTTATTATTTCTTTTAGAGGGACCTCCAGAGTCTGGGTGGTTTTGAAAGCATAGAAATTCTGGACCGTTCTGACAACTAGTATGTCAGACTACACAGAGAGGCCATTGAAATCCATAAACACATGGATAATTTCAACAGAAAAGAAGAAACTCAGAAAGTAAACAAAATTTGGCTACCAGTACTGAAGAACACTAAAATCAAGACTCAAAATATGCCAATGAACACCACCCAGACTCTGGAGGTCCCTCTACAAGAAACAATACAATAGATGGCTAATGTACTTAACGCACTGTTATGTATATCCCCTGACTAACAACTCAACCCTGGGGCATATTCCATTTAACAATATGACATCACACAGACCCACTTAACATATGCAAATTGCTTCCTCCCACCCAGGGACTATACAAGTATATATACTCTGTCTCACTTCCATGCCACCAGATCCTCTGAAGATGCCAGCCACAGATGCAGGCAAAACATCAGGAGAAAATACTAATAGAACACGGCCTCAAAGCCCAAAAAAACCACAACAACCTAAAGAAGACCTTTCTTTCATGTAGGCTGAAATGTGTTGGGCTTTTCAAATGAATATACAATTGACCATCTATTGGCACACAGAGTTTGTTTCCTTTTTGTTTCCTGCCTATATACATGCTTTTCAGTATTCTCTTCACTTTCAAACCCTTTACTGCCACAAATATCTGTTTTAAACCACACAAGACTCCCATCATTTAGTCACATCAATACAAGGTGGTGTTTCTACCATGTGCAAGTGTCCCCTATATTGCTTTTCTGTCTGGTCACATAACCATAGTGGCTGTAGAGTAGAATTTTTCCTCAAATGCATGCACATCTTCTCATAATCAAATAAACTTTCTGTTTTCTCATTGCTCTGACCACCCATTTGGACTCCCATTGGATTGGGTGCATACCTGAGTGGTTACCTCAGCCCATACATGTGTTGCTTCCACCTCCTCTAATTTGCTGCCTCATTTTTAAAATTCCTAGGAAAGTGGATCTAGGATTGATGGCCTATGACACACTCTTATAAGTCCTACTGGATGCAATGCTTACTCACAGGAAAGTGCTTTAAGTGCTTGTTCCATGAACCTTCCCCATCACCCTACTCAAAAGGACATCTCAAAGCAATCAAAGATTCAAAGCTCAAGGATTCAAAGCTTTATGTATGTCCAGAGTACAGAGAGACAAAGAGACCCTTTTTGCACCTTACCTTTTCGGGGTGCTGGGGTGCGGGGCTCATGCAAGCAGCCTCCGGAGAGAGGTTCTAGTGTCCGGGGTCTTTTGGCTCCGCACGAGCTTCCTGCTTGCGTGAGAGCCCCACCTCTTCCTTTCACAGTGCAGCCTGGGACCTTCTCAGCCTGAACTGGACAGGAAGCATGACTGGACCATCTCCAGAGGCTCCACATACCAGGTAAGTGCGCACGGGGCCCCAGAACAATGTGCGGCCATGCAACATTTTTGGCTTCAAGATGAAAATGAAAAAATGCATGTGTGGCCTGCATCAGGCCCTTGAGCGTCGTGCAAATGTGAGTGCGTTGTGTAGACTGCTCCTCACGTGTGCATGACACTTAAGGGGCCCTTTCGCATTGGAAATGCTGTGTGAAAAGGGCCAGAGAAGGACACTACCTTTCCAGCCCTTTGTAGGTGAGTGAAAGTCCAGATAACACATCTCCATTAACTGCATACCACCCACCCAGCAACAGGTCACCATCCATCAACCACCCCCTACCTCCACCCCTGATTCTACTTTGATCCTAATTCGATCAAAGTTTTTAAAAAAACAGTCTTTCCCGAAACAGCAGAGTAAACTGAATGTTTTCATGTCAGAACCAGTAGAATGTCGTATGTTCCAACAGGACTGAGATCAAGGTGAGGATGCACTATTTCACCTGTGACATTCTTGGATCAGGGATGCAAAGGAGTGGACTGAACACAAACACATCTACTATTGAGCTATATAGCTCTTGCCACAAATCTTGTGACTTGAAAAAATAAAATAATACAGCAAGCAATGCACTCACCAACAAGCGTATGTACTCATATTTAATTTTTTCAACAGTCCTTCAGTATACATAGCTTTTCCGTGATCTATGATAGAAGAGGATCAGTTCACTGTGGTAATTTTTTTTATTTTTTCTTTATTTTTTTTCCTCTCTGCTTTACACTTGTTGCTAATGCAATTAATGGAAAAGAAAAGGGAGGGTAAGGAAAGTGTGGAGTGGGGGGAGCAGACAGGATCTGTGATTGTGTTTAATTGGGTTTCCACACAGCAGGATTTATATTTCCCAAGGCTAGTGTTACGTGTCTTACAGTAACAGACTTTCCTTTGTGGATCTCTTTTTCAGAGCTGCCAAGAAACGTTTGTCCCCTGGCAAGCAGCCAGCTGAGATATTAGGCCCATTGTAAGAGGTTGCTCTCTAATGCAGTTGCTTGCTTAGGTGGAGAGGAAAATTGAAAGGTGTTCTCCCAGCACAGTTTGGGGCAAATATTAGTGTATGCTTCCCTGACCTTATTACAAGTTTGCATAGCAGGCTTTGATTAGGGAGAGGATGTGTCCAAGGTGGCCATGAAAGCCAAAGATGCTTGGAAGATGGTGTCATCAACAGGCACACTCAAACAAGAAGAGGGAAGAAAGAATTTCAAATCTTGTTGTTATTGTTATGTTGTTACTACGTTGTCGAGTTGACTCTGACTTAGGAACACCCTATCCTAGGGTTTTATTGGCAGAGAAAGTTTCTCATTGCCCTGTTCAGAGAAGATTTGCCATTGCTTTCCCACAGAAGTTGAACGAGTGTGAGCTGTCCAAGACCACCAAATGGATTTCCATGGCTGAGTGAGGATTTGAATCTTGCTATCCTGAAATCCTAGTCCAACACTCAAACCACTATAACATGCTGCCTCTTTAAAGATTTGTCAGATCTACTACTAAAAAGAAAAAAAAATAACACAAAACGTTGCCAAATTCGTAATTCTTTTAAAAGAATGCAGCTTATCATATACAAAAAAAAAAAAAGACAAGATACTATATGGAACAAGAATGGAGAAAGACAGAAAATCACGTGTGATGTTAATTGTAGGCACAAACAGGTATAAGGCAAAATAGAAACATATACTTGCACCAAGAAGGAATTGTGCAGCTCTCCAGATGTTGCTGAACAGCAGTTCCCAGCTTCCTAGACACAATGCTAAATGCTGATGAATACCGGGAGCTGAAGTTCAATAACATCAGGAGGGCTCCACATTTTCCATCCCAGATAGTGGTATGTTTCTGTTTTGCTTTATTGTTTATGTTTTGTGCCTTCAAGCCATTTCCAACTTATGTGGACCCTAAGATGAAGCTGTCATATTATTTTTCATATGTAACACATAAATGTTGAAATGGAGCTATAATGCCTTTCCAACCAGTCAATCATGCAAACCTACCTTCTTTTCACATAACACAAATGACATCCATATACAATTTGACATTTTGTAGATTAAAACCAGGACACGTGTAGCCAAACAGCATCAGAGTGTGGTCAAAACGGCAAAAGTTATTAATGAGGAAGAATACACAGGCTAGGAGAGGCTGCAACAGAGTCCTTTTGCCTGGGCCTACCGGAAAAGGTATGACCCTGCTGCCTCCCCCCTTTCTCCCTGCGAAGCCAATTGACTGCAAACTACTTTTGCACTTTGAACTCAGTTTGCAGCAACTGAAGCTGAGGACAAAGGAGAAAAGTGGGAGGAGAGAAAAACTGGGATATATTAAAAGCAGCTGGAAAAGTAGGATGACAAAGGATTAACTGGGACTGTCCCTGCCAAACTGGAGCAGTTGGAGGGAATGCACTCAGCATGTTTACAATGGGGAAAAAACGATTGCACAGGCCCACTCAGAGATGGAGGTACTTTTTCCAACAGTAAGAATCAACCATGAACTCATCATTGTTTTCAAGTTTTTAAGCAGAGTTGGGCATCTTTTGATCCTCCCATCAAATCTAGCCAGCATAGTCAATGGGGAATCTGCTGTCCAACATCTGGAGGACCACATGCCATGCACCCCTGTTTTACAACATGGTTGCATATATCTACATCTGCTATTAACATGAATGGAAGTAGTAGTTGTGAACTGGACCGTAGTCTCCAAACAGCAACCATACTCTCCAAAGTGCCCATCTGTTAATGTTCTCTTGCAAAGATAAAAAAATAAGTTAATAAGCCTTCCAGTTGTACACAAAGCCAACTCCAGGGTCCTTTTCGCATGGCATTTTCCATGTGAAAGAAAGTCTGGAGCATCATGCGATAGTGAGGAGCGATCCGCATGACACACTCACAATCGCGTGACACTCAGGGGCCAGCAGGTGCCGATCGGGCATCTTTTCATTTTTGGCTAGAAGCTGAGAATGGTGCACGATCGCGCATTGCTCCCGGGCTCCACGTGCGCTTACCTGGCATGCGGAGCCTCCGGAGCTGTACCGGTCATGCTTCCTGCCCCAGTGCAGCCTGGGAAATTCACAGGCTGTGCTGCGGAAGGAAGAGTCGGGGCTCTCGCATGAGCAAGCAGCTCATACAGAGCCGAAGGACCCCAGATGTGAGAGCCCCACACCCAAGCTCCAGAAGATGGTAAGGTGCGGAAAGGGCCCAGGTTTGAGGCTTTCTCCAACGGACTACCATTTAGTGGTTTCTCCTGACAGGCATGAACATCTCTTTGACATGAGTACCTCAGTGTACTCGACAGAAAAAAAGAATGATGATGTTTTGAGTCTCCCTTATTGGCTATAACTACAAAAACAAAATGGTTGCTCTGTTCAATGTGCTGGTGTATTACACTGACTTAACATACAGTGGCTTCCAAGGGATTTACATGTATCTGAATGCAGCTGCCACTTTCTGCATTGCAAAGGGTTCAAAACAGACTCATCTTCAACTATGACAACTGTAGTTATATGGGATTAGCTGTAATTTCATTTCTACTTCATATTTGAATATATTCCATTAGAACAGGAAGATTATGAATGACATCCTGTCCAGATACTAGAATAAGCAGAGTAAGTAATTAAAAGCACAATTTTTCTAGCTCAAACAAGAACATTTTATATGAAGTATTAAATGTGTTTGAATTATTTTATAAATGTATTCATTACCTTAGAAGAGCCTACACCAACTTTTCAGCTGCTAGGATTATACAGTAACTTACTTGTTTCTTTACCAAGAAAAGGATAGCACAAAAAGAAGGTTGTGAGCAAGGAACAAAGAGGACTACTAACAGATTTGTCAAAAAAAGAGTGGAAAAATCATCCCCCGCCCCCCCAAACAAAGAGGGCACAGATTTATGTAACATTTGCATATATTAGTATACTAGCATATTCACCCAGCATTGCCTGGGATTTTATTTTCTTGAAGGTAATACTTGCTAGAAATACCTTAGGAACTACCTTACCTTACCTTAGGAGTTAGATGTAGTTAAAATACACAGATTTGAGATCCTGTGTCTCTAATTCTCCGATCTGTCTTGTCTAGTATATGCAACTTTTCCCCATATTCCCCAATCCAATCTGTATTCAAAGTTATTAACATACAGAGTTTGGGTTCCTGAGGGAATACACTGCCCTCCTTCATGCTGCTGGGCCTTGTCTCCATAACAACCAGCCTGAGCTCTCTGACTGAGAATTCTAAAGGCCCCTCCCTGAACTGCCAACCCCAAGATTCCATAGAATCTTCAGAGCTAGCCAAATTTATGAGGTCTTCTTGTCTGACACAGCCAATCATATGAAGTCTTCGCCTGCCTGACACAAACAAATTCACAAACAGACACACTTTGACCCTTTTCATGTGGGGTTAAAAAAACGGTGTAGATCGACCTCCACGGAGGCCGTCTACACCGTTACGTGAATTGGGGTGGATTACTCACGAGTAAATCCACACGCCAATCCGCGGTCGGGTGCCCGCAAGTGGCAGCACCGCGTGCTTTTGAAAAACCACATTTTATGTGGTTTTTCAAAGACACGGGGCATCCTGCCCCCTCCAGCCCCGTCGCAGCGCCTGTATGGATTTACGGACGCACGAAAGGGCGTCCCTGCAGACCGGGCAGGGGGCGGGATTTCCGGCTGATGAGCTTCTCCAATTGGTGGAGAGGTTCCGCCAGTCATAATCTGCCATTTTGGGCACTGCCGGGCGCCAAGGATGCCGAGGGATGCTGCTGCATATAGAGCAGCGAAATGCGCTGCTCCGCGCGGCGACAGAACAAGGTAAGCCCTGTTTTGGCATGGCTTGCCCCATTCCGCTGCCCACGTGTGAAAAGGGCCTTTGACTTTTATATAGTAGAAAAGTATATATGTAAATTTAGAAACAATGCCTATAATTACAGTCAGCCCCTCCACATTTGCGGGTTTCACTTTTGTGGATTTGATTATTCACGGATTATTTGCTGTCGCCTCTGCTGCCGCCTCCCTATGCCATTTTTAATAGGGACTGCAAACCTTGTGAGACTGAGAAACTGCAAACGAGACTTGTAAGTTCTATTTAAGAAATGGTGTGGGGCAGCAGTAGAGGCGGCAATAAGCTCCACCAGCCACCCACTTCTGCCTTCCGAAGGAACCCTGATGCCTCAAAGGAAACCGTGGTGGCTTGAATATGGCCATCATACTTTTGTGTGTGTGTGTTAAATATGGTTTGGGAGGGCCTAGAGTTATTCACAGTTTTTCCACTTTCATGGGGGTCCTCTGCCCCTAACCCTAGTGAATGTGGAGGAAGGACTGTATAGTACTTCTCAGCTTAGCAGGGAACACCATGTTAAGTGACTTGTGTTCCCTGCTCTGTCTATTATCCATGTGGAATTTCCTGATGTGGAACTTATGGCCTCTGCCCTTTCTTCTTACAATTATCTTTAAATTGGGGTTGTACTGGACAGTATAGACTGTTATAGGACACATGGACACCCTAGGAAATGCTAACATCTTGCAGCATGAATTCTTGACTGGTGATGATATTCTATATACAAAGATGGGAGACTGATTGTCAAGGAGGAATGGTTCTAAAACTCCATTAAGACTTGAGTTTCAGCCCCAGAATTTGGGAACAGTCCACTGGAGGGATGGAAGACTGAAATTCAGCCTTTTCAATTAAAGAGCTTAAAATAACTCCTTTCCAGTCTCATCTAAATGTAACTGAAGCAATAAGGATGGGAAGCCTTCTAATTAGGTGGAGAAAGGCAGCAATGCATGTTGATACACCAACTTTCCTTAAGCTATCCAAGTCGGTGTCTATATGTATGTCTCAACCCCTTATGAATCCCCTTAGGCAGGAATGTACACGTAACAGAGTTTTCTCTGGAAGGTACATGTTGCAGCGCTTCAACTGTGGTACCCAAGGAAATCACACTGGCTCCATCTCTTTTGAGTTTCCAGTGGGCAGGCAAAACAGTGCTGTTCTACATGGCCTTTAATGTTTGAAATTGATTTAACTGTTTTAAAATCGTATTTTAGGACTGTTTTGACACTGTTTTTAAAAGTTTTTAAAGCATATTTTAATTTCGTTTAACAATGTTTTCTCTTTGAGCTGTTTTAATTGCTTTTATTTATTCATCACCTTGGGAGCCCTTGTGGTCTGGGAGGTGATACAGAAATATTAGATCCACTGATGAAGAAAAGTAGAATATTCATCTTTAAAATACAGAATAGAAATGAAAAGGAGAGAGAGGGGAAGCAGTGTATGTGGAAGAGAGATTGACAAGAGAGAGATCTTTTAAAGTGCTTACAACTACTACGAGCTATCAGAACCTTTTGGGTGGAGAAAGCTTCATAAAGGTAAACCTGAGGATGTGCAACAAAAATGATAAACTTTCCTTTTATCTTGGCAAGAGTAAGTGATTTATGGTAAACTCTAATGTACTGATGTGCCACACACAATTTGTCACAGATGAAGAGCTTGAACCACTTTCATGTAAACAAATCACAGCTTTTCTTCCTAGACTTGCTAAAAGGCTGTTTGACACCCTTTGTAAGTGGCAGAGAATCACAGTAGATCCCTTTTCTAGTTAATCTCACAGCGGGCTTCCCACTGATCCATTATACATTGGCTTCAACTTTGAAGACTCAATTTTTTCCTGTTCACTTAATTGACACCATCTGAGACTCAACCCCTTAGGTAAACAAAGCCTACAATAAATCCTAAACATATTTTAACTAGCCACATAAAAACAGGCACTGGAGAAAGGAGGCAACCACAGATATCCACAGGTTATAATAAAGGGTCTTCTTACTCTGACAGCTCTTATATTTGAATATTTTCAGTGGAACGCTGGACCTACATTAATAAACTGAGGTGGAATTTTAATGGACTGCAAAAGTCATATGACCAACAGAAATCCAGAGTTAACAAAACCTATTACTTTAAGTGATGAATACAGACTGGATTGAAGAAAAGACATGATTATAAATTTGCTTTACACTCACTGTCCTTGTTATTTGCAGCAAGAGTGAACTTCATGAACCAGAGCAGAGATACCTAAAGAGCAAATCCTTGTAATTCACAGTTCTAATGAAATTATCCAAGTGACAGCCCATCTGTGACTAAGGCTGCAATACTATGCACAATTGCTTCACAGTAAATTTTGTTGACTCACTGGGACTGACTTAAAAATACTTTGCACTTCCATACCACCTCTGAATTAAAGACAGGGGCTTTTGAAAAATCTATCTCCATTACTTCCTCTTTTCTCTATCTAGTTGTTCCTGCACATAGGATTTTTTTGGGGGGGGGGTGATGAAAAGGAAAAATAATCTCTTTTTGGAAAAGGAATATGTGTACATTTGCATCCAGGTCCATCATATTATTTTAGCACCTGCATGCCCTCTGCTCCCAGCAGTGAAAATACCATAATGAAACCAATCAGTTAACAATTTGTTGGCTTTTCATGACACCCAAAATCAACAAGTCAGCTGGTTAATTTTATTGAATAGCTTTTTCTGGAAATTCCTTTGTAAATATTGCTTCCCCCTATCTTGGAAGATTCATCTTCCCTCATTTTTGAATCTCAATGCAGATTAGGAGTTGGACAAGTAAATACCCCCATGTTTTATAATGTTTGTATTTGTATACATGGAAAAGTCTATTTCTTAAGCTGTCATTGTAACAAACAACATTATGTTATCTAATGGTTGACACTTCTGGACTAGGTGCGTTTGAGTACACTGCTACTCAAAGTAGTGGTCCCTGGACTAGTTCCAATCCGTGCGCTATTGGCTGTTAGTTCCTGGGGAGTTTCCAGGAAAGAAAGAAACCATTGTTGATGATGACTACAAATATGGTGCAGGTCCCTGGAATATTATGGGGTAGAAGGAATTGTCAGTCCCAGATAGCTGCAGCCAGTATACCAGTGAAAGTGGGTGAATAGCCAATGCTGATCTCCATAGCTCATGTTAAGCAAGTTTTTCTCCCAAAATTTTAAAGTGCATTATTTTTAAATGTGACATAGTAAATTGCTTCTGGAGCCATGATATTTTAAAGGAGGAGTGTGCCTGATCTTATGCAGCCCTTGGCTAGATTTCAAAAGCCCCATGCAGATGATTGATTTGGGTCTGAAGAAACAATCTGTCCCTTCCCTGGCAGCCTTCTAGGTGGAGAGAAACATAGAAAGACGAGTGGGACACAGAATGAAAACACACACACAGAGGGAGAGAGAGAGAAGACAAACTAGGCTTATCTACACCTACTTCTGGCTTAATTCCTGACCATTGCTAAATTCAGCCTTCCACAGCACCATCATGCAGTTTCAAGGGATAAAATAAAATCTATTCTGGTTTAAAGGAGCAGCAACAACATTCCTTTTGAGCAGCTTTACTCAGGCAAATGTGCTTCTGAGCACACCAAAACTGCACCAGGAACTTTCATGTCACTTCCAAAATTCCTGCTTCTCTTTCTGAACTCCAAAATCTGGGCAGTAATATGGTTGCAGGAATATTCTGCAATGCTATTTTGATTGAAAGCATAGATCCGTTTTTATAGATAGATAAATAGACAGACAGATAAGATCTAGTGTGAAGAAAGAAACAAGATAGAAATTCAGCAAAGATAGGCTCTGATCTATAAAGAACTACAGCTAGGTAAGGAGAGTATGGTCAGACAGAAGACTGGAGGAAGGACCAAGAGGATAGCCATGACTGGATGTTGAGTCTTCAGTTTTTACCTCTTCAATGGAGTCTTCAAAGAGCATAGAACAAAACCCAAATATCTAAAATACCCAATATCTTTATTGGGCCAACTGAAAATTGAAAAATACATCATGCAGCTTTTGAAGTTTCACAGGCTTCTTAATCTGGTAAATAATTCTTCCCCCACTGAAAGCAATGGAGGTAAATTAAAAATAAAACAAAAAACCAATCACAAGACACAGTGGGGATGGACAAGTGACTAGTAAGTCTCCCCCAACTTCCCACTCCTGTGGCCACAAAGACTTTGGAAGCTGGTCAAGCTGAAGCTGCACTTAAGATTCCTCTGCTAAAACTTCAGCATGGTCCTGGCCATGCTAGCTGGGGGATTATGGGAAATATAGTACAAAAATTAATGCTTCCCTCCCCCCCAAGCTCTGGAACTGGGTCAACTGTGCTAATATGACAGAACACTCCATCTTTTCAGCAGTCTGGCTCAAGGAACATACCCTCTTCCTCTATTTCCCACAGTCTCTTACACTCTCAGAATAACGTTTTAAACCCTCTGGTTATTGTGTAAGCAAAGCTTCTTTCCAAAAGTGAGCAATGGCTCAAGCACAAAGAAAGTACAGAAAATGTTTTCTCTATTGTATGCTTGTCTGTCTCTGGACAGAAAGCTGGTGGAGAGATGTCACTACTTATTGTTTCTAGTCCCCTGAGAGGCAACTCATGTCACCCAACTAGGGAGTGTTTTACTCTCTACCTATCACTATTGTCACAATGATATGGTTAGTGGCTTCCTCTCACGAGTCAGGACAGCATCATAAAAGAGGAAAGGAGATTGCATTCCTTGCTTTGACCAAATTCATCATGTTGGCTTGACCTCATCAAATGTTAAAGCGTTGGAAGACCATTGACTAATAGCCAAGCATATCTTCTGGAAAATATAATGACTTGCATAACACAAGCTTGCATTGTCTGTGATCTCTGGTTTTAAGGCGTCTGTTATGCATTTCATAGTCCATATGTATTAAGAATTACACTCCACTGAGTTTTAAAAAAAATGCCTCCCATCCATTTTACCTGCCTCCACTTCCCTTCCACTTGTCCATCAGCTAGGCAAAGAGCTTTCCACTTCAATTCCAATCACCTAAATGCAACGGTAGCCTACCCAGGAAGTCTATTTAGGATGGAGAATCATATGGCGTGGCTTGATTTTAATTATACAAAATCCTGCTCTCCACAGGAAGAGAAGCTTGATTCTGAAGGAGTCTCTCAGCATATTAGCTGTTAGTAGAATGGCTCTACATACTCCTGTACTATTGTTCAATGTATTTTAGAAGTTGAAAGTGCACTACATACCTAATTTTTCAAAAGCAACCCATGATTTTGGAAGCTCAATAGGAGAGAGATATTAAAAGGTAGTTTTCCTAAAGTACAGGGATCCATCTTCAGCAAAAACAAAAAAAGGGAAAACAAAGAACGTTTTCTCTTAGTAGCTGGGTTTAGACACTACCCACCTCCCACCCTGAAAGAGGCTGATACTAGGCAGTCGAGCATACTTCAGAAGATTTATATTCTGCAAATTACATAGTTACATAGCACTCTTGAGAAGCTACACAGCTCTTTCAATATGCTTTTAGCAACTACTGATTTTCATCAGATATATTTTAAAGTATTATGCTTATTTTCTTTCCTTTTTCCCTTTCAAAATGTTATTTCTGTTCTATAAAGGCCCTAATTTTGTTTCATCTCCCAATAGGGATGATTCATTTTCTTGACACACTCTTTAAAAACCTCATTTTCAGTTTAATTTCATTGACTGAATTCTTTTGCCACAAACTGCTTTGAGAACACATGCACATCCACTGCTGTGAAGGAGAAGAGTTTGCTAGTGGAGTGTTGTTCCCACAGCATACCTTTGAGAAATATATAAGGCTCTCTGACTTCAAGCAGTTATACAGTATGACAGGTTCTAGTCCTACAAAGTCCTCTTTGCATCTGCGTAGCAATTAACAAGAAGACTTACATCTTAAATTTTGCTTCATGTTCTGAGTATTACAATTCAATTTAACCAAAGCTCCTGACTTGCCACGACCAGCAAGATATTTCCTTTGGCCTCTGCACAAAGCATCATAGTTTTATAACAAAAAAAAAAGTAACATTCTTGACTAGATCCATAAGAAGCCAAGTGACCGATAGACATGCTTCACTGCAGTCAACAGCAGGTTTATGGACATTCTGTAAATGTCAGACTAAGCCTTTTTTAATAATAAAAAAGACACTATAATACTGTTTCCTTGTAACCAGGACAGAAAATCATTTGGTAAAAGTAAAAACATTTATTGGTTTTGACATTAAAAAAAATCCACACTGTGAAGTAGAGATGCTGTACTCCAAATACTGGAAGAAATATGAAGTCTCAAGGGTTATGTTCAGTAACTCTTGGTTCAAAAGCAGATGCAGCAGGTGCATTATTTAAGAGCTTGTCAAAGATGATCTTCTACAGCACATTTCTTCAAGCTTCATCTCTCCCAGTTAATGTGAAGGGGGTGCACTGTGGAAAATGTGGGACTGACTTAGTCACCATTCTGTCCCCAATGCTTCATTTCATTATGGTTTGGCTGCTGTTCCAAACCATATTACATAACCAGCAATAAATTGTCAGTCCCCTAGAATCTTAGTGTATAAGACCTTCGACCCCTAAGAACCCACAACTTCCAAAGTGACTCTCATCATATTTTGCATACAGCAGTTAGTTACTTAATATACTGTAATATACAGCATTCAAGGCATGTCAACCAGAATCAGTTTCTGTCAGTTACCTGTGCTAGCAGAATTCTATTTTCGACTTACATCATTTTTCAAAGCACACAAAACACTTGTCAGAAGATGTACAGGGCACCTCAGATAAGGATATATTTGAGTAAATAAGTGATCACTATATCTGATATTTAATCAGAAAGAAAAAAAGGCAAGGCATATTGCTAAGGAAAGTGCATCTGGAATAACAGTGGCAAGAAAGTTTAGGACAAAACAATTTGAAGGATGGCTTTATAGTCAAGGCTTTAATTTCAGCTATCTTTAACTGATAGCATCAGCAGGACAAGATAAGGACCAAGTTTCAAACATCATTTCACTGAGGGCTGATTAGTGCAACCCTGAAGTGTGCTGTAGGCTGGCTTTTCACTATTCTGATTACAAGCTTAGGTTCAAGTGGCCAAGTGCACAGGAACCACAAAACTCATGTGCAAATGATTGTTTCACTTTAACAGGACTGAATGTATATTCCCTTTACCTCAAATGTGTTTCAGTCTAGCTAGAAGTGGATAATATGAGACCCCCCAAACCCACCCAGTTATTTTTCTTTTTCTCTAAAACAAAGATAAACATGCTCCCTGAAACATCCAGGAAATGTGATTTACCTTCAAAACAGAAAAGGGTGACCAAGAATGCTCAATGTTCTAGAGGCCAAACCTTATGAAGAATGACAGAGGGAAGTGAGTATGTTTAGCCTGGAGAAGAGAAGACTGACTATCTGAGGGAATGTTGTGTGAAAAATGAAGAAAGCTTTTTTTTTTCCTGCTCCAAGAGAAAAATGGAAAGTTAGCATGCATTTATCTATACAATTAACTTTTTACTGGTTTTACTGTCATGACTTTTTGGAAATCTATGACAAACTCCCACAACTATAATTTGGTAATTCTTCAGAATTTTCTATCAGACACTACTACTTCCTCTTAGAAAAACTATGAATTTCCAGGTTTTTTTTTTTTTAAGGGAAGAGGAAACTATAATTTCCAGAAAACATATTCAGGGGTTAGCTGTTGTTGGCCATGAAGCAAAATATAGCAAAATCCAAAATCCATAGAACAGTGATACTTTTATTGGGCCAAATAAAAAGAAAAAAATACTTCATGCAGGCTTTCAAAGATTCACTGACTCCTTCATCAGGCAAAGATGTTAAAAATCATACAGAAGAAAAACAATGTTAGAGTCACAGGCCTACATTTTGTCTCAGATGTTAACTTCTGTTGTAAGTTCAGATCGTCTGGATATCCCTCCAAAGAATTCTGGCACAGAATTCCATGTCCCTCACAAAACTACAAATCCCAGGATTCTATAGCATTAAACTATTGTGTATATGTGGTAAATATGTGGTATAGATACCCTGAAAAAGGATGTGTATATGGGCCTGGAGAGTTGAAACTGAAATTTTACTTAGTGCCAATGCCCATGAAGGTGTGAAAAACCTTACTGAATCCCAGCAATGTTTCTGTTAATGAACTAGTTGAGAAAACAGACACTTAGATGGATGGGAAGTGCCTTTCAACACAAACAATATTTGTCATGTACTTTCAAAAAAGCTTTTACTTCCAACAGCTGGTCTCATTTTGCAATACACAAGAGCAAGGACAAAATAATGATTAAAAAACCACTTCTTACAAGTTACTTATGTTTAATGCTTAAAAGTCTGAATGCACAAACAATAATCTACCATTATAGAAGTACTTGTGGTCAATACAATGCATTAGAACTATGTACAATGACACAGTTTAGTATCAAAATCTTTCTACACTGTAGAGTATTACGAAACTGTTAATGACATCAAACACTGAGCACTTAACACAATTCTTTTTTTCTTTTTCTGTTTTTGCTACCACATTTGGAACTTCAATGAACAGTCCATTTCAACTTGCAGCATTAACCCATTTCTAGTAAGAAATTAAGTAATTTTCTACTTATACAATAAAGGTTTATCTACACAGTTCTTTTGATTTGATCCATAGCAGCAAAGGCACTGTACATCAGCAGATCCACAGACTTAAAGATTTTTTTTAAAGCATTCAAAAAAAAATATGTCACAGGTCATAGTTTAACAGCAACAACAACAACATAAAAAGATAACACAATGTTTCTGGCACAATGGCTCAGCCTGCGTCCATTTCAGGGACGTTCAACTAAGACTTGGATAGAACTGGCAGTAAATAAAGCAAGTCCTTCTCCCGAGTGAAAATCCATTCTCTTCCGCACTTCAGAATGAGTGCTCTTCTAAATCCTACCTCTGAGGTCCTCGCTTTTATGTAGTTTGTACACTTGTAGGAATCTATTCCCTTCTTAGTGCCATTTCCAATGAATGTATCAAATATTTTTCTGTAATCTTTGTAACTGCAAAATTGCCCAAAGACGCACATCTCCTTTTTCAAAGAAATGTGGCAAAAATGTCCAGGAGGGATGAAGGTGATTCTTTGAGAAACGTTACTGTACTTTTCTCTGAAAGACACAAAACAGGAGTGATTTTTTTAAAAAAAGTTCCTCAGCAATGCACTATACTTATATGTTTCAGAAAGCATAATATTATACACAGCAATGTTTACAAAACACTGCAAAATGGCAGATTACTATAGGTAGTAACAACATTCTTATTTTTGGCATATATTTGACAACTTCTTCAACCAAGCTCGCCACCAACACGTACAGAATTACTGACCTTGCCTCAGTAGCTTCTATCAAAAACGGATCATTGCCTTTTAACAATGATTACTTATTATTTGCAGAACAGAAAAACTGAATGGAACATACATTTGAAATCAGATGCTGTTGATAATATTGTATAATATACTTACTTGATTACTAGATTTAATTTTCCTAAATTTCTATTCAGCATGTCTCTTCAGTTATAGGACATCAAGACAAACCAGGGAAACCTAGGTGATTGACTATCTAGGTTAAAATAATGTATGTTCATATAGGCTGTCTTTGGACAAAACATTAAACTACATTTTTAGAGCTATGGGAATGAACCATGGACTTGGCTGTTCCTATTTGATGCAGTCACAAGGAGACTGAACATGTTCACTTTTGTTTTCAACTAAACAGTAATTTCACTGGAACTAGAACTGTGGTTAAACTGATTTAGGATAGCCTTCTTTAATCTGAGTTCCTTCAGAATGTTTTGGTCTGTGACTTCTATAATCTTGGACCACTGACCTTGCTAACTATGATTGGTAAGAGTTCTAGTCCAAAACATGGGATAAAACCAGGGGTTCGGGAAGAATAGTTTAGGGAAATAAATCAGGACTGTAAACCATGATACAAACCTGGCATTTATCCTCAAGCCAAAATGATCACTAACATCAGTTTGATGGCTTTAGGTACAAATGCAGCTCCTGATCTTTTACAAGTTAGAATAAGGAAAGAGGGGGGAGTACAAACCCTTAAGCTAATGTCTTCAACTTTAGATCTTAGCTATTATGTCTTATGTGTGCATTAGGCTATAGACTGGGAAATGGGACTTAGGCCATTCTTTAGCTTTAAATAAGCTTTAAATAGCTTTAAATAATTTTACTGGAGCCCTGGTGGCGCAGTGGTTAAATGCCAGTACTGCAAGCCACAAGGTTGTGAGTTCGATCCTGCCCGGCTCCAAGGTTGACTCAGCCTTCCATCCTTTCGCAGGTCGGTAAAATGAATACCCGGCTTGTTGGGGGCATGTATAGAAATGTTTCGAAATACATGCTATTTGTAAGTTGTTCACTGCCTCGATCCATATGGAGAGGCGGGATACAAATAAATAAATAAAATAAAAATAAATAAAGTAGTCCTTTCAAATATTGTGACTACCTGTGGCTGCCTGTCAAGCCTAAAGTTAGGACAGGGAGCCTGATCAGTGATGTAGGCCACATCCTGATCAGGTATTATTGCATGCCTTCAAGTTGTTTCTGATTTATGGCAATGCTAAGGTGAAGCCATCATAGGGTTTTCTTGGCAAGATTTGTTCAGAGGAGGTCCATCATGGCCTTCCTCTGAGGCTGAGAGAGTGTGACTTGCCCAAGTGGGGTTCCATGGCCAAGTAGGGATTCGAAACCTGGTCTTCCAGAGTACTGGTCCAACAATCAAACCACTACACTTGTCCTGTTCATACATCATGTTTATCTTCAAAATTCCAAGGTGTTCATTTGAACTGTATCACTACTCTTTATACTAGCTTTGGCCCTTTCCACACGCGGGCAGGGAAACGGGGAAAGCCACGCTAAAACGTGGGCTTACCTCGTTCTGTTGCCGCGCGGAGGAGAGCATTTCACTGCTCTACACGCAGCAGCGTCCCGCGGCGTCCTCAGCGCCCGGCAGCGCCCAAAATGGCAGATTTTGACTGGCGGAGCCTCTCCACCAATCAGAGAAGCCTGCCAGCCGGAAATCCCGCCCTTTGCCCGGTCTGCAGGGATGCCCTTTCACGTGTCTGTAAATCCATACGGGCGCTGCAACGGGGCTGCATGGGGCTGGATGCCCCGTGCCTTTGAAAACCCACATAAAATGTGGTTTTTCAAAAGCACACGGCACCGCCACTTGCGGGCGCCTGACCGCGGATTGGGGTGTGGAATTACTCGAGAGTAATCCACCTCAATTCACGTAACGGTGTAGACGACCTCCGTGGAGGTCGATCTACACCGTTTTTTTAACCCCATGTGGAAAGGGCCTACGTTAGATTTGTTAAACAGCAGGAAATAATAGCAGTACATGTGAAAAGGATTTAGGAGTCTTGGTAGATCACAAGCTGAACATGAATCAGCAGTGTGATACAGCAGCTAAGAAAGCCAATGCAATTCTTGGTTGCATCAATAGGAGTATGGTGTCTAGATCGAGGGAGGTAATGGTACCACCCTATTCTGCATTGGTTAGGCCCCATTTGGAATACTGTGTCCAGTTCTGGGCACCTCAATTCAAGAAGGATATTAACAAGCTGGAGTGTGTCCAGAGGAGGGAGACCAAAATGGTGAAGGGTCTGGAAGCCATGCCCTATGAGAAACAGCTTAGAGATCTGGATATGTTTAGTCTGCAGAAGAGAAGGTTAAGAGGGGACACGATAGCCATGTTTAAATATTTGAAGGGATGTCATGCCGAGGAGGGAGCAGACTTGTTTTCTGCTGCTCCAGAGACTAGGACAAGGAGCAATGGATTCAAGCTGCAGGAAAGGAGATTCCAGCTGAACCTCAGGAAGAACTTCCTGATGGTCAGAGCTGTCTAGCAGTGGAATATGCTGCCTCGGACTGTAGTACAGTCTCCTTCTTTGGAGGTTTTTAAGCAGAGGCTGGATGGCCATCTGTTCGGAATGCTTTGATGGGTATTCCTGCATAGCAAGGGGTTAGACTGGATGACCCCGGGTCTCTTCCAACTCTATGATTCTATGAATCACTCATTTGAGATCAGAATTGTGCAGTATATAGTTAATAATAAAATGCAATTCCCCTTCTCATCGAATACTCCAACTATGCATCAAAAATATAACAAAGCATCGAGAATTCAACATACCTTCCAATCCAAGGCAGAAGCAAGCTACTTTATTTAGTCAGTTCCTTGTTAGAAAGATTTCTTTAAACAAAATAAATACATTACACTATGATACATAATTAAAAGTCAGTTCCCTGTTAAGTATGCTTATTCCATCTTCTTCCAAGTAGATAGCTGGAGATTTGGTATGATAAGTTCTTAAAGAATGCTTGCTATTAAATAGCAAGTTTAGTGGGGAAATTCCACAATTGTGATGAACATTTTCAGTCCTCAGTTTGAGAAGGAGAAAAAAAAAGTAATATACAGCAAAGTGCTACAAGGAGGAGTACAGTTTTCATTCAGATTTGTCTCTAATAAATAACTTCATAGACTGTAGCCTTCTTGTCCCCAGAGCCAGTGACAATGTATTTGTCATCCACAGAGATATCACAGCTAAGCACAGAGGACGACTCTTTGGACTAAAGGAAACAAAAAGAAAAAGAGATAGTTAACAAGTCTTTGCACAGACCAAAACCCTTCTAGCAATACTAAATTACAGGACATTTTATCCTTATAGTTTTTGCTTCTCACTTAATCTGCATATTCTTCATACTTAATGTCAACTAACCCTGAAGACTTGAGATTCTGATCATATTACTGCTAACACAGACCCTTTATTAAACTGAGATCACTAAAACACCTCGTCACAGAAAGCCCATTTTCTTCCCTTCTGTTTCTGGTTGATTATTTATTTGTACTTCAGCCTTCAGCCAAAAAGGACCCCACCGTACAACATTAGTATGAGAGTTCCTGTCCTAACTGTTTTAGCAGTTCAAGCAAAATAGAAGGAGTGATCTAAAACATTCTCATCACATGATAACTAATTGTTGAAAAGTAGCCTTAATGTAGGCAATTTAACTTGCTTAAATCCAGCTCACAGTCTACTCTCAAATTTCAACCATCTGTCAAAAACAGTGATGGCACTCAGGGTTTGCTGAACTTGTCACCCTATCTCTAGTTTGCTGCTGGATTTGGAAAAATAAGGGGAAAGTTTTGTGGCAAAAAAGAGACATTCCATTTCAAAAATGTACAAGATATTGATGAGAGATGCTTCTGACTTAAATGTTGAAGGGAACTGCCAAACTCTGCAGCAGCAAAGTAAGAACTAATGAGGGAAGATCTTCCACATTCAATGACATGAAAAGGTGGGAAAGGTTGCTGAACTTCCTGAAATAAGCTTTGGAAGACTGAATAGACCCCTACAAATAGAATTAAAAGAGGCAACCTTCAAATAAATCCTACTGAGTGGCACTGGCTTACTTGTTGCCCATTCTAACTCGTTCAGAATTTGATGGGTTACCCAACATTCATTTTTTTCCCCACTGCTAACTTCCACTCCTCCTTCTCTTCTTGCCATTACAGTACACGTAATAATAATAACAATGACAAAAAATAACAAGAGGAAGCAGAGGACAAGGAAGGAGTAGCAGCAGCAGCAGCAGTAGTAATTTGTATTACAATCTCCCAACAGAGTTTATTGGTCTGAAATGATTCCACCTGGATTAGATTTAGCTGAACTACAGAGAGGACAAAAGAGAAAGGCTTGACAACATTATTACTTTTGATTACTAATTTCCACGTAAGGATCCAATTCTTCATTAATTTTTTTCTTAAAAAAAGCAACAAGTAACTTTAGCAATTTTCTTCCCATTGTGAAAGTCTCTGAAAACTGTGCAGTTTTTGAAGACTACTCACAATTCAGGACAATTCTGTGCTATTTTCTGTGCAGAAAAACAGAAAAAAAAATTCTAGAAATATTATTTTCAATGCAGAAAATGCTATTTTTGTGTGTGCAAAATTACCATGTGTGAATTTGGCACAGAACGAGCCCAATGACAGCATTTTCTGCATAGGAAACATGATCTTCCATGCAGAAAATAAGCGTTCTGTGCAGAAACATTATTTTATGTGCAGAAAATTATTTTCCTGCCCAGAAAATGCAGTTTTCTCCTCAAAAAACAAAACAAAACAAAACAAAAAAAACCTCACAAGAGTATTTTCCACAGAGTAAGTCTGTGCAAAGATTTTAGTCAGTCCAAGATTCTTTTTGTTAGGATTTCTTGACAGTTGAAAAACATACTCTTCAACTCTTTCTTAAAAATATTATTTCTTCCTCATTTCTACATTGAACTGGGAAATGGATCATGTCTTAAAGCAGCACACTTCAGAAGCCAATGAACTTTTAAAGTGTTTAGCAAAAGATGTTCAAAGGATACATATTGCAGTACTGTTTAGAGTAGATTAGACTACATGTTACTAGCACGTGTCTTTATGGCATTAAATGGATATTCTTTAAGGCAAACTACAGGTCATCTCAAAGTCCTCACAGATCTCCCATCAAATTGGGTTATTGGTCTGCTTCCTTCATTTCCCACAACTCCGACACACTCACTTTTTACAACCCCAGTTTAATTCCATTCTGACTAAAGGCAAATCCATGAAATATACATGTTTCATAATTGTGAGAAGATGCCAGATAACTGAGTATGGTCTCTTGTAACAAAATTGCTTTTGCCGATGTCTCTTGGAATCAGCTTTTAGAGAAAATTGATTTTAGCTAAGTCTACAAAATGTGTCTAATAGGGACATGTGCATGTGGCACTAAAATGACTTAAATAGCTTTTTTTAAAGTGATATTCTCTGAGAGGTGGGGAACTTGGAAGACATAATGGCAAAGGCTGTTTGGAAGGAAAAAGTTATAGTATACACTGGAAAGCAAGATGCACTGGGTTCCATTTCCACCTCTCATCGCCTAAAAGGCTGAAACTGACTGGCCTACAAATTGTTAAAATCAGATACTCAATTTACTACACTAGATTTTTACCATACCTTTGCACGAAAAAATATGACAAATCCAAAATCTAATACAAATCTGAAAAAGTAAATCAGGACAACAGCACATCCAAAGGACCATTCCAAACTGCGTGTATTATATCTTCTATGGATGCTCTTTAAACTTGTTTATATGTACATGAAAATACCATATGCTTGAAACATGTGTATTTCTAGCTGATTAGGTACATGTGCTTGAAGCCAAGGTTTGACTACAGCTCCTGTCCCCTTCTGCAAGTGATAGGAAGCACAAATTTTGCACTAGATGACATCTGAAAAGATCCCTCTGAAATAAACTGTAAGAAAATTGAATTCTGAGCAATGTAAATTTTATTTATATGTTTAAAATTCTGAACTACCCTTTGATTTTAATGCTGATTTACAAGTTATTTTTAGCTTTTATTATGAAATGCTGAAGTCTTTTAAAAAGTTTAACAAATGGAACTAAGTACTGCCTACCCTGGCAACACTTAGAAAAATTACATTTTTGGACTACAGCTCCTAGAATTTTCTGCCTATCATGTCTACGGGCCTCTCTGTCTGGGGGCGGGGCAGAGTTCTAAAAGTTTTCATTAAGCAATGAATTTTTCAAGCTCTGATGTATGTTTCCTTTCCTTACTGTAGCTGCTTTATGCTTATTAGATTAAGTGATAGACATGATTTTAGGCATGAACTGAGAAAAAGAATTATATTAAGTCCCCTGCCCCCCCCCAAACTTCTGTGCTTTTACCTGAAATATACTGGCTCCATAAGGTGTTCTCCATGCATTCAGAAGATTATCTTTTCCAGTGCTTACAAACCATTTGCCTGAAAATAGAGTTATTACAAATATTTCAGCTGGAAGTAGCTAAAAACAACTTGACTTTCACAACAGCATAACACATATCCCTCTTCCTCCTCTGTCCTCACCACATCTCTTTCCAAAACTGCAATCTGCATCAGGATATTTCATCAAAATATGAGTTACAAAAATTCAGCTATACATGTAAAAATAAACAGCATTCTAACATCTGCTTTTCCTTTCCCATATTTATTGGAAATATGTTTACAGATTGAAGACAATGCTACCACAGATTAAATTACTCACCACAGTGAGCAAATTTCAGGGATAACACACAACTCTCATGGAGATGCAGTTGGTATTTGTCCGGTTTTGTGACGTGCAAGACTTCAACATTGCTGTTCTCCATGCCTACTGCCAACCATTCCCCAGTGGGGCAATATCCCAGTGAGAAGATCTGGAATTCAAACATTAACATCAGATGAGATGGTTAATGAAAGACATGACTTTTTTTTTTTTTTTTAAAAAAACACCTTTCTTTGTGACATGCCTAGTGATGTTGGGAAAACATGAAAATGACTTTGGTAAACTGCAGATTTTTTTTAAAGACATTTTTTTAAAAAGGCATTTATTAAATTACTGTATTAGACCAATCATCATTATCTTTACTTATACACTCCACCTTTTCCCCAAAATTTAGACTCAAGGTGACTCAAGACACAACTCAACACAAATCAATAGAACAACGATAATTTAAAAAAATGTTTTCTTGGAGGAGATGAAATATTTTGATAAGAGTATCTTAGATTAAGCTCTATAGGAACTGATTGTCCATAGGAATCCTTAAGTATGGCAACTGTGCTGTGTTAATGAGACTGCTGCTTCATAGGTGAGGGGGATGATTTAGGTCAAGCCAAGTGTATGGTCCTAGGAAAATCCCCCTGACAACTGAGCCATTCAATTAAAGGATGCAGAAAACAATGTAAACAACTTTTCAGTGGCTGCTCTTCAAGCTTGCTTCAAAACACTTGGGGTTTTTAGTTGTTGGGTTTTTTTTTAAAGAACAGCTCAATCTTCTTTAACTTGTCAAGGCTTTTGTAGCAGAGTACCTGTGATGTGAAGTCATGCTGCTGTAGTTGCCTCCCTTCCCTCAAGTCCCAAGATCTCACTGTGTTGTCCAAGCCTCCTGTCCAGAGCTTAGTGCCGTCATTTGAAATGTCAATGCAGCTGGCTCCATCTGTGTGGCCCTGGAATTGCCTGGAAATGTCAAGGTGGCATAAAAGTAAAAACCTAAGGCACAAGCAGCATCAACTCTGGAAAAAAAACTGTTTCAAAAGAAGAATTTTAAAAGGTTTCAATCCTATTTTTTTTAGTGCTGAATGTACCATGGAGTCAAAAAAATACAGAAAAAGGATGGGGATGCAATTTTAAGAGGATCAAATAATTTTCAAAGCCCTAAGTTTCTGAATTACAATAAACTCTTTTTCACATATGTATGATCAAAAAGATAAAGTATCATCATAGGTGGATGCACTAATGTAATAAAAGTTCAGAAAGGGCTCTTAATTTAATCAAATTAACAGGCTGACATCTTATTTTAAAGAAAGACATCTAAACACCTCTGTTTGAAGAAGAGCTCTGTGTAATTACAAAAGTCACACTTTCAACAATTTGAATACTGTTGGTTCAATAAAATGAAGCATGGTAATTTATTCTGATTTGCAGCATAAATATGATTTGGAGCACGAGCAAGAATCGATATTTAACAGCTCCATATAAATGTCTTAATGTACTTTCTCCCTTCAAGGCATTCACAACATTGTGGCATTGTCCTCAACCAGTATTCTTCAACCTGCTGTCTTTCAGTTATTCTGAACTACAACTCCTATCATCTCAGCTGGTGCAACTGATGGCCATGCCATCTTGGGATTATAAGTGTAGCAGGCCAACACACTCAGAGAGTCCGAGGATGAGGAAGACTAATCAACTTTTGAGAAGACACCCAGCTTCTCAGAATGGTTTTCATGCAAACATAATGTGTAATTCATTAGGGGATAGCATCCAACATGTTCATGTACAATTATTCTTCACATTTCTGTTCAGTCCATTAGTTTTCAAGTATTTTTTTTTCTCAGTGCGGATAACTTCAACCAATATCTTTCCAAGAATTCCTGGTCTGGGCTGCTCAAAACTAAATCTGTATTTAATTATATTTACTGCCCATTCTGCCCTCAGATTTAAGGCACAAATTAAATTTAGACATTTAAAAACTCTGCTTCCCCTCTCACGATAGCAAAGGACTCACAATGAGACAAAGAAGAAATAACAAAGGGAAAGATACTAATACTAACGCCAACAAGCACAACAATAAAGAAGGATGAGAACACAAACAGCTGGTACTCTTTGTTGGAACTCTTTGGCAGTTGCCAAAATCTAGCATACATTTAAATTTATATTATATCTCAACACTTAGGTCTTTTTATTCAGTAATCACTCATCTATGCATTTTCCCCCTTTTCATTTCTCTATGCATTTTACAGAAAACTGATGTACTAGCTGGACTCCCAAGACATTCTCCAAATTGATATCTGATGGTACCTATGCCCTGCTCTGGCTATCATTCTAATGAAGCATCCTCTATGGTCTTCTTGCTGTTCATATTCACCAAACAATCTAGCTGAGAGACACGGATCTTCTTCCCTGCCTTCTTCACCATCCTACAGATCCAGATGCACACTTGGTATGACTTTGAGACTGCGCAGGTTTGCATTTCTACCTGTTTTGACAGGGAGCAACTACTTAGGAACTTCTTTCTGATAAAAGGAGAAGGCTTTCAGTATATAACAGAGCCTTGGACTCTCCCTTGTCCAAAAAACTGCTGCACATTTTCCAAAAGAAAAAGATTCAGAAAACCTAATGTGCCAATAACCAAAGGAAGCGATTAAAAAAAACAACAACAAGCAAACATCAAGGTGTCTAGCCTGACAATTATTCTATGTGCATCTCTAGTAACATGACACTCCTTCAACAAATGCCAGGTACTGCTATAACAAAGGTATCACTGCTTGGCATTCCAGCTTGGTTGACCTACCTGACCAATGTTTGATTGTGCAGATCCCAAACTGCTATGTTCCCATCACTACAGCAGGAGAAGCAGACCTTGGAATCTGGGCTGATTGCTAGAGCATAGCAGGCTGGGGCAGACGACGTCAGTTCAGCTTTGATACGTGGAGTTGGAGCTGCCAGGTCCCAAATGGATAATGTGCTGGCTTCCCCACCGACGATCAGGGTGCGGCCGTCTGGGAGCAATCTGCAGGAACGGATGTAGTTATCTCTGTTCTGTGGAGACAGAAGCCATCAAGAGATTACTCATGAGGAAAGGAAAACAGCATTAACATGAGAGCAGAAATCCATAAAAGTATTGTATTCCCTCTTGGTTTTAATGAGCCATTTATACTTATGACAATGATAAAGTGGATTAATGCCAGAAAATTACACGACATTAGGGAAGTGCTTAAACTTGATCTACAAAATTCAGCAGTGAGAGATATTTAATCTTAATTAGCATCAGTATGCACAGACCTGTGCCCAGCCCCAAACAGTTCAAAGCTCATGAGCCACTGAGTGCTTATGTGGATGGCTAACTTTCCCCCCCCTTTCTTTCCTCCTCTTCTTCTTTTTTTAGAAGCAGTGTTTTGTTTCTGTTATTTTAACTCCTTGAAATTCTCAGCAGGCAATGCGTTTGCCGAGATTGCCAGGAAGATAGAAAGACTCAACACTCAAAAGAAGTGAGAGAGATCTGGCAAGTATCTCAAGTTTTCTATTGTTTTTCTCTGCCTACTGATGGAGTGCTAGATGCTTTCATTTAGCAGCAATACTGCAGGAGACAACATCACATCATGAATGGAGAGATGTCAAAGAAAGAGCAAACTATAATGATGCTACTGGTTAGCATGGAAAAATAATGAGTAGGTTCTTATATAATACCCGCTACCTTGTCATGTTGGGAAAAGAATGAAACAACACATACAGGATGGGGTTCCAGGTGGGAGTCAATTCAATGTAAACAAACAAACATTAAACGCTGATGATGCTGACCAGCTAGAAACCATCATGGCTCTGCCCTGGAAACCACTATGACTAAGCAGACGAGGCCTGTTGGCTGTAAGAAATGAGCACTGAAAACTCAAAAGTAAGAACAACCACCATTTGGTGAGAAAATTTCATTCCACTCTATTCTGATCCTTCAGGCAAGAAGACTTGTCATGCCCATTGGCAAGTTGGTCATGTACAGTTGTGTTTGGCTCTGTGAGACCAACTTGCTTTGTAAATTCTATATTGGTGACACAAAGTGACACACTTGGACCCTGCCCCTCTTATACCAATGCTCTGTCTAGGTGTGTATTGCTAAATAAACTGTTTCAATGTATTTACTCTTTCTGTAAACCTTTAAGGATACTCCCAACAATACATTTGCTGAATTCAGATATACAAACTATGTTTTCAGCACTGATGTCACCATGAAAATGAGTAGGCCCCTTTGCAAGCTGATGTGATTAATGAATTAATGAACTGATACAACTTGAGAATAACCAGCTTTTATTTCTACAAAAATCACACAAAGGAAAATCAGAGAAACTCCCTAATTTGCAGCTACCATAATGATCACGGAATAAGTAAGCTCAACTATAGCTGTTATCCTGACTGCTCACTCTCTTATAGCATCTTCCCTCTCTTACTCACCAGACAGTCCAGCTGGGAGACAGGGCTCTTGTTCCCTGGATGACTGATATCCCAAACTTTGACACATCCCTTCCCGCCGGTGTACACATGCCTCGTGGGGTTGCTAATAGTAACTGCACACACCACTTCCCCGTGGTTCAGGGTGTTAATCTGTCGAGCATGGCGGGGGATTCCTGGTCCAATGAGGGCATCAGGAGGGAAAGGTACAGGCTGCATTTGACCATCAGCACTTACATGAAACGAGTACGCTCTAGAAATAGAAGAGGGAAGGAAAGACATGGTTTTTGTGAGGCATGTAATGTATATGCTTAAGAGAAAAGGACAAAACAGAGCTGGAATGTCCACTGTGGCTCTCTCTGACTTAGTAACAAGGTCCACGCTGAAGTGTAATTTGTGAAACATTGTATTGGGATTAATAAATTCTAGCCAGATACCAGATTTTCTTGCTCTTGGCCTGCTGTTGTGCAGAGACGCCAAGGAACTATGTGGGCTTCCCTCCACCCTTTCTACAACAATTGGCAAAACAGCAGACCAATAAATGCTGAAAAGACATGGCAACAGTATGTCTCACCAGGAACAACATGCTTTATGAGTACCAGTCATGCCACCTGTGAATAACCTATCAACAACTTCATCTCAAATGCTCTGCAACAGAGAGCACTCTAGTGCTTAAAACTGTTTTGTTCTAAGATGTGACATGTGGGAGAGCTTCTGTCACTGAACACAACTTTATCAAAGACACAGCTGGAGCACATTACATGGAAATATATGGCTAACGGAAGGATGGGGGGCAGCTTGCAGATCTATATGAAATTCTCAGATAGGTACTGAAAATAGCCAATAAATCTGTCTCTTGATGGAAAGATTTTGCTGCTTTATTTGTTGCACTGCTCCTGACAAGCAAACAGTAGACCTTAATAAAACATATACTGGCATTTCAGGTAATATAAAAAAAATTTTTCTCTCTCTTTTTAGTCAATGCTTACATGTATGATTTTCAAGAGTCTAGAGAAGGTTAATTGGCAAATTTCCACTGAATTGTGTCAAATTATGGCAAGGAACAGCAAGATGAGGTTCTAGACACAGAGTCTATCCTGTAGTAGACCTCTTCCAGACAAGCTTGCTCCATTTGCCACACGCCCCTTCAGGATTGTATAAGTTGTAAAGCAAGAACTGGAAAAGGAAGGACTCATTTCAGAGAATACTGGCATACTTAGTTTCTCCCAGTTCTTCCAATAAAGCAAGGGTGGGGAACACTCAGCCCTCCAGATATTTTGAACTACAACTCTCATAATCCCTTTCTACTGCCTATGCTGGCTAAAGTTTCTGGGAACTGAAGACAAAACCTTTGGATAGCCCAAGCTCCTCTTCCACTGCTATAAAGAATAGAAATGACCTGTGCCTTATTAAATATTTCAATTTTAGTATTTCATACATGATGTCATCAAGGATAGAAAACCTAAACTAAAATATGTGCATACATTGAGAAATCTTTCTATACACTGATGTTTAAAATATAGACACATAAAAACCTGCAGAGTGAACCTTGGCTACTTTACTGGATTGGTTTTTCTTTTCTTTTTTGCTTTCACAAAGGAATTGTCATGCCACAAAAAACACACAAATCAATGCCCCCGATCACTGTGTAATTTTCTCTTTGCTGAAGAGGACTGCAAGTGAAAACTCCATATTAGTTATATAATTCTTTCTGCCCAGCTCCCTGTGAGCCAAGCTTGTTAGAGTAGGTCACCTTTTCCGGTCAGTTCCATCAAGGATGCATTTGTACATTACAATATCATAATTCTTTTCACTATTTTCAATCAAACAGAACATTTCAGTGTTTCTTTCTCTGAGCAACACTGTTTATGCAACCCGCTAAGTCTGCAATTGATTGCAGGGCTTCTTTTGTGCACAAAGGAATTATTTTTAAAATGGAGAGGCAGAACTCTAAAGACGCACACACCAGAGAGCCCTTTGCAATTTGCATTTCTGTGCCAAGCTGGGTTACCTTAGTCCAGCACGTCCCACTGCAGAAGTATAACCCATTCCCCATGCCCTCTTTTATCCACAGCATCTGATACCCTTGGCGCATATTCACCTATGGGAAAAACTGCCAAATAGGCTTTTAAGATTAAAAGGAGGATTAACCACCCTCTGCCACACATGGTATTCAGTATCACAGAGAAAGCAAAAGGAACAAAAGCCTAATAATATGATTGAGTTTGGACGTTTAACACTCACGGTTTTCCTCCTGGGATGCCTGTCAGATTCGGAGGGATGCCTGGGACTCGCATATGATGATGTGGATCAAAACCAACCTGAAGATTTCCCACAAATGGAACAAAGAAAGTTGAAAGCATTAGTGGAAAATGCTAGAATCTCTGTTCTTCCATTTTAAACCAGCAGGCCCCACAAACATTACTACAGAGAGCCCTCCCCAAGGCTTAAGAACATAAGAAGAGCCCTGCTGGTCTGGAAGGATCCACAGGCCAAAATCCTGTTTGCCCATAAGAAGCTCTCATAGATTATGTGCTCCCAGCAAGTGATATTTGGAAATATATTGTCTTTGAACTTGGTGGTGGAAGGAAACAGTAGAGGCAACTCACACATATTGAAATTATCCTTCTAGTGCCATTGGCCCTGGGCAGTTTACAATAGCTGAAAGCCAGAGCTGGGAAGAGTTACTTTTTGGGCTATAACTCCCAGAATCCCTTGGAAACTGATGATTTCTGGGAGTTACATTACACTTTTTTTTTTCCAAGCTCTGTTGAGAATATCTTTTTTAAAAAATTATTCAAGATACACTCCATGCAAAGCACAAAACAGGAACAAGTAATGTCATTTACTGAAAGGGTTCAGGAGAAGATCAGACTTCCCTAGGTAATTGACTACATATCTCCAGGGTAACCAGCTTTGTATTCTAATGAACTACTGTCTTTTATGAAAACCAGCCCTTCCCATTCAGAGTATCATCAACACTCACTTTGTACAAACTACAGATCCAAAGAACTTACCACCGGAGACCTTCCATAAGCTGCAGCTGCTGCTGCTGCCGCTGCTGCAGCACTCATTTGAGGAGAGATGTTATGCAGACCAGCATATGCAGCTCCTGGACTAGTCAGTTCACCATTCATTCCGGCATGGGGTACTATTCCAAATGGAGCAGGGTAAGGACATGGTACTGCCATGGGTGTTCTTAAGCCTGAAGCTGCAGAAAGATAGAGGGGGGAAAATCTGAGTGTTCAAAACACATATTGAACAAAGAAGCCAAAAAAACTTTGACGAAAAGAAGGCGGAGGAAGCAGAAAATAACAAGATTCTAAGAAATCACATGCATAAAAAATGCTTTATGTTTTTACAACTCCTTTGCAAAATTCTTAAATGAGATTTCCCCCCACTAATTCATGGAAGATTTCTAAGGATGAATTTAAAACAACAGAAATGGGAGATGGAATGCTCTTTACTGGACTGCAGGGATGCAGGAGTGAATGTCTGTATTTGAATGCTGCCCCTCCCCTTACAAAAAAAAAAAAGGCAAAATAATACCCTACATGAACACAGACTGGAAATCTTTCATTACACAGAACACCTGGACAAGATCTTTCCAGGAAAATGTGCTATTTCTGTCTCTGCACAACTTTCAAGCTAAATTATGACTGTGGTGACCAGCAGATGTGCAAAGTGCCTTAGATGTTCAAACTGCCTTAGGTTGTGCAAACTCAGAGCAACTAGGAGACTGTAACACAGATCCAAACTTATGAGTATGCATAACAGTAAAGTAACCTTAAGAAGCAGGGCTTCACCCTGGCCCTCCCAAAATGGTCTAATGTTTACTAACCTAATGGATCAACTCCTGGTGGTTTGCCAGGAACGGGCCTCAAGCCAGGGGTTGAGTTACTGCCTGGAGTTGGAGCATCAGTCCGTGGAGTGGGTGTACTTGATTTAGACACAGGCGTGGTGGATTTCTCATTCTAATAGGGAAAGAAATTGATTATTTTAGTTTCCAGATGATAATTAGTGTACTTTTTGCCGATTTGTGTGTATTCTCTTTACACTTTCTGTTTGGTTGTATATATGGTTGTGAACACTAGACAGTGAAGAAAGCTGACAGGAAGAGAATCCACTCATTTGAAATGTGGTGCTGAAGGAGAATTCCACGGATACCATCAACTGCCAAAATGACCAATAAATGGTCCTAGAGCAAATCAAGACTGAACTCTCTCTGGAAGCCAAAATGACCAAACTGAGGCTATCAAATTTTGGACATATCATGAGACAATATGGTTTATTAGAAAATATACTAATGCTTAGTAAAGTAGGAAGCAGTAGCAAAAGAATACCACACTACAGCTGGACAGACTCAATTAAAGAATCCAAAGCACGACTGTTGATGAGAGGGTTGTTTAGAGGTCTCTCATTCAGAAAGTTGCCATAACTTGAATCCAATCTGGCAGCATTTAACAACAAATTTGCTTTCACGGGGATCCAAAGACACATCTGTCCAGTTACAACTTGTGTCCAGACCACTGTGAATGGAACCTGTAGAACTTCATTTCAAGAGGGTCTACTTCTAATACTATCTAGTGTATTTTCCAGAAGACCATATTACAAGAACTGCACAAATGGTCCTTCCTTAGTGTAATTGGTATTAAAAGCTTTAGATCATTAAGGTGTTTCCAGGAAAGGTAAAGCCCAGACATGATACATGATTTTAGGCATTATCACTTTTATAGTCATTTATTTTCTTACAACCAAAATAGCTTTGTAACAACAAACTCAGTCATTCTCACGGAGACAGAAATAGGAAGCTAAAGAACTCTGACCTACTAAAAAGGTCCCCAGTAATGGGATCAGAAAGGATTTCAACTCAGCTATCAGATTTCCAGTCACTACACTTACACTCAGACAACTGCCTTTTCCTGCACACCCAAAAATGTTCAAAGTGGTATAAGACTTCCTAAAGGGATTTGGCAGACAATGAACTCCACAGGCAATGCTCATTTAAAAAGCTAGAAAAAACCTAAATTATTTGACAAGAGTATCATGCAACAGATACCTTCAAATAATCAAGTTCAATTTGATTTTCAAAGTGGTCTGACAATCAAGTTGAGAAATATGGAGTAAAGTGAACTACTGGTTGCCTGAATCTAGCCTGGCCCAGGACATTGGTGATACTCATTGGTTATAGAGCCCAGAAGTTAACGAACTGACATCATTATGACGTCTCTTACTGTTTCAGTTGGTTAACAGAGACAAACTTAGTGCTTAGTGTTTATATATCATAATTTTTGACATGCTTAAAGCACTGACACAATAATGACTATAACCACTTTGTAAAAGAGACTATTACTATAAATATACTGCAGCCCATGGAGCGAAGGATAAAACACGAAGACTTGCTTGAAGTCCCTTCAGTTCTTCCACTGCAGTGTAACACAGGACAGAGATGCAAATGTTGCACACCCCCTGTTTCAGGCCCCTAGTCCCATGTCAGCTCTTGTTCAGTGAAACTGTCTCAGGATCAAGCTTTGGAGCTTTAGATAACCAATATTCAGGCAACAGACCTTACGTGAAACAGATGACTACACACTCTACAACTTAAGAAAAATTCAAAAATCTATATTAGGTTATACCTTTATCAGACCAATGAAGAACACACAAGAAATGGATAAAAGATTTTATATTCTCCAGTTTTCTTTATCAGGAAAGATATTATAAAGTGCTGGGGTGACCTTTTCCCCAAGAGGCATTTCCCACAACTTTTTCAGGGGAACAGGGATGCAGTGTCCCCATAGTGTCTGGATAAATTACAGTCCCCTTTTCCCCAAGCTACCAGCAAATTGTTCAGTTGATTCTCCCTATGCCCTAACAATGGTGTGAGAAGTTCAAGTGGCTATTTCTGCAAAAGACAGAGTGAGCAATGCATGACAGTTTCAGTCTTGAAAGATAATTAACTACAGTTCCAACCCCGCCCCCCCTTCTCTCACACACAAATATCAAAGGAAGCCAGCACTACTCTACTCTAGGCCTGCAACAGCCCTTCTTTGAATTGTGACTTGTTATGCAAGTCAAGAAAGGCATTTGTAAATGACAGATTACTTTTTAGATAGAAAATGATTGCAGCTGAACACAGACCAGTAATACATATAAAGCCAAGAACCAAATCACATCCAAGCAGGAAGCTGAATTTACTGTAAGCTGCCATACAAAAACCCCAACGTATTCAAAGAACCCCTGTGTACTCTTATTTATCCACTGAATGGCAAGCTTCCCGACATGGAAAAAAATATTTCACAATAAAGGCATATGCATCATTTTCAGACACTGCTAGCAGAATAGACTTTCTCTATCACCCAAAAGATCCCAGTTTCAATTTTTTTTTTTTTGTAGAAATATATTGAAGGCAGTTTTATATCAAGATGTGCAACTGGGACATGTCTCATTATTTCTGCTCTCTACTTAGACGCTCAACAATGCACACCAAGATGTGAGCATAAACACAGATTGTACAGTCACTTACAAGGCTAAGTTCTTTGGATTTTGAGGAAGGAGTGCTGCTGGAAGATGCTATCGAGGCTGGGCTAATTGGTGCATCTTTCTTGAGCAGACGAGTCTTGTCCAAGCCGTTCTCCCTTGGAGAATGTGCTGGGCTCCCTCGTGGAGATGATGGATCCTAAAAACAAACTGTATTTATTACCAAAGCATTTGGTATTGCCTTCATAATGAAGCCCACACATGGCCTTTTCTCCTAAGGTCTGCAGAAATGGCTGTTAGCCTTAAAAAAACAACAACACCCTACCCTATGTTGCAGATGACATCATCATTATAATAATGAAACTTACACAGGCTTTTAAAAATACAGGTAATCAGTAGGGATATAAAAAGAAATTCTCACTTTAGATTTCAATCAGTTTCTCCAAATCTTACACACAGTCTCTTTCTTTCCTTTTTATATGAAGATGTGAAGCAAGCAGCAAGATTTTGTGTTTTCCTTTCCTACTGAAGCTGGTGCAATTTTTACATGTATTTCTCTTAATTTGTGCATTTATAAGTGGATTTTACCTAATATATGCATTTCCTCCAATTACTGAAGTATATTTCTGCATTTCAATTATGAGCATTTTAACCAGCTGCATTTTAAAATATCACATTGTATTTTGCACACTCTGTTCCTTGGAAATGCCCTGTAAGACTCACAAAGGCACGAATGCTCAAAGTGAGATGCATTTTGGTTTTTTTTGCAATAAATCTTAGATGGCATGAAAATACTACTTTCATCAAGACTGTTAATTCTAACAATACCTCCTTTCCTCCCTAGCAAATGGTCCCATTTTTTTTTTAAAAAAATGATGGCTCCACAAAACAAACTACCTAAGAATAACAGATCTATGTCCCAAGTGGTGTTCAAGAAAATATCTAAAATACAGTAGTTCAGAAAGAAACACTGTACATACCTCATTGGAAACATCAACCACCAAGTTATCATCACTCTTTTCGCCATCACTGTCCTGCATGAAAGAAGCAGAAGAAAAAGAAGGAAAAGAACACTTAAGTATTCCAAAAGTCTGGTCTAGTCAAAAGTTACATTAAAAAAAAAACAACAAGTACAGAGCAGTACTCTATCAAAATGATTATAGCAAGGAAAACAATGGGGACTTTAAGAAATCAAGGAACATAGGCAGCTGCCTTATACCAGTCAAACCATCTAGCCCAATATTGTCAATGCAGGCAGTGGGTTTCTAGGGGTACAGGCAGGATTCTGTTGGGACATGTTCAGGTGATATAGTGGTATTTTTTCAAGCAAGTAAGTCTATATGGAACTATAAACAGGCCATAAAAGCAAAGCGATCTTTTATACCTTTTAGGACAGGTCTCTTGAAAAACTGTTTTGTTACCAAACCTATACAAATTAGAGAAGTTGAATTCAGATGTTTCTGTGTTATGTACCTTCAGGTTGTTTTGATTTACAGTGACCTTAGGAGAACCTATCATGGGGTTTTATGGCATGATTTGTTCATAGGGGGTTTGCTGTTGGCTTCTTCTGAGGCTGAGAGAGTGTCTGTCTCCCAAGGTCATCCAGTGGGTCTCCATGGCTGAATGGGGATTTGAACCCTGGTCTCCCAGAGCCCTAGTCCAGAATCAAAACCAATGCACGATGCTGGCTCTTTTGAATTCAAATGAGGAACATGAAATTGGTGAGGAATCTCCAAAGACAGCTTATAAAAGCAGCTTCTCATTTGATAACCAGTGAGAAGCCTAAGCAAGGCCATTGCCACAGATTACCACAGAACAGAGTTCCCTCTGAACCAGGCCTTGACCACTTCTTTCACCTCTGTACTTCTTCCTTCCTCATAACCTGCCCCAAGGGACACATCCAAGTTTAGCCAAGATGGGAAAGGGAGGTAGATAGTGGTTGTGGAGGCAAGAACAGGTTGCTTACCTGTAACTGTGGTTCTTCGAGTGGTCATCTGTGCCATCATACACTAGGAGCTTTAGCGCCTGCGCGGTAGCGTCCGGAAACTTCTAGAGCTTGTTCGCTTGGCGGGAACCCCTCCCCCACGTCGGTACTGCGCATGCTCCTCCCGCCGAGCAACGGTCTCTCCTCAGTTCTGTCGTCCGCCATAGAACCTACAGGGACCTGAGAAAGAGGGGAGGAAGGGCGGGTGTGTATGATGGCACAGATGACCACTCGAAGACCACAGTTACAGGTAAGCAACCTGTTCTTCTTTGCGGTCTCTGTGCCTTCATACACTAGGAGACTGTGTAGCTTACTGGTCGGATGGCGGGTCAGGTCCTACAGCACGGAAGCCAGCACCTCACGTCCAAACCGGGCATCTCTGCGCGACCGGCAGTCGAGCCTGTAGTGGCGCACGAAGGTAGATGGTTGGGACCAGTCGCCACACGGCAGAGTTCATGCAGGTCAACTCCTCGCAGGAGGGCCGCAGAAGTAGCCACAGCTCTGGTGGAGTGGGCTCGAAGCAGGACTGGCGGAGGCTTCCTCGCGAGCTCATACGCCAGTTCAATAGTCCTCACCACCCACTTGGAGAAGCGCTGGGTGGACACTTTGAGGCCCTTCCGACGTCGCCCATAGCAAACGAAGAGATGCGGCGTCTGTCGGAAGGAAGCAGTCCTGTCCTTGTAGAAGGCCAATGCCCGACGCACGTCCAGGGAGTGGAGGGACCGCTCCAACGGTGTCGTCGGGTTCGGGAAGAAGGCAGGCAGGATGATGTCCTGGTTGAGATGGAAACTGGACACCACCTTTGGCAGGAACGAGATGTCAGGTCTCAGGACCACCTTTTCCCTGTGGAAGACCATGAAGGGCTCATCGGACCGAAGAGCTGTGATCTCACCCGCTCGCCTCGCTGAGGTCACCGCTACCAGGAAGGCAGTTTTCATGGTCAGGAGCCTGTCATCCGAGGTCGCCATCGGCTCGAAGGGCGGCTTTGTCAGCTGCGACAGCACCAGCGAGAGGGACCACGGCGGTAGCGGCGGCGATACCGGCGGGTAGAGATGATGAAGTCCTTTCAGGAACCGCTTAACGGTATCGTTCCTGAAGAAGGCCGATGCCGCAGATCGTGGCGGTTGGTATGCCACGATCGCGGAGAGGTAAACCTTCAGGATGGGAACGCCAGACCCTGTTGCCGGAGGTGTAGGAGGAAATGCAGGACGGTAGAGAGTCCCGCAGGCGATACCGGCTCACTCCTCTCGTTAGCGAAGGTCAGGAAGCGTCGCCATTTGTATTGATAGTTGCGACGGGTGGATTCCTTCCTGGCCGCGACGAGGACGGTACCGAGCACGGGATCGTCTAGTGCAATATCCTCCAGGCATGGAGGGCCAGGCGTGGCAGGTCCGGATGAAGGACTCGGCCGCTGGAGTGGGAGAGCAGGCCCGGCGTCGGTGGCAGCCGGAGCAGATCGCCTCGTGCAGCTCGTAGCAGGGGTGTGAACCAGTGCTGCCTCGGCCAGTACGGGGTTACGAGGATCGCGTCGGCTCGGATCTTCGATATCGTCCGGCCGAGCAGCGGGAACGGCGGGAACGCGTAGAGGAGTTCCCCGGTCCACGGAAACTGGAAAGCGTCCCCAATGGAAGCACGATCGTGGCCCGCTCTGGAACAGAATTGGCGACACTTCGCGTTTTCCCTCGTCGCGAAGAGGTCGATGGACGGTTCGCCCCAGCGGTCTCGAATCAGTCTAACGCCTCTCCGGAGAGAGACCATTCGTGATGGGATGAGGTGTCCCTGCTGAGGGCGTCTGCCGTGGTGTTCTCCTGCCCGGCCAGATGAACCGCCACGGGATGCGTGTGCAGGCGAATGCACCATTCCCACAGGTCGAGCGCCATGTTGAGCAGGGTCGTGGAATCAGTTCCTCCTTGTCTGTTGATGTAACAGACGGCGGTGGTATTGTCCGTCAGAACCAGGACCGTGCGGCCCGCTACGAGGTGGCGGAACGGCCGTAGCGCTTTCGAGACAGCGAGCAGCTCCAGCGCGTTGATATGGAGAGCGGTCTCGTCGTCGGTCCATCTGTCGCGGACTCTGAGATCGCCGCAGTGGGCACCCCATCCATACAGGGAGGCGTCGGTCGTTACCGTCACCTTCGGTGTCGGCTGTTGGAAAGGCATCCCTGACATCAGATTGTGTCGCGACTGCCACCATCGGAGGGAAGAGCGGACGTCTTCGGCAACTGCAGTCGGAGTGTCTGTTCGTCTCGCAGGGGGTCGAATATGCGGACGAACCAGTGTTGAAGAGGTCTTGCTCTTAGTCTGGCGAGATATGTCACAGCGGTTGTCGCAGCCATGTAGCCCAAGAGCTGCTGGACACTTCTCGCAGATAACGTCGGGGCCGCACGGGCGTGAGCGGCGGCCCGGAGCAGGGTTTGAGCTCGAGTCTCTGGCAGGTACGCCCTGGCGGAGGTTGAGTCGAGCATTGCCCCGATGAAGTCCAAGATCCTCGCCGGCTCGAGGTGTGACTTCTTCGGATTCACTCGTAGGCCAAGGCGAGTCAGGAGTGACAACGTCATGTGGACGTCGTGGTAAAGTCTCTGTTTGCAGGACGCCACCAACAGCCAATCGTCGAGGTAAGGGAAGACAGAAGCACCCTTCGTCCGAAGGAAGGATACCACCGGGGCCATGCACTTGGTGAAGACCCTTGGGGCAGTCGAGAGTCCGAACGGCAACACCTTGTACTGGTAACAGGTGTCGTCGACTGCGAAGCGGAGGTACCGTCTGTGCTGTGGGCGAATGGCGATGTGGAAGTATGCGTCTCGGAGATCGATGGAGGCGAACCAGTCCCCTCGATGTAGGAGGGGCAGGATCGACGGTATCATGACCATCTTGAACCTATTGGGGCGGATGTAGTAGTTCACCCCTCTGAGGTCAAGGATTGGCCAGAGGGTACCGTCGGCCTTCGGTACCGTGAAGTACCTGGAGAAGAAGCCGGTGGTCTTGGCTTTTTGCGGGAGCCGCTCGATCGCTCCTTTTTGGATCTCTTCCAGGAGGGCTGGACTCGACGGGGTGGAGTAGTAAACGCCTCGAGGCGGAATATCGTGAAACTCGATGGCGTAGCCAAGACGGACGATGGAAAGCACCCAAGAGTCCATAGTGACATGTTGCCACTCCAAAAGGTGTCGAGCCAGAGTCGGGCGGTCTCCGAGCGCAGATGGTAGGCTGAAGAGTGGGTATTGGTAGGTCCTGCCAGACACGTCAAAACCGAGACTTCGTGTCCGAGGAGGACTTCTTAGATGAAGCCGGGCGACGTCTAAACGTGCGTCTGGTCGACGAGCCAGAGGACGGTCTTGACTGTCCGGACTGGGCCGAGCGCTGGAATGACGAGGTGGAGGATCGTCGCCAGGATGGGCGGAAGGTGGAGGTCCTGCGGGCTTGCGTGGCCGGCTGGAGCCCGATCTTTTTGGCAGTCAGCCTCGCCTTCACCAGATTGTCCAGCGCCTGGTCGGTGGACGAATTGAAGAGGCCCTCACTGTCGAAGGGGAGATCCTCGATCCTCCTTCGGGTGTCCTCTTGGATGTCGGCCGGTCGCAGCCAGGCATGGCGGTGCAAGCCGATGGATCCCGCCATGACCCGGGAGGCGATCTCCACGGCGTGCCAGGAGGAGGCCATCTGCTGCCGAGCGATGGATATGGCCTCGTTGAAGATCACCGAGGCGGCTTGACGGATGTCGTCCGGTACCGCCTCCATCGCCGGTTGAAGGCGGTCGAGGACTTTTTTCAGGTATGCCATGAGGAAAGCCTGAGTGTTGGACAGCCTGATCTGCAAGGAGGCGGTGGAATAAAACCTCCTTGCGTAGGTGTCCAACTTTCTGCCTTCTTTATCCGGCGGGGTGGTGTGCTGCCTGCCGGTGCCTTTTGTCTGTGCCGACTCGACCACCACAGAGTTCGGTGCAGGGTGGTTGAAGAGATAACCTGCGTTATCCTTCTGCACCCTATAGAGGTGCTCCAAACGCTGCGGTATCGGCTGCGCCGAGGCCGGTCTATCCCAAGCGGCCTTCACCACTCTGGAGATCCCGGGCAGGAGAGGCAGCGGGGCCGCGGCAGGTTGCTTCCCCTCGAAGATGGAGAAGACGGGATCGTCGTCCTCCGGCTCCGCATCCGCGATCTTAAGGCCAAGGGTAGAGGCCATGCGGAGCAGCATCGCAGAGAACTGGTGGACGTCCTCTGGAGCTGAATCTGGACGGCTCCCCGAATCCCAGCGGAGGCGACTCCTGGGAGGCCGCCTCAGACACCTCCGACTCCGCGCTCGAGTCGTACGACTCCGAGCTCGGTGAGTCCTCTCGCCACTCGCTTTCCGGCTCCTTAACAGTTGTTGCGGGTGCTGCCTTCTTGGGCTTCTCCGCAGCCGGAACGCTTGGGCTGGCTGACCACAGACTTCACCTTTCTGGTGGTGACCGGCGTAGTCTGACAGGCTGATGTGGTCTTAGCCTGCCCGGTCACCACCGACTCCGTAGGGTGCGTCGCCGTAGCCGTAACCCTAGGAGGTGGCGATACCGCTCAATATCGAGGCGAAGGCTCCCTCGCCCTATGGGATCGAGGCGAGGGAGAGCGGCTGAAGGAGCGGTGGTCCGACGGCGAACGGCTTCGGTGGCGACGGTACCGAGCGTCTTCTCCTCGAGGCGAGCGTGATTCGCGCTATCTCCGAGGTGACCGGAAGCTCCGGAAGGTCTCCCAGCGTCTCGGGTCACGATGGTACCGATCGCGGTACGATGGAGAATGTGACCGGTAAGAGGCCGGGCGCTCTCTCCACTCAGACTCCCTCGCGTACCTGGCCACGTAGGACGCCGAGGTGTATCCGGAGGCAGACGAGCGAGGTTGTTCCTCTCTAGTCTCCCTAGGAGGCGGCAAGGCCACCGGACGCTCCGAAGAGCGGGACCGGGACCTGAACGAGGTCGAATGCCGCTCCGGAGAAGCAGAGGGCTCTCTCTGCTGCAGGTCAGCCGACCTGCGACGGCTGGAAAGGCGGTGGTGCTCCTCCACCAGGGTTGGAGGGTCTACCACAGGCGAGTCCGGGCGCTGTTGGGGAACGTCCTCGATCTCATCGTCCGAGAGATCGACGGACTCGCCTCGCCCTTTGGAAGGCTGCAGAGTTGGAGGAGGAGTGGGAGGTTGAACGTCCCCAGCCGGGGAGCGCTTCTTCTCCTTCTTCTTCTTCTTCTTCTCCTTCTCCTTGCCCTTGTCTCTGTCCAGAGCAGGGCGCTTTTTAGCAGGCGTCTCCTTCACGGGAGCCTCAGCCTTCCTCGCCGTCGAGGATCCTTTCGCTGACTTGGCAGCCGCCGACAGCTTCGGGATCCTCGGTAACGCCGAGATCGGCGTTCTCGCCGGTACCGAGCCCGATACCGACGAGGTGGACGGACGGAGCCGCCGATACCGTCGATGGCGTGGTCATCTTCTTTTCGGCCATCTTGGAAACGGAGGTCTCGTCGATCGCCCGCAAAGACTGCTCCCAACAATATGATTTAAGTCTCGCGGACCTGTTGCGGAGAGTCTGGGGAGTGAAATCCCGGCAAATTGGGCAAGTCCGAGTGTTGTGGGACTCACCCAAGCAGAAGAGACACTCCTTATGGCCGTCGTTGAGGGCAACTTTGCGCCCGCAGGACACGCACTTTTTGAAGAGCGCGGACATAAGACGAGACGCCAGGTGGAAAAGTCCGAAAATCACCAAAACCGAATGGGAAGTCTGAAGGAGAGGTCAGAAACAATCCAAAAGTCCGAAAAAACCGTGAAATCAGCAAGCCAAGCACAAAAGCAGAGGAACAAACCGAAGAACCTTCCGTACGCGACGGCGGACGAGAAAGAACTGAGGAGAGACCGTTGCTCGGCGGGAGGAGCATGCGCAGTACCGGCGTGGGGGAGGGGTTCCCGCCAAGCGAACAAGCTCTAGAAGTTTCCGGACGCTACCGCGCAGGCGCTAAAGCTCCTAGTGTATGAAGGCACAGAGACCACGAAGAACTCCAGCTTCTCAGTGAAAATTCCTTTCTTCTCAAAGTGTGTCTAGGGTTACATCCCCAGTTACTAGGCATGAAAGGAACTACATACCCTCATACCACAATGACCTTATTTGCCTCCCTTTGTATTCCCTGGCAGGATAAGAAGACCTGTTAAAGTGTCTGAGAACTCTGCTCTGTTCCCCTTCTCCAGTGGTGGGTTAAGTTGGGAAGATGACAGCTTACAGAGGCCTCCAAAGAGAGGCAAAACGAACAAGCTCTCTTTGAGGTAAACACAAAGGTGACTGTGCATCTATGTGTATTCAGTCTAAAATAAAAGAAGAGGAATATATAGGAAAGGTTTTACTCACATAACGAGTTGCCATTTCTTTTTCTTCTGTCTTCTGCTTTTTGCTTTCAGAAGAATAGTCTGTTGAATTTCTGTGTTTCTCAGAGCCTCTGAAACTGGCCGATGGAGACACAGATGAGCTCTGAAATGAGAGGGAAGAAGTGGAAAGGTAACAGATGAACAATAATCTCCAACTTCTGTTTGGAAGGCTCTTAAGTGCTAAGGTTTGAGGAGGCAAGCTATGAGGTAAAACTGTCAGTACTACTGGTGTCATGTTTCCTTCTGAAACAAGTAATGGCAAACCACTCTGGGCTGTTCTGGCACAACTGAGCAACACAGGAGCTACCAGGGAATGCTCTAGCCTGCCACATCAAACACCAGCCTACACAGCTTAGTCACAAGTACATCTGCCTTTCTTCAGTAGGCTGTTAAGTTGCAAAAATCTATCTACTACTTGAAAAAAGATCTCTGATATGGAACACCTCCAAGCTACCTTTTCCAGTTGGTAGACTGGAACTTTCTCTGAGGATTTAACTTGTAATACATCCTTTAGCCTCCTAATGAAGTGACAAGTTGTGGCATTAAGTCTCAACCAGGTATGCTTGTAGGAGGGAGCACCAGCTCACCACTTGAGACATCAGGCTGGGGTGCACTGTCCGCATGAATAGATCTGTTTACTAAGACAGTTATGAAATAACAGGTGCTGTGAACTTGCAGTGTTGAGAGAAAACCTTTCTTCCCATGCCTTTAACTATATGCTGTTTTAATCTTCTGGTGAGCTGCCTTGGGTCTCCATCAGGGTAAAGCAGGATATAAATAACATAAATAAAATAAAATAATCTAAATTATGCAGGAAAGTTAGTCCCTCACAAAGAAAAGTGAAAGCAGAGCCCTAATAAATAGAATAGACGCTACAGTCTGAATGCTACTGGATTATCACATTGTAGAAGGCAAGCAAGATTTTTGCAAAGTCATGCAACATATAGTTAAAGAAAGAAAAAAAAGAAACTCCGATCTACTATATCTAACAAGGGCAACCACAATGCTGTTACTTTTCACAATATAGGATGCCTAAAGTAGAGTTTTCCCCCTGACTTGGAAATGCAAATGCAAAATTGACATCTTGATTCTACATACTCTCAGAGAGGGCTCCACAGAAACAAGTAGAACTTGGGGGCAACTAAATAGAGTGGATGAAGGCAACTGAGCATGTAGAACATTTTGATGTATATGTGAACCTCTCTTCCCAGGGCCAAATCTGGCTCAAAGATCTCGTTTTTGTGTCTCCTTGCTTTCTTTCTGAGTTAAATGCAAAGAATGAATCTCTTATTTTATCACTGATAAGTGATTATTTCTGCTTTGCCTTCCCCCTAGTTTTTCCTGACTGAGGAGACATGAGAAAAGGCAAAGCCAGCCCTAACTGCAGTGTACAATTGAAAAACAAAACAAAACAAACAACAACAACCACAAACTCCCCCAACAGGGTCCTAACTATGTATTAGTCCTTATTTATTTTAGGTAAGAAGAATATCAATTATATGCAGACACATTATGTACAAGCATGCATGCATATGCACTATATTATACGGGTTAAGAGAACACTGTACTGTTTTGCTCCAGGAAAACAAGACACATACAGAAATGGCAGTACTTAGAACCTCAATTTTACTATTGATGTCCTATTGTTAAACATCAGGGCTGCTTTCAAGCGATCTATTTCTTTCAGCACCAGCAGCATATGGAAATAGGGGTCACGTGGGTTGTGCTACAGAAGTAACCACAGCAGCAGCTTAAGGATATGGCCTAAGCCAGATCCATGCCTCCCATTCTCACACCCTGAAGCAGTAGTTTCATTTTTAACTTTCAATCACCCTCCAATACAATATACAGGAATTTGGCATATTGGGTGGGGACTTGGATCAACAGAAAAAAAGTTGTAATTGCCCCTCAACTAGAAATAGCTACAGTTAGGATCAAGTCCAGATCTTTTTCTCTGTGTCCTAATACTACCACAATTTGAGGCTTTTAACAAATCTTTATGTAAATAATGTTACGCATGTCTTAAGAATACCCCTGTTCCATTTATATTCATTCCACAAATGGAGAGAAAGCAAATTATAATTTGAATTCAATTCGCTATGACTCCTCTCTTTCTCTCTCAAGTAATTGGCTGCAATAAAGGGGAAAACTAATTACCGAATGACAATTAGAATGATGGCTAAAGAGGCAGGAGTAAACCACTGCTCTGATTTAAACCAAAGTATTTATTTTCATAAATTTGTAACCACATAGATTCATTTTTCTCAATCTAGTTAGCCTTAGTGCTACAAATACCCTTTTAATCTTTGATTCTAGTGCTTAATAAAGTTATAATTCAGAGCACCCTACTAGTGTGATAAAGAGGCTAATTACAACTAGCTCTTTAAAGGATGATCTGCGTGCTGAGGCAACATACACTGCTTAGCAGCTAAACTGTCTGGGGCATAAACAGGCAAACACACACATTTGTAATTATCATTACTACTGACCCTATGTTATGGTTTTCCAAAGTCTGAGCTTGATTGGCCAGAAGCATATGCACAAAATGATTTATTAGAAAAAGAGAAAAATAAATGTGAATCCACAGTGCAGAATTAAAATGTTGCAATAACAATTTCTTCTTTCCAGGAAGGACTGGGGATGTCTAAAACAACATTTTATGTAACCAAATGAAATTATTAAGTCCCAAGATGAAAGGGAGTTGTGAAACTTTAAAAAAAATTCAGACTGAAATATATTTCTAGATTTGACATGAGGAGAGGTTCACACAAATAAATACTAGCAAATTTCTTCATGCAACTGAGTACAAGAGTGTATGAAAAAACTCTGGTGTGACCATGCTTCCACAGTGGATAGACACAGGATCTGCCGGGGGGGGGGTAGTAGTATTACACAAGGTAGGTCTAAGTTTTGTATAAAGTATATTTTTCTTCCCAGCTATATGTAGCATATTGAAAGGAGAAGTTGTTAGCATTCAGAACACTCTAAATACAGTTATGCTACATGGAATCATCTAGTTACACTGCAAGCAATGTGATTTTTCACATTTGCTGGAATTATATTTTAACAACAAACAGCTCATCAGCCCTGTCTTGGAAAGAAGAAATCTTGGCTCCAAAGGATAGTGAAAACCAGAGGCTGATCAAGGCTGGGGCAACTGGGGCATGTGCCCCACGTGCCAATGTCAGGGGGATGCCTCCCACCGCTCTCCCCACCCACCTCTGCCTGCTGTTTGCCCTGCCACCACTGCCACTCACCCTGCCCACTTCCGCCCATCACTTGCCCTGTTCATCTCTACTTACCCCTCCCCTGCCTGCCGCAGCTCACCCCACCCACTTCTGCTGCTCGCCCTGCCCACCTCTACTCACCCCCTCTCTACCGGCTGCCACTTGCCACGCCACTTCCACTCACCACTCGCCCCTGCTCACCTCCACTTGTCCCTCCCCTGACTGCTGCCATTCACCTCACCCCCAGTGTCACTGACCCTGCCCATTTCCACCCACCCGCGCACCCACCTGCACTCTCCCCTCCCCCAGTACCACTCGCCCAGAAGTACCACTTCTGCCCACAGCTCACCCTGCCGACCTCCTCCTGCCCCTTCCCTGCCCACTGCTGCTCACCCTGCCCACCTGCACTCGTCTCTCCCTGCCTGCTGCCACTCATTCCACCTACTTCTATCACTTGCCACACCCACTTTTGCTCACCACTCACCCTGCCCACCTTCCACTCCCTTGACCGGGGCGCTGGTAAGGGTCAGTATGCCACTGGAGAAAACACATCACTCACAGCATTCTTTTTACAGGGACTGCATACAGTATTGTGGACATCCTCATCAAAACATAGTCATTTGGTTAGTTGGTTAGTACAGGCTGTTGGCAAAGTCTTAAGATAGTTGCAAGGATATATTTTGCAGACTGATCCATTTGATGGTTATGTGCCCAAAGCTCCAGGAGATGATCATAGGCTTGATAAATTCTTGTAACATGAAAGCCAGCAACTACATGACTCCTAGTGGAGGCAACATGGAGACTTGATTATTATGCAGTTCAAGAACTGTGATCAATATCCAGTTTGACCTGTATGCATCCCTCACATTTGTTAACTATTCCATGCAACCGGCCTTCATTAATTGTAAATGGGTCAGGAGTCAGTCCACAGGCTTATGTCCTCTTTTTACTAAATGTTACAAAATCTGTTCATGATAAAGTCCAAAAGCTTTGATCTGAATACATAAATATCAGCTGAATTAGTCTGAAATAACAACTCCTTGCATTATCTAGGGCCTCTGTAAGGACAAGAGTTGGCCCAGAGGTTATGTTTACATTTGGTGAGGATGACCAGAATGCCTACATAATGCCTGGGAAAACAATGTTCTGAGTGACAGGATTAATTTAGTCTGTGTAGTAAAAATTCTTTCACATGGCATACTTTTTCTTGCAGACATCCATCAGCACAGAAGCTGTAGCTATCTTTTGTGTCAATGGATAGTTTACACTGCAGTTTGTCTACACACCCATATACATGAATTGCTTGTACCAAGGAAAAGGTAACTAAAACTTCATTACATAAACCATCTCTTGAATGTGAATATTGATTGGTATAACCAAGTAAACAGGGAATGCTGGCTTCTTTTGAAAGTTGTCTGAATATTTCTGCAAAAGTTACAATAGTATTATTCATTAGCGGCAGAAAGTGCCTTATAAATGCACTAACGGTACATTTAAAGTGGCAAACAGGCAGCAACACCATTTCCTTTTATGCAGTCTATGAAGCCATTCTGTTCAGCTTCCATCTCTCTGTTCCACACAATTCTCGGATTCTTTGGTATATCCAGAAGAGGAAAGAAGAAAAACAAATAAGGAATGCACACAAAATTAAGAACAATATTTCTGCAAAATGATCAATGGTACCTTGGAAGAAGCTGCAGCTCAGTGTTAGCATAGAAAGATCCCAATTCTGTTTTCTCCAAAAAGAAATGGAACAGAGTCTTGGATAAAACCCTGTTCAGCAGTTGACATTAAGCAACAATGATCTATATGGGCCAGTAGTTTGAGTCTGAGGCAGTGACCTATGTTTCTATGAACAAAGTATATGACCATATAACTATTCGAGCTTTTAAATTACTATATCTATAACAGGAAGTTAGATTATGAAAAGGGGAATCTGTTGCTGTTCCACTCTTGTTGTGGTTCTAGTTTTTGCACTGCCAAGCTTGTTCTTCCCCTAATCTACCTCCTAATCTGTATGTATTTTTGTACATGCATTTTCCTAAACATGCACTTTTTAAAGAATGCATACATCTTGCATATACACACCCACTGCTTGATTTGAGCATTTTCTTTTTCTATTTTGAAAATATGTGTACATTACTAAGCCTTTTGTTGTGTTGGTGGTGTGCTAAGTGAATTGGAAACCTATTAATGTAAACTGCACAAATTGTCTTTGGTTTTGGGAGTTACAGATTAGGTAAATCTATAAGAAGATTTCAGAAGAAGAAACACCTCATATATATCTATTTTTGATGTTATATCTGCCATGTAGATTTGATTCCCCCCCCACCAGAAATTCTTCCCTCACCATCAAATTGTTTGTCACAAACTGTCACATAATTTGTGACTGTCATATTTTAGGACTTCCTTCTCCCTCTGCTAAAAAAATGAAATGGACTATGGACAGAATAACTCATAATAAAACAGCTAAAACTAACATTTGTAACCACTTTAAATGATATGGACAGAAGGCAGGGAAAAGCTGGAATGAAATCAGTGTACAAGCTCCAAGACGGCAACAAAAGGGTGCCCATTAATTTCTTTGGAAAACAGGATGCATACGGAGCAGGCATCTTGTTTTAAAACAGAATTGTCTTCAATGAGTGCTAATTCTGGTCTAAAATAAGGTGTGGGGTACCAACACCCCTTGTTTTCAAAGGAGACTTCCAGGTGGGGAACTTTTTGCTGCAAATTTAGCAGTAGAAGGGCAAATCTGGCCACAAAGCAGAGGAAGCATAAGCAACTGAGAATTGCTCTTGGAAAGAATTAACTACTTTTACTTTCTAACTAATAAGGCAGATGACATAGAGATGCAGATGTCACAATTACAAATATTTCTTCATACACAGAATTTGGATCCAATCCAATAAAAGATTTCACCTGTGTTTTATGCTTTCTATTATCTGGAATAAATAAGCAGGAACTGACTATGTAGAATACTATTTCTGGGGAAAGATGCTAGTCTTATTTTTAATGCATGTTGATTATTATTATTTTTAATGCATTGTGTGTTTCAGGAATAACTTAAAATTTTAAGATTTCAACTGAGATTTCTGCAAATGCAGGTACTTCCTTTTAAAACAATTATGCTAGTTCAGGTTATGATTATACAGAACAGGGTAGCAACTTTTCAAATGCCACATTATCCCCATATTCAAAGACTAATTCGGTATACTCTAAGGAGCTTCCAATTTTTACTAATTGTCAAGATAATCAGTGATCTTATGGCTGAGTTAGGATCAGAAAGCAAGATTTATAGAAGCCTAAATTTATTTATATTCTATAGTTATACCTCGCCTTCTTTCCAAGGAGTTAAAAGTGACAAAAACTTTCACTTCACTTTGTCCTCACAACTGTCTTGTAAGGCAGGCCAGGCTGAAAGAGAATAGCTGGTCCAAAATGAACTTCATGGCTCTTCCAGTATTGCTTTGGGGGGCTACTGAAGTCTGTGGTGGGACCCAGGGGCAGAAAATTAGGTCCTGAATCACAGAACATGCCCACTCCTGTTTTATATAGACACCAAATGGCATAGGAGTCTATGTAAAGTTGGGAAGGAGGTATAGGGGTTGCACAGAACCTCAGTAATCACTTCAACATATGGCAGGGAGTTGGTATCGTGCCCTTGAATGCAATTTGAATGTGTCAGCCATCGATGAAAGCAGGTGCCAACTATGACCACGCTCAGTTTTACTGATCATGAAGAAGGTAATAGAAAACCTCTTAGAAAGCCATAAATATATCACCAGTAAGAGGGCATGCATCAGTGTGCTGTCTACTTGCAATAATTAGTACTTCAGATTACTTGAACAAGCCAAGAATTATTATTATCCTTCAACCCCCAATGTCCACTGAAGATTACTTACATTAACATGTGGCTCAAAGTACAACAAGGAAGAGGAAGGGAACAGACAGGAGCAAAGAGAAAACTACAGCAAGGTTGCCTTTGCCAAGCAACACTGTTCAACCACTGGATAATGCATCTGACAGTTAGCTTCAGATGGAAAAGAGAGAAAAAAAGTAATTCAGTAAACCTAACACTAGAAATAACAACTAAAGGGGACCAAGATCTCTTCCATGCAATAAGTTTGGTAACTCAAAACTTCCGCAAATTTTCCCCATTTCCCTGTGAAGCTTTACAACACTGGGACAATGATATATTTAGAGTGCAATAATTAAAACAATAACTCCCAACAAAATGGGGATTAGGAGATAATTGACCATCCTGAGGTATTAAACAAACCACTGTAAAAGCCTAGAATGTTCAGCTCTATGGTCAATTACTGTATAATTATCTGAATGACATTATTGCTGTTATAAAGTCTGTTCAAAGTAGAAAAGAAACAATAAAAAGAACAGATAAAGTATGCAAGGTAGGAAAATGACCTTCAAAAGAAGGCTACATGGCTGACGTTGCACTTGCACTAAGGTTCTCCAATATGGAGTCCTTGCTCTAAGGCTTTCCATTTTCATACCTCAGGACCTTCATGGACAGCCACATAGAGCATTCTAGGGGATTTGGATGCGGTCACTGGCCACACTTGATGCTAGATCCTACATTTAAACATAGATCACATTTTTCTTAAGCTCCCAGTGCAGAGAAGCCACATAAGTACTATGTAGTGCATTATGCTTTCTTCTGTTTCTGCTGCCAACACTCCAATGCTTGATACAAAAGAGAACTCATAATATGATAATAATATGATCATAATAATATGATAATAAATAATAATAATAAAGAATTCAGAGTGGACATCACTTTCATCTGCACAGGATATTAAGACTGAGAGATTTACAGGGCCATCCTAAGGATGGTTACTCAGAAGTAAGTCTCATTTTCTTCCATAGACTTTACTTCCTACTATGTTTAGGTTTCTATTCAGAGAAAGACATATACACATATATCTCAGTGAAGCAAATAAAATGTGACTTACAAAACTAGACATGTTGTACTCAATGGTGCTGTTCCTGGGAAACTTATTTAAGTTAGGAGCCTTTATCATTATCTTGATACATAAATCTCATAGCTTTCAATGGAAGTTAAGCTTACATAAGCACCTGCAGATGAGTTAGTTCTGAACACTGTGTGCCTCGGTATCAAAAGCCACCAAAGATTTTTTTATTTTATTTTTTGGCAGGGGAAGAGTACAGTCTATTTTCCCTTGCAGGGCTTTCTCAGATAATTGAATGTTAGTAATCGAAGGCTATGATCATTACTTTTTAATAGTAACTATGATTTTAAGAAATGGTGTTCGATGTTTACGTGGCATTTTATCCACTAATTAACTTCACTAATTGCTGATTAAATGAAGTTAATTAACAGATAACAGTGTCCCATATAGCATGAGAAAAGTATAAATGTTAAATTATGGTAGGTAATGCAAAAAGTCAAAGAAATCTGAAGGGGAAAAATAGTTTTCTTGATTTTTTTTTCTCCCTCTCCTTTAAAAAAAAAAGGTTACATAAAGCAAATCACTGCCATTGTTGGAAATCTCCACTATTGGAAATCAGTGGAAATCAGAAGTGTTCTAGGGGTTCCTGGATGAGACAGATTATCTAAATCAATCTCAATCTGGTTTCAGGCTTGTTTACGTAATTGAAATTTGGTCACTTTGGGAACTGGGATAGGGTACTATTGGTTCTGCTGGACCTCTTAGTATTTTTGATATCACCAGTCATGGTGGCTCCAGTCTCTTCTGGAGGGAAGAGCCCAGAAAGTGGAACTGGGATTGTTGTTGGGTTCCTTGGCCATTGGCCTGTGAACTCCCTCAGGGTTCTGTTTTGGTCCTCTATGCCATGTAACATATACTTGAAACTTCTGGAAGAGGTTGTCTGGAGTTTCTGAGTCAGGCGCATCACTCCTATGTTGATGTTGCCCAAGTCTATTTTTTCTTTCCACTTCCTTCCAAGTAAGGTCTTTTGTTCTAAACCAGTGTCTGTCACCAGTAACTGACTGAACTAGAAGAACCAAATGGAAACTTAATCCAGATAATACAGTAGCATTTCTGGATAATGAAAAGGCAGGAAACAGGGATTCAGCCTGTGTTGGACAGGATTATATTTCTCTTGGAGACACAGATTCACAGTTGGGGTATACTTCTGGATTAAATCCTGAGCCTGGAAGCTCAGATTTCAGTGGTGTCCAGGACTACATTTGATCAGTTAAAGCTAGTATGCCAGCTGTGTCCATTTTTAGAAATGTCTGATCTGGGCATGATGACAGATGCCTTAGTTACAACCCATTTGGACTGCTATATCATACTCTACATGGAGCTGCCTCTGAAAAAATGCTCAGAAACCTTAGTTGGCTCAAAGAGTTTCACCCTGACTATTGACTGGGGTGGTTACAAGGAGCACTTAACTCTCTTGTTACAATTCTTCCACTGTCTACTGATTTGTTTCCAGGCATAATCCAAAGTCCTGGTTGTAAGTCTATCAACCCTCACATGGCATGGGTCCATGCCTGCATCTTCCTATAGAGCTTCTGTGAGCTATAAGATATTTGGGGGAAGTACTTCTTTCAGTCCCACCGCCATCAAAAGCACATCTGGTGGGGCCATAGGAGAGTGCCTTTGAAGCAGCTACATATTCTATTTTAATAACAACTTTTTGTATGTTTCTGCTTATGTTTTCATTTTTACCTTTATTTCCATTTATTTTATTTTTTGAAAGCTGCCTTCCTTCAGTCCCAGTTTTGTGAAATAAATGAACCATCATCACCATCAGTTTCACAGTCTACCAGGTATTGCTGACTGGAGTTTTAGATCCTCAGTGATTCAGATTCTATCTGTGCCCCACCACTGGCACTACTTTTCTGTGATGATGGGATTGTTTGCTTCTATGAGGCAAGAGGCCACCCTGAAAATAGCATTGCAACTGGTAGAGTCCTCCCAAGTCAGACTGGCTTTTGCTCATAATACAGGTGCCAAAAATAACCCATTAAATATGGTGCAGAAAACAAAAATACATCCCATAGTCATGACGTGGGTCAACAAGGATCATATCAGAAGTCTGAGTTCCTGGACTTCAGATGAAAAATGGGCTACAGGGCTCAGTATCTTTTGCTAGGCAACCTGGGCAAAATATTGTGAAGCTACTGGAAAGTCAACCACAGTGGAAGAAATGTACGGCAGCAGAAAACAGATTAATAATAGAGTGTTATTATAAAAGAAATCCACCAGCCTGAGGTCACTGAAAGAGAATGTGGAAAGAAATATGGAAAGAAATGCTTCTAATGTAACAAAGCTGTAATTATGTGGCTATTATTATTGTTGTTGTTCCTGCCGTTTTTACTGTTAACCCATGAAACCAGGGCAAGCCTTTCATCAGTGCTAGATCAAGAAAGGATGTTCTATGTCCATATACCTGGACTTAGTTGTTTATTTAATAAACCTGCCCCACAACTTGTAGCATGCAGTTTCCCATGTGCATATAATGGTGTGAGAGTATATGTCAGAGTGAGAGCTTCAAAATGTGTGGTTGTAACTCACTAAATTATTAATTCAGTATTCAGTTTTCTTCTACGTGTCATCATTTGCTGCATTTTTTAAAAAATTAACCTTGAAGTCAATCTCATACTTTTAACATGCTAACATATAGGATATGATAAAAAAAAAAAGAGACCTAAGGAGAAGATGGTTTAGGATCAGAAGAAATACGTCACATCACTGTGTTGCCTGGCAGGCTACTGCCTGCTGCATTGTGGCTGTTATGATGAGATGGGACAGAGATACAGAAAGTTCTGGAAACCCAGCAGAAGAAGAGTTGGAAAGGAGCTGAAAAGTTGCATTAGGGAATACTGAAAGGAAGGGGGGAAAGTGAATGGCAGGAAACAAATTTGTTTGCTTGGCCCCTAAGCAGCCCTAGCTCTTACAGAATGTTAGGCCCTTTAGACCTGAAAGACTATTATTTCTCTCACCTACCTATTTGCTTTTCTTGGGAGGAGTACATTGTGATTCTCTTCAATTATCTTCTTGTATTAATTTTAAGCCAGTTTTTATTGTACTGCTTATCACTGTACAACACAGAATATTTCATATTATTATTAGGAGTGAGCTATGAACCCCTCTATAATTGTTTAGTGTGTTTATTGCAGATCAAAGAGTGCTAAACATCCCATTCTTCTCTCTTGGCTTCTCCCTCTCTCTCCTCTTCCTCCTTTCTACTCCATCCCTGATTTAGTGGGTGGCATGCTTTGTGGGGTTTGGTTAGATTGAAGCTATTAGCTGAAAGCAAAAAGATTAATTTAGCTAAATTCATGCTCTCTCCATTTACTGAGAAACAAATCCAGTTGAAACTCCTTGTAATCCTTTAGTGTTTTTATTAGTGTGTTTATTATTGTGTATTGTGTTACATACTTGGGAAATTAAGTAGAAAGCTTTCTTCACTCCTCCCCATTCCCTTCATTTTGGCTCTTTTCCCTCTCTGTTCTCTCCCATTCTGGTTTTTACTAATGTAAATCACACACTTTGAAGGGTTTGTCAGAACTGTAGCTTTCAGTCAAAAGATATAGCTAAATTAATGCCCTCCCATCCCTGACTATGTTTCTTTTTCAAAAAATTGACTTAGAAATCAGTCCCATTGAGTTAAATGAGCAAAACAAAGGTTCCACTTGCAGTGGATCAAAACTCTCTAGTTGAAACAAATAGTTCTTTATTAACTGTTAACATAATTCCTTATTAACATAGTAAAAACTGAGCATTTGAAGGACATGTGAATAGTGTACATGCTAGTGAAGATGGACACGGATGGGGGAAAGAAAAGGAAAAACAGTTAAGTGACAAAACTGAATCAGTAATTTGTAAGAGGAGAGCCCATGCTTTAGGATGGCCTTTCCCAAATGACAGCTTCCAAATGTGCTGAACTCCCAGCATTTTTAGGTAACAATGTGTTATGGGTTTTGTAATCCATCTCAGAAATATGGAAGGGTGGGGAAGGCTAATTTGAAGCAACAAAAATAGATTTTTGAAGGAACCAATAATAAAATGTGCCTGTATCATAAATGGTGACAACCTCCATACCATTTGCTGTAAATCTCAAAATTAACCTTAATGAAACTAATGAACTAACTAATAATATTAAATCAATTAAACAGTGTCAGTGGTAATGAATTGATTTCTGAATTTCTAGCATTTAACATTATGAAATTAATTTTGAAACATAACATTCCAAGTTCTAGAGAACATATGGTGCCCTAAGCAGAAAGAAAGTGGGAACAAGCTACATCATGCCAGAAGAGCCTGAAGAAAAAGAAATAAGCTTTGCAGACCTTAAAAATCAATGGAAGTCACCCCCTACCCCATTCTCATTATCCTAGGAGAAGTAGAGCTCCAAGTTTCTCCTTAAACAAAAGGATGACAAAAGATAGTAAGCTACACAGGCCATTCTGTTTACCTTTAAATAGCAAACTGAACTAAAGTGACTTTCTTTTATTAATATAAATGAGTCACAGTGCTATGAAAAAGAAAATTTAAAAGTGTAAATGCTCCAACATAGTTGTAAGCATGGTGATATATAAACATTTAACTAATTTGGAGGGCCTTGCTAAGCTGTCTGCATATTTGTTTTGGTGTGTGCAGTTAACACAAACAAGCATCCACGATTTGTACAGCCAGATCAGGTTACACAGTGGAAGACAAAATACCAGTCAATTCTGAGACATAATTCTACCAGCGTGGGCTGCTGCTTCTTTGGCCCTTCCTGGTATACAAGAGCACAAAGGCAAGCTGAACAGGTGTTTAAAAGAACAGCCTGGGCTGCTACCTTCCATTGCCCAGGTGGATGTTTAAAATTAATCCTTCAACATACAGTTTCCTCTGCAATCATTGACTGAGCAGATATAACACAGCTGAGGCCTAGTTGCTGCTGAACCTGCAAGGGTCAATGGAGGGTGAAAGTAACCAACCATGCTGAAGTATATAGCCAGTGAAGTAAAGTGAAGAACACAGCAGCAAAGCTTAAGACACTGGGCTGGAACATCAACATGGGGGAAGGCTACTATAAATATAGATATATAGCATGATAACAGGTTTCCTTCAGCAAGAAAATGAATGGGAGGAAATACAGTCTGAGGAAAAAATGATTTAATTAGAAATGGAAATAGCATTTAACAATATTTTAAAATGTACAAAAACACACTTTTCAAGTGTCAGGAATCCCTGACAAGGAGAATCCTGGACTGATGACAATCTTTGCAGTTTGGACTTATTTTATGCAAAATTTTCATGTGGCTGCTTTGCACAGAAAATACTGTTTCTTACACAAAACAACCATGTGCAAATTTTGTGCAGAATAAATGCCACACTGTGAATACTCTTTGAAAACTGCACAGTTTTTGAAAACTTTCTTGCAGTGATAAAAAAAAAAAACTGCTAAAATTACTTGTTGCTTCCTTTTAAAATGAAATAAACGAAGAAGGGCATGTCTAAATTTCGTCTCCCTCATTTGTTAGTGATGAAGTAATCATGTTCTCTACTGCTTACTTTATTATTTAAGAAGTCCTAATATGTTGTCGCATCTGCCCCTATCTATAAGTGCAGGTGGCCATGGCTTAAGCACAGGGGCTTCACACTTCCTTCTATGAGACAATGTGTCCACGCTGCACTCATGGGGCTTTGCACATGCATCAGAGCAGCTGTATCTGGTGTGAGCTGAAGATTAAAATCCATATACCGGTACCATAATTTCCTAGATTTCAGGAATTCAGGCATAAAGGAGAGCCCTGGTGCTTCTGAAAGTTTTAGTTTCTCTTACATCCTAGCATGTGATTTTACTCTACCTGTTTTGGTTTATATAAGCCTCTTTAAGTCCCAATGTAAAAGTCATATATCAGTGATAAATAAATAAGAATCTGTGTACATATCTGCCTAGCCTAAATATCCATGGACATCTGCCTAGTCTAGGAAGCTAAGTAGGGTCGGCCCTGGTTAGTACCTGGATGGGAGACCTCCAATGAATAGCAGGTGCTGTAAGGTACATTTCAGAGGAAGGAACTGGCAAAACTACATCTGGGTATTTCTGTCCTAAGCAAACCCAGTGAAATTCATGGGATCATCATCAGTCAACAGGCAACTTTAAGGCACATACACATACACATGCATGTCTCCCTGAACCACACAAGACACACAGCCTGTGTTATTGCAACACAGGGCTCCCTGCCTTGTCTTTATTACACATGATAAATGTTTCACTTCTGCTGACCATTTAAGTTGTGGCTATTATAAGAAAATTCAGTCATGGAAAGGTATATGAAAATGGGAACACATAAAAATGCTTTATACTAAGTTAGATTCTTTTCCCAAACAATAAATAGTACTGTCTTCTTTGACTGGTAGCAGCTGTTTGCTTTGACTTGCTTCCTGCATCCTTTCAACTTTAGCTGTTAGTGACTGAAAATGCAAAGGAAGTGGACTGATAAAAAGTGATGATTCAAATCTGTGTGCATAATATTGTAATGCACCACTACAAATGAGCAGAATTTCATCCACTGACAGAACTCATGTAGAGTTCTACATGGCACACCACCCCTCATGGAACCAATCACTTCCATTTTATGCTGCTGGCAGCTTGCTACTGGCATGTACATGTCTACTGCATGCAGGAGGAGGTTGAATTAAGAAGGTTGAAATGATTTCAGTGCTCAATTTTGAACTAGTTCCAGGAATCTTCTTTCTTTCTTTCTTTCTTTCTTTCTTTCTTTCTTTCTTTCTTTCTTTCTTTTTGGTGAATTATTTCCCACAGCTCCATAGGACTGAAATAAATATTCTAATCCAGCAGATGATAGTACTGGGGTTTAGAGTGACTTACGGAAGATTAGCATGAGTCTGTGACCAAATTAAAAGGCATTGTTACCTTTGTAAGACAAATATGGAGTACCTGGGTAAAAACACTTGCTGAATTTTTAAAATTTATCTGGGGTGGATATTGGGGTAATTCAAATCTGAGTTAGTATTTGAAGGGGAAGAACCAAGCAGAGCAGATAGTTTGATTTAATTATTCCAAAAGAAAGAGCTCACACAGTGTAGGCAACCCACATAATTCAGTCAGAAATGCTGAAGGCTGAAGAAGTGGGGCGCCCATCGTCAAGATATAATGGAAGAAATGTAAGGCCAAAATTTCATTCAGGTGAAGCTTAGGAATGCTTTCAGTAGAACTCATTTACAGGCTCTTTCAATACCACCCTGAACAACTGGAACTCCTTTCAATACAATGGAGGTTAGAAAACTTGCCTCGGGAGAGAAATGAGCAGGTAATTTGAATAGAAAGCAGCAGCAGTCAGTGGCATGAGAAACAGAAGACACAATACAACAAAGGAGCCTGAGGGCATACATGAGCAGCACAGGACTGCAAGCCATTACGCAGGTCAAACATACTAAACTGCAACAATGTGAAAAGAGAACAGAAGCAGACAACAAATTCTATGGAAGCTGGCATTTCTAGCATTTTATTTCTAGCATTTCTTCCACATCGCACAATGCCCGCCCTAAACATTATAATCAGCCTACTGTGTGGCAGAATTTTTAAACATCTTCCCTCATTTGCAGTGGCTATGGTAGGTAGCTGGGAGCATTGAGATTCTGGCTTTACATACTAAAAGTCCACCTCAGAAATTCCATGAGGGGTTGACATACTGTCCTATAGCCATGATATATAATGTTTGCATAAGGCACATATAGGACATTACTCAAAAGGAAGTGCTTTTTCTGTCCAAGCAGCCTATGCAGTGGCCCCTTTGTGCAGTGGCTAGTGGCCATCTTGTGGCAACAATCTACTACACCCTTTTGTCTGTGGTTTCAGTCAAAAGTACTGCCATGAAAGAGGGGGTCACTCTGGCCAAGCAGAGTAAGTATGTTTTTTTAAAGGCAGACACTATGGAAACAGAACAATTTCCATTTGGCTTGCTGCTATGCTTCATAGGAAAACCTTCCCTGGTACAAAAATGGTATGGCTAAGCTGACAATGTGAGAAGTGTACAATTTATACTTGGCCCATCACAAAAATGCTTGCAACATGGTGTTAAGCCAAACCATGCAGATTCTAATAGCACAATTCTATGCATGTTTACTTAGAAGTAAGTCCAGCTGGGGTCAATGGTCTTACTCCCTAGTGACTGCACTTAGGTTTCCAGCCCAAGAGTAGGTAATAAAATGAGGAAATGTTAAAATCTAAAATGCCAAGCAAAGCTAAATCCTTGCAGTATATTTCATGAGCTTTCTAGTAATTCACTCTGCTGGGAAAATAAGCTGGAGTAAAAATTAAGAAAGACTAGTTTGTTTCAAGTGAAAACATCTTCTAAAGCTATAATCTTATCTCTTTGGTCCCAAAGAACTTTGTAAAACTTGCTTTGTGAGACCCCACATGTACGGCTAAATGTGTTTATTTCGAAACAACTGTATTCAAGCAAAGGAAAAATGCACAGCCATTATCATCTTCCTTGTTTCTAATTTCAGCTAATGTGGCAGGAGGTCAAGCCCTGTCTGGAGATCCCAGGAGCCTTGTGAATAGGTCATCAGGCCAGGAGTGCTGGGGATAACCCAGCAAAATGAAGCCAGGGGTGTTCCAGGTCAAGAATTTAAAAGGACAGCCTCAATAGTACAACTGACTATGAACCCCAGAGGTCATGTAACAAGAACTATCAACCCATTCTACACAAACCCTACCTGATTAACCACACCTGAGTGTAGTTGGACCTTGCTTGTTTAATGCTGTCCAATTGGCAGCTGTAATCCCACAATTCTCCAGAGACAGGGGGATAGAGATTTACTTTCCATCCACATGGATGGTCATGTCACATCTAATGACCCTCAGAAACCCCTTGAAGTCTCCATAGCAACAACACAGACCTGCATATGTGAGGGCTGGAGAAACAATAGTTGCATCAAAACTATTAAATCCACATACATTGGCAAAGGCTTTGTAATACCTAATAAATACATTGTTTTTGTTTGTCTGGGAAATAAGCCTTTTCTCTCTCTCTTACAAGAGATGGTCAGAAATTAAGATATTAAATTTTGTGGCAGAGCTCTCTGGCAACTTAAAAACAGGATACAGATAAATTCAAATAGGCTTTAGTAGCTGCCAACTGCAACTGAGGTATGAGTAGAACTTCAGCCCAGAAGAAACTATTGCTTTCTAATAAACTCTGCCATGTTCTTTGTTTGTTTGTTTGCTGTTACTACTTTTAAAAATCAGCTACCAAAATGACCATAATAGTCTGCAAGCTCTGCTATTGCCTCTGAACCTCTTTTGGTGTGTGGTAGGGCTACCACTAAGAGCAAGCTTCTCCACCTTCCCTACCTTCCTTCCTCTCCTATAGCACCCTACATGTCTTCCAAATCAGCTCCAGAGAATTCAGGGACCTTCAAGAGCAGATTTGGGGGTTAGAAAGAGATTTGGGGGTGGCATGGAGATTTGGGAGTTAATTGATAAAGTGTACTTTTAACTCTTATAAAATTTGCTTCTGATGTACATTTGCTTCTCACAGTTCTACTGAATGTGTAGATAATTGGCTCTTGGAACCTGATGTCTCCTAACAACTATACACTGAATTTACAAGCATTTTATTTGGGATCATGGGAAAACTACATGGCAATGATTTTTTTAATGCTTCTCTTGAGTTATTATCAATAGCAAACATAAGCCCATACAAATACCATTCAGTTCCCCCTTTGAGATAGTAATTTTCAAGCCTTTCACAGGGAGAGAGGCTTAATTTCTTCCACATATAATTCTAAAGATATAAAATAATACTGAGATGTAGCCTATATAAGTTTGAAAATTTCAAAGGCCTATTTTTAAAGGATACTTCTTATTACTTCAGACTGTTCTGATGATTTCCAAACAAAGTTTCCTTATGGATGAATATTGACATTGATTGGTTTTAAGAAGGCCTGCTCTGAAGGAGAAGGAAGGGTGCTTACCATATGTATTATAAGCACTGTGTGGGGTTGGGTAATGGAGATGAAAACTATTAGGTTGATTGCTCCACCTGAGATAAGCATAATCCATGATATGACTTACACTCTTCAATGCATGAGAAATCAAACTCTGAAGCTTCTAATTAACCAGAGTTTCCTCTTTCATTTGAATCCAGAGACAATGAGTTATCAAATCCCAGCAAAAGTGAAGATACCACATAATTTCAAGTTGCAGATTAACATTCTGGTTTTTTTTTTTGAAGTTGGAAATCACATTTTCCTATTTTGGATAGTACAAAGGACATGTGTGGACAAAATGCTCATTCAATAGCTGACCTTACTCTGCTTATTAGAATGAAGACACATTATAAAATGAAGCTACATAAATGGTCAGTAAGGTTATTGGCAGAATGGCTGCAAGGGAAGGTTGCTTAGATGTGTGTCTGTAGGATGCTCGTAACAGAGTAATGCTTAGAGTGCTGATATGAGTGACAAATTATTGAATATCAAGATGTATTGCAGTATTGTTATTACAATCTCAGCAATGCTGTTTAAACTGATAAGGAAAAGTTTGGAACCACAACTCTTCAAAATTTAGGTGTTGACACAAGTTAGAATCCTGCCTTATTCATAAGCAAAGAAAGTGAATATGAAGATCAAGCAAGCTGGTTTTCTTGTTAAGTGTTCTTTCCAGCCCTGACACACTCCCCCCCACACCTTTATTCTACTTTTTCTTTTTTGGTATGAAATAGGGTGCTCAGTTAAATTTTCAGATGTTAGAAAGCATCATCAAGTCTGAAAATGTTTTAATGTCAGCAGTGAGTGGCCAATAAATTTTTAATTCAAGCTGCAGCAGATGAAAAACAGGTTTTGTTGTCTAGTGCTCTCCCACATCCTGCTAACACGTTAAGTGTGATAACAGAAATTCAAACATGTAACCTTCTGTTCTATTCAAATGAGTTATCTTTAGATACATTGAGAAGCCCTTTTTTGGTGAGTACTTGATAATGGAATACATATTTCATTTTGCTTTTGTTAAAGAGAGACTACAGTAATCCTTCCTAAACAGTGTTCTGGCACACACTCCTAAATTATGCAATTCACCAGGGTCAACTCGCCTGTTACAATCACTATCAAGGAAAGGGAGCATAATACATTATCATTATAGCTATACAATCTGAGCCTAGCTTTTCTTGGCTTCACTCCTAACATTTTCATGCTGAAATTTATCTGGTTTTTTTTTTTTTAAAGAAACACCATCTGAAAGGTTTTTGAACAGTACACATGTTCAAGCTCTTCATTTTAAATGGTTTAGAAATGAAATGGTATAAAAAGAAGGAGGAAAAATGCTTCTGTTCTCTAATCTAGCATTAAGTACCATTTTAAGGAACAACAGGAATGTTTCCAAACAAACTATTGCAGTGTACAAATTACCCAGCAGGGACAGAGATAACAATGTCTCTGGTGTGGGTTTAGATCTTCACAAAAGCTAACATTTCATCAAGGTTGTCTAGGAAACCATATCCTTAGACATCTATCTTCAAGTATGAGTGGTATGTATCCAATTTGGGATGCTTCTTGAGATACTACTAGTTTACAATGACAATTTAAGGGTAATTACTGTATACTAGGCAAGGGCCACATCCCATCTTTTAATTAGCAGTAGAGGAAAGGCCTTGATCATAATGGACTCTCTCTTAAGGCTGCTCTTGAGTGTATGTCAAGAAGGAATCACCCTGAGCTCACACCCAGATTTGAGAGGAGATTTACAAATGTCCATTCCACTTGGGAACCGTCCAGTTGCACCTATTCCGGGGTGGGTGGAGGGACAGCTCTGGATTTTTCTGTTGGAACTAGCCCCAAATCAAATAGAAATATATCAAGCAAGTCCATCGTTACCAGTTGAACATGTGGGTTGGTTTCAAGTAGCCCACTAAGGTCTGAAACATTTTGTGCAAAAATTATTTTGCACATATAGCACAATATCATTCTTTCTGCTCTGAGTATGAGTGTGGATGGTTTATGTAGCCCAAACTGAGCCACCCACACACAAGTGGAAATTATTAGCAGGTTCTACATAACACAGTAGTTTGCAGAAGTAGCAAAAAATAAATTAGAATAAAAATGTTAAAAAATCTTAAGCGAAGGAATCTCAAAACCGCCTAATCAGTAGGAGAATGTTGACTTAATGGTGGGAGTGAGGACAGAAAGTAAAACTGGGAGGGAGGACGAATGAAACAAAATGGAGTATAGTGGAGCAATGAATGAGAGTCTGACTGGAACAGTGAGCAGGAATTTTATGCTGCATCCTTCTGTTGCAGGTCCTTGTATTAGAGGTTTCAATCTAAGGCTGATTTAGGCTGGGCCTGAAGTAGAAGTTAAGAAATATAGTTGTAGTCATGGTGGAAGCAGATGGTATAAGAATATTACATGAGTGACAGGTAGGTGGCATCTGGGTGTAAGGCTTGCAGATAAAAATAAGGGGGTAAATCAGACACGTAAGAAAGAGACAGGCACATTTGCAAATGGAGAATTAATCAGATGGAAATCTTTTGGACCTAACAACTGGAAGCACTCTGTCCCTGTGTTATGCATACAGCAATTCACTGGCCTCAAATCTGCATTTTGCAAGAACAGCTTTTTAACTGTAGAACTGTGTTATTAAATAGTAGCTATCTGAAGCCAATATCCAATGGTAATCCAGTGCTTTTCATAAAGAACATACCACCCACTGATACTGGGTCAAGCTGCCAGGCAAAGCTCTTCTCTGCTATAATTCTGCAAACTGGTTCCACTGCTTTGTGGAGGAAATTTCACATACCTCTCTCTGTACCCTCCTCTCCTCCTCTGCTCTTTGGCAGGAGTGCAGCTAAAAACCTTTAAATCTCAGGGGATGGACCCCTCGTGCTGTAAATGTGTGTCTAAATGTGTTTGCTGTGTCCCTTTCTTCTGTAGCACAATTTTCCCTGTTTGAAATCCGCCAGGTCTGCTTTTTTTCCCAGTAGAGTACCACTCTGAGCTTTTACCAGAGGTCCCGAGAGGAAACCTGACTAATCCTGTAGGGGTTTTGTTCTCATCTTCTCTGACTCTGTGAAGTGTAGAAGGATGGGATGGGAAGGAACAAGGGGAATTAATTTTTTCCCATTCCTTTTCAAAGGCTAAATGAAATTGTCTTGCAGGAGGAGGACAGCCGCTTCTCCATATTCAGTCATTCACAGTCACACTATGCTGTCCAGTAACCTGCATTGATAATTTCTCATGAATAAAAATGCCAGCATTATCATCCACAGCTATGTTGTTGACATGCTTTTTTGCTATTTCACTAAAAATACCATTAATTTTCTGGCTTCACAACAGCTGAGCTACTCCCTATTTGAATATACAAAAGAGTATTTTGTTTAAACCAAATTAAAAGCGTTCCAGTAAATGACTTCAATTTTTCTGGCTATACAATTCCAGTGGATACTAGTCTAATCCTGCAACCACCATCCCAACCCCCTCCCTTGTTCCAATCCTTCATCTTCTCCACTTCTCCAAATTCTCCTCTGTTTTAATGCTTAACCCTTGCATACCATGAACACGATTCACCCAGAACAGTGGCCACAGAAACAGCACAAACCAGAGCCTGAAAAACTACTTATAGAATCTGCCAGCACCATGACCCTTAGCCAAGCAGGCTTCAGGGATTCTAAGAGCTGTAGTTCAAACAACTAACTTTTCTAAACTCCGATGGAAAACCCATGAGAAGTGAAACAGATACACAGGGCTAAAGACCATTAGAAGTTTTATTAACACCTCTGCAAACAGCAGCTGAAATTGGTGGGAGGGAGGCACAGTGCAGGAGGGGTAACACAAACATGCTAGGCACCTTCTAGGCACTTTCCCATCCAGATTAAGTGCCGACAGCCCTCGTTTGAGTCAGCCTGTAAACTGCCATGTCTGCCAAGCCCTCCTGGCACCTCACCACTGTATTTGTTCCCATTTGTATCTAATGCTTTTGTCAACAGTTCAACACAAGGCAAAGCAAACAACCCACTACAAACACTGGGGGTAACAGCAAGGAGCAGTGAATCCTTCACAATTATCCAACCCCAGCTGCTCGAGGCCCGTCCAGCCTGCTTTCATTTACAACAATGTCAACAAAAGGCTGAAACCCAATAACTAAGGGTGGGTCAATACTACCACTGTAAAACCCTCTGGAGGAGGAAATGCTCTTCTCCCGCTTTACTGCTTCAGCAAACATGCAGAATAATTCAGCCAGATAGACGAGGGCTTGTCTAATCATTTGTCGTGCATGAATTATTCAAGGCTTGTCACATAAACTGCTTAAAGGACGGCTCCTCAAATATTTCAGAGGAAGTACCAGCTGTCCAATTTGTTAAACGGAAGGCGCATTAGGCAAATCCTGACACAGAGGACAGTAGTGAACCTGGGCCTGTGTTTATTCTTTCTTTCTTTCTTTCTTTCTTTCTTTCTTTCTTTCTTTCTTTTTTCTTTAAGCTAATGATGTAGCTGTTAACGGATTGATTCAATTTTCCCAGCCCAGCTTCAAATATGTGCAATTGTGATAAATAAGTGTCTGGGTTGCTCGCACCTCTGGGCTGCTTGCACCTTTCTGTGCATCATGATTTGACAATATAAACTCAGAGTAAGGCTCCTTCATGCCCAATGACACTCAAAGAGAATGTGGCCAGCAAGAAGTATTGCAATGAAGTTGAATGAGTTGATGCAGAATACTTAGATTCAAAGCTCCCCTCAACCAGGAAGCTCACAGGGCAGCCTATCAGTGCCTGTATAAAGACACAGATTAGGGCAAAATGGAAAGAACTGACACAACAACATGATAATAGGCAATGCAAGTACTAAAAGGCCCTCCAAGTGTCCAGATGTGATGTTGGAAAAGAGATGTGGAAGAAGCACTGCTCCAATCAAGCATTCTCTTTATGCCACCAGCTCCTTTTGCTATGAGAGCAGTGGGAGTAGTTAATTCCTGCACGACTCTAACCATAGTTCACTGAGTCACTAAATTTTTCCCTTTGCTCAGCCATAAATTGTAATGCATAGCCATTGATAATCAATGTAAGAAGATAACCAGTCCCCTGTGACCGTAGCAACACCCAGGTCTCTACAATCACACAGAGATGCCCCCCTCCTCTCCTTTCTCTTTTGACCAAGATGGTTCTAAGTTCCGACTCCATATTGCTCCTGTGCCCCAAACTCTCCTATTAGTTAGAAAATTAAATGTATGTTTAGAATGTATATTTAGATATAACAAGTAAGCTTTGTCAGATACATAGTTTTAATACTTCTTGTTTACCTTTTTTTTTTGAAAAATCTTTCTTAGTAGAGATTTAACACATTTCATGGAATAAACTCAGATGAACAAGTCTGCTTCTAACAGATCTTGTCTCCCTCTTTCTCTAAAAGGGACTAGCATCCCAGGAAGCTACTCCTAATCAACAGGATGAACGCAAATAGCCATTTACTAAATGATAAATTACCGTGGTCTATGTGGATGCAATGGATGCAATGTATATTGCCAAAACACATACACTTTCTCTCACACACACTCAGAGGCCCATAACCTACTTCACAAAAGAAGGAAAAAGAGGGGAAATGACATGTACCCCATTGTACTTCTTTGGAGGGAGGACAATTTTTTTTAAAAAAAAATGCTTATATGAGATACCACAGTGCCACAACCTTTTACACTGAAGAAACTTAGAATAATATTTACGTTTCAGGGAGCCCTTGCACAAACATTTCTATATCCACAGATTAAAAAAGAGGGGACCTTTTTGCCAATCATAAACTCATGTGGAACCACAGGCAACCTCTCATGGAACCCTTTGGTTCTAAGTAAGCCCCGGTTGAGAAACCTTGCTCTAGCAAATATTTGCCAAACATTTACATTCAGTCAGAAAACAGGTAAGTAGTAAAATAATGTTCATTGCTCAGAAGGACATTACAGATTAAAAATCTCCTGTGTGGTCATTAGAACATGATTAAAAGCAAACACTTATAAATTGTCATCTGTACATTAATTTGCCAACTGGTAATTTGTGACAATGTTTGGGAGGTAGATGTCTGCACCTTTCAACCCTGCAAAAAAATAATTTTCACACTTTACTTTCCCAAAATTCAGAAGGGGTACAAAAATTTGGTAAAATTTTTGGTATCATTTAAGCAGACTATAAATTCCTGTGGCCATGTTTGTCATCTATATTGTTTCAAGAAGTGAATAAACATGTGAGGAATGTTAACTCATACGTGTGAATGCTGATAATGCATAAAATATTGACACATGCAGCAATCAATTATTCATTCCACCATTTTGACATATTCAAGGGTATAATGAACATTGTTTTCCACAGTAGTGTGCAAAACAGTATACAAAACTACAGGCAACTCCAAAATTAAAATTAAAAACTGGGTCTAAAAATCCAATCCCTCCACAGTAGTAAGAACCAGGAAATGTGGGTTTGTATTTGCTAGACATGTATCAACTTACTGCTTCTAATCACTGACATCTCACAGTCACTGTCTCTCTTTGCTCCTTGTTTAGGAATGGACACTAGGAATAGTCATTAATCACTATCATGAAAGCATACTCATGCAGTACCTTTATTTCACATAAGCATTTTATTGAGGGAAAAGCAATAACTATGTATGAGAGTTTGCATTGCAACATACTTTGATGTTGGCCAGCATAGTTTGGGGTGTGAACACAGGACTGAACATGCTTTTTTAATAGCTCATGTTGTAAAATCTTCAACAGACCTCCATCATAGAAGATTTGGCAATGGCAACAAAGGATAATTGGAATTATGGATAGATGCCATTTGTTTTATAGTCTTGCAGCCTTAAAATGTTAATTATGGCCAAAGACAGAATACTTGCACAGAAGATCCAGTGACCTTACTCCAGTAGAACTATCATACATTTTAGTAATTGCTGTATTGGCTACATACCTTCTGCCACATCCACAGCTGCCCACATTCACTGGATTAAGATATACTCACATTTAGAAAGCTTAAAGAAATCAATATACAGAACCATTGATTGAAGTGGGTCTACTCTGAATAAATCAAGGAACAACCCACAATTGATACCTCAGCTATTCCTCCTGAAAAACACACTAGAAAGGGAGGTGGGAGAATGATGCCTCCACCTTACCTCAAGACAGTACCTATCTATATGCAGAAACTACCCTCAAGCTGATGAACTTTCTTTGCTGAAATCTTATGTATAGGCATTGTGGCCCAGCTTGGGAAGGAGGGAGGGAAAGAGGAGAAGAAAAAACACGGAGCCAGAGCATAGTAAGCAGTGCTGTGTCTAGTCAGACCCTTGGTCCACTGAGATCAGTACTGTTCTCTATAGATCCAGGCAGGAATATTTCCTAGCTGTATCCTGAGACAGCAGAGAATGCACATGCATTGTATGTGCTCTGTCAAGGAGAATGTAGGAAAGTAGGAATGGACCACACAAGCAGTTTATATTTGAATGTCCAAAACAACCAAGGCAAAATTATTAGAGTTTCAAAAGTCAAATGCAAATGTTAACACACCTCAGTCAAAGTATTTATTTCTAACATTAATCCCTAATCCCAGTAAAAAATTGCCATGGGCTGAGGCGAGTACCCTGTTAAAATAGTGAGATGTATATAACTTGGGGCAGGGCCTTTCACAGTTAAAGCAGTTTGACTACTGTACCTGCTATGACTCCACCTCATGGAATTCTATGGTTTGTAGTACTGGGAGGCACTATAGCTCTTTGGCAAAGAATTCTAAATAGCTCATGATGCTACACATCCCAGGATTCCACAGGATGGAACCATGGCAATTAAAATGGAATCAAAATGTTTGTAACTATGTTGTATGAAAGGGTTATGGTTTTTAATTATACAAATGGATTATTTGAGAAATATGGCAAAGATGGAGAACTGGATTATCTGAAACAAATATGTCTTCCAGAAGCTATTATGAAATCCTAAAGCATGGTTATCCCCCAGCAGCTGCCAATTAACAGGCAAATCCTGTCTCGCATTGCTCAGTACTCTCATTCTGGCCAAAATCTGTTGGGGGACTGAAAAACATCAACTAGCCCCAGGACAGATTTAACATCTTCAGTATGTTGCAAATAGTTAGCAAGAGGGTGATTGTGTGATTAATGGTTGTAGCAGGAACAATCTGGGAACAGATCTTATTGTTTCCCAGTCAGTAACAGTAATCTCATTGCTGGTTACAGAACAGCTTGGTTGCTTTTAACAACATGGTAGTATTTTAAACACCTTCTCTATAGTGGTTAAAACTTTGAACAGGAACAGAGAAACTTACATCCTGTGCTTCAAAAGCCACCTTTTAAGAGAAAAAGTATGGATTTTCATATTATGTGGACCTTCTGTGTATGTCACCAGAGACTCACTATCTCTGTGATGGAGAGTTGTGGAAGCACTGAAAGTTCCCTTGACGGAAGGAAGTTAAGCATAAAACAATGACCATCTCTACCTATTGTCAGGAGTATTCAAAATATATGGGGGTTAGTAAAGGCAGAATACCTGCTTCTATTTCTGATTTCAGTGTTTGGTTGCTCTGGTTTCAGAGGCTGGTGGGGCTCGCAGATGTTCCTTTAAAGAGTGTGGAACCATTACATAATTATTCTAACATATTCTTAACATATACTCTTACCACTGGGATTTGGACTAACATGTTAGTAAAGCATTAGCAATCCATTATTTTAAGAAATCTTTTTGCACACTAAAAAAATGAAGAAAAAAATGGGAAGAAAACAGTCAACCTCCTCTGCAAATAACCCTAAAAAAGATTTGGGAAATAACTGTTTTTTTAAAAAAATGTTATTGCTCCTCAACACCCTATAAAGTAACATAATTAACAATATAATTATTTGTAACACTCTACTTCCAAACTCTGTTCCATTACTTACAATCCAGTGTATTACTTACATTCTTCTAATAAAAATCTGAGCTTTTAGAAATAGATCAATTACAAAATGGGATTTCTCAAAAACAAGCTCAAGTCAGTAGCAAGTCACCTCTTGGTTACACAAGTAGTCTCTTGCTTACCGTAGTTAAGAATTACCCTTCAATGATGTAGTGATACTTTGGGGGGTGTTTAGAAAGTTGAGTTGTACAGGAAGCATGGCTATACTTTAAAACTATGCACAAAGATATATGCAGCAAACGATATCACAAGATAAAAAGCCATTTATTTTTCAAGTTCTTTGGCCAAGGTTCTATCCTATGGAAGAGCTTATCAACATTGCATGGGACTTTACCACTAGAAATACAAATTTTTACCCTTATGCAAGTTTTCTCCCTGCTAGATAAGACTGCAAGATATTTTTGCACATTTTCTAAATGGTTCACCTTTTGGTGAAAATTTCGCAAAGGAGGTTTTGTTCAAAAATCTTTTTTTTTTTGAATTTATAAAATATTACAATCGATGATACATTGTATTATGAAATCTGCAAAACTATTTTTTTAAAGGTCCATATATATATGTTTGTGTGTGTGTGTGTTGATATTTCTTTCGCTGTGTCAAAACCTCCTTTTGTCAAGTAGATGAAAAATGTGGGATAATCTTTATATTCCTACTGTACATCCCACATAAGGAAGTAGTGAGGCAAAGAAGGATGTAATAGTGGTGGTAGTGGTGATTAGATCCATACACATCAAAACAGGATTAGGAAGCGATCACAATGGTGTGGCATGTGATGGAAGTAATGGTGGGAGGAGGAAGAGAAGAATTGTCACTGGTAATTTTCCAAGTCACCCTAGAAGCCCAAAACTGAAGAAAAAGTAAACTCAGAGCTGGCCTCTAGAGGACTGCATGCAGTTCCCTCCTTCCATCACTGTTGCTGCTGCCATCACTCTTCCATTTCTGAAAAATCTTGGATACCTCCCTGAAGGAGTGCCCAGACTGTCAAACTGCTCATGCAGTACTCCGCTGTATCAAAGGACATAGGTATCTGAAAAATGTCTCTCTCATATCTCCCTCTCCATGTATTAAGCTCATAATTGGAGGCTCTTTTTTGCCCCCAACCATTTGTTAAATGGATGACAAACACTGAAAGAGCCTTCTTGATTATGACTTCCTGTTTACAGAATCCTCTCCCCAAGGAAGTTCAATTGATGTCCGCCCTGATGCCCCTTTCAGTTTGAGGTGAAATAACTTTATTTTCCCAAGCCTTTTTGGACATCAGTGACACTTGGTGATATCTCTATGGTGTAGCTCTTGATCTTTTGTTTTTACTGTATTATTTTTTTTAACAGCCTGTTAGTGACTGCAAGTATTACATGAATAAGGAACAAAAAACAGAACAAACAGATTTTGCTGGCAAATTTGCGCAGTGCTCCATTTAGAGCCTGAGACATTTGTTTGTTTTAAATATTTTTTCCTGCATTTACATGGCTCAAGGTGGCAAAGAGTAAATTAAAAATAAATTAAAATTACTAAAAGTAGAACAAAACTAAACTAAACTAAACTAAAAACTCAAGGCAACATTTAAAACAAAACAAAACCACTCTTCATCAGTAAAATGATTCAGTGCAGCAAGCAAGTACACAAGCTTAAAACTCTGTGGTCCAAAAGCTCTTGTTAAACAAGACTCATGAATCATGGGATCAATGCAATTGTCTTAAGTGTCACAGTGGTTAAAACATGAGAAACAAATATGAATGGTGTTACTTTTGTAGCTGCAACCATACCAACATGTACTAGGTAACTCCTCCCAGTAGGGAAAGTCTATTACTGCCCTGTCCAGATGTGGCCTCCAGGTGCAGTTAGACTGCAGCTCCCATCATCCTTTCCAAATCTTAGCATTTCATAGAGTGTCAGCTCCACTGACTAGCATGATACGTTCTTGAAAGCCAATGCACATGGGATTATAAACTGCAGTGCAACTACTCTCTGTCCCCCTTGTTTTTTTTAAGTGAATAAGAATATTTTTATGAACATACTTCCCTCTCAAGAGAAATGCAGAGAAGCCAGGGAGATATGGCTGCAATCAGTTATTATTTGGATACAAATGCTGACTGGATGTAATATGCATCACTTAAAACCACCTCAGTATTCTTTGATAAGCTCGTAGCTCAAAAGGAAGGGGAAATACGAAGCAATCTGTTGCCCTCTTAATGCAATTAGCAGATTAAAGTAGTATTTCACTTCATTAAGATACCGACTGCACGCAGCATTAACTGATTATATGACGTACACAGTGTTCCCCCTACAGTCCTCTCAGAGACACAGTGGAAAACAACAAGGATAAGCCAAGCAGTTTACAAGTGAGCATCTGGTATTGACATTAGGAGCTGAACACAAAATCTACGTTGTAGTGTGCCCAAGGGGTACAGTGAAAAAAAAGCACTACATATCAACACTCAGACTCATCTGAGAAGCTAACTGCTGGCTGATGTTGATACGATGCTTTGCAATTATTAAGTGTTCCACTTCAGTTTCAGTAACACCAAAACAATAACCACCACAGCTTTTTTGGCTCCTGCATTTAAAAATCTGAGGAAATACTCCAAAATTCTAATAAAATGGGAGTACTGATCCCTTCTCCTTTTCTGTTTCCATTGGATTTGTTCTAAACCCTTTCCCCTTTCTTCCTAACCCAATAAGAGCCATGTGGAGGAGTGGTAAGGTCCAGTAAACTGTAGTCTAAACACAAGCGATTATTTCAATTTTCTCCTCAGATTATTCTTTCGTGGCAGACCAATAAACCCAATAATGCCTAGATTTACTAGAAAAATTTTTATTCATTTCCCCAACGCAGCAGAAAGTAAGCTAATAACATCCCACCGAGAGGGCTGTCAGACTAAATCCCTCAACTACTGAAAGCACTGCCTGGATAAATCTCACTTCACTTTCCATTCTGCCAACCACTTAGGGCAGGGCCCAGGGGAACTCTTCAGCTTATCCCTCCTCACGCAATGTCACAAGCGCAAGCCAGAGTGGCCCAATCAGTGCCAAGAAAAGAACAAACTAAAAAAGATTAATTCACAGATGTTCATGCATTTCACATACACTGTGCCCTATGGCCCGTTGCTAGGGCAACAGGAGACCACCAGTGTGCGCTTTATTGGCTTTATGAAGTGCGTCTCGGGGACTGTAGTCCGAGAAATGCTGCATGATAATAGTGAGGCTTTTCAGAAGCCTTGTTTTGTGTTTATCCACATTTAACCCGCAGAGTATTATTAAGCACATTGCTATGCACAGCCATGGCACCCCTGCCCCGCCCTCCCCACCACATAAACAGGGTGGGAAAGACATTCAGCCTCCAAATCCAAGATATGCGGCACATCCCCTGAGGGCAGTTTCAGATAGGCCTGTGACAACATTCAGATGCAAGCTTAAAAAGAAAACCAGCGGTGTCACGCTTATTCAATTTAGATACAACATACTTTTTCATCATATGAGAATACACAGACACCTGTTCTAATCCTATAAAAGAAAAAAGACATAGTCTAATCCAAACTGGGTAATAATTAATCCAAAAGCCAGCCGACTTTTTTGTCAAGCTGCTTCAAACTTTGCCTATCGTGGAGAGACACGTCTGGTTCCTGTAATGCTGAACATTTAAGAGTATTTCAGAGTACTTGCATATAATTTATATAAAGCTTTGCCGTAAGTCGACAGGCGACTTGAAGGCACACATACACACACACACACACACACACACTCATACAAACAACCTGGGGGATTGAATTTACCCAGAACCTTTCTATTCCTCCTTAATTTGTTTGTTCGCACTCAACAGGCCAGCAAATGCTTAAGACTAATGAGGTTTTGTTCCGGCCTTTTTCCTTCTTCCTTGAGAAGGCTAGGGGTTAAAATCACAAATGTCAGGACTCTTAGAGAAGCAGCACATATCAAGTGTTAATCCAAAAAAAGTAGGGGGGAGGAGAGGAGACAGAAAGAAAGGAGAGGGCTAGCAGAATAGATCAATAGAAGAAACAGCTTACATTCAGATTCACAGGAGAAATAACATGCAGAGACAATCATTTCCTGGGAAAGCTAAAGCCTAATGAGAATTTACTCTGTCTCTTTTCTTCAGACAACCAGCCCTTTTGTGGCAGGGGCTTCCTGACTGACAGGAACTCAGGGCCCCTTAATAGGATTTCCATATTATTTCCAACACCTGCCTAGAAGTTATTTGTTTACATTGAAGGAGGCAAGATTCTCAAATCAGACATCTGCTTCTAGTTCAGGCATATCTTAGGAAGCCATCTAGAAAGCAGCTTTGTTTCCATGGTGACATTTTTATTTTCTTCCCTTAGTTGGCTGGGAAAAAAAACATTAGCATTTCCAATTTTATTTTGTTTTTCAAAAGGCCAAATGTTGCTTCAGAAAACACAGAACTTCAAGATTTGCTATAAGCAATGGGTCACCCAATATGTATGTGTTTGTTTAGCCTAATTAAAAGAATCAGGCATAAAAAGATGAAGATGAAGAGAGCTCAAATTTCTTGTCAGATTTTTTTTCCAAGCGGCGGATATCTACCACTTGTCGAATGTTTCTCCTTTAAAAACAAAAATAACACAGGGATTTTACAATGGACATTTTCCAAAATAGAACAAATAAGCTCATGAGTCTCATAACATTCCCCATACTTAGGTTCCACCTGTATCCACCAAGTATTAACCAGCTAGTTGTTGATTTTTTTCCTAAAAGCTCACAACATTTGATATTTATAGTATGATATTTTACAGTACTATTGCAAAAGCCTCCTAGATTTGTTGAATGGTTTAGTTTCACAGGACTAGAAAAGATGAAAGACCACCAAGGCTCCACCTGTCTCACCTGTCAGGCTCAGAAATGATAAGAATCTCTATCCATCATCTGTTTCAAACATTCTCACAAGGCAGATCATAGTGTAGCATCAATAGACAAGAGACATCTTGTTGCTAAGTTGTATAGCACATGCTCTGAATGCAAGCGTTCCAAGCTGAATCACTAGCATGTCTGGAAAGAGGTGGGAAGAACTATGCCTGAAGCCTTGGGAAATCAGTACAGTTCATGTAGACAACCCTACATTATAATGGTCTGACTTGATACAAGACAGTTTCCTGTATTTATCCCTTCTCCAGAAAGAAATTAGAAAACCCAAGCTATTGAGATAAGTCAGACACTTAGCGGAATGCTCTGCCTCTAGGCCCCAACCCACACATTTACAAAGCAGTGGTAACTCCATCCTACTGAACAGATCAAAAGTGTGGTTAAAAAAATCCAACAAGTCTTCTGAAAGGTGACCGAACTGGAGTACAATTCTCTCAGACATTGTGGCTCTTATCTGGATTTGTCTGTCATGCTCCTGAGCCAAGGATGGAAGTGATAACTCTGTACTATTTGTAAGAAGACAAACCTTCCTGATGCCAATGGGCCACAACTGAGAAACCAAGAGAAAGGTTGGATTCTAGCCTATTTCTCAGCAAGATGGGTAGTTCTATAGGTTTACTACACCCTTCAAAACTGCAGATGCTGGTTGTAGTTTTGTTTCTATAAGTATCTCCTCCCCTCACAAAAAAGGAAAACTAGTATGACAGAGAGAAGGTTATATCCATATTCTGCTCCCTGACCTATGCTTATCTGTGGACATTTTTTAAAAAATATTGGATCACTCTGTTCTTTGAGATACTACTTGCAGTTTTAAATGGAACAGCCCAGACATGGGTGTGAAAGGTACCAAGCTGCCTTGAAGGCAAGAGTAGTCTGCCAACTCCCACTTACGCCTCCCACCACCTCTCAACTCTTCATAGCTGTTGAGAAAGTGGAACTCTAAGAGCTGCAAGCTAAATTTCCAGCTAGAAGGAGGCAACTATCATCTACCTCATCACTCACCATGCAGCAAATTCATCTTGTTTTTGCCTTGTCTTATCTTGGTCAAAATGAACAGCATGAAAGAGCTGTTTAGTATATGGGGTTTCCCTCAATTGTCAAACTACCTAGTCAAAATAAGATGCTTCATTAAGATTAGCTATAAAACAATAGCAGATGAGGGAGAAAACATACAAATATCATAAACTGTTTACTCTCTAAACCAGTGATTCCCAATGTGGGGCTTTTCCCCCCCAAGGATACAAACCAAGACATGTAGAGGTATGTGAAAAAAGTTTGAATAATGACAGAAAAAGGCAAATACATCAACAGTGTAGGATAAGAGTCAAAAGTTGTGAAATTAATTGAATGTTATGATGAGTAACAGAGCAGGTTTCCTTCATTATTTAACCATGAGAAAAGCCTCATTCCCTTGCTTTGTTATTGTGGCAAATGGTGTGAGTGCCTTGCTAAACAATATGTTGTGAACATGCCACTACAGTGTACGTTCTCGGTAGCGTGCCCGTCACAGGCTCAGCTTTCACTTTGCTCCACTTCGCAAACATTTGAATGCTGCTACAGTAGTTCTGCTATAAATTTGAAATAACAGTAGCTATATTAACTACAAACATTTTGCTAATCTGAAGGGTACAATTTATGGAAATAGGCTGCCAAAGATTATGCACGTGAAAAAAGGTTGGGAACCTCTTCTCTGTACTAAACAGCCTATACTCCCTGATACTTGACTGATGACCAAATTGGATACATAATCACCTCCATTTTTAAAACGACAGAATTAGGAGGGGAATGGATTGTAAAGACCTGTGCACTTGGCACAGCTATCGGACAGAGTTTCTGACATGTGTCAGATATCCACAGAGGGAGATGGTCTACTGGCAGCTTTCCACAACCCAGGAAGAGAGAAAATCCCCACTTGCTTCTGGTTGATGTAACACACTAAAGAGGAAGTCCAGCCTGTTTATCTGTCAAAAATAACATTTTCAACATACAGATCCCAAAATGTGAAAAATTATTGAAACAATTCTTACTATCTCACTTCGAGGAGAAAACTTCTCATATTTTTTATTCTTGCGTGTGACAACAAAATAAGCAAATAATTATACTACTATCTTTTCTGCAATGGGTTTTATGAGGTCCATCATGGTGTAGTGGTTTGACTGTTGGACTATGACCCTGGAAACCAGGGTTCAATTCCTGCTTGGCCACAGAAAACCTTGGGCACATCAGAAAACCCCATGGCAGGGTCACCATTAAGTCAAAAATGACTTGAAGGCACACAATACACACAACAACATCAAGAAGAAACAGACATCTAATGCTAGACAGTTATTTCCAGGGACAATATTTTAGAACTTTATGCCTCTACATAAATCCTCCTTTAAATTAGACAGAAAGGTTAATTGTCAACTTCAGTTGACCAATTAAATGCTACTGTGTTGCTCTTTTTGACACAGTTTAGTGTAAATGTATGCCCATTTATTATTTATTTATTTGGCTATAGTTGCCTGGTGTAGTGAGCACTGGAGTAGGAGCAGGAAGGGACCACTTAATACAAACATTCAGGCATGAATCAAACTGGTCTGCCTGAAGCATTTCACAATCTCCCACCTAACCTGTCTCAGAGAACTGTTGCAAGCATTTATTTTTAAAGGCAGGGAAACACTACACATGCCACCCAGGGGTCCTCAGAGGAAGGAATTGATACAGCATATTAGGATAAGATAGTTTGTTTATTTGTTTTAATATCAATCTCTTGAAATATCTTCTAAGTAGAGTAACACTGTATATTAGTGTGACGGGATTTCAAATTGCAGATAAACTATTGCAGTTTTTTAAAGAACATTTGTAACTAACTTTGAGCTAACCAGTTTCTGAGAGAAAATGGAATAGACAATTTTCTTTTACAAATAAAGTTTTGGCATGTCTGAATATGGCAGTTTCACTTTGTCCCACATTCATGTTATTCTCCTCAAATTTAGAGGCGCTTTCACTCTTTGCAAATACAGCATTACAATTCCACTTTACCGCCATAGCCGTATCCTACAGAATCCTAGCATTTGTAGTTTGATGAGACACTGGAGCTCTCTGGCTAAGAATGCTAAATGCGCCTCCCTAAACTGCAAATCCCAGGTTTCCATGGGAAGTTGTCACGGCAATTAAAGTGGAATTACAGTACTATGACTGTGGAAAGGGATCCAGAAGGAACTTGCCAATTTCAAATAACAAATGAAGACAATTCTCAGACATCTGCACTGGCTATATGGTAGGCACAGTATGGAAATGATCATATTGCACCTGCCTCCCTACTATTAAAGATATGGAGCCTGTCAGAAAAAGAAAAGAGAGAGAGAGAGAGAGAGACAGAGAGATGGAAACCCTAATTTAGCACCAGAAGCCTTACTGAACACCACAAATTCAAAGCCTGATTTCTAAAACATAAGCACTGAAGACTCTTAACCCAGTTTTGCTTTCTCATCACAAGCGTCATCATCATCACCATCAATATCAAATTATTTCTATCAAAGTGATGAAGAGTTTTGGGAATTCGTAAAGTCTTATCAAAATATGAACCAAACAAAATTCTCACAGTTCTGTAATGAATTCTGAGAAGCACTTGTAATAATCTTTAGACTAGAAGTTATCTGAACTTGAAAAATAAGCATGTTATTTCCATACAATTTTTGTTCACTGTTAATAAAATGTAGCACTTTTTAATATCATCACATAAAAGCTAATTGTGATAGTAAAACTATATGACAGCTTGGAAAATCTCAAGGCACCCTGTTCAGTAATTCCTCCTTGCCTTCCCCCTCCCCTCTGAAATATACTAGGGATCAATGGACTGGATTAAATGATTGGGGACCAGACCTCAGACACTTCAAACCAGTACTGCCACTTTATTTTATTCAACAATTCAGATGCCTAGTTCTTCCAAAGGTGATACATTTGGGTGTGGTCTGCACCCCTTCAAACTGAAGATAAGAGCTCATTTGATCAACCGTTTCTCTATACAAAAAACATTTCCTGAGCATGGAAAGCTAGCACAAGAGGGAAGAGATTATTCCAGATCTATGCCATCTGACATCTAGTCTTCTCCTAACAGGACTTCTGAATGATGTGAAGCCAAATGGTTTAAAGCAGGGGTGAGCAAACACTGGACTGCAATTCTTAGCACTTCTTATCATTAGTTAGAGATGATGGGAATTGCAGTTCAACAACAGCAGGAGGGACACACTTTGCTCACCCCTGGTTTAAAGTGATACCACTCAGACGCTAGTTTACTTCATATCTCAGTCCCTCATGGCAGACATCACATTCTGTTCTTATTGAATACATCTGACAGGCCTGTTCAACATTGGAACTTATAACCATGTAAAAATTTTGCCTCCTGGGTAACTAGAACATCTGGAGAAAGAAGATTCAAGTTTCTCTAAATCATTAAACAGCCAAAGATCTCGTAAACTAAGCATTTGAGGATAGACAGAAGGATTTTTTTTCTGAAACAAGAATGCATGCTTGTTATTTTCAAATGTGTGTTCCATGATGAATTAAAATATACAAAATGGCTACATTAGAAAGGAAATACAGTAAATGTGGACCAATTATAGAAATATAGAAGTTCACTGAGGGCACAAACTGGAATGGGAGAGGAAATTACATCAGAAGGCCTTCGTCATTGTGTAAGGTTAATTTCACAATTTAAATATGCAATTGAATATGCATAAAATGTTCACAACCCAAGAAGAAGAAATGGTATGACAGAGAAAGAAAGAAAAAATCTAAATCAACCACTTAAGACAGGCTATGACAAGAAGCATGGCCCTGCTAATTAATATTTGTTTCACCTCAGCAATTACTAAAAGTGATTGCAAACAAGCAAGTCTGTCTTATCCAGTCACACCAGTCTACTCATGTTCCACCACTTGAGGACCAAGTCTGCCCCAAAGATATTTTATTCATTTGCTCCACAATCCAATATAACACATTTACTAGAATTTGAGCACCTGTTACTTTCTCCCATAGTTTCCAAGCCTACCGGCAGGTAACCATAAACATTTCTAATAAGCACTATAGTGAGGTCAGCTTACTTCCCTTCCTCATGCCACCAAATAAACTAAGACTAAAACAGAGAACTCTGTAGAAATGTACCCTTGTGAAACAAATGATAAGTCCCACAGGTGTCTTTATGAAATGTGATCCCGGGAAAGCAACTCTGAAAGCTGGTCAGTTTCCAAGGCCCTTTTCGCATGGCGTTTTGGAAGCAAGAGGGCCCCTTGAGCATCGCGTAAATGTGAGGAGCGGTCTGCATGACGCACTCCCATTTATGCGACACTCAAGGGCCGGACGCAGAGTGCATGTGGATTTTTTCATTTTCGGCTCGAAGCCGAAAATGGTGCATGCTCACGCATTGCGCAGGGGCCTGAGGCGCACTCACCTGCCGTGCGAAGCCTCCTGAGCTGCGCCGGTTGCACTTCCTGCCCCAGTGCAGCCTCCAATTCCCAGGCTGCACTGTGAAAGGAAGGGGCAGGGCATGGGCGGGGCATGGGCAGGGCATTTGCACAAGAGGAATGAGCTGCGGAGCTGAAGCAGGAGGCTTGCGAGAGCATTCCTTCCAAGCCTTCTCATGCGAAAACCCCAACCCAGAAGTGTGAAAAGGTAAGGTGCGAAAAGGACCCACGTTGAGGTGGAAATAGCCATTTGCTGCTTTCAAGTTCCATCAGTTGGAATTATGGGAGGGTCAAAGTAGACATCATTTTAAATACATATCTAAATTTTCCTTACATTTTACTTTAGAATAAATACAGGAAATCTAATCCAGATTTAAAAACCCAGCACAGGGTAAGCTCCTTGAGCCCCAGTTTTAGGGAAAAGGTGGTATATAAATGAGTATCATCAGGAGATGATGAGATCCTCAGGAGAGGCCTTTCTCTAGGTTGCTCTACCTTCACAAGCATGGTTGGTAGGGTCATCTTTTCAGTGGCTGCCCCTAGACTCTGGAACTAACTTCCTTGCCAGGGAGGCCAGAATAGCCCTCTCCCTGCTATCCTTCTGTCAGCAGGCAAAAGAATTTTTTATTTTGGCAGGCTTTTAATACAAAAAGTTTTTAAACAACAGACTAGGGATGATGTATTGTTTTAGACTGAACTGTTTTAAAAAGTTTATTAATCCTTTTAATTGCACTTTTTTCTTTTAGCTAAAAGTTCAAAATGCTTTGATACTGAGGCTAGTTTAATTCTATTTTAATGTTTAACTATAGCTCTTTCAAACTGTAAGCTGCCTTAAGTCCCAATTCTGAGAGGAAGTTCGGATATAAATAAATAAACAAATCATAAATAATAACCCATCCTTATTACAGTCTCTAGACCAGGCCTGCACAACATATAGCCCACAGGCACCTGCGAGCCACCAAAGAATTTTGTGCAGTCTGCATCGCTCATGAGTGCAAGGGCTGAAAAAGGTTGCAGCAATTAGATCGCTGATGGTTTTGAATAAACCTGGCTGGGCTGTTCCCTCCTCTTTCCCTCCAGGGGGCAGCAGAGAGCCGAGGTGATGCCACCTTTTGCCCTTGCACAAGATGGTGGCAGTTGCTTCTTCTCCTTCTGTTTCCCTTGCATGGACAGTGAGGGCAGAAGTGCCTGGGAAAAGGAGAAGACCAGATGGGGCTGGAGGAGGCAAGAAAGGAGGTGGCCTCCTCTTCCCTGAGAAAGTCAATATGGAATTTTACACAGTGAACTGGGGGAAGCAGCTTATTACAGGTCAGTGTCCTCATTCATCCCCATCCCTCCTAAATGAAAAAAATGGAAAAAATGAAATTGTGTTCAAAGATTGTGTTTTAAAACGCAATTTAAGTCTATCCTGGCGTGCACTCTCATAAATTCCACCCTCCCCACCATCTGGAATTCCCCTTGTTTATCCTCCAAATATATTTTCTTCTTCCTTCCTCATAAATAATAATTTTTTCCTGCCACCCCAAATTATTCCTCTCCCCTTTGATCTTTTGCAAATCTTTTCCAAATTAAACACTGCTACATTTCTTAACGCATAGCTCTCTTGTCTTTCCAATAATCCTATTTACTGGTTTTGTGTAATCACAACTTGCCATATCTGCATTATCTCAGTCATCCTAACAACAGATCAAGAGGGTAGAACAGTGGCCATTTCTGCACTACACTGTTACAGTGCTCTTATTCCACTTTCAGCATGCTATGGAACCCTGGGGTTTGCAGTTTAGTGAGGGGCCGTTAGAATTCTCAGCCAGAGAGCTCTTTGGCCTCAGGAAACTATAAACTCCAGAATTCTACAGGATACTGAAAGTGGAATAATAGCATTTTAACAGTGTAGTGTTGAAAGGCCCTAGGACATAGAGAAGGCTTCAAACTGCAAGAAAAAAGTTCTACCTAAACATTAGGAAAAACTTCCCTAATTTCTCTTTTTCATAATATGGTTTATTTGCAAAATAGTTTAATCATGAATTATCCTATAATTATAATTAATGAATAAACTATTTTGCAAATAAAAAACATTATTATATTATTACTATAACTTTACTTGGAAAGTGAGGTGCTAAAAACCTATCTGCGGCCTGAAGAAGTTTAGCCTGTTTAATTTCGGCCCTTACCTATTGCCAAGTTGTGCAGGTCTGCTCTAGACTGATACCATTCCATCTATAATTTATATTGCAAGACAGTCTTTCATTAAAGAAAGAGTTATTCCTTCCTTATCACTATGTCATGGAAGCAGAAGGGGAAGCTTTAAACACAAAATTCCCCAAATTTAGCAGCCATACGCCAGAATTTTGCCTGGGTCTCTCTGCTAGTACAAACCTCATCATTTCACTTTCACAGACGCAAACAATTGATTTACACAGTTGCCATTAAAAATAACTGGGAAGAATAGGTTGAAAGTATCAAAACAAAAACTACACGTGTTACTGGGAATGACACTGCCACAATGTTTTTTCTTCTTCATTTTTTCCCCTTTTATTATGAACACTGCCACAGTGTTGATACCTTACTATCTACATTACTTACTTAGAACACCTTGCAGCCAAAGTTTACAACAATTCACATACTGTCACCTGTAATTTCATCTGCTTTAAGTCTCATGCGTATGTCAATTACACACTACCCACACTCTAGGGGTAGATTCCAAACCTAAGAAGTCAATTTTTCCACCCATCCAGCCTTCTACAGGACTCTAGAGCTCATAAAGATCTAACGGTATAGCATTCCTTACTGCAAATGTGGATGTTGAGGACACAGGAAGTTACACAACCAGGCTAGCAGTGAGTCTGTGATACTGTTGTTCCTGAGATGTACCTTTGAGCAACTGACCCATGTAGAAACTACTTTTACCTGTGATCTTGCCTATCTCTATTTAAAAGTAAAGCGCACTGATGTTTGCTCTCTGGCAAGTGCCTTAGGATTCCAGTCTGAATTACTCTCATCCATTTCATCAGATTCCACCTTGGAAGAAACATATAGTTTCAGCAAGCAACCTAAAACAGATTACCCAAGAGCTATTTAAGTGAAAAAAAAGCTAACTCTTGAAATCAGCCCATTCGAAGTTTCAAAAGTTGAGGTGGGGTGGTGGTGGTGTAAATGCATTACAAAAAAAAAATATTGCACCACTTTCTTACGGATGCTCACCACTTTTGGCCTGAGGATACATTTTCCTGCACTGATCCATCTCTCTAGGTCTACTGAATCCTTTACACCAGGGAAAGTTATTGGGCAAGGAGTGGGATGGTGGTTCAGGACCACAGTAAATATGAAGGAAGAGACAAAAAGACTGAATGACAACATCTACGACACATAAAATGATTGTAGTGCACCTTTTCAAAAATATAGGAATGAAAAATGCAATTGGACACATTTCTTTCCTCTTCATGCCACTAAAGAAGGTTACCTTAATTATCTCATTCGTACAGCAACACCTAAATTTACATTTTATGAGCTGTTCTAAAATCTGCCCTGCTTAATAATCTGTATCGTCAAGAAAACACTTGAAAGCGTCTCTCACAATTAAACCCAGCCACAACCTCGTATAAATCAAACTTTTGCTACCATATCAAAACGTTACACTGGGGCTGCATAATGTTGCCCACATCCTCATTACATGCTACACTAATTACTACCAGCAGATTCAGAATTTTCTGCACATTAGAGGCTTTTAGAGGAGCTATAAAAAATTTCAGGCACCATTAATTTAAATTTGTATTGAAATTTCCTTTTGACAGATGGCCAAAAATTACTTATTATTTAGAGCACCAGAGCTGCCTGTTTGCACATTAGAAGAGGAAAGGGAAAAATTAAAAGCAAGGAGGAAATTTATGTCACGTTCATTACCTGTTAAATGTTAAGGAGCACTATCTTGCATGAATAAATTATTTCATACAAGCACACAGTCTCCAGCTGCTGGCAACTGGCACATTGTGGCTGATAAAAAACCATCTCAAGTCACACAGCAGACAATCATAAAAAGCCTTTCTTAACCAGGAGCCACTTAAGAGAGGGCAGATCAATAGAACAGGCAACTAACTGCTACTCTGGGCACCACGGATAACATTTAAGGAAATTAGCAAAGTATTTCACCTTGCAAAGCTGGCAACAAGCCCTAGGTGCTGACACAATCCGACTGGCAACTTGAGGGCTGGACAAGACAAACATTTATTTATAGCCATTACATCTAATAAATCAGGACAAAAAAGAGTTGCCCCTTGCACGCTGTTGCTCCAGATGCCTACCTAATGACTCAGAAAAAAAGAGCAACCCAAAATAATTGCAGGTGAATTAGTCTCCTCTACTGAACAATGATACACCTCATTGGTTAATGTCTATTGCCCTTTCTTCTGTGTGTGTGTGTGTGTGTTAAAGTAATACTGGCCAGCAGACAAGATGGTTTATACACACAGTTCACCCTGAGGTTTGTTAACATGCCATTCTCAGGTTGATGAGGAGATCCCAAAGCATGTCTAACCATAAATTGTCAGTGATCGCTCACTAAAACAAGCAGCAATTGATAGTAGTTTATTTTAACAAGCTGAGAGGTTTGGTATTTTACTAATGCACTCTGGTAGATATTGCTATGAAAAAGCACACAGATAGGCAGAATTATCTCCACAATAAACCACTCTCTGCTGCAGGCCCACACCTCATGATTCACTTAAGCCATAGTCAGCCATCCAGCCATGCTTCCTAAGCTCCTGTTGCTCAATAATTTTGCAGTTTGAAGCATGAAGAAAATATAGTTTAAGCCTCTGTAGCACCAGTGTGGTGTAGTGGTTTGAGCATTGGACTACAACCCTGGAGACCACGGTTTGATTCCCTGCTCGGCCATGGAAACCTAGTGAGTGACTCTCAGCCTCAGAAAACTCCATGACAGGTTCACCTTAGGATCACCGTAAGTCATAAATAACTTGAAGGCACACAACAAGAAAAATCAGAAACATTAATGCTAAGTACACAGTTCTAATAAGGTAAATGTGACTACATTTATGGAAAGTTGAAGAGGACAGCATACAATTTTCATTAGGTAATTTTTAAAAATTTGTATCCCACCTTTTGGCTTACAATGTCATAATCACTTCACAATATATATTAAAGCCCGTTTAATGTACAAGGAATGTAAATGATTTGCAACAGACACATGGCAAGGATAGAAGCAGAACAGGTTAATTCATCATCACAAATTTCCCTTTTTCTTCTTCTTCTTCTTCTTCTTTTTTTTTTTAAAAAAGCATTTTACAGCTTCCTAAATCCCAGAACAGAGGAATCCTGGCAGGTTTCCCTAGATGTCTTTAATAAGGGGACCACCACAGAAAAAGCCCTGCTTTTTATTACCTTTAGACTCTATTCAAAACAGAATCTCCGTAGCTCAACTGAGCACATATGGAAAGAAGCGATCCTAACATTAATTAACATTAAATCTTCCATCTTGGTACTGAAAATGGAAAATGGAATGAAAATGGAAAAACTAAGTCAGAAAATTGACATTAATTTTCAGAGGTTAAAAATGTTAAAATATATTTGCCTCTGTTGCTGTTGTTGTGTCTGCTGTTTTGGGATATACTTGTTAGTTGACTCGGGTACCCTTAAACCAAAAGATAGAATTTCATCTTTGTAAAGTTAATTGGTCTTTCTTTCTTTCTTTCTTTCTTTCTTTCTTTCTTTCTTTCTTTCTTCCTTTCCTTCCTTCCTTCCTTCCTTCCTTCCTTCCTTCCTTCCTTCCTTCCGGTAGGATTCTAGACCTCAATATCGGAATCATGTGTAGTGCCAATTTCTTTAATCTACAGAAGGGCAGTACTATTACCAACACTGTGCTCACTGAAAATTACTGCATATGGAAAACTGACAGCTCTTGTCAGTTCGCAGATGCTAAGAACCCTGAAGGTAGCTGCAAAACTGATGAGAACAAGGTCAATTTCACTCTGTTGCAGCATGACAAAGCTGTGAACAGTATCAACAGAGGGCTGGGATAAGGATCCAGCTGGAGGTCCTTTCCTTTTTGTGACAGAGTTACCAAAAGCTTTAAAACATGGTACTAATTCTCTATCTACCAACATGGGCTTGTTATTTCCAGCCACCACGTTAGCCAAAAAAGATTCTGGGATGAAAATGACACACTATTGAACATGTTACTGGGAGTAGATGTTTCTACTGCTCAGACCAGGAGGACTCCTCGCCATATTTATTCACTTTTCGGACTTGGAAAACACCATACACAGTGTAAAGTGCAATGTTCTCTATGTGGAAGTCTGTGCAAGGCCTGCCAACACAGGATATGGAAGTTCTGCCATGACAGCAGTGACCCCACTGTTCAAACAACACTGGTGTTCTAACTGCATTCTGAACACAATTCACATCAAATATGTGACCCTTTGCTTACATATTTATTATTACAAGAAGATATAAGCTACTATTCATCCTTATGGACATTAGGGTAGTGTACTGTAGGTGTGACAAAGGGATATTTCACAACAGTTCAGCTATAATAGTACAAAGAACCTCTATTAAGAGGGGGGAATCCTTTCAGGCTGGCTTCAAAAGACTGCAGTGTTGGTGCTAGACATTCGGAGTGCTAGAGACATACACACATGACCTTCCTGAAGGATATCTGTGAAGCTTGCTTGGGCATTGGAGGTAACTTATGTATACCCATATCTTGGCTGCAGTCCAACTAAATTTAACTAAGAATTAGTTTGCCCATGATAACTGAATCACAAACAACAGCAAAAACTCTGTTCCAAATCATTTCCCCAAACTTTCACTAAAGTTGAGAACAAGTGGTCAAAAGTAGGTTATCTCACGGTCGTCAATGTAGCTATGAGCTGGTCCTTCTGAATTGAATTTCTCTAGATGTTAAAATTGCCCAGAACTACTGTTTAAGCATTTTCAAAACCATACCAGAACCTGCTGAGCAACTTGAACTAAAAGACTGGCGTGGAATGGGATGGTCAGAACACCCACGGAATCCCTAATCTATTTCTAGCACACAAAAAATGTACAAACACTCAAATCCAGCACCTGAGCCAACTGGTTTCCTTGTGAGAAAAATGGACTTCTTACAGATGACAGCAATTCCCCCCAACACACACCCCTGTTTATCTTGCCAATGGATGGACCAAGCTGGCACAGATCTCTTTTACCTTGGATGTCCACCTAGTTTCAACGTAACACATCAGAACAGTCCCTTTGTTCACTATTAAATCATGGAGGAGTGGTATTCTATAATAGACTGACCTTGCATTATTAAATAGCAACCCCAGACCAGAGGGCAGATTAATAGCCCAAATCCTGCTTGTTGAATCAGCAGAGGCGATAGTTCTTAGATATTTTACTGCACTTTTCCTGAACTGGTTGGTGGATCTGACAGTACCTTATCTCTGTCTGCCTGTGGCATACTGTCACATTTTCCATAGTAAACTGAAAATGATCTGTTATGGTACGCACTATACATGAACTGCATACAGTGAGTAAACAAAAACTATAAATGGCTGCCCTCAGGTTCAGAGCTATCTCTTCCCTGAGGTCTAGCAAAACCTGAGCATCTCCTGAAAGCAGTAACTGGATGATGTGTTGTGTCAATGATGCTTTGGGATCAGGCTTGCTTTCTCCTTTCTTCCTTTGTTGGTTTTAGCATTCTGTCCCTGGATTTGACACAAATGCAAAAAAGTCTTTTGCCTTTGTTACTGCTAATCTCAGGGAAGATCCGGCTATTATTTCTTGGCAAGCCTGCAGTCCTGCCTAGCTCAGCCATATATGTCTGCAGTTTCCCACCTTCAAACGTAGAGGCCTAGCAGACTGAAGACTGAATTCCTTCTATATGCCAAGGTCTTTGAAAAATGTTTGGAGCTTCACCTAATCCCAAGTAAAGCAGTGTGATCTCACCTTGGCCCAAGATGATGTTGCCAGGTTTGCAAAACAACAATTAAGTTGAATAGCAGTTGAATAGCAATAAGACAGCAATGAGCAATAAAACAGCAATAAGAAACAGTTCATGATATGTAAGGTTGGCAATTGGGAAGTCGCTATTAAGAAGTTTGTATTCTTCTGGGATACCAAATGAAAGTATTGATTTCACTTAACTTAGCTGTGTGTTTCTCCATAAAATTAACGTATTGCCCACATCCATAAATTACATACATTTCTGTCCTTATGAAAAGCCCATAGCCCCAAATGTGGAATTTTTGAAATCTTGTCCGATACAAAAGGAAAAGCTTCCCAACCCTCAAATAGGGGCATTTTTTACAATAAAGGACACCTGCCAGCCCTACAAGGGACAAGCTTTCCAACACCCAAATAAGGAGCATCCCTTAATAATAAGGGACACCTGGTAAACCTAGTCCAAGAGAACACACGATTCTTCTGTTTAGAGAACTATCCTGGCTCTGAATTAAATTCCAGGCGCAACTGAATGTTAGGGGTTTTCTCAACATGTTATTTTTATTTACATTTTATTTCTGTTTTAATTTTATTCTTAGCTGGTTTGAACTCTGTCTGGGACAGGGAGAATATAAATGTTTTAAAAAAGCAAAGCACAGGCCTGTAGTTGTTAAGAGCATAACTCCTACCAGGCCTGATCATCATAGTTATCAGTGAAGAATAGTGAGAACTGCAATCAAAATAAATAAATAAAATAAAAATTAAAAATAAAATCTGGAGAACCACAAGTTACCCTTCTTTTTGTAATAAATAATTAAAAAATATTGTTATTGTCTTTTAAAGCCAGAAATCATTTTGACCAGATTTTCTTAAGGATACCATATGTCAGCATTCCTTAATTTGGTGCCCTCCAGATGTTTTGGACTTCCACTTCCTTGTTATTGGCTATGTTAGCTGGGGCTCAACACAGATATTGTTCGAAACATCTGGGAGCCACCAACAATTAGGAGAAGGCAGTGATAATTTTTTTTTCCTTTCCCAAGCACTGAGAACTACAGGGCTATGTTTGCTGTCCTGCTACTAACTGCGATGAGAGCTTCACTTTCTTGTTTTGGTGGAACTCCTTGTTAAAGTAGGGCTAAGGAAGACTTAACACAGTAACCAGAATACAGAATGGAATTAAAGCTTCCATAGTTGAAGTCAATGTATCCTAGGATGAGACTGATTCTAATTCATCTTAACATGCTTTGGGCTTGGGTTCAACTAGTCCTTGATGCCTAACCAAAAGTTATGGTTGCCAGAATTTTTCCTTGCCCTGAGAGGGTAAAAGATCAATGACAAATTGATGGGCTGGTGCTGCCTTTCTCCAACTTGGAGCCGTGAGGGGCTTTGGAGGCATTCTATTTTTCTCTGCCCTGGCAACTTCTTCCAGGCATTTGACATTCTAACTACCAGAGAGGTAAAGAGAGCAGCTAATGTGATTCTCGTTTAATTGTTCTATTTGAAACCCAGAAAGGGTAGGGCACAGTTTTGTTCTGACTCTCTGCATGGCAAGTGTAGAAGTCAAATTAGTCAGAGGCATCTACTCATTTTTCAAACTCGAGAAAAGTTGGAATCATCTCTCTCTCTCCTATGTGGCTCCAGTGCTTAGAGGAATTCTCAGGCTTGTATTACTCACCAGAGAATCACCAAGCAACTGCTGTTGTGAGAAGTGCTAATATAGACCCATTCTGGGCCTAATCCAGCTGTTCAAGAGGAATCTAGTTTGGGACTCCCTTGCCACAGATCTCTCAAGGTAGACACCCTCTACATCACACACAGATCCAAGATGCCCAAGGCAGAAATATTGCTGCTTCACTGATGGGTCAGAGGCTTTTAAAAGGGCTCCGGAGGTGATTGCAGAATCCATCCTGGACATGCAATCTATTTCAAAGTTTTGCCAGAGTGGAATTAATTCATTCTATACTCTCCCCAAACATTCTGGAGTCAGAATCATTAGGTTTTCATTTTATTTATACCTCAGGAGTTTGACTGGTACACCGGTGACTTCTGCAAAATTAATAAAAATCATGACTTCTTGTTTTCCACAAAAGAGCTGCTGTTGCTGCTCTTGTTGTTGTGTTCCTTCAAGCCATTTCCCTAAGATGAACCTACCATATGGTTTTTTGAGGGATGAGTGTGTGTGAAGTGCCCAAGGTCACTCAGTGGGTTTCCACAGCTCAGTGGGAAACTGAATCTTGGTCTCCAGGGTGATAGCCCAATGCTCAAAACATTACACCATGCTGGCTGCTGCTATTATTATTGCTGCTGTTGTTATATCATCATCATCATCACTATTATAACTATTATTATTTAACATCAATTTATTGCATTGTGGACAGGCTAAGTTTGCTATTCCTGTTTCTATCCTCAATGCTGTTTTGTCATATTAGATGCCAGTAGAGCTATACCCTTTCTTGCTAATTAGGAGAAACCTTTTCTTAAAAAAACATAAAAACAACACAACTGAATCTTCAGGACTTTTACAAAATACACCAGCCCAGAAATCTGTCTTAGCTCCTGCTTGACGATAGATTAATGCTCACATTTAGGATGCTCTTCATACCCAAAGAACTGAAAGGCCATGTTTCAGTACAGCTAATTTGTGTTAAAATACCAAAAAGCCTCTAGACACTAACACCAATTCCAGTGAAAATATTCATTACTAGGGCTCAAATTATGGGACCAACTCCAGATAACCATTTAACAGATGGGAGACAAGCCCATGGTGTATATTCTCTGTTACATCAGTCTTTACAGAATTGCTAGCTGGAATGAAGGTCTGATTGGGTTTTAGGAGAGAGAGAAGCAGGGAAAATCCCATGACTGCTATTTCCCCTGGAAAACAGAACTCCTTTTGAAAACCCGAGTATATCAATTCATTTCCAATTTTTTTTTAAACTCTCCTCAGTTTTGGCTGAGAACAGCATGTTTACTGTCAAAAATCATCCAATAAGAAAATGTACCTAAACATTAATCATCGACAAACAGATTATCCAGATATTTTATTAGTGTAAGTAGTGTTGACAATAGTATCTTCCACTTTTCCTCCAGTGAACTGAAAGTGGTGTGCATGACTCTCCTCTATTATCACAACTACCTGTCGAGTAGGCCATGCTGTGGGAGACTGATTGGACCAAGCCAATGAGCTTCATGGCTCAGTGGGAAATTCAACCTGGATCATCCAAGACTCAGTAGGAAGATTCCATTCCACTAAAAGAACACATTGGGAGCTGTGGAGTGTGTATATGCCAGTCCTGTCCTCTGTTGCAGAAGCATCACCTGGCCATACTTTCATGGAAATTATTCCTCATTTACTGCAATGTGCAAAACTGAATTGGTCCACAGTACTCAGTTTTCCTTGCCTTTGATGACAAAGGGTGTCTTTTGACAGACATCCTACCAGGGAAAAACAAAAACAAACCTGTGACTTTTCACCCCTGCCAGAGAGGGAAAAGAACACAGATTCATCCTGTGCTTTCATTTTTATTGTTTGTGGTGCAAAAAATGGAATTGGGCACAAAATACCTTCATGAAATTTTCATCAAAAGGAAAATTCTTCCTTCCTGGGAGGAGCTCTGTGTGTCTATCAACATTTCTAAGAGCTTTTTCGAATGCCACCCAACAGTGGTGAACCATTTCCTTTTGAGCAACAGCACTGTATACATGGCTACAGCATTTGTAAACTATACAGTGTTAACTCGGGACAGTCCACCTGAGACTCTACTAATCAATACCATCTAGTTATATCTGCTACATCTCAGTTCACTATAATACAATGCACTGCAATTCTTTTAAAGCTGTTCCTTCCATCTGTGAAATGAAGTCTTACCTTTATGGAGTCCCTGTCTTCATGCAGAACAGAAGCAGCAACATGACAAGAGAGAGAGAGAGAGAGAGAGAGAGAGAGAGAGAGAGAGAGAGAGAGACACGTTATTTTATAAATTTAGAGCAGAATTTCCCAGCCTATCTGATACAGGGGTTCAGCATATTTTTTCCAGATGTGCCAGTACCACATTGTGCCTATTGGCTTCAACAGTTTCCTTACGTCCAGAAAACTCCATAGACTACCAGCCAATGGGTCACAGACTGGACCAGTCTAGGGACCACCACTTTCAACAGAATTTGTTTAGTGTATGAATGGGGTGAGTGGGTGGGAGGTGAGGGAGAGAAGGAAGACAAAAGTAAGGAGGGAAGAAGTGCTTCAAGCTTGTTTACTTTTAGGGCTTAGATGAGAGAGATCAGCCAGAAGCACAAGGGCAAAGGTAAAAACCACACAAGTCTGGGAAAGAAAGGATCCAAAGAAAGAGAGGTGGCATGGCATTATCTATTCAGGGAGAGAGAACCATAAATTGTGGACAGCAAAAGGAGAACTGGTGGGGCATTTACAAAAGTCTTTTCCGTGAATTATGTGTGGCCCATGAATTTGCAGCTACCTGCCTCACCTTCTCATGAAGGGACAGGTCATGTACTTGTAAAGCAAGACTTGTAAAGCAAGCACCTCCTACCTCTTTGGTGATCGTTATCATGATGTTTCTTTTCATCTTTGATTGGAAGATGGGACTGTCCCCCAAGGGCACTCGACAAGGCTAAAAGGCCAGCACTGCTGCCAATGGGTGGGATGGCTGGTGGCTGCAATCCTGAAGGGTGTGGAGTGAGAGGCACTGGGAGACCATGTCCATGTGATAAATGCTGGGCCTGGAGTTGCTGCTGCTGTGAAAAATTAAGACATAGATATTGAATTTGTTCCAAGAAAGAGAGCTTCAAAGCATGGTTAGCTGTGCACTGCATTGTGTCTGTGTACTTTCAAGGGCTGTCAACCAATCAATGGCCCACTTTGCTGCAAATTAATCCCCCATTTAAAAAAAAAAAAGGGACAGTGCCTCCTCAGTAAAAGTAAGGAGAACATATGATGAATACAAGGACTTTTCATGGCTGAAGAGCACAATCATTTATTGTTTGGAAAAACACCCGAACAGAAGAGTTTTGCTTTGGGTCAAAACTGGAGGTGGGGGGAAGGAGCTGCAGCATTAGTAAGCTTCATTAAACTATTTTTCAAGAGCAGTTTCGAAAAGAACCTGCTCCACACACTCCCAAACCCAAACGCTGATGTTTCAAGTACAACTCTGACATTGTATTTGCAGGAGCAGTTACACAGAGATATGCACATCTAATCAAAACATGTGAGTTAAATATAAAAACAGTAATAAAGTTTTGTTTCTTTCTTTCTTTTTTTTAAAAAATGAAAGCTGAAAATTGAGAAAATTAGCGTTAAACAGTTCTCCCAGAGCTGCCACACAGCATGCAGTGAGAGTTAATTTGAAAGAGGAAAACCTGAATTAACAACCCAGAAAAGGAAACTGGTTGCAGCCACCGTTTTAAGTCCTTTAAGTGTCCTCAGCGGTACTTGAGCAAATTACTAAAGAAAATCTAATGTAGCAAAGCTTGGGTCCTCCTGTAGGCTTGCTCAATAATGCTGAAATAATTGGGCACTCTGTGCACGTTTAGTGATGCTCGAATGAAAAGCTAGAGGCCTGCCCTTGTACTCTTCTCTAGCTGCTGACTCTGTGTTGTGACAGGTTTATTTGAGTGGGACTGTGATGCATGCACCAGTAACTGCGCTGACAAGAGTTTAAAGTCATTTTTACCAGTACGCTGGCAACACATAGAGAAAAGCCCTTGAGAGGTTAGAATTGGAGTGCTTGACCTCAGCCAAGACTGCATCAAGCTCTCTACTATACTAACCATTGCGGGGTGGATAGTTTGTTGATGCTGTTGAATGAGAAGGTGTGTGTGCATGTGTGTGTGTGTTGAGGGGATATGCTGGAAAAGAAGGAAAAGTGTCATGCTCAATCCATCCCAGCAGTAAACAGTTTCACTTCACATTTGTGCCAACAGACCACTTTCTTCCTCTTCTCCTCCCTCCCCATACACAGAATCCAGAGAATGACTCTGAAACCTTCCACTTTCACAAATGATATTATTGAAGCAAACAGAGGGTCTTTCTGCACCACACTGTTATAGTGCTATTATTCTACTTTCAACATCCTTTGGAATTCTGGGGTTTGTAGTTTACTGAGGCCAAAGAGCTCTTTGGGTGAGAATTCTAAATGCCCCTCCCTAAACTACAAACCCCAGGTTTCCACAGGATGCTGAATGTGGAATAACAGCACTGTAACAATGTAGTGCGGAAAGGCCCTGAGTGTTTCACTTTATCCTCTCCCATCTCTTCTCACATTTAAGAATGTTTTTAAAGGGGCAAGGCAACTGACTGCATTGCTGAGGCCATTTCCACAGTAGACTGTTGTAGCTTGCAACATCCTATGGAATCCTGGGGTTTGCAGTTTCGTGAGGGGCTTGTCCAGCACTATAACAGTCTAGTGCGGAAATGGCCTAAGTGTTCCAAACACCCTCTTCACACACTTTCCTAGACTATACCCTGCCTGTTACTTGACTGAAATTCTGTAGTATTTGTGAATCCTGTTTTTCAATCACACACATTTTCAAAAAAACAAAAAACAAACCATATTCAGACAGACAGACATAGGTAGATAGAACTTATTAGCTTTCACTTTCACTCTGAATACACAACTGAATAGATCTACAATACAAGCAATTCTGCACTTTCAGAAAGATAAGTCAGTGTTTTGCTTCTGTTTAAACTAAAACTATTACTTAGCTATAGTATAGGAAGCATGAGAGATTAAAATTTCAGAAGGTTATTAAAACTTAACATTAACTTCTAAACCAAAAGCCAGTGTTACCATGAGAAAATTTCAAATACAGAAATATTGCTCTGTGTGTATATGTGTGTGTGTGTTCTATATATCTAGGAATGTCCTCTCTCTCTCTCTCTTTCTCTCTCACTCACACACACACACAAATACACACACACACACACACGTGTACGTACGCACAATGAACCAATAATTTCTCTCATTCTTAATCAAGCTCCATCTTCATAAGGCTCAAGGGCTTTCTATGAAACAGACTCAAACAAATACCAAAGGTTAAGACATCCCTAACCTGCAACAGCTCCATATTTTTACTGTCTATTGTCCAGGCCAGGCATGGACCACACAACTCTTTTTATAATTTAACCAATTGTGCCTCCGTGATGATTAGGAGGGGCAAGGCTGGGAGAGAAATTCCATATTATTTTTCAGGACTATCTTGATTATCTTGTCACTCCCTTTCCCATCATAGCCTCTGGAATCATGCCAGAAGAAAATTCCACACTTGCTAATCTGTGAACATGTTCACAGATAAAATCTGAGAGTTACACTCTCAGTTATACCTTGGATCCCATTCTGGAGGAAAGGTGGGGTATAAATTGAATAAATAAATAAATAAAATAACAGCACACTTGCCATAATTCCCAGCTGCCTCTATAAAGAGGTATCTCTGCAGTCTGCAGCTCTCCCAACCAGTACATGATCTTCCCTGGTCTTCTCCCTTCTTGTGTGTAGCATGTAATACATGAGGCAGCAGATAGAGGTTGTACTGCAGCCAAGGTGGATGAAAGGAGGTTGGGTTTCTGCTCATCCACAGCAGTCACTGATCGACTTCTTAAAATATGTAATACTGTCTAGAACTAATGCAACCATTCCTACCCTACTTTTCCAGTTACCCTGTTTTTCTTTTTGTTTTTTGTTTTTTGCAAATTGTACAAATAGTGCCATCAAAACCAGAAAGACTTTGTGCACTAGAATAACTTGTGTGCATGTCTGCTCCTCGGCAGTCCTATGCCAACATCATGTTAACATTTCAGGTGTTAAAAAAAAATTCAGCTGATCAGCAAGTGGGAACTCTTGGACTCTGTTTTAAGAGCACAAGCACAGCACATCAATATATTATCTTAATAAAGCATTTAATTATCTTTCAAGAGGCAGGTGATATTAAGGCAACCATTTATGAATTAATCTTGTGGAATCCAACACTCTAATCAAGATTTTCTGGACTAAGGGCCATGTCTCATTTTACATTTTGTACTCTGATATGGATACCCAAGCCTCACTTGAAGCAGAAGCACATGTATGAAGAACTTGTCTCCCCTTAAAAAACTTGGAAGAGGGGCTCCAATCCTCCCAAATAGCTTAAAGGTCTGCCTCAGTCTCTTTTTTTCACATGTGCAAACTTCACACTCATGTAATTCGTATCCATCCATAAATATCTCATTATCTACATATTCAGTGTAATTTGTATCCATTCCTAGTACAAAACAGAAAGAGAAAGATAAGGATGGAGGGCATCAGCCCATCTTCTGACATATTTTGAGGGAAATAAGAGGGAAGAGATATGGAAAAGTTTTAGCCTTAACACTGATCTCCCTACCTTTTCCTAACAGTGAGATCAGACATATTGATGGCAAGCTTAAACTCCTTCCTCACATATCTAAAAAGGATCAAATTAAAAGCACAATGTGCTTATAAACCATGGACAAATTAGCTTCTAATGTTCTCTCGTTAGAGTCAGCACATTCAGAAGCCTATTTTCCTGGAAAGGATTCAGGTTTCTACTGGATATCTTCCAAGTAGCGCCATGCCAGAGTAATCTAGTGCTTTTCCCCTTATAGACCCTGAAAGCTCATTGCTATTATCCAAACAGCCCTAACATCCTCCTCCAACCCAAAGACATTTCTAACGTTAACTGACAAATTAATCTCTCAAAGACCTCACTTTATATCTCTACCTACATACAGGCCGTATGCACATCCTTTCCACGCTGCCTGGAAAATGCAGTCAACATCCAATTAAAATAGCCTCATTAGTATTATTATTCAAGTCAAACTGCATACAAAAAACAAAACAAAAAATAGCTACCAGGTTATGGAAAGAAAATAGAGGTAGGTGGAAGGTAAACAAGTAGTCCTTGAAGGTTATATTGGAACTGCTTTAGAAAAGAAAATTGGACTCTAATATTAAATCAAGAGTATATCAGTACTGAGGCCCATTTTACAAACTCAAACTTACTCTCCTTGACCCCCATCCCATCCCTAATAAAGGGCAGGAACATAAATTCCAGCGTGGTGTAGTGCTTTGAGCACTGGACTACTACCCTGGAGACCACAGTTTGATTTCCTGCTCAGCCATGGAAACCCAATGGCTGACCTTTGGCACATCACATACTCTCAGCCTCAGAAAACCTTGTGATAGGGTCACCGTAAGTCAGAAACAACTTGAAAGCACACCACAACAACATAAATGCAACCTTGGACCACCCTCCACACCATTCCTGAACCTTTAAAAACCTTAAAACTTTAAGGCTATGGCAACATAAACAGCAAATAATGCTGTGGCATCTTAGAGACTAAGGCCATTTCCACACTAGACTGTTATAGTGCTATTATTCCACTTTCAACATCCTATGGAATCCTGGGGTTTACAGTTTAGGGAGGAGCCTTGAGTGGAATAATAGCACTATAGCAGTCTAGTGAGGAAATGGCCTAACTTCAGATGAAGTGGAGTTCATGAAAGCTTATGCAAAATGAAATTTGTTAGTCTTCAGGTATGTGAACAGTTCTTATTCAGGATGAGACTGTTGAGAAATCATTGAAACACCTCCCCCCCATTTATAGCTTCCAGTGAGAGAATGAGAAAAGGATGGGTTGTTGCTGTTATTTGTTGTTGAGGTTTCTGCAATTTGTGCAAAAGATCTCTGCTCAAAACTGTTATCTTTCCCCTTTGTAATGCTAAGTACAGACAGACACACAGCAAGCACAGAAGGATGATTTGACTGATCAAACAGGTGCAAACAAACTATCCAGCACTCTCAAAGTTTGAAGAGTCTACATAATATTGTGGTAGCTATCTATTTGGTGCACTGTGAGCAAAAGTTATTCTAGCAAATACAAAAACTCTCCCCAATAACAGCAGGAAATAAGTTGGCTGTCTCTCAGGAGAGAAAAAAATTGTGGTTTCTCATTCTCATGACAAGTGATGCTTTACATCTCTCTCTCTCTCTCTGTCTTTAGGGTGCTAAAAGACTCTGTTGTTTTTTTAAAACACAGCATCATTCAGCTGATGCTGTATTCGTCTAAGCCATTACTTTCTTTGGGAGTATGGCTCTGTAATTTCTCTAAACCCTATCCAGGCTTCCTTTTCCTGAGACTAAAATGAAGAAGGGAGTAAGGACAAGGATGCTAGCTCCACCACCTTCCATTGTAGTTCTTGTTGTTCTTCACATGAAAATGAAAAGAAAAGCCTCCCTTTTCCACAAGTTGTCATATAAATAGTGAAGAGAACAGAGGCAAGGCTGAGCCAAAATGCTCATCATCAGTCCCTACCCCCTGCAGTATAATTAACCTCAAAAACAGAACACTCTTTTTAGCTAATGAACTGGTTAAGAAGAACTCTGTTGCGCTTGTGTGTAGGAATGCTTTAACTCACTTCTTTTCTAGCATGAACCTTTGAGAGCCATCTTGGCCATCTGGTTCCGTCATCTGATTTAATTTCTTGTCCTGTTTCTTCTCTTTGGCTGATACTACTCCAGCACTTGAATTTTAGGGGACCAGAGGTAGCCCAAACTGCTTACTTTTTCTTCCAGCTCCTTTAGCTACAATTTTTAGAGGGCTACAGGGAAGGAACATAATTTTGCTAAAAGTGAGTGGAGTTCACAAACAATATTAACAGTCCCCGTAAGAAATCAAGTACTGCATGGCACAGCTTGGTCTAAAATGACCTCAGTTTCCTACCAGACTACAATAAACTTCAAGAATCTTTATTATGTGAGCTGACATGTTAAATATGTAGAATTAGCAAAACACATCTCTCCTGGTTTTTGGTATATATCTCTTGCTCAAGCCCTCTGACTTTAATTTTGGGATCTTATCCTCTGTTAACACATTGCTAGATCAATTGCAGAAAATATATTCACAGCAAAGGAAGACGGTAGTGGTTATTTACAAAAGTGATATGTGAGATACTTGGAAGTACACAAAGCTAGACAGGAAATGGCGGAGGCTGTTGGTAGCCCCAAAAGTGAGATTTTTCTTTTCTTTTTTTTAAAAAATGGAAAGTTCAGAACAGAGCCAGGTAGAAGGCAATTCAGAAAGAAACTTTCCTCCATTCAGCTGTTAAAACTTATAGCAAGCAAAATGTATCATGGGCTTTTTATAGCGCTCCTCATAAATCTTTTCTCCATGCTGCGTCATCTGTCTCTGTCAATTAATGTTTTGTATTCTTAAATTCATCACATATTTTGGTAGGCAGTGCCAAAACCCAATGTTCAGGGTAGGACTTGCTGGGAAACAGGGTTATGCCTTCATTTTAATGCCAATGGTTGTCCAACTGTGGGGTCATCAAGAGCATGTGCAAGATGAAACCTGTGCTTTTCTCCCAAAAATCCCTAACACCTTCACAGTATAGTTTGTATTTGACTCAGAAAGGAAATCAGTTTCTCTGATACATGGCCTCTCCACCTATAGCTGTCTTTCTTTCATCTCTTGTCTTGGTTTATGGTGATATAGGCCATTTTCTCCTGAAAGAGCTTTTTCCCCTTCTTGTGACTTCCTTACATGAGGCAAAATAACCATGTGTTCATCTTTAATGTGTATTCCTTTTAATATTTTTAACAAAGTTTTTGCAGTCTTCTATCTTACTACTATTTTAGTTTCACAGAATAACACAGGAACGCTTTGCCTCAAGATGGCTCACTGAGGCAAAATATAAAATCCTGTTGACCACAGAACACACATTTTCAGCATTTTAAACCCTTCTTTTTCCATTCCATAGTAAGTTTTCAAGACTGTTTCCAACAGGAATAAACTGGGATAAAGTGTAATGAGGAGCCACAGAGAGAAAGAGAGAGAGAGAGAGAGAGAGAGAGAGAGAGAGAGAGACTGATTTTATAGAAACAGTGGCAAGCAAACATGAGACAGAACATGAGATAGAAAGGATTGAAAAAATAAAATTGTATTTGCCTTGTGATACAATAATATCAGAGTAGGCATCATTTTGTTCTTTCGTCTTTTGTGTGAATAAAGACCCAGGCTTTATTCACACTGTACCATTACAGCTCTTTGATGTGACCTTTCACTGCCATGGCTTCCTCCTGTGGAATCCCAGAACTAGTAGATGAGGAAGGTACCTAAAATTCACTGCTGAACAAGGCACCAGAGCTTTCTAACAGGTGATGCTATGCAACTCACCAAGCTGCACGTTCCAGAACTCCACAGCATGGAGCCACAGCAGTTAAACTGGCATCCTCATTCTATAATTATGTAATGTGGATATACTTTTGCACTATCTTACCTGTGAGCAAGTTTTCTTCTGTCGATGGTATCGCTACAACCATACACAGAGTAGAATCACAAAACCACCTTAACAATAAACATGGGATGGGAGTGGGGGTAGGTGGGTAAAGCTATCTCACAAGAAACACTGCAATCCAACAAGAATATATTAGCTCTTGTTAGGCATTGTACTAACTTACAATTCTACCATATGTAGATAGCTAGATAGATAGATAGATAGATAGATATGTACATACACACACCGATAATTTAATTTAAACTCTCTGATCAAAAGTAATATCAAAGTGTACCCACAAGTTGAGGCAAGCCATTGTTCTGCCTCTTTCATTCACAAATAAATACTACAATTAAATAAAGCACAGCCTATCTCCCATAATGTGGACACAAAGAAAACATGAAACAGATACACCATTAAGCCAGCCTCCTCTTCTGCCTTCCTGCCATAACAATCTGTGTACAGTGTACAGCAGGTGGCCAATTTGTTTTACAGCCTTTAAGCCCCAAGCACAGCTTAATATAGGCAGAGCCTTTGATCAAACAATAAGAAGCCAGAAAAATAAGTGATTGCTGCACAGAGGTCACAGTCTATTACTAATTTATACAACACCCTCCCTGGCTCTCAGAGGTTTGCAGCTCTGTACACACACACGTTTGGTGGGAATGACTTTACTAAGCAAGTTGAAATTGTTGCTATCTATAATGCACAGAGAAAATGTGGCTTTCTCCCTCTCCCCATGCATTAATTTAAAAAAAAATGTTCAGGATAAACAGGGACAGCAAAATCCTCTCCTCTAGTATAGATTCAGAAGCAGACACTCTTGGCTGGCATAAATCAAGGTATGCCAACCGAAATCAGTGGAGCTGCGCCAAATTATGCCAGCCAAAAGCCTAGCCCTTATTTCTTAACCTTTGTTTCAGATCAAAGACCCAAAGAGTAAACTCATTTGAAAGGCAAAAAGCAGCCCCTTCACACATAGAAATTTCCTCCCTGCATTAAGCACCAGTGCAAAAATGCATTAGCATTTAGCAGCATGAGCCATGGACCAATGGCGCCATGGGGATAATAGGATGCACTGATGCTAAGTTTTTATTAGAACTTGTATGCACCTATCTGTACCACATGGCTATCCAGAGATTTCCACCTCCTTTTCAAACCCCATGTCAAATACATACACACACACACACACACACACGTGCGCATACACACACACGCGCACACGCACACACAGAGGGAGGGAGGGAAGGAAGATTGGCACTCTAACATTATCTTACAAAAGGTTTTGACCAATGAACAATTCACGGGGGTGAGGGAAGAGACATTTCAAAACAGAGTGGATGAGTGTAAGGCAGGCTCTTTTCGTCTCTAATGCAAAATGGAAAGGTTTACAACCAGTATATTAATAAGAAGAAAATAAAGCCAGCTAATTATATGCCATACAGAGGGTCAATTATTCTGAAGCCTACCATTTGCTTTTAACATTTTTTTTGTAAGTAAGTAAGTAAGAATAATAAAGTAAGCAAGTAAGAAAGTAAGCAAGTAAGATAATCATATTAATAAAGCAAAATGCATACAAATAACCCAGCTTCTTCAAAAATTACACACCCCTCCTTCTCACATACTCTCCCCATCTCCTTCCCTCTTTCGCTATGTATATATTCATATATGAATGAGAAACAGTACAGGCAAAATCATTTAAATCATTTCCTTAGTAATACAAGTAATATTTAAATAGATTTAATAGTACTGCTCCAAACCAGTGAATTATGAGTTTAAAACCTATTAAAATGTAATGTTTTTTTTTTCCTGAGCTGAGGGGAGAGAGATTTAAATCCACTGAATTTTAATATTTCAGCTTGAGCTGCAGGAGGTAGAGAAAGTCCAAATGAACTATTCCATCAGCACCATTCAAGCATGAACATTTTAATCAGTTTTACTTCCTTGGAGTTCTCTAACACAGTTTACGCTGTCATTCTGAAAGCACTTAACACAGAGAGTGTGAAAAACCACCAAGGCTTGTTATTGCCTTCACAATTGATAGCAAATAATTTTGCAGGCTTCCTATCATTAAAGTGTCACTGCTAAAAATTGAGGTTCAGCACTTCTTGTGCTAAATTGTATTTTTTGGAACATCATTGCATACCTGGTTCTTACATTTTTGCTACATTTCTCTCAGTGATAAACAGGAATGGAAATGCCAGCCTCTATTCGGATGCTGCAGGATATAGAACAGTATGTGGTAGTGGTGCATGATGCAAACACACACATGTGAACACATATGCACAAAAGGGGGAGGGAATAAGAGCAGCCAAAGCAGAGTGTATTTGTGTGTACATGCTAATGCACGTGTGTGAAGGGCAAGACTGCACATCACAAACATATTTGTGAAATTACTAGTCCCCTTTTGAAAAATTCAGTAAGGTCTGGTTCAGGACATTTTGCTCCTCCCTGATGCATTTCTCCCCAAGGAAAACTTTCTATTTAGTATCTTTTTTGTTCTTATTTTATGACAACATTCTACCCATGAACTCTGGGTAGTTTTTTAAGTTTAAGATAGAAGCAATCAGGAACGTATAATAGATTAATAAAATAAAGCCTAAAACATTTTAAAAAATGATAACAGGGAACTGAGAAGCCTCACTGAGAAAAGACTCTTCACTAACAGTGTGCCACCACTGAAAAAGCCCTCCCACTCATACCTACCTGTAAGACCTCCTTTAGCAGGGGCAGACAGACACAACAATGAATAAAAATGAAACCCCAATGTTAAGGGAGTAATTATTCATTAGAAAAAAACAGCTTGTGTCCTAACTTGCTAGCAATTTTACTTGGCGTCTGTATCAGGGGCTGGAATCATGCAGCCCTCCAGATGTCACTGGACTGCAACTGCCAGCATTCCTCAGCACTGGCTAAGCTGGCTAGGACTGATGTGAGTTGCAGTCCTGCAAGAAAGCAAAGGCAAACCCACTTTGAACAAATCTTGCTAAGAAAACCCCGTGGCAAGATTGCCTTAGGGTCACCAGAAGTTGGAAATGATTTGAAGGTAAACAACAACAATCTGATTTCCACTCTGGATCTACACTGATTTGTGGCAAAGTAAGGTGGGTAATTTGTGCCCTGATTTACATTTTTGAATTTGCAACTCTTATCCTCTTTCTCTTTTTGATAGGCTGGTTAGTTCTGATGGGAGCTGGACTTTAGAAAGAACTGAAAGGCCACAAGGAGTTCACACCTAGTCTATGGGAGCAACATAACCAGGATCTGTTTTACATGTATTTCAGCATCTGAATAAAATCACAAGTCAAGCACTGTTTATGCTGAACATTATTCCTGTACCTAGCTTGGAAGTAACTTATTTATATATAATCAGTTACTTTTTGCAAGGAATTCTACAACTGCAAGTAATTTTGCTCTACAAGTCCAGATGTTTTTACTTACTGCTGATATTAACAGGAGATGTGGCTACACCAATTAAGATGAGCCTGTAGCATTCTAACTTTTTTCCTCCAAATAAGAATTGTAGTTACTCTTGAGCAAGAATAATAAAACAAGTGGAGTTACATTTTAAAAACTGCAACTCAAAGAAGATCATGTAACAGCAACCAATTACTTTAAAAATTCTTTTCTAAGCTCTGATTCTGAAGGCAAACCACACTTACTTAATTACTGTTGGGGGGTCACCTATACTTACCTCTGAACACAGAAGCTGGATCCTGTGTGCCTTTTTAAAATTCAAAATGCTGACATAATAATTTTTATCTATATTTCTAAGTTAAACAAAAATATGGACAAATGTACATGCTATATAGATGGACAACAAACAGAAATACATCATTAAAATAAATAAATGTCATTAAAAAAAAAGAAAATTTAAATATATACGCTGCTGGTAAAAACATTTCTAAATGTTTGCCTAAGGATGGTTTGGCTTGATATGTAAAAAAACAGCAAGCCTGGTTCCACATGTATCTTCCTGGGTGTCTCCTTGCTTCTTCCTCAAATCTGCTGCTGCTGGAGCATCCCTTATGTTTCTTTTCCTTGGCTGCAATCTGTGCATACTGCCTATTTCAACCATCATTTCTGCTGCTCCCACTTCTTCTCTTTCTTCTGCAGTGGCAAGTATCTATCCTCCCATGACCACTCTATCAGGCTATTTCAGGGATGATTGTGCCCGCTTCCTCTATTCATATGTAAAATCAGCAGTGGGTGCCAAGCATCATAGCCCCTGAGGTGCAGCCACTAAAACATCAAGAGGTACAATAACTCCTGAACCTTACAGAATCCTTACAGAGTCTTGGTACCATTCAGATATGCACACTTGTAAAAGCCACCAGGGTACTGTGTCTTTGTAGCCTGTTCATCTCCATTTCTTCCATCCCCAAGAAATGCAGTACCCCCTCCTCCCCCTCCAAAAAAGAAGAAAGAAAGAAAGGAAGGAAGGTTGGTCACCAAATGCAGAGGCATAGCTAGGGAAAAGGGGGGGGGTTTCCCCGTGGCTGTCAGGTGTTTGAGAATAAAAAAAGCCCCCCTTGAATTTATAGCAATAAAGGAAAACCATAATAAAATTTGTACTGCAAAATATGATTTGCTCCACTGATGTGTTCTCACATTAAGTACTCCATGTAATCAAGGCGATATACCCTTATAACATCAACTAATAAGGTATTTCTTGTACATGGACAATGCTCAGAAAGTTTATTTTTGATACTAAAACTCCCACAATCCCTGTCTAGAGAACTCTGGCAATTGTAGCACCAAAAATAAACTTTTTCAGACTCTGAATATGGGTATGGAATATGACAGCGATTCCAAGTAAAACAAACGGTACTCGAGCCACTGCAACTTCTGTAGAATTTGGCCTGAAAGTATTCTGGATTTACTAATTTTTGACAGGTTGACAGCCATTTTTAATCTTCTGTAAGAGAGCTACTATACTTTTAAGACGGAGTGGGGAATTTATGGCTCCCAGATGTTGCTGGGCTCTAATACCTCCCTCCACCAACACAACCAATGATTAGTGATGTTGTAAGAGCAATTTTTCTCTTTCACCCAAGGAATAGGTTTCACTTACTGGATTTCCACTTGTCACAACAGTTATTAAAGGCACAGGAATCCTCTTAGTGGAAAAAGCTAAAAACCCATCTCTAGACAATACAAGTGACTTTTTAAGATTCCAGCCATTACACATGCACTATTATAAAGTACCCTAACTACTTCCCTGCTGCCTCTTTCCTACATAAGTGTCACTCTGACAGCAACACAGGAAGACTCTGAGAGGAAGTGCCAGGATGGAGACTGAATTCTGCAGGGGCAGGGCACTGAAAAATAATATGCAATAGCAAAAATAAAAATAAAGCATATGCAGTCAAAATACAGTGGGGTTTTCTCACGGTCAGTACTGACACTCCAGAAAATGTTTTCTCTTGACTCCATTTTTATTGCCATCAATGTCACCCTTTCTAAACCTGGCGAGAAGTAAAATAAGGGAACAGATTGGCTAAAGGTGACCAAAGAATCTAAAAAGATTGCCTACTCTTCCCCACTCCCATGACATCTTAGGCCATTTCCGCACTATACTGTTACAATGCTATTATTCCACTTTCAACATCCAGTGGAATTCTGTGGTTTGTAGTTTACTGAGGCCAAGGAGCTCTCTGGCTGAGAAGTCTAGATGCCCCTCCCTAAACAGCAAACCCCAGGATTCTATAGGATGTTAAAAGTGGAATAACAGCACTATTTAACAGTGTAGTGCAGAAATGGCCTTACTTGCACTTCTGCTATTTCAAAAGCACCTCGTGTTCAGCCATTGTATCACTCCTCATAGAGAAACAGGATTGGTTCTGCTATTTTATCTCAAACATCCAGTGATCTGAAAACCACTTAAACCAATCCTTGCCCATTTTTCTAGAAAATTTCAAATAAAAAAAAAAGCTGGAAAAATTCCAGGAAATCTTCCACTGCCCCAACAGAATATGTTTCAGCATGTTTATTTGACTTGCCCGACTTATATTTACTGAGCAAAACTGTTTAATATCCCAACAGCTAATTTCAGTTGTATTTGTACTGCTTCAACAGTATTTGAACTGAACTACAGTGTTTGATTAGGAAGAAAATGAAGCACACTTCATGTGGCTGAAATATTCTGTTCATATATTCAAACAAATTCAAAGCATTATTGGAATACTTGTCTTTCTTTTACACAACATGGACTTGGCTTAAATCCTTTGTTTATTATACTGCATTGGCACTAAAAATTATTGCAATACTAGTTCCAGTATCAACAAAATGTACATGATACTTTGTGGCTTAGCTGTCTGCTACTGAGGCCATGGGGCACCTCTAGTGTTGAATCATTTGCACTGCTTAGGTCAAATTCAGATTAATTACAATGTTGAATCTCTCAAGCTTGTCTAATATAGCACTGGCATCAATTCATTGTTACAAATCATTTTTACGAAGAAATGGCATAAAAGATGACAAATTCTCAATGGAAAAATTAAACACTGGGAAATTTTCCAGAAAATTTTCTCTCTTACATACCGCATCTGTTCCAATTTAAATTTTGCTGCCCCACATCAGTTTTACCCTTATCTTAGACGTGCCACTGAAAGCAATCTGTTAGGACCGAATCATTTTCCAAGTGTAGTCATTTTCCATGATGAGTACACAGAAAAAGTCAATAATTTTGATCACATTTTTCAAATTTATGACAATAAACTCCAGTAATATGACCTTGAAGTTATAACTAGCTAATGATACTTTGAATGCTTCCCCTTGTTTTTGAACTGTAGTAGGGTACCACATCAGGGATTCATAGTTCCCATGAGACAATTTCTTCTGCTTGCCCTGTGCTCTCTGACCAAAAATAAAAACAAAAAAGATACTGGAAAAAATAATTTTTTTGGATTACACTTTCTAGAATCCTTCTCCATGCTGCCTGTGTGAACTATGGGAGTTGCGGTATAAAAAAGTAACTTTTCCAAGGTCAGCTCCAGGTGTTTCAGATACCATCTTGAACAGTATGGATGATAATTCACTAAAGATGGGGGGAAACCACCTTCCCATTCTTTTCCCAGGTGGAGACTCTATAGAATTGTGATCCCTTTCCAAGAAAGGAGGGTACTCTTTCCAATTGCAGAAGGACAATGCCGGATTTCTATAACAACTGTATAGAAAGAGGGGACATGATAGCCATGTTTAAATATTTGAAGGGATGTCATGTAAAGGAGGGAGTGGGCTTGTTTTTTGCTGCTCCAGAGACTAGGACAAGGAGCAATGGATTCAAGCTGCAGGAAAGGACATTCCACCTGAACCTCAGAAAGAACTTCCTGACTGTCAGAGCTGTCCAGCAGTGGAATATGCTGCCTCTGAGTGTGGTGGAGTCTACTTCTTTGGAGGCTTTTAAACAGAGACCGGAAGGCCATCTGTTGGGAGTGCTTTGATGTGTGTTCCTGTGTAGAAGGGGGTTGGACTGGATGGCCCCTGTGGTCTCTTTCAACTCTATGATTCTATAAATACACACACACACACATACACACACTCACTTGACTCTGACATGGAGATACAGAAGAGGAACAGGGAGGATCACTATCATCACACAGTTAACCTGGACTAGCCAGGAAAAGTAACCCTTGAAGGGATTATTATGTGAAGCAACACCAGTAGTACAAAACAAAGGAAAAAAAACTATGGGATACGAACAGTGTCAAATTATTTTCACTTCACATGTTCTTAGTTGTAATTGTAATGGTTAGGTTTTATTTCCCAGCAATCCTTTCACTGCTGCACTCTAGTCCCCTTACCACATGTTCCTTCCATCATGTTTTTTTTCATAAAAATCCATTTTTTTTACAAAAATGAATGGCTAATATTTAACTTGTGTCAATCTGTCAGTAATTTTCAACAGAACATGACCTGTGAAAGAAGTCATTATAAGTGTTTCATTCCATTAAACACAACTAGTTTACTGTCAAGAGAACAACCCGTCTCTCCATGTTTCAAGTTCCCTTCAGCATCCCCACATTTAAATGGCATGGATCAGTGGTTTGGTTCATTTACCAATGAAGGCAGAATATTGCAAAGTTAACAAGGTGTTTCATTAGGTTTCATGAAATCCTTGCATCAGGCTATGAAGGATCTACAGCTTACTATAAAGACATGTTCACAGAGTAGAACCACACAGTAGAATTCCTTTCAATCAGCCCTCAATTACTCTCTCCCATGTATGCATTATTGTACAAAGGTCTGCACCCTTTCACCCACACTTCTGATTATTTATTGATGTCATTTGCAGCCCACCTTTCTATATTAAAAATATACTCAAGGCAGCATACCCCTTGAGCAATCCCAGGTTGTCCATATAAATGAATTAGTTTGCTTTGTTGACACAGATTTTAAAAGGTGATGAAAATGACTAGAAAGAGCTACTTTGTGGTCTTAAACTAAAATTTGGTGAAAACAGCCACCTACTGATAAGAAGACCTCCTGCCTGCTTAAGAAAATCACATGCCTCTTGTGAAATTATTTTATTTTTCACATTTCTTCTACACACTGCTGTAGGTATTTAAGCTGCTTTGCAGGACTGAAACCCAAGCATATCCAAATACATTTCTGAGCTACCAGCTAACATGGCTATATTTATTTGCTGCAATTTACAGCTTCTGCTGGCTAGAGAGGTTAAATGGAAATATTTTAGGTGAAAACATCCTAGTTCAGAAGCAAAATTGCACATTCTGGATCAAGAGAGGGAGTCCTTCAGTTTAAAATAATGAAGAGTGACCTTTTTAAAAAAAAAAAAAAAGCCTAAAAATCAGATTAAAAGCTAAGTTTGCACTTTCATGAATTATACAGAAAGAACTTAAGTTTTTTTTTAAACTGACCTTTTGCAATTTATTTCATTCAAAGAATATTTAGATAGCAGTAGTTTTATTAGGTAATGAAAACTAATTGGGAAATTATTCATCTTCTAGTCTCCCCACTGGAGCGTAAAAGACATACAACAAATGTTATTCATGATTCTGCACAAACCACTCTGTCTGATTCATCCCCTTCTTTCTAAGGGGCACTTCAGAGGAAATAAAGGTTACTCTTTCCCATTTATATTTTTTAATTGACTGCTGGTATTTTCTTGTGGTCAGAAGGATACGAAAGAGCGCTCAAAATAGCCTATTAAGAAAAACAAGTTACAATCAGACCTCCCTCTACAGTACTGTCAGCAATGATCAGAGTGCCCCTATTTCCTTGTTAAAAGACAGAAGCATAAATGAAGGAATATCTTCACCACAGATTGATTATTCGGCAACCCTTATCCACATCTTCACTCGGCAATTTGAATTTTAATGAAAGTAAATGGAATAATTAGCATTTCAAAGCGGGTTTGATACACTAGATTCTTTTTTTTAAAGGAGACTTTTATGTATATTCTGTACACAAAAGGAAAAGGAGCATTTGCGAGTGGGCAGAAAAAGGGAAGGCACAGTGGTAGGGTTTTCATTAGAATAACTTAAACAAATGCCTGCACTAACTGAATAATCACAGATGTGAATCACAAGCCATTAGCAATTTCTCTCACTTTTATTTTATATACCCCTTCTGAACAAATCATTTTTATCAATTTTGGAAAGTGAGTCATAATAAATACATTTTTTTTCTTTTTTAAAGGGAGGCCATTACATGTTGCTACTGTTTCTTAAGTTCTTCTTCCCCTGTCCAACACGCAGGCAGATTTTAAATAAGAAAATTAACACTTCTTTAAAATAAAACTAAACAATCTTATCTCAGTGGATGCCAGTGCTGAATGAATCTACAAGTTCTTAAAACAACTGAAATGTGATGATATGTGAGCGAGAAGCCTCTTTCCTTAAAAAAAATATCTACTTGGCAATAAGATTTGGAGCTTTCTTTTAAACATCTCAATGCATGGACTTAAGATGGCAAGGTCAGGCAATCTTCAAGCAAAGCCCTGGAAAGTTCCCATTCCCACTTCTGCCACATTCAGTACCGCTCCAGAAAATTCACTGATCATGTTGAAGGAGCTTTCAGGGATACAAGCACCTAAAGGTGGAAACTAAAATTCCTCTAGAGACCTTTGGATCCCAGCAGCGGAGTGTGGCAAACAGCAAATTTCAAATGGTATGACATGATGAACCATAAGAGAAGACTATCAAAGCAGAAAACCTAAGGAGAAGATATATAGTCCACTTATGGGACTAAATCCAATGGTGCTTTCTTAGTTCAGTGTCGGTATGACAGAACTTTTTCCCCTGCCTCACTTTAACCCTCTGTACTGCCAGAATATAAGCTAGGGAGTTTTTGAAACCCCTGAAAATCAGGCTCTTGGGCTCGATGGGAGGCTGCAGTAGGAAGAGAAATCTCTCTCACACCCACTTCTGCTGGATCCTGCTGTTCTGTCAGTGGAAGGTCAGTGTTGAATCTTGTCTACAGTTAACTATATGCCCTCAAACTTTGCAAAGTGCTTCCCACGACAAGCCAGGCCAGAACAGCCCACTGGTGGCATAAATGCCTGGGGTACATTGCCTTATGGGGCACCCAAGGGCATCAACTCTTTGTTTCTATGGTCTACATTCCAGGGATTTTCGCTCTCTACAGATGTTCTTTATATAGGCACAAAGCAGAAAGGACAAAATATACAACAAATTCATCTCATGCATTCGGGCACAATTGATGTACAGCTTACTGAGCATTTGGAGGGATGTTTGCCTTAAACACACCTCTGGGCTCAGCACAATATTTGACCCCTTTCTTCACTCAGAGAAAGCACATTCTACTGTAAGCAATATGTGATTGCAGAAAACTATCAGATCTGAGAGCCAACATATATGGATCAATTTTCTCCTGCTGACTGTTGTTTTTAGGACATGTTTTGTTATTTTTGTTTTTTAAATCATATTTTGAAATTAATTGTTCAAACAACCCTGAGGGCTTCAACTTGAGAAGGGCTTAACATTTTGAAAAATCAAGAAAGCACCAAGCAAAGCGGTTGGAAAAGCAATGTCTGCAAATCTTGTGTCATATACACTGTCTTACCTGGTCTTCTGCAGCAATAGCACCCATCTTCTCAAAAGTTTTGTTTCAGACTGCCATAATGGCTATACCTGATATCTCAGCTCACTACTTGCTTGTTCATGAAGGTGACTAACCTCTGGTATGGAAGCAGCTGAATGTAGTATCTCTCTAAAATCTTAGATATATGTTTAGCAAAATTCCCCAAAGATGAGCTTCTTCTGTCAAATTAAGACCCATTTTCTAAGCTCATGTTTATTTTTGAGAATGCAAAGTGAGAAATGATCAATGGCCATTATGTGTTTGTGAACTGAGGTTAAGAAAGTTTCAACTGGCCACTCTATATTCTAGGTAAGAGACTACAATAAAGGGCTACTATGACCAACCTGCAGCAGCCCAGTTGAACTGAACTGCTAGTTCCATTGGTATCTAATGCATTTCTAACCAGCTGACAGAACTAAACTTAACAGGGGGGGAAAAAACATAATGTTTAGAGGGGGAAAAAGAAAGAAAATGAACTATTTTTAAAAAAGACTATTAAAGCTAAAATGGAAAGACCACATACCCCAATGATTGCGTTCAGTTCTGCCATGGTCACTTGCTTGGCACGTTCCACAGCCTGCACCACTTGTTGCTGGTGCTATAAATAAAGATCAGAAACAAGAGTAAAATTATTTGTTTTCTAGTGAATCAAGCATAGAATTTCCTATCTACTTTTTCTCTCCTCTAAACATAAGCTTTAAAAAAAAAACCTCTCCAGGTTACATGCTTGCCTGAAATAATAAGTGTCTTTTAAAAGAGCAAGAATTCTCAGAAGAATTTTTTAAAGCACCTCAGAGCAAGAGTTAATTTTATCCAAACTGAAGAGTTAACTGGAATTCAACTTTCATTTCTCTTCTTGGACAAAGGAAGAAAAGCAACAGCAGCATAGCAATCTTTCACTTAAGAGGACAGTGCTGTCCTGAACCAGAATGGCTATGCTCCAGGTTTAAACCAACAGATTATTGTGAACAAAGTGATGCACCTGGAAAACAAGGTGTGCATTTAGGCAATCACCCACCACCATGCTATCTCCTCATCATAAAAGCAAAGGTTAATTCTCATCTCTATGACTTGTGGACTTGATTGCTTATTTTCATTATAAATATCTAAGCTTGCTTCACCTCCTAATTTGTCTGTACCAATAAAGGGGCTAACCTAGTGCTGAAGCAATGAAATGCAAGGTAAACAGAGAGAAATGGAAGAGCAAGAGAATGTAGCTTCAACACACTGGTCCTTTGTCTACATCTAAACAACCCTAAGAAAATCTTGTTTAATTCAGGGTTATTACAACCCAGGTTACAGAAGACAGACATTGGCACATTTCAAAGAAGTTCAGCTACAGGAAGACATAAGTAGAATCTTTGTCCATCTTTCATTCAAAATGGGAAATAGTTTATTTTGTGTGCCAAAGCCACGGAGGATAAACCTTTCGTCCTATACATGCTTAATGAGATGTTAGCAAGAGGGGATCAACACAGATTTTTGGCCTGAGGTGGATTTATCTGCACTACACATAATACTGCTGCTTTAACTGTCATGGTTCTTCTCCCCAGCCCAATATATCCAGACACTTTAGTGAGGACAATAAGAACTGTTTGTTTGTTTGTCTGTTTGTTGGAGGAGACAAGGTTTGATTCCTCTGAAGAGCGACATTAATCAAGGTGCCTTGCTTAGAAGCTATGACAGTTAAATGAATTTTTTTTCCATAAAAAATTCCATAGAGACAACATATTGTGAAGATGGAATACTGGTCACTTTAACACCTAGAAACTAATTCACTTGGCTAATGTTTCACTCTACTATTAAGCAGAATTATGCACAAAATAGAACCAAAGTTTTCCTAGACAGAAACACCACAAGGATTTCTAACTCACAAAGACTGATCCTCAGAACATGCTGGATCTCCTTCCACAGAAGGAGGATATCAACTGTGTACTATCATTCCCTTCCTCCTCAGGCAAAAAAAAAAAAAAAAAAGCTTGATCCTGGTCAAAAAATACAATGCAGAAAGATGTCCCATTGTCTTTTAGCAAGAAAAAAGAATGCTAATGGATGCAGAAAATTCTTACTAAGCCTGCAGAGCAAAGGAAGGGAGAGCTGTTACAATTGTTAATAACTACATGGGTTATAGAAAGGCAGGTACATCATAGTTCCAAGAAGTTGAAACAATCAGGTCTAGAAGAGGCCAGAATACACACTTCTCCTCACAGCTATGCTGTTGAAGAACCTAGGTAGCATTCCTCCATCTGATAGCAATGTTTCCCCTGTATATGTGAGGGTTCTGTTCCAAGAACCCCTGCATAAAACAAAAAATGTGAAGTCCCATGTCCCATTATAGTCAATGAACATGACACTGTGTACCCACAGCAGTGTGAACACGTGCCTGCTGTATCCACCTACCACAATGGGATGCAACAGTTCACACAACCTTACACTCATGACTGTGGAGATTGCATGAGAGGAGGGCCTACTGTATTTCATTCCTTTCCCAGGCACTCCAAGTTTTCAGTTTCTGTCCTCTCAAGCTAAGTGACATGCTAATAATTCATTTATTTATTCAATTTCTTAGCCACTCTTCAATAAATAGCCCAACTAAATGCCACATGGACCAAGAGTTTGAAGATAAGAGAACCAGGGGATGACAAAGCCACTGGAGACTATGGTTCTGCCTTTGGAAGACAAACGATGGGTTCAAAGCTTAGAACATTATTTTCAAAAGTTAACGTGTTAGTTTTCCTTTTTATTAAAATGTCTTTTTAACTATTTACAAGCAGAATGTTACTAACTTGTTATTTTTTTTATTAATTTGTAAATCAAAAAATTGGAAAAAAGGCCCCATGTAGCCAACAATATCCTTTAAAGTCCTACATTTGAATTAACATTACTCATTATGCCAAGAAGTTACAATTTTAACAGTCATTATACTGTTTTGTTAAAATAACACTGATCTATGCTCATTATCCGAAAAAGTAATGTGCTGAAGACAACACTTTTATTTTTGACATATTATTTCAAAGCTGTGTGTGTGAGACGGGAGTCTATATCATTCTTATTCTTGGCCCCATCCATTCTTCACCATTTCTTAATTTCGTGTTTTATTCATGTTCTCTCATTCAGTTCTTATCTTTGCGCTGTCATTCTTTTATAAATCTGGCACTGAACTTTTCTTCTCTAAGATTACTGCCCTCCTCCAATTAGCCATACATTGCTTTGTCTATGACTTTAACACTTCTTTTTCACATTCTTCTTAGACCCAAATCTTCATCCCCAAATTCCAGTCTTCTGCTCCTATTTCCAAACTGGAATGGGGAAATCTGAGGTGTGCAATTTCCCAATGAGTGATTTGAGTTCAGAGTATCCACCATGTGCAGATTGGCTCATCTGTATTACTATTTCTGAGATACAATGGAAAGGTGAAGAATTGCAGACTTAGATCTACACTTCACTGGTTTTCTTAGATGGGAATAACTGAAACAGAGATAGCACGGATTTGCCACTGCATCTGGTGGATACCCTGAGATCAATGCAGGTGTTGGGCATGCTGGGTATAGAACAAAACAAGTGTCTTTCCCTTATTTAACTCTTAAAATGATGGGAGAAAAGAGTTTATGTCCTTCCACTCCCGCACTGCCCCAACCTCTTCATTGGAAAAAAGAGAAATAACATTAGAGACATCATATGAAATCAAAGACAACATTCTGCCTTTTAGCAGAATGGTCCTGATGAGAGCAAAGTTTTGTTGGGTGACCAAAGGACATCTAAAAGCTGTTAAATGTTGAGGGAAATGGACAATATATTCTATGTCCTGATACTAAGACGAGGCATTGACCAAAAAGGTCAATCATAGGAATGCTAAAGGAAATAAGTCACACACAAAAGAAACTGTAAAATAGAAGCAAAACCAATAGAATGTTCAATGCAAGTGTCAAAACAAATGAAACAGAGGTAGTTCCGAGGTAGTTCCGGTAATATATTGGTTCACTCACACAAATAATCATTCACTCAAGCAACATACTCTTATAAAGCATAAGGAAACAAAATATGAAGAAGGCATTTGTAGCAAGAAACTGGAGGATAGGCCTTCTAATCCAGCACTTCTTGAGGGCATGTAGCTAAGACTATTTACATGATGGGAAAATCAGAAATCTGGTATAACAGCGAAAATCAGTGGGATATTGTTGTCCCTGCATGAAAAGTCTGTAGAAAAGGCAGAATAAATCATGCTGGAGGTGGCCTTACACTGTTCATCAAAAAGAAAGCATAGCTATCAACATTCTGCAGGATCTCTATGGGCAGAATCTAAACCAAGAAAAAAATCTTGGTTATCCTATAAATGATCAACATTCTTGTGGTGATATGGAAACGTGAGGATGACAGCAAAAAGTAGGAAAAAAATAATGTCTTCAACTGTCCAATCATTTTGAGGATAAATGTAATTTGATGAAAGACAAAACTTCCAGATATATTTCTATATTAACAAGCAGAAAAGTGACTCTTGATTTCACCACAAGTGATGTCAAGGATATGATTCAAGAAAAACACTGTTGAGCTTTCAACAAACAATAGTCATGATGTGTAAAATTAAATAAGTACCTATGGAAAACTGTGTGTGTGTGTGTGTGTGTGTGTGTGTGGGAGGAGGGGGAAGAGAGAGAGCGTCAGAGAGAAAGATTTAAAGAGGATGATATACCACGTATTGAAAAAGGAACAAGTCCAAAAGGATGCTAATGTGGGTTGAATCTGTACTTTAAAATTAATCATAAAATGCAGAACAGATTATTTAGGAAGTAGAAAAAGAGAGATTCTGCCAAACAGGCAAGACAGGAAGTGTGAAGAACAAATGGTTAAGATAATACCTGTCAAAGGAACACTGGAGATTATAAGAAAACTTAAATAATGCTTCCCAGCTATCTTTGGTGTGGGAGATGTTGGTTTGGCACCAACATCTGATTCCCTTCTCATTCCACCTTTATCAGCATTCCTCTGGTAAACTAGAAACTAAATTCAACGAGAGATGAAGTTTTGGATTTCATAAAATGTGAAACTATACCCCCCCAACCCCGCCCCAGTGCATTGCTAGCAGAGGACATCAGTGAACTGTTTTTTTCAAGACACAAACCATAAAAGTGTTGCTGCTTTGAACAGCTGCAAGGCTATTACAGCATGTGGACAACTCAAAAAAATATATATTCCTGCATTTTGAACATGCACAGAACAAAATTTTCTCAGTTTAGATGATGGAATTGAAGGTAAGCTATGTGCATGCACCCTAATGCTGAAAATAAGGTCTAAAACAATATAATCTTGTTTAGCTGGTCTTAGAAAACAGACATATACACACACTAACATAATATGGGGAGGTTTGATGTCTAACTCCTTTTTGTCTGCTGTCTTCTTGCTGCCCAGCCTCAACTCCCTCTGCATGCTTGGTTGATGGGCATCTACAGCAAGGAGATTGCTCAATATGTATCTGCTTCCTATGTAATAAAGAATCTTACTATATGGGGTTCAAGAGCCCACACAGCACTCTGCCCATGACTAGACAGAGCAGGGAAAAAGGAACTGCCAGTACATCCATGTTCTCCTCACCACCTACCTACAGACTGGAGACATATGCGTAAGTGTCAATATCAGAACTGGGCTTCAAATGTTTTGTGTGTGACTTTGATTATTCTTCCTTAGTACTCCAGGAATTTCCATATAACGCAGTTTATCAGTGACACTCAGGGTATTACTAGTGTCAGTCAAGACCAAAGATTGCAAGCATTATTTTTCTGTTTACAACTTCCAGAATCCCCAATCTGCACCTGATGTAGCCTAAAAAAGGAAGTTCTCCAAGCTCTGGTCAAGACAAGCCATAAATGTAAGAGACACTAGAAAGGATTAATGACACCTTGCTTCCAAAGAATTTGCTTTCTCCATGCCACATTCTGAGAAGCATAGCAAGGAATAGAGTATTTTAATATTCAACATTTAATCCAAAAGATTAATAAATATTTTTGTCATGGATACTTTTGGGTCTCAAATATCCTTTTGCTCTTAAATGCAATCTGTCCTTCATTTAATCTCCTTTAGGATGGGCACAGACTCTGAATTTGCAAATACTGTGGAGATAACACTTACTTTTAAAAGATTTAGAAAAGTAGGTTTAACAGAGAGAGAAGGAGAGAGAGAGAGAGAGGAGTCAGTGCCACCCCACAGAGCGCTAGCAGAGCATTAAAAAAGAAAAACTCTTAGTAGTACACACTGGCTGAAAAGAGATTTAAGAACAGGAGGATTTTCTTTATGCTGATGGGAAGTAGAGGAGTTGGGGTGGGTGGGAAAAGCAGGTCTTAACTACAGTAAGAGGCTTTTCATCCATTACAAAGAACTGGACAAAGAGAAACTGAAGACATTGTATTCATAACGGAGTAGATGCCATCATCTTCTTGAGGCACATCTTTCCTCTATAGCAACATGAAATATCCACTCTCTCTTCCAGGGAATACGTATTATAACATCTTAGTATCATTTCCCTGGGGGAAAGTAATTGTATGCTCTCTCACACACACAATCATTCATTCATTCACACACACACACATACATTCACGTACGTAGATTCCATTTATTTATTTTGAAGGAAAGAAAGCAAGAGGGAAAAATTTAGTGGGAGAAACGCCATACTTGGCTTTAAAATTTCTTCAGGCAGCAAACAAAGTTTCAAAAGGACTTAGGGAAAATTGAGTAAGTGAATGGCTAAAACAATTCATTTCAGGTTGGTAAGGAGAAAACATGATTAACATCAGTGCAGACAACACCCAAATTGGGTTGAGGTTAAGGCACCCGAGACTGAGAAGGGCAAATCTGTGTGTGAGACTGGAGGGAATCTGCAGATAAGTGGCATATTCCTAGTACCTTAAAACTAGTTAAGCACATATATATTTACTTCTGGTGTCAAACTACTTGAAAATTTTGTGGGAGGAGCAGAGATCACTGTTTTTGCTTCTCCTTTTAATGTGGAGGATTACTCTTGTTTGCTATTCTGGATTAGAGGTGAGTTAACTTCCTTCTTCTGTGGTTTAATTTGCTTTCTTGTTAGAAATGTGCTATGGTAACACATGAGAACCGGTGTAGTGGTTTGAACATTGGACTATGTCTCTGGAGTCAAGAGGTTCGATTCCCCACTCAGACATGGAAACCACTGGGTGATCTTGGGTTCATCACACACTCTCAGAACACTATCACACTGTAATAGATTTGCCTTAGGGTTGCCCTAAGCTGGATACAACTTGAAGGCACACAGTAACAACAACAAGAACAACAACAACATATGCCTTACTTATACCTAGAGGCCCTTATTGCAACATACTCTCCACTGGACTACCCTTGAAGAGCCTGTGGGTCCAAGGTTCCATTCACCCTACACACTTACCTATTATTCCACTTTAACTGCCATGGTTCTGTCCTAAGGAATCCTGGGGCCTGAATTTGGTGAGACATTGGAATGCTCTGGTTGAATCCCACATGCCTCTCCTTTAAATTGCTAGTCCCAAGATCCCATAGGATGGAACCATGACAATTAAAGTGGAATAGATCTATAATTCTGTAGTGTTAATGAGCCCCAGAATGCAGCAGTGAGAATGGTGGGGGGAGGAGCAGTGCTCACTTACGGGATCATGTTAAACGGGCCCTGCAAAGTCAGTACCAGTCAGTAATTTGTTCATGGACAGAATTCAAAGTTTGGTTAATGACCTTCAGATCCTTAAATTGCCTAAGTTCATGTTGTCTCTGGAGCATCTCCTCCCAGACCAGCTTCCTTGCCTCCTAGGAACTGACAGAGGGCCTCTTCTGTGTGTCCCAACTACGGCAGAGGCACAGTTGAAGGGAGCAAAGGAAAAGATCTTCAAGATGGCTGCATCTAGCACTCTTCCTCCCCTTCGAAGGTGAATCGGCATGCTCATCAAATGGGGTTTCTCTACTGAGTGAAGTTCTTCTTCAAGCAGACATTTGTTTCATTAATTTCAGCAGCTGTTCTAATTGTATTATTAATCTGCTTTATTATAACTTTAAAAAAAATTTAACTGCTTGAAGCTGCAATAGGTTGTATGTAAACAACATAAAGGAGGGAAATACGTTTTTTTAATAAATAAAAATTAAATTAAAAAAAACCTCCTGGGTCCAACCTTGAATCTGGACTCTCAAGCCTCAACTGTAACTGGTATGCATTTACACAATTCAAGCCAGTGTGCCCACTGTGACTGTTCCTGAAGATGTGTAACCTGGCCACAGTGGCACATACCTTAGTCACAGCCTGTTTGGGTTGCTGTAATATGCCGTATGTCAGTCTGCCTTTGAGGAACATTCAGAAACTGCAGATGATCCACAATGTTGCAGCCATATAGGACTGGTTACAAGGAACATGCATTACTCTTATTAAAACAGCTTCACTGGTAACCAGTCTCTCTCTGGGCACAATTCAAAGTGCGGGTTATGACCTATAAAACCTTCTACAACTTTATGTCAAGGCTATCTGAAAGATGATACTTTCCTATATAAGCCTGCCTGTGTTTTGAGACCTGCAGGAGAGGTCCTACTGTTGGTCCTTTCACCTTCAGACTTACATCTGGTCCAGATATGAGAGAGAATCTTCCCAGCAGCCATGCTATTCCAAAGGAGGTTAGGTTACCGGTCTCCTTACCAGAGGACAAAGCCTTTTTCATTCAGATAGATCATCAGCAATAGATTATTATAGATATTTATGTGCTGGACATCTAAAATTATTTTACTGCTTATTTATTATTAGTTTGGTGTTTTTCGAACGTTTAATTGGTATTTTAGTACTATAATGAATTCAACTGATATTTTAATATGTAGCATTTATTGTGTTTTCATTGCAACCTTGTTTGTACTCCAATCCTGGGAGAAGGATGGTATGGAAATCTTATAAATATATGAATAAATTCAAGACATGATGGATCTACAACAAATAATCCAGCTAGGTCAGACAAGGGTCTGCTATTCCTGCCCTCTCTGCAAGAATTCAAGGAAAAAGCAGGTGCTAATTTGCTATACAGAAATCAGTATGCTACTCGTAGACTGCGATCTGCATTTTGTCTACCAGAAACAAGTTCTATAAAGATATTTTGCTAATTCTTTTTTATGTTAACCCCAGTTTATTGAGAATGTATTTAACTACATTACTTTATAGTCACTGAAACAGAAGGGATCCTATATCCCATTGTTCAAATGACTCCTTTGAGGAATATCCAGTATCTCATACTAATAGTTGGGTAAGAAATTGCTGAACTGCTCATTTTCTTTATGAAAGACTCCCAATTTTGCAAGTTAAGCATGGTCTGTTGGATAATTCTTTCTTATCGCTATTATGAGCCAACTAATTTCAACATGGTTATCATTAGGATACAGTTTAAAGAAGGAAAAATCTATTGAGATTATCACTCAGTAAAAAGCGAGTGATGACGCATCACTTGTTCACATGTGGAGCACAGCGCGTAATGAAGACCTCTGAATATGAGAAATTATTTAACATATGAATCTGCCCACAAGGATGCCTATGACACTTTAAGCATCCCAAAAACAATAATAACTGTTATTTTCCCCAGTAGAAGACATTTGTCACAAAGAAACTGGCATCCATCACATTCAAAAGTTATGGCTGGCTAAGGAACACAGCCTAAATATTCTACACTCAAGGACTCCAGGATTTCCATATGCCAGCAACTGCAGTTCCTTTTACCAAGAGGAAAGTGGATGGCTCAGATTTTTGTTGTTCTTTTGCCGATGAGGAGGAGGGGAAAAAGAGGGGTAGAAAATTAAGGCAAAAAAAAGTAGACTGAAGAAGAAAAAATACAGGGAGATGAGAGATTTTACAAAAGAGCAATTCACAAAGGAATAGAGGAGTTACCCCTTTCGTTATATGGGATGGACTCTTTCTAGGCTGAACTTCCGAAAAGGGGATACAGGATTTTATCAACATGCCAACAAAGGTGTTTCGTCCCTGGAAAAGTAGCTCTCCTGCAGATATCTATGGTTGTATCTCAAGAGTTGTACGCTATTGACTGGGCAGGTTTCACGGTCATCTGCTGAACAGAGCCTCTGATGCATCTTAAATGGGGAACACCACAAGTCTTCTTCAGACTAAATACCCGTGTCACTTTATTTAACATCTGATAAAAATCAGCCCTTTTTAACACCCCCCCCACAGCCATGCACACAGTCAAAGCCCCCTAGCCAAAATGACTTTAACAGTACTGCTACTCTTTTCCTAACCCAAATAAGGTTATATCAGCAAAGGTACTTCTCCCATCCTTACATGCTGATGTAGGACTATGCCATTACCACTGGACAGTGTAGCATGCCTATAAACCATGGGACAAATATTCTTTGCTTCGTCTTTAGAAACATGCATAGACAATAAACCAGAAATGAGTCAAATCTAAAAAAAATATTAAATTTTTTAGAAGTTGGGCCATTTCACTCAAGCAATAAACAAAAATTCTGTTGCTAGTCACAACTCCCTGGTGGAAGTATACAATATACCAAAAACATGTATTTTGCTATTTTCATACATTTTTAGGTATAAACTTAAAACAACTTGAATGCACACCCAAAAACTTGAATGTGTTAAGTGACCAGTAAAAGGAATGTAGCGAGGGAGACAATGAGAAACAAGAAACAAAAATATGACCTGTACAAGACCACCAGGCAAGCTTTGCATCTGAACAATTATTTGAACTTGGGTGTCCCACGTTCAACAGTAATACTTTAGGCTCTGGCGTGTTGAATGATAGTGCTCTGAATGTGCCACCCTCCTGCTTCAATGTTGTCAACTGTTCACCAGACTCTAGCCTAGAAGTGATGCATGAGAGAGTAGTGAAGATTAACATGGTGAAGGAGCAACAGTTGCTACTATCCACTTCTTCACCAGCTCCCTTTCTGTCAAGCAAGCAAATGGAATCAGAGCCAATGTGAAATACAGGGACCCACAAAGGAAGAAGGGCAGCACAAAGGGAGAGGAGCAGCACACTCTGTCTGAGGGCCCCAAAACTCAGAACTAGAATGCTCATTTCAGTGAAATCTGGAAACTCTGCTCTAATTTTTTTTAAAAAGTTGTTCCTGATAAAATTGGCAACTACAAGTAACTTCCAAAGACATGTGCATGCACACACATACTCACACAAAGACAGAATGTTTCAATCATGTCAGAATGTAAGACAAGTACTAGGAGATAGTAAGAAGGTACAGGTGAGATAGTAAACATGATGGTTGCTATTTTTGATGACAGTCACACACTTTGTATAAGCAATAGTTTCATCCTCATCTGCACAATTAAAAATCGTCAGCCCAGACACATAGTTATAATTACTGGAAACATTTAATACAAGATATTATGCAATACAAAGTAACAACAGTAATAAAAAAGACACAAACTGCCAGAATTATCCACATACTTCGGCTTGTTTGCCTCTGAGGTCATTATATAGCAAGGTCAGAATGTTCTCCGGCACGCCGATTAAACTGCCCTGAAAATAAGTTTGTACATCAGTGACACGCCACGACTCCCATCTTTGCAAGAAATCCCTGGTGAATTTGACGATGATCTCTTTCATCAAACCATGTTAGCGCACACCATTGATTTCTTACAAAGTTAACAAGCACTAAGATGAGTTAACCTGGCACTATTATCAGGAACTAACAGTGCCATCAGTGCATGCAGTCACTGTATTTAGTTCATTTCCCCCACAGGCACAATAAAGAAATGACTAGTGACATTTCCCAGCCTCCTCCTACTCCTTGTGGCTTTTTTTTTTAAAAAAAAACAACAACACACAATTATACTGTATGTGAAATGAAACACAGAGAGAGAGTGTGTCTGCATCAAAATCTGATGCCTTCATATGCTGTAATATAAACCCCATGTTTAAATAGTTTTGCTTTCACATTCATAAATACAACAGACAACCAAATGAAAAACCAGAGCTTAGATTCCTCCACCCACCCATGTACAGAGATGCTGTTTCTGCTATTGCTAATGAGGTTATAAGTGTCAGCAGAGCTCAGAAAGTTACTAAGCTGTGGGTGTCAGCCATCCTTTGCCCACAATTTTAGGTGCCTCATAATCAACAGAAATGAAGGTATTGTTGTAGAACTGCTAAGGTTCCCACCCAGTCTCCTTTTTTGATGAGGCCCAAGGTGTCACAGATCACCACTTACAGGTCCAAAAGACAGGAGCATTTGTTTGGTGGCTGTATGATTAATGCTCTGAACCACTCTATTTTGTTCTTGCTTAGGCCTCCATGCCCTGTCCCAGAACTTAAATAATTATTAAGAGATTCAGACAAATGAAGAAGACCGTGACTGGTTGGGAAGTTATACTGGAAGAACTTCAGTCTTTAAGGTGTGCTATCTCTTCACTCTCAGCCTTTACTCTGCTGCAGCCCCCACTCCCAAAAGTTTTCATCTTTCTCCAGAAACTCTGGTGATATAATATGCCATTGTTTCAACACAGGCCTGTGATCAGTACGTGCCTAAGAGACCAGAATCTCAGTCTCTTTGGCATGTAGTAATCACAAGCCTTCTTGGTCAAAATCTTGAAAGACAGCAGGTTTAGCCTTACCAGGAAATGAATAAAATCTGAGTTTTACTCCTAGTGCTGAAGCAGCATATTTTTGATAACAGGAAGAAATGACATAATATAATAATTCAAAACTTAAAACAGATGGAAAATTCCCTCTCTTATCTGAAGTATCAATTATAAACTGTCCCTGAACTCTTCCTCCATCTTTTGTTTATCTACAGAACATTGGTAGGGAAAGTTTCACCCTTTAGATAATGCTGGCCTGCAATTTCCATTAATCCTAGACAATAAAGCCAATTGAGAAGTATTATGGGAGCTTTAGCTCAATAAAATCTGGAGAGCCACACATTTCCTTGCCAAAATTTGACACTTCAGAAATGTACACACAGTAGTCCCCTTCCAAGTGCCTCAAATGAAGTGGAATTGATGGCTACAACAGAGTGACAGAATCCTATCTATGGAATGTGCTCCCCCAAAAAAGTCATCTGGCACCTACATTGCGGTCTTTTTAGCACCAGGTTAATACCTCTGTTGTTGTTCCTTCCTATATATTTTTGAACTGGTATTAGTACTTTCAGATTTGGGTAGGTAGCCACAGAGGGTCCATGGAATGCAACCACTTCATTCTCCAAATCCCTGCTGGCCCAGCTACCCACTTTTTTTCAAAATCAGACAGGATTAATAAGTTTTCATCAAAGCAGCTCCCCATTCAGCCTACAAAGAATCCAGAAGAAAACTCCCACCCATCTTAGTCTCCTCTTCCAAGTGACACTACCTAAGCAGTTATAAAAGAACTAGGTAAGATTCTCAAGTGTAAAGATATTATCATTATATGCCATAGTCAGGATTGTCTATGCCATAGTATTTCTAATTTCTATTGTATGATTGTGAAGGCTGGACAATGAAGAAAGTTTACAGAAGAACATGAACTCATCTGGAATGTGGTATTGAAGGAAAGTTTTACAGATACCACTGGTGGCCACAAATAAATAATGCTGGAGTAAATCAAGCCTGAAATCTCCCTAGAAGCCAAAATAACTAAACTGAGGCTAACATACTTCGCACATATCATGAGAAGACATGACTCATTAGAAAAGACAATAATGATTGATCAACTGGTAGGCAGTAGGAAAGGAGGAAGACCACATTACAGGTAGACAGAGTCAATCAAAGAAGCCACTGCTCTGATTTCGCTGGATCTTAACACAGCTGCTGGTGACAGATATCCTGGAAGTTTCTCATTCATAGAGTTGCCATACATAAAAAGCTGATTTGACAGAAATTAACAACAAGTGAAGTACAAGAAAATCCTTGCTGTTATCACTGATCAATGATAATAATGATGATCAATGATCCTCTAAGGCTCTGGATCTGTTTCCAACCTCAGAGGGGGAGACATGATTTTTCCTCTTATCATTGAGGGAACTGTTTCAGGAACTGCACTATCATCATTTTTTTAAATAAGCATGTTTCTATCATATGTCCTATCTTCTTTCCAATGGCTATGAAGATAAGCTTGAAAATGTGTGGGCCATGCCTCCTGCAATCTCACCAGGAGATGGTTAAAATGATTTCCAGTGTTTGTGAGCAAGGCATCTTCTCTACACTGCATTCCCACTGTGGCTCTATCAACCACAGAACTGGAATGAATGAAGCAAAATTAGAAATGTTCAAAATTATGCAAAATAGCAATATGTGTGCAGATTTCTGCCATTACATAACTTAAACAAGGCATAAGATTCTGCTTGTCTCAGTGCAGAATTTGGACTCGCAGAATACATTCAAGGAAAAGCACAGAAGACAACCTGTCCTCTTACCAAAAAAGAGATCACTCCTCTTTATCCTCTTAGTGTCCAATCTGCAACATTGTGTTACAGATCAAATCAGCTAATGAAGGGCATTTTTTGAAAGATTTGTTCAGAGGGGGTTTGCCTTTGCCTTCCTCTGAGGCTGAAAGAATGTGACCTGCCCAAGGTCACCCAGTGTCTGAGCAAGTATTTGAATCCTAGTCTCCAGAAGCTTTTATTAAATAAACAAATATTTGAATGTTAAAAATCTAAATTTGAATATTTAAATCATGAGTTAAGTCTTGGGGCTCCCTGACAAAAAATTATATTTGCAGGGGATCCCGGGTAAAGAAAGTTTAAGAACCACTGTGCTACAGCGTCAGTAGTTGACAGTTATATTTTCTGCCAGGCTTAACACCAATTGTCAAAAATGCTGAACAAATCATGTCTTTCCAGCAGTTTTTCAATATATCCTATTAGATGCCAGCTTGACAGAGTTGTATTTATGAGAGCATCAGCCTGACAGGCAAACGTTTTTATATAACTAACATCCTGATCCTAACACATACCTCAGTGGGACAAAAAAACCTCAGCAGTCATTGCATGCATGCTGGCAGCCAACTCCCCATATCACAATTCTGGAATTACCCTTCCCAATGGTTATGTCTTCTAATTTAAGACAGCTCACAATGGCTGTTACTGAGGTAGCTGAGTAGAACATCCACATTCAAAGGCACCATGGCTACCCTTCTGAACTTAGAAAAATTAGTGGACATGCTAGAAGGCTGAAGAAAGTAACTTCTACATGCTTTGTTCTAATTGACATATGTGAGAGGGGGAAGCAACAAGCTAGAATGGCTATCATTTTCCTTCTGTGTGTGTGTGATTCGGAAGGCATCCAGCTGGGTGGCTACTGGATAAACATTAGTCTAATTCAGCAAAGATTCTTTTGGCTTCATATGGGCACTGAGGGCAAGGATCCCACCAATACAAATAAGTTAGGATGGCAAGTTTATGTGGCCTTGTGCATGCAGAAAATATCCAAGTGAATATTACCACAATGGGGAGATGATGGTGTGCTCAAGACTGAAAATGCAAAACTGATTATTTGTATGATACTTTCCCATGGTAAAATCATGCTCAAAGCAATTTCCTGTAACATCAGGGGTGGAGAGGGAAACACTGGAAAGTACATGCTGTCAGAGAGCCACCTTAGTTCTTCAGTTAAAAGTGAATATCCTGCAATTGTGAGGTTAGTAGATGTAAATACCCCTCTTACCTCCTGTGACAAGAAAGGAATGACCTGGGCACAGATGGCATTCAGCCTCTTGACAATTTCTGCCTAAAGATGAAAGAAAGGAAAATTAGTGAGCAGTATGTTACAAATATACCATCATGACCACACACACAAAAACAAACTCATTTAAAAGGGCAGTTTTGATAGATGGGTAGTTTGACACTTGGCCAGGTTCAGATACTGGAGCAGTACCAGCACATATTTTTATCTGTTCCACAGTAGCTACAATGAAGCCCATTCTGGGAAAATGGGAACCTCCAACTGATTCAAAGACACAGCTCCGCCCACTCCTTTCACAGTGGGGCAGGGGCAGGGAACATTCAGCCCTCCAAACACTGATGAATTACTACTACCATCATGTCTCACCAGTGACCAGAATAGCTAGAACCAATGTTCAGCAATATTTGGAGGACGTTCAACAATATTTGGAGGACCAGAGGTTCACCAATCCTGCCATACGGGAACAGTGGGAGAAATGTGTCCTGATATTATAGCTCTCAGCCCAACAAATACATGGAATGAAAAATAATCAAGCTTCTCTCCCATACCATTACAGCCCCCAAATAGTACCACATAAGGAAAAGGGTCTAAAAATTAGGATTTCTTCTGCTGAAGTTCTTATGACTGAGTCATTCTATTGATACAAACAGAATCATTAACTGGCATATCCCACACTTCCACTAACCCCTGATTTCTAAGATAATCATTCAAACATTGAGCCATAATAAAATTCAGATGGTACCGGCTTGTCTCAGAAGGCACTTTTTTTATTTTACTGAGAAGCTCAGCCATGATATCTTCTATGCATATGGCTTCTCCTGTTTATTTTTTTCAAGGCACTCTATAACCTTAGATATGTATCTTCATTCTGGGAAAGGGGGCCCATGGCAGCTATGACCAAAAGGATCCTGAGGGTAGTATGTTATGCTACTTCTCATTAGTATAACCAAAGTCTGCCTCTGGGTGTCCTTTAAGGGAACTGAAGAGCTGCCCACCTGCAGTATGCAAACTCCAAATGGATTACTTAGAGAAATAAAATTTTATTTTACACATCCTGAGAAATCTCTCTCTCTCTCTCTCTCCACTTTTTGCAAAAGATCTCAGTCTGAACTCTTGACAAGAAACATGATCCAATCCATGTGCCTCCTCACCTCTCAGCAGACCACCAAGGTGGTATGCTAGGCATCTTTCTTGCAATCTCTGTGTCTATGGGAGGCCCCAACCTCCCAGGTCACACAAAGAACTTGATTAGACCTCCTTGCCATTTCCACAATGACTGCATCATTCTTTATTTGATAAACCATAACGTCCACATGCAGTGGTTCTTCCTCCATCACTAATTTCAGAAACAGCTGCCTTGAGAAGTATTTTTAACATTAGCGTGTGATATGCATTCAATTAATAAACAGTCTTTCCCTCTCAGTAAATACTTCTGATGAAATCAAACTTCTGTATCCCAGTTGCTGCACTCTTGCATTAATCTCTTTGTTTTTGTCAAAAAAGACTCACTATACCAAGCATGTTCACATGCCTTAGCTAAAGGTCATTTCCACACTAGACTGTTATAGCGCTATTATTCCACTTTCAACATCCCATGGAATCTGGAGTTTGCAGTTTTGGGAGGGGAAACTGCAAACCCCAGAATTCCACAGGATGTTGAAAGCGGAATAACAGCACTATAACAGTCTAGTTCAGAAATGGCTAAAGACTCCAGGATCTCAGATGAAATAGGTCTACAGTACATGCACATATGTGAGTGTGCATGCACGAAGACATTCAGCAACAGGTAGGGGGAGAACATTATCTCATACGCAAGTTGAGAACTGGGCAACCTCTGGATTTCTTGGAACTTACAACTCTCCAATTGTATGCATCTGTTCAACAGGAAATAAAATGTAAAGAACAGCAGTGACAGACCCAGTCCAGCAATTAGGGAGTGAATAATGGTCAACAATAACCACTTGCTACTTTGAGAGTTCCTTGCAATTGCAAGTGCTCAGGCTTCAATTCAAGACAGAGAATTTAATTTCCATCACTAAATCGGGCTATGCTGAAAAGCTTCAGAAGCCTTTTGTGACACAGTAATGAGCCACAGCTGAAAACACAAGCACACACAACTGAGACTGGCAAACAATCTTCTTGAATCTTCTTTCTTCTTGAAAAATAAGAAAAAAGGACAACTTTATTATTCACCTGCATATCGGGTATGTGTATATGTGTGCATGTGCATATTTTTTATCTATTTAAAAATAATGGGATAGATCCAATGTGCATTCTAGTATAAGTACATCTACAGAAATCAACATGATTTACATAAATGATGACTAAGAACTCCAAATAATTTCTCTGGGTTTACTCTAGTTGGTATTAGCATTGGATTATGCCCAACAAAATATCAAGCACACTGCAGTGACATTAAGGGGGTTTTCCATGCTGGCAAACTTCTTATTTAAAAATAAGTGTTGGCTGATTAAAGATTTCCATCTCATTGATTACTCAGAATCATTCATCAATAAATATAACATTTACATATATAAATCCCCTACACTTTCATGCTCCAGTTAAATAATATAACTTCTTATCCAGAACTACTAAGTTTCTGAATTTATTCTAGGGCTTGTTCATATGCTCATATACCATGAGGTCACAAGTGCTGAACATCCTTCAATTATTTTCATGTGATTAAAGTATGATACACATAAAGACATTTGAAGCAGAAAGTGAGAGCTGTCTTCTGAATGCTGACAAACAATTTCTGTGCCTCTACTTCACTCTATAATACTTAAGCACACAAATAAAATGGTAGCAGTAACAACTAGGATCAAAATGAACTGGAAGTGATCTCAAAAAAAAAATGTTGGGGTTAAAGACTGTATGGAACATGAAACATATGCAGGGTTAGCCATGTTGACCACACCACAAAATACAACAAAATCCAAAATCCACAAAAGAGTGATACCTTTATTGGCCAAACAAAATGCAATACTTCATGCAAGCTTTCAAAGCTCCATTGGCTTCTTCATCAGGCAAAAGACGTTTTAAAAAAATCATACAGAAGAAGAAAAGTGATGACGCTAGAGTCACAGGCCCATATTTTGCATCTGATGTTGCTTTTGTTGTAGTTCAGTTTTCTGGAAGGATCTTAATGCACACCGAAACCACTCCCCTGCTTGGTCATGTGGCAACCAGGGACAAAGGGCAACAAAAGACAGCTAATAACATTGCAACTCCAGTAGCAATAGAAAAAGAACTTCCCTTGTGATCCAGGCTGCCTGTCCTGTGTGGAGGCAACTAACTGTCTCTTTCATATGCAGAGAATATTGAAAACTTCTCCAGAGGATAGGAAAGTCTCTGGATCAGGTTTTTGGTGCTATAAAGAGCTGAAATGGGAAGTAGAAGAGAAGTCTTGATGCTGTATATGGAAGAATATGGAAGAATACAGTTGGATCATGGCCCACTGATTCATCCTTGGTGCTCAATGTACCCTATGTGTCTCACATGAATGGAAGGTGCAAGACAGGCCATCTCTAAAAGGGACATTTTAAAATTGCATTCTACTTTTGGTCACTTTGCCATTGCATTCAGTGACAAAATGCTCTTTCATGCAAAGTCATTACTTGAATGACATATACACTCATACTTGTGTAATTTAGACTTCCTTTCATCAGCAACCCTTTTGACCTTCTCACTATGCAATCTTTTAAAAGGCAAAGCCTTCAAACCCTATCTAACCCATAACAGAATACAGAACTATCAATAAGAAACTAACATGCCTAGAGAGATTCACATTAATGAAACATTCCGTAGGCACAGATAGATTGCTGAAAGCTGAGAAACGCCAAAGTTGTGTTTTTCATTAAGTTGTACATCTCCTGTGCATAGGAGTCTGCTTTATTTATCAGCCTATTTATCTGTCTAGGATCAGTCTATTTAGCCATCTAGCCCAGTGTAACTTCCTCTACATGACACTGCCACTCCAGGGACTCATACAGAGGGCCTCTCTCCTCACCAGCTCCCTGACCTTTCCACATGCTAAGCACTGAATGCTGTATCTTTTGCATGCAAAAGATGTACTCTTCTCCCCTCAATGTAGTTCCAGAGCTGGAAAAGTTTACTTTTTTCAACTACTGGTCATACTGCTTGGGGCATCTGAGGAACTTCCAAGTTTGATACACAGACAGAGTGTGACATAGCACATCTATGTTTTCCCAATGGGATGCACCAAACTTATTTGCAAGAATTCTCATGCTCAGTCACTCTCATATGCACACATACATGCAACTGTGAAGTACACAGAAATTAATAATAAGATGAAATTCAAGAGAGAGAAAAGCAAAATTCTACATTTAATCCACAAAAATCACCTGACTGGGTTTGGGATGGGGGATACATGGCTCAGCGGTACTACAAACAAAACCTTGTTTGGGATTACTGTTGATCATAAGTGGAACATGAGCCAGCAGTGTGATGCTGTAGCAAAGAAGGTGAATGCTCGTTTAGCCTGCATTAATAGAAGCATAGTTTCCAAGTTAAGGGAAGTAATACCCTCTATATTCTGTGCTAGTCAGGCTTCATCTGGAGTACGTACTCGGTTCTGGGTGCCTTATTTTTAGAATGACATAAACAAGTTGGAACAGGTTCAGAGAAGGGCAACAAGGACAATGGGAGGCATGAAAAATATAACATATGAGGAAAGGTGGAAGAAGCTGGGCATATTCAGCTCGGTGAAGAGAAGACTGACGGGTGACATGATTGCCCTTTTTCAACACCTCAAGGGCTGTCACAAGAGGTGAAGGGGCAGGCCTATTCTCTGATGCTCCAGGGGGGTAACACCAGATCTAATGATTTGAAGTTACTAGAAAGTAGATTTCAATTGAACATTAAAAGGAACCTCCTGACAGCAAAAGCAGTTTGGCAATGAAACCAATTGCCGAGAGGGGTGGTAGGGTCTCTTTCTCTGGATATCTTCAAAAAGAGGCTGCTGGGGAGGCTTTAGCTGGGGATCTCGCACTGAGCAGAGGTTTGGACTCAATGGTCCATGGAGTCCCTTCCAACTCTATGATTCTACAATTCTAGCCTCTTTCACAAAACACTGTGTTTTACAGTGTTATATTTTGTGCAAAAACACACTGCCTTTTTTTCAAAACACTCATTTTGCACAAAAATGCCATGTGAAAATTTTGCAAAAAAAGTCCAGAAGCACAAAAAGGAATACAATAAATTTTCATTATTTTACCAATGAGGAAAATGTGTTTGCAGTTTTTCACTGTCACCCGTAAGAATTAAATAAGAAAAGATTGTATTCCTAGTGCAAAGTTACCTGTCTAGCATTTAGAAGTACATACAGCTCCTGAATTACAAGGTTTCACACCTCAATGCCGGTGCACTATTTTGCATGCACTGGCTTTGAAGAGTTTACATGTCATCTTTTAATAGGAGGACTTGTAGCTGAAGAACCACAAATGCCAGGTGTAAAAATCATTTTTATGTCCACATAGCTATGTGAGTCCAGCTTCTCCTCCTAGCAAATCCAGATTCATTAACATGGTTAGAACTGGGTACCTTGTTTGTTGTTACACGCCTTCAAGACAACTCCAACTTATGGTGACCCTATCATAAGGTTCTCTTGGAAATATGTATTCAGCGGTTTGCCATTTCTTCCCCTAAACCTGAGACAGTGTGACTTGCCCAAGGCCACCCAGTGGGTTTCCATGGCAAAACAGGGATTTGACACTGATCTTGGAATCCTAGTCCAATGTTCAAACCACTTAACCATGGCTCTCATTCAAACCAACACCATTTCAGACACTTACCCAGACAGTAACACGTGTCATACTATGGCTGGATTTGACATATGAACATAACTGAACAAATCTGGGCACTTAAGCAGTGGAAACTAGTAGTTAAGTATCTGAGGGGAAAGCTATGCTGATTTCAGAGGAGCGGAAGGTGAAAGCTATGCATTCTAGATGGCTCTGGTGCCTCAAAAGTTCTTATTTTCCCTTGAAACAAACCACTCTGTGAAATAGGTTAGGCTGCGGAGATTTCAAATGGATCTGTTCAGTCTTAAACTAAGCACTACAGCATTTATGAACAAGAGTTTTCAGCAAAAACTACTTGTTAACAGTAGAGGGACAAAAAATAAAAAGAGAGCTGATATATGGCTTTTTCTCATCATGATGCACTGTCTTGATTTTTATCCCTCTTTGCATACTTTTCCTTATTCATACCAGCAGGTGATGTTCTTTAAACAGACCCTCTGTTTAATTTGAGCTCTCTTCCCGGGTCAGTTTAGAGCAAGAAAAGAAAAGAGATGGAGTGTCATTCAGCTGCAAATAAGCTCACTGTGCTTCATACCATTTCTTTCATCTCCTGTTCATGTTTTGTTCTGACCAAGATTTGCATCTTGGCATTAGCAGCCACTTTGTGTCTCTTAGCCGTGTGTTCTGTGTCCTCTGACTCACCTTAACAGACTGGGTGGAGTTTTCTTTCATCGTCCTACTGCTTCTGCCCCCTTCTCAGTCTTTTTTTTTTTAACTGTATTCTTCTCTTACTATTGCATATTTTAGTCACTATTTTGACTCCTAAATCTCTTTTTGCTTTGAATTGCAACCTCCTTAGTTTCCTTCTCTCTTTTCTCTGAAGCAAGACTGAGCTTCAGCTTTCCTTCCTCTCTCACTCTTCTTCTGAGTAATCATAATATCCATATTGCTCAATCTGATAATCTGGAGCTTTAATATTTTCTTGTCGCTCATTATTTTGTACTTTGCCTTTTCCACCTCTGCTACCTCTCCTTTAGGTCACGATTTGGATCTGGTAGTGACTTTTTCTTGTCTGCCTCTTCATTTGACTGCCTTCTTCCATTGTCTGATAACCACTTGCTTTCCTTCACATTTATCTTGGACTATGCTTTCCTGGGCTTTCTAAATATGCCTCACCAAGGCTGTCTTTGCAGCTCTCAACTCCTTTAGACTTCCTGGACTGCTGGTTCTTCCTGGCCAAACGGGGGAGAAAAGGACAAATAGAATCTTTTGGAAGCCTTGAAATGTGACAATTCATGTTTAAATAGGTTGTAATTACACCCCCATATTGTTTGACATCAAAAATATCCATATTTCAAAAGCAGAAGTAGACTTCTAACTTCTTGCTGCACTGGGTGGCTTATATGTGTCCCCACTGACTTCTCACTGTTGCTTATCCTTGCTCTAATCAAACCCATACTCTTGATCTCTCCTGTCTTTCACTTTGGTTACTTCCATTTTCCTATTTGTTCCACACCTTCCCCTACTGATACTCCCTTTTTTTCTACTACAGCCAATTCCATTTACTTTATTTCATTTGTCTGACCCATTCTTGTTCATTTGATGCTGGCTTATTAATCACTTTAGAGGGATGGGGGAATCATGTGGTTCTCCAGAGAATGCTGAACTGCAACTCCTAGCATTCCTCATCATTGATGCTGGCAGCTGGAATGGCTTGGTGTTGCAGACCAACAACATCTGAGGAGCTACATGATTCCTCACCTTTGCTCGGCTATCTTTGTTCACGTTATTAGCATGCGTACTTAGCAATAGCATGTGTATTTCTATACTGCTTATCAGCTAAGTACTCTCTAAGCAGTTTACAATATATTTAGCTAATTGCCACCAACAAGCTGGGTACTCATTTTACTGAGTTCTGGAGGGATGGAAGGCTGGAGCCGGGCAGGACTGAACTCACAACCTTGTAGCTGCAGTACCGGCATTTAACCGCTGCGCCACCAGGGCTCCCTCATTGAACTGCCAAGTGTTTGTGGTGCAAGCCCTAAGTATATTTCTGCAGTACCATTAATGCTTGCTTTCTTTTCTTCTGCTGCCTTTTCCTATACCACTGGATTGTTTAAAATTGATTTCTTCAAAGTATTGCTTCTCCCCATCATTTCCTCTGGGTTTTTTGTTCCTTCCTTCCTGCTCCTAGGGGCAACTGTAACTTCAGCCTTCTGCTCATTTTTTCACAATGAATCTGTTGCTCTTTATTTTTCAACTTCTTTTACTCACTCAGTTGTGCTTTCTTTGCTTCTTAACAAATCTTCTCTACAATTTTTCTCCTCTCTCTCCAAGTACCTGTGATGAGCAATGTTCTTTCACCAATAAAATAGCTCTTTCTGGTGCTGAATGTATTCCTAAACTAACTACCCCTTCTGAAAAGACTATCTTCACTCCTCTCCATTTTCTCTGAATTCTTACATTCCCATTGGCTTCTGGTGCTTCTTTCAAACTTTAAATCTGCTTTAATTCTGCAAGGTTTTTTTTTTTTTTAACTACTATTGATTCCTTCCTGTTGGGTAACTATGGCTCACTTTCTCTTCCTTTGTTGCTAAATTGCTTGAACATGTTTTCTCTCAATGTTTGAATTATGCACACACATACATCCTTTCTTTTTACCAAGCTAGTTTCATGACAATTATTCAACAAAAATGCTTTGTTTTCCTCTATTAATTTTCTTTAAACTAAACAGCAGCAGGAATATTCTTCTCATAGCTGATTCCCTCTTTTGACATGGTTGATCATTTTTCTCTCTTTCCCTGAAGTACACCTTAGGCCAGTTCTGCACTACACTTCCATAGTGCTATTATTCTGCTTTCAACATCCTGTGGAATTCTGGGGTTTGCAGTTGGGGGGGGGGCATTTAGAATTTTCAGCCAGAGGGTTCGTTGGCCTCAGTAAACTACAAACCCCAGAATTCCACAGGATGTTGAAAGTGGAATGATAACACTGTAATAGTTTAAGGCAGAAATGACCTTAGTATTCCTTTTACTGGTATTTTTATGGATTGGATCCAGATCTAGTCATGCTTAATGCAGACCCACTGAAAGCAAGGAATCTGGACTTACTTGCCGTATTAATTTCAAATGCTTCAAGTATGAGAGTTTGGATAGTTTTATATCTAGACTGAAAATATTCTGGTTACCCTTCGCTTTTTCTATTCCTTCGTCTGGTCACATTATTGTCTCTTCTTTTCCTCATGACACCTATTTGTTGGCTTTTAAATTCTCTTTCTTTTCAGACTAATTATAGAGCACAATTATAGAGATTTTTAGTTGTCAGACACAGTGTGCCCTCATATATGCAGAAGTTTCATTCCAGAAGTCCCCGTGTAAAACAAAAAAAGTGAGCATTGCATCCCGTTATAGTTAATGGACACAAAATGCAGGTGCCCACGGGGTTCACTGACTATAACAGAAGAGGACGCTTCATGTGACGTCGCATTTGTGTGTGCAGAGGTTATAGTAAAGAAGAGGACATTTTATACCTATAATGTGTTTTTTATTATTTTATTTATATCCACCTTTCTCCATTATTTCTAGCTATACCTTGTCCATTTACTTATTTTGTCCAACCTGTATTACTGTTGTGTCTTTTTATAAAGCAATCCACTGGTGGAGAACCCATAGCAGAGGAAATAGGAGTAGAAAGAAAGCCAAAACCTAGCTAGGCTTGTACCTGCAGAGGCAAAATTTGGCTAGAGTAGATTGTACAGAAAAATTATGTCTCCTTTAGGGATAGTGTCCTGTGATCCAATGGTGTGGCATAAATTCGGTAGGGCCTCCCTCCATCTGCCTCCAGCATTCCCATCTTTTTTTCTCATACAGCATAAACAATAGTGAAACAGCTTCTGCATTCACACAGATGGGCCTACAAAGATGAGTAATCTTCTTGGGTGGGAAAGAGAAGGGACTAAATCCTATGGTTCCTAGAGGCTATAGGAACCTGGTCTTAGTTCTTCTGGTTCCCTCCATATGCCTCTAAACTATTTCACATTATGCCTCTACTTTATTTTTCATTCATTTATGTTTCTCCATGGGAGGACTACTTAAGGTATTTCATTCAATGTAAAAATCAATATAAAGTTTAATGTAAAATTCCATTAATCACACTAAAGCTGCAATCCTCTAGCTACTGACCAAGGAGCGTTCAGAATCAGCATTCCACACTGAATTCAGCAGAGTTTCCTTTTAAGTAGACATGTGTAAGACTTTGCTGTTAATGGGGGAGCAATGTTATACTACAGCAAAGTTGATGTATGACTTGGTAATTTAATTATTTTCTTGACATACTTGCAAAGAAGTTCAGAATTCTTCCAGATTCAGGATAAAAATTTCTGCCTTGTTCGGCAAAACAAGATGCTTTATTTAGGCTACGAAACCCTTCTGTCAGAGTACTAGCCTCAGAACCAACATCATGAAAAATGGAAAGTTCCATAAGGACAACAAGGCAGGCAAGAAAAGACCACCAAGTCTAATTCAGCTGGACTGTCCTCACCCTTCACAGGGACATCTACCAGCAGCTGTCCTGCGTGAAGGATCCTCATGACTTGTTACAGAGACAACATTTACTGCTTTCTCTTTTAAAAGATTCATTTGGATGTTACTCAAACCATCTTGGAGGAATCTGTGTACCGAAAGGGAGGATATAAATAATGGTAACAAACAAAATCCTGCTTGATGATACGAGCAATGAAAATATTTACACAGTTTTAATTACAGCAATCAGTGCCGCTCCCAAACTATCATGATTCCAGGCTGGAAAATCAGGTTTTGTGCACTTGTTAGAAGAGTGCATTTCACCAAGATGAAAGACCTCATGGAAATGTACCAAAGAAGCACGGTCATCTTCCTGGAAAGTGATGAGATATGGTTTCCTTTGAGCTAGAAGGAAGCTGTGTGAAAAGAATGGAAGTTGGCTGAGGTCAAAAAGAAAATATTTGAGAAAACAAGCAGAGCATGTTGAGATAATGATATGTTTATCACTATTATCTCAACATGTTCTCCTTATTTTCTTAGGACTTGTCTTTTTGACCAAATGGATGTTTTTAATTTCTGCAGTAACTACACAAAGATCCTTTTTTTAAAAATGCAGGTTCCAGCACATTATGTCTCATAATGCTGAACAGTACCCTTTTAGACTTTGCAACATTGGGGAAAGATGACTACTATATAAAAAAAAAGTAGTTAGAATTCTATGATGACCAGATTGCTTGATTGACCTTTCAAAAAAACTTTTTTTGGGGTGTTCCAAAAGGCCAAACAAGTATAGCCAGCTCTCCACATTTGCTAGGATTAGAGGCACATGACCTCTGCAAAAGTGCAAAAATAGCAAATATCAAAATATGTGTTTGTCTCTGTAGGGAGGGGGGCAAGGCATGGTGGGGAGAACAGACACCAGGGTACAAACCAGATCAGGGAAAGGAGACGGAACGGGATTGGTCAGCATGATGCCCCTATGCTTTCTCCCTCTTAGTCATCTTCTTCCCTGGGTGTTGGGGACACTGGGATAGGTTTTGTGCTGCTGAGAAACTGGGGTGCAAGCCATCCTTAGCTGGCCAAGCAGCTACTGGTGGTGGGGAGGAGAACCAGAGATAGGTTTTTAAAGGGCTGTGTGGCCTGATCAGAGTCACTGAGAAGGAAGGTCCCCCTGGAAAAGAAGTGCCGGGGGGAAAGGGGTTGGAAAAATTCACAAATAATCAAATCCATGAAAGTCAAACTTGCAAATGTGGAGGACCAGCTGCACTCTTTCCTTGTCAGTAAACAATAATCAGTTGTACCAACTGCGATAAAAAAAATAAAGCACATACAGTTTCTCAATAAAGGTGCCACTGAAATGTTATCTCCACTAGAATACACAGTTGAATTGAAGCTTCCTCTTCAATACACTAGTGTTTTCTTCTGAAGTTTCCAATGTAAAATTTAAGTTTGTTAAGAAGCCAAAGAATAGAATTTAAGATACCGGTACTTCATTCTTTGAAGACTAACTTGTTGAGGCCTGGCCAAAATAGTGTGGGAGATCACCTGAGAATACAATATGTACATTGCTCTGAGCACTTTGCAGGTATGGATATTAACAAATAAAAAGGAATGCAAAGATGGGGCAACATGGCAGGTTAGGGCTAGAATGAACCACACTCTTCAAAATGCTGACCACAACAAGCAGGTATGCACATACGTACAAAAAGCTACTTGCATTTCTACCACCATTTTATCTTCGAGTCTCTTATTATGTATTGGTCCCATTTATAAACAAAAAGTGGTTGTGGCATACCTGGAATACCCTTCTCAGTGACCAACCTTTATAGTATTATCAATGTACTAATTTTCTCCCTGCTGACAACTAAAAGAAGGCAGCTTTGGAAGAAGATACATTTACCACTATGGTTGTACAACCAAAAATGACAGCTACTTCTCCAGAGGAACAATCAAGACTGTTCCTCATATTAGGTAGATCCTATGGGGCTCGCTTTTCATATATTAGTTGTGTGAGAAATTCTACAAGGGCAGAGGGATGGCAGAGACTGTAGTGTCAGGAAAATGAGGCTGTCAGCTTCAAACCAACTGCTCCTGGCTTGGGGCAGGAAAGCCAAGGAAGTTAGACAGTTTGAGAGGGGTGGCTTGGACAATCATCTATCTATGCCACAGAACAGATGACTGTCCGAGTCACCCCTTCAAAATTACCTTGGCTCTATGACTACCACTACCTCTCACCCCTGAAAGCCAGGTATTCAAGGAACTGGCAACCTAGAACCAATAGACTCCTTCTCCCGTCAGGGTTGTCACTTACATTTTTTTTTCTTTCATTCTTTTTCTTCTTCCCACTACAGCCTTCACTAACACCACTGCTGTAACTATGACAGCAGAACCTGTAGTTATCCTGACCAAAGTCTAATTTGTGACACCATAAGCTTAGTTGCTCCTCACTAGTAAAGCAATACACACTCATAAGAGTTTAGGTTGTAAACATTAGAAGATTACATATAAACATGAAAACATATGTGTTCAAAATAAACAATGCAAATCTTGCTGATGCAGCGTGGACAGTTTTCTGTATTTCTCCTTAATGTTGGATCAATGCAGACAGAAGTTCTATAGAATGCTGAATGTTAGAAAAAGAAACAGCAGCCAAGGTTTATTTTATTTTGAAATCCTTGTGATTATACAGGGTGGCTGACTCATTGTTTTTACAATACTTGAGGCTGGCCACCCAGAAGCCTGTCTAAATCCTTCCCTCAAAGCCAAAGATTTATCTTAACCATCAAATAAAAGTTTATTGCAAATAAGAGGGTTGTTCTGTGTGCTCACCCAAAACTTGCTGTAACCTGCCACCTGCTAAACCAGATAATTATAAGAGGAGGAGATCTGTACAAAAGGAAAATTCTCTCCTTCCTTTTCAAAAAAAGAGAAAAAAGAAAAAGAAAAAAAGGAGCCTCACCCGCAGGGAAAAGAAAAGTACAGCCCTGAAACTGAAGCAGTGAGATGTTCTGGCAAATCTCTCCCATAAAAAAGGATACCAAAACGGATTGTTTCTCTGGGCACAGGAGAAACTGTCATTGTGTTCTGCATGTACAATCTTCACAAAGGTATTATTAGTGGTATACAAATTATTTCTGGTTACAGACTTGTTGAAACAATTCTTCAATAATTTCCCCACTTGCATGGTATTAAAGAGGATGACAGAATCACAACACATCTACAGATGGGTGGTGGGAATGTTTGGCTGTACAGTAATTACATGTAATCGTAATTTGAGTTGCAACACATCTTGAACTCTCAGGCTAAGATCACAAAATCTCTCCTTTTTTCAAAATGCCAAAGGTATCCTACCCACTGCAGTCAGTGGCAAAATTCCAACAACTTTTACTGACTCTCAACAAAGGTCTTACATCTATTTGTATGTCAAGACAGGAAGAACAAACCTATCCAGATAAAAAGGAGAAGGAAAGGAGGAAAGGAATACATAATGATGAGGCCAGCTCTCAAAATGATAGCACATTTTGTTAACAGGATTTATTAAAATATTGACATGCAAGAACAGAGTCATGTGAGATAGATGGTAGGCCCAGTGGTATAACCAAAGGTAGGGCACAGAGGAGGTTTAAGGATAGAATACCATTAGTGGTTGGTAGTACAAACCATCTATCCATTGGTGATGCACATTCAGAGAACAAAGTGGCCAGGGGCAAGAGGCACTTGACCACTGATTTTCTTGTCACTGTGGTGGATTTATCTGAGTTGGCTCTACCAGGCAGTGGCAACTTTTGGCTTCCGTGTTAGTTCTATGTGTTAGTCCAAATTTTAAAAGAGCTACCCATGGTTCTGACCCCACTGTGGGCATAAGGTTTAGCATCCTTGATAGCATCTTTAGAATTCAGGCTGAAATCTAGAGCATATTCACCATCCCATTTGTACGGACTCGCTTTAACTTTTTGAAATCTCATCCACTTCTAGCAACAATTCCCTTCCTCTCTAGGATGTCTGCATGTCAAAGTCAAAACAAACGTTCAAACCACAAGTTTTCCACATGTAAGATACTGATAAACTGAATGTGTGCAAGAGAGCTGTATGTATTCCTGCCTATGGTATTCTGTGGCTTACCTCTCTAACTAGATGGACTTGCCAAACCCTCATTTCATTTTTTTTTTTAATCCATCTGTTCCAACTCCTTTGGGCTCGGAAATTAAAACTCTGTCAGAGCTTGGCAACTTCTTTTTTAAAAGCAATTACTTTCAGTTCCAGAAGATGGAACATGGACAGAAGTGATTCTCCCCCTTTGTACCCTAAGTATCCGCTCTGGAGGTTTAGGGGGTGTCAAGAGTAAAGTTGTGGGTGGAAGAAAAGGTGGTGGTGGTGGTGGTGGTGGTGAAATGGGAGAAAAGACAATAATCTTGCTAGTGACACCTAGGTGCTTCATGGGGAAGAAAATCCCCTGCTCCTGGATCCACTAACAGCTTCTTCCATCACTGTATGTATCCAAACTGGAGCTTGGGCACAGGTGCAAAACTCCTCACACTCACATAACAACAGCAGCAGCAACAACAACAACAATAACAGCAACAATATTTTAAGCCAGTATTTAAAATAGTGGATCTAAACCCTAAGCCCTTAAGTCTTTGATTTATAAAGTTTATTAGTCTTTGGTTTTTTGCCTCTCCAACATAAGTGACGTAGTTCTTCTTAGTTATATTATAAAAATACATACAAAGACACAAACGGTACAAGCTGTTGATCTCTGGTACAAAGCACATTCTCTGCCCATCCACACCATCCTTGCCTCAGCACTCACGACAGAGCACAAGATTTCAGCACAAGGCACAATGCAAGCCAGCACTTGAACTATGCAACATTTCTCACCCTCTATTTAACAGATCCACCTTCTTGTTAACTGTAAAAGCAACAAAAGTATTGCATTACTGCTATATCACAAAAGGGATGGTGTTATTCCTTATTAAACTGCAACTTTGTTAAGTCATAGTTATTGCAAAGACTTATTCACCAGAAACGAATTGGCTGTAAGTGCTTATTTCCAAGCTCTGACATCACTGTTTACTAACAATTACTAAAAAATTTACCATATCAACTGATCATTTCTCCTCCTTTTCCCCAAACAACTGCAAATTCCATCATGCAGAAAAAGGGTGGGGAACCTCTTTCATCCTGAAGGCCAAATTTAATTTTAGAGAAGCCCTTACAAGGCTGCTCTCCTTGCTTTTGACAGGGCCAAAGGCAAAACAGTCATATAAAAATACCAGCATATTTTAGCTTTAAGCTTTTACAGTCAGGAACTAAGCCTCAGGACAGCTGTTTCAGTCTTTTAGCACAGGCAAAGATGTAAGTTGAGAAAAACCCCAAAGACAGTATCCAGAAGGAAAGGCGATGAAGCTCTTTGGGGACTGGCTTGCCACCCTGGAAGGGACAGATTTGGCCCCAGGGCCTGAAATTCTCCACCACTGATGTAGAACTTTAAGCCATGGAAGGAGGTAACGAAAGCTTCTTTCTACGCTGTTCTTCTGACAACACAGAAGAATAACCACTGTAGAAAAACGTTTTCTATTGTGTGCATTGATACGGTGTGATCTTACAGAATAAAGCATCAAACTCTACTTCCACGGAACTCTCTGAAACTGATGGTTCTTCTTAACTGAAAGTAAACAATTTTAAGAAGTGTTCGACGTTACTGCCTAACTTATTCTGAGGAATGAATTACAGAGTATTTGTTTCTTTACCACAAGATTTATGTGCACGAGAAGGCAAAAAAAAAAAAAGAAGTGGGAGACAATCACAACTACACACAAACTAACTTGCAAACTTGTGTTTTAAAAGGAAAAAAAAAAACCTTTTCATATTGCCAAACATTTAACGGAGGTATTTTTGCTCAAGATGCTCTTTTTCTTCATTCAGCAGCTTTGCCCATCGAGTTTTTATGATCCTCCTAATTGGCAGCAGGAAGCAGAGAAAGAAGCAGAGGGAGGAGGGAGGAGAGGCAGGATTTCACAAAATTAAGTAGCCAATTCTTCACTTTGAAAGCTAAAGTTGCCTCGGAAACACGGCTGCTTCCACGGTCATCTAATTTTGCTTCTTTTGTCCCATGGGCCCATGCTTTAGAGAGGCATTTATTTACAGGGCTTTCCAGTGGGCTTCAGTTATCGGCCAATAATACTGTGGACACACACTTCTAATGGCCTCTGTTTTTGAAACCGAGTCTAATCTAATGGCACAGAGCCCAAACTCCTTTTTCCAGCATAGCCATTAAAGGATGTAGGTTATTGCTGTTGTCACCATTGATATTTGTCATTGTAATGTAATTAGGGCCCTAAAATGATGCATTACAGCCCTTGGCACAGCTTCTATTAAAATCTTTTCTTCTGCTCACTGAACTGCGACCTGCTTTCTGATGAACAACAGACAGACAGCTTTAGGGTGAGGAGCAGATTCATCAAAGAAGTATTTTCAGCGCTGGAAAAAAAAAAGGAGGGGTGGGGGGAAAGGGAAAAGAGAAGGCAACCTATGAAGAAAAGCACAACGGAGGAGGGAAGAGAGCCATACAGCACATTTGAATTTCATCTGACCACTTGAAATTCTGATTGCATCTGATGAATCTTGCTTAGACAATATATTCCCAGCCTGCGAATCACATGGTTAATCAGGGTTCTAATCTGCTATCCATCAGCCTATGCCAGCAATGTAACTTCCAATCAAATTTATAGGTTATGTGGGTCATGCATCCCTGAGCAACTACATTCACAGATCTCCCATTTAAAAAACAGGCATGGCTTCTGAAATGCTGATGTTAGAGTGACTGGATGTTAGAGACTATTCAGTGCTTTATGAAAGCTTCTGATAAACAGCTGCTAAATTATTGCCTCTGGATGCGGCACAATGTTCCGAAAGAGCATTAACAGCCCAGTAAAAGGGCGATTGTTCATGCCAAACCCTAAAAAGGATAGCCTGTTCTGCCATGCTTTGTCAAAAATATTAACAAACACTGACATCTCTACTGTTCCCTCTCTTAACTCTTAACAGACATTTCCCTTGCATTTAAAACAAAATAAAATAAACTGTGGTGACCCGGAAAAGACAAGCTGTTTCAGATGCTTAGAAAGATATTTCATATGCAGTTTAAGTAAAATTCAATTTTTAACGTAATTTTAACCACAATCCACATTTACATATATTACTCTTTTTGGAAAAGTCATAAAACTAAGACACACATATACACCGATTACACAATACTTCTAAAGCTATAGTAAGTGACACACACACACACACATACACACTCTCACCTATTTATGTACAATATTTCTGTACCTAACCTAAATTCCTCTTCCCCCTCTCCTGATCCCAGATGGCTAGAAGCCTCAGGTATTGATCAAGCTGGCATCCAAAGATTTCATTCACAAATCTTAAGTCAATGTAGAAGTTCATCATAAAAGCTGCAATTACATATATTTTAGTCCTGTACTTGGGTGATATGTTCTATCTGTTGGGGGCTTTTTACTAAACTCAAATGTTTGGCAAAACAAGCTTTTTGAAGGTCAGCTACTAGAAATCAAAGCCTACCCTTCCAACTGGGAACAGTTGGAAAAATAAGCAAAGCATGACAGGTAAATCTGGTTATCACTTTTCTTTGTGTGCCTTTAAAGAGTTCTTCCTCTGTAATATTTTTCCTACTTCTTTCCAGTATAATTTGTGTTTGGCTTATAAGTAGAACTAGAGGTAAGTGATAGTTATTTTTTTAATTTTCTATCTCCTGTCAATTTATTATCAAAGAGCCTTGATTAAAACACAATATTCTCTTTAAAAATCCTCAGTGCCATAGATATAAAAGACTTGTTTATCTGCCATCAAACAACAGGCTTTCCCAACTTGGCACTTCTGAGATTTACTGGACTACAATTCCCCACAATCCCTCAGACAGCTGGCTGACAGCTATAAGGATTGTTGTCCAGACATACCTGCAGGGTATCAGACTGGGGAAGGTTGCCATACAGTGAGTTATCAATGGTCAAAGCAATACAGAATTCATACCTATAATAAGTTTTATGTATATAAATATGTTTTTCATCAGTACAGAATCAAAACACATGAAATCTAATGAAAATAGTGATCAATTATCCCTAGAAATCTGAAGTGTCTAAACTTGATAACTTTTAAATAGAAATAGTGTTCCAAAGTGATATTCAATGATTACAATTCCATAATCTGTAATATGGAATTCCATGCAAAATAAAGCAATGTTTATTAGGTACTTCTTTATGGGTGGGACTCCAACCCTTTGCATGCTTAGCCTTTTTAGACTGCACATTTCCTCTGGTTTAATAATCTGCTTCAGTGTCTAGGTCTTTATATACAATTTGAATTTCAATGCATCTCTGGTGCCATGCACGGTTCAAACATCAGTGTAGACAATTCCCATTATAGCGTATTTTACACCGCCATCTCTGTAGAGCACTATAAGAAAAGTATAGTTTTTGGTTGAAATTCAACAAAAACATCACAGCAGACACGGTGGCCATTACATCTTTTCACATACTTATGATAAGGTTACACAATCAACAAGTCATAATATTGCTTGGGAGTCATCCTGTATGTCTAATCTGTTGTGCGTACACATACATACAGAGGTGCTAAGTCACTTCACATTATAGTGTAGGACTATTCTCTAATTGTCTCTCAGAAAGAAGACATAACCTTATTCAGTTCCGAAGCTATACTTTTGAAAAGTCAGAATAGCCTCTTATCCCACTCTTTGTTCACCTATTTCCTTTGCCTTTGTGAGAGAAATATGCAGGAAACAGAAATTGGGAAAATGAAAGAAAACACCAAAAACTAAATCGTCAAAGTGGAAATTAGTTTGAAAGCTATTCTAATTTATTTATTTTTTTAATAAGAGGCACTGACAACAGAGGTGTATATTCATCTCCATGAACTCAGGTCTACAACACACAATCAAGGATATCGAGACTGTTATCCTGAACCAAATAACAGAGCTAGCAGGAGTCTCTAATCTCCCCATGGCTTCTCCCTGTTCCGTTTCAAAGGCAACACAGGCAAATCAATCCCTTAATTGTTGATGAAAGATGGTTCAGACAATACCTCATTACTCAACGTGGTCAAGGAGTACATGAGAATGGCTCTACCAGCTAGATCTGCTCCTGTTGTACCCAAAAGCCACGCTACCTGCTACTAAAGGATTCAGAATGAACTGCATGCACAGATACACACACACACACACACACACACACACTTACATATCATCTACGTGAAGGCAAAACCCGTTCCCACCAGACTCTTCCCTTCTTGGATCTGTATGAGCGCAAAGTTCATTCTCCTATGCACTATAAAGATGGGCAGCAGGCAGATGAGTCTACTGGGTTCAGCAGAAATAGGTCTGGCCTATGTGACCTCTTGCCCACCCCCACCTCTCAACTTTGAAGACTGTAATTAAAAGGTTATTAGGGAGAGAAAACAGATAATACAAATACAACAGGGATGAGAATCATGTGTCACACACATATTGATTGTAACTTCCAACATCACTTGCCACTGGTCATGCCGGCTAGGACTGCTGGATTTAATGTCCGGAGGGCTGTTCAGTTCTCACCACTCCCTAACAGTAATGGATAATACTTATGTAAAAGCTGATAGGTGCAGTGAGGTCCTGACCTTTATACATTTTTCAGACCTGCTGGGTTGAGGGCAAAAGTCAGCAGAGTCAGACATCAACACACACGGCTTTAACTTTCATGGATTTGATTATTTGCAAGTTTGTCAGTCCCCACCCCTCACTGCAAGCAGAGGAAATTTCCCTCTCGGCAGCTCCAATCAGGCCTCAAAGTCCTTTAAAAACCCGCCTCTGGTCCTCCTCCTCCTCCACTAGCCACAGCTTCGCCAGCTTATGCCTAGATTTCTTAGCATCATGAACCCTCTCTCAATTCCCCCCCCCGCCCACCATCCAAGGAAGGAAACAGGGCAAGAAGAAGAACGTATAGGGCCAACAGACCAATTCAGCCCTTTCCACAATTCTTACCATGACCCAGTTTGGATCCTGGATATCTGCCTTCCCCGCCATGCTGCAGTCCCTTTCCCACAGATGAGGTGAGGACCTGGAAGACAGCTTTTTCGGTGGCTACTGTGGAACTCCCTCCCACAGATGGTTCAGGTGGCCATCTCTCTGTAACCTTTTCATCATCAGGCAAATCCCCTCCCTTTTTTTTTTTTTTTAATTAGGCAGGTCTTTGGCTTTTAAACTCACATGGCAGAAGGGTGCTTTCAGCATCTTCATCTTTTCAATTATGTTTTAAACGGGTTTGAAATTGTTTTAACTACGTGTTTTTAAAACAGAGTTCTTCAAATGCTTTTTAATATTTGCATTGTAATATTATAGCTGCACTTGGTTTAAATTGTTGTAAGCCAACTTGGGTCCCAGGTTGGGAGAAAGGCAGGATACAAATAAAATAAATATGAAATTTGGGGATATGTAAATCGGTGAGACACTAGAGCTCTCCAGCTGAGAATGTTAAATACATACCCCCAACCTACTAATCCTAGGACTCCATAAGATACTGCCATGGTACTTAAGATGCAATCACAGTACAGTCATCTCTCCACATTTGCAGGGGTTAGGGGCCCTGCAAAAGTGGGAAAACCACAAATATCTCTAGGATCCCCCAAACTAATATTTAATAGACACAAAAAAGTACAATCCACAGGTTCAATCCACCATGGATTGAAATGTACAGCTCAGAACATATTTGGTTCCACAGTGGGGAGCATGCCAGCTTCCCAGTTCTTCCTTTGAGACAGCAGAATTCCTTCACAAGGCAGAAGCAGACACCTGGCAGTGCTTGGTGCCATCTTTGCTGCTGCCCTACCCCATTTTTAATAAGGACTTTAATAAAGATTTGCCTCTTGTTCACAGTCTTTCTCAATCTTGTGAAGCTGACAGTGATACTGTGAATGCAAGGGAGGACTTACAAATTCCTATTAAAATGGCATAGGGAATTGGTAGCAGCAAATAATCTGTGAATAATCAAATCCACAAAAAGTAAATGAGCAAATATGTGAAAGGGCTGATGTTTCACCTTTTTTGGATTGTTTTCCTGGGAAAAAACTGAGAATATTTTTGTAGTATGTGGGCCTTTGGAATTAAAAAAAAAGTTTGGGATCTGTATGTGGTCCACGAACCATACTTCCCCTGCCCTCAAATTATACAAATGAGTGGATGTGTATAATCACACAACCTGCATAAACAGCTTGGTAGAGAGTTTGTTTGTTCAAGTAATATTCTACTTCTTCAACCAGTTCGTTGAGTGTCCTGCTCACCTACTTTTTAATCCCTTTCTTCTGCAAACATGAGGAATAAAGGTCAAACCATCAGTTTCACAGTTAAATAAGTATTTCAGCTGGAAAATTTCCCACTTCCAAAAACAGCAACACAGCCACTAGCCCACCTATCTCAACCGGGTTACATGTTTCATGGTACAGCTCCACCAGCTCTGGCCGTCTGAAGGTCACCAGGTTGGGATGGGTTTTCTCAGACAACACTAGTTCTCTTTAGTGGTAGATGGCAGATTAAATTATTTGCTCAGGGCAATAGCCCATATTCAGAAAGATGGTGATGGAGAATGTTCACATCTACTCATTTTTGTCAGTCTAACATGGGAAAGAGTAGGCTCCCATCTCCATAGCACTGACCTGAAAAAGAGATATGTGAATCCTACCTTTGCAAGTTACACTGAACCAGCATGTCAGTCACAACTCCTCTGTCACTGACTTTTAAAACGAATTATGCCCAGTCTAAGATCGGAGAATACTTCCTTCCTTTCCTAACCACTGCAGCCTAAAAAGCACTGATGTTTATCATCTGTTTCGCACATCACTGAGGCTTAAGTTGGTTCTGATTATGTTCAAAGTTTTCTTTCCGCTATTCCTCCAACTTCTATAACCATTCAGCCTATGATATAAAAACAGATAGAGTGGCGTGCGGAGGGGAGTACTAAAGTTCTAAATGGGTGGCCGGATGTGAGAAAGAACCAAGAATACGTTGGTCAGACTTGTGAAACCTAGCCATAAAGCATCAGGTGACAAAAAACAAGAAGAAATCTAACACAGACTGACAAAAACCACATCTTTGCCTGATGTTTTTAACTACTGCTGTGGTTTCTTGCCACTGCAAAAATGATGAAGATAGCAGAGTGTATGAGGCCTGTTATCTCCATATTTATTTTGTCTGGTGTGTAATGCTGTCATTTTCAGAACTTATTTTCATGTCATCTTGTGATGCCATTTGATAAACTGTTGAGCGAATAGAACAACAGCAGCCTTATGCACATCTGTTTAGAAGTAGTTGCTTTTTTTACTGTTTAATTAATCGATTGTTTTTATTAGTTTAATGTTTTAAGATATTGTTTTATAGTACACCGTCTTGGTTCTTTCATTAAAAGGTGGCATATGAAATATAAACACTGGAGAACAAACATCACAGAGGATTTTTATTTATTTTATGTTATCAAAATATTTATATCTTCATCATGCAATAAAAATCAATCTGAAACATACTGAATCATACTCAAACATACAAATAATTTGAGAGTTTGAAACAGGAAAGTTTAAAATCAGTTAAATACAAAAACAAAACAAAATTGCACATTTCCTTAGCAGTTTTGACACCATGGATAACACAGGTCCTGATGAGGTGTCCAGTGCATCAGCTTATTCTATTTTGTGAAACCACTCTCAGTTCATCCTGAGGATATAGACAAGATTCTTGCAACAGCAGTGGCCACCAACCACATTGTCCTCCTTATTCTTGCCTGGTTTAGCTTATTAGAACCAGGTCTGGGAAACTATATTTTTTTAGACTGCCAGAATGCTTAGTGAATCCTCCTATCATACATCCTTCAACTGTCCCAGTCTGGCAGGGACTATCCTCTGTCAGCTCATTCTTTCTGCTGTTTCAATATGTCTCAGCTTCTTTCTCCTCCTCCCACCTTTCCAGTGTTGCAAACTGAATTCAAAGTGCAAAAGTAGTTTGTTAACTCAGCAGGAGAAGGAGAAAAAGAGGGGGTGGAATCTTGCCCTTCCCTGTAGCCACAGACAAAGGCAAGCTGCTGCAGCCTCTCCTATCTTTTGTGTTTTTCCTCAGTATTACATTTTGCCATCATGACCACACTCTGATATTGCCTGTGCACATGTCCCAGTTTTCATTTGTGAAATATTGGAGGGTATGCTATGACGCACACAACTCCTAGACTACAGGTATAGCAATGGTTGACAATTAGCTATGGATTTCAAAGTGGTGCCCTTGCCATGTAAGGCCGAAACAGGTCAGGACCAAATTATCTGATCTATACTTCCTCCTGCATAGATTACCCTTCTCTGAAGGGGAGGCTCTGATTACTCTGCTGCAACATTGTGATGTTCATTTCATTGCAATACAAGAAGGAAGACTCCAACGTGGCCCTCATCATGTGGAAAGATCTTTCCACTGAAATGTGGATATTACAATAAGGTATTTCTGCTACCAGTTGAAGACGCATTTCCCCATTCAGGCACTTTCCTGATTGTCAGCCTAGACAATGATCCCTAGTGGTTGTATCATTGTTATGTCAGTGTTTTTCTAGTGTCCCACTGTTCTGCTAGTACAATATTATTATATTGTATTCTGTTGGGTCTTCCCGGTTTTAAACTGTTCTGAGATTTTGCTTAGCCATCCCCTACTTAATACCCTCCTGCAAACTTGAGGGATGAAGGCTGTACAATTGGCCTCACAGCTAAATGGTGACTTAACTGGACCTTTCCACTTAACACAACACTGCAGCCACTAGCCTAACCAGACTCAAGCTTGCCAGCTTCAGATGCCTGGGACTACAGCTCCCCTCTAAAACTTAAGACAAAAAAATGACAAAACTCAAGGTAACATACATCCACAGAAGTGTTGGCAAAAAGGCCAAAAATTATTGGTGTGCTACACTAGGAGTTGCGCTTTTCTGAGGATCATGCAGTTGTGGGAAGGGAAGGTGGTCAGAATCCACTAGCTTTGAACAGCCTATTTCTCCATGGCTTTAGTTCTTTTCATGGTCACTGTATTTGCAGCCTTTTTGATCCTCCTGCCATCACCATTAACAGTATAGTTATGCAGCTATTGTAGATAGCACAATCATAGTGCAGCAACAATCTGGTCTCCATCTGTAGTTTCTCTCTTGACTTCTAGCTGCAAATGGTAATATTACACCTAAAATGTTGAGCTACCTTATCCCAAAGGAAAGTAATAACCTTCTCTTTTTGCCTACTAACAGTTCTACATTGTAAGTCACTACCACCTGAAGAGGACAGAACTTGTAAAAAGCTACATGCATTGCTAAGATGGAACTACAATTACAACCCAATTGACATACAACTAAATCTAACATCTTCAGCAAGGCTAATGAACACCACCACAGATGACTTTTCTGAATGTAAACCTATTTATTTTAAAGTCACAGGAGCAAGTTCATAAATTTGGACATCAACCACTCCTTTATAAACATGCATTCAAATATGACTTCTCCCTTAAAGAATGTGATTGCCATGTGAAACTAATAATCAGAAATAATGTGATCTCTTAAACTCTGCATATGAGATATTGCATTGTCCAAATCAGAGCTGTTCTCTTAAGAGTAGCAGTCTTATTTTGTCCCGTCACATGGTCACTTTTACAAAAAGAACTCTCCTCTTTAGTTTTTAAAAAATGCAGACAGTGGCATTGCTGTGTTGGACTCTCTCCCCCTTACATTCAGTTGTCTCACATGCTAATACACTGCCATCTTTCAAAGAAAGTACTGTGAAATGGGAAGGCTGTCATACAGAGTGAATGGTACTGCAGGGAAATCGGAGACGTGTAGAGAAAACTAATTAAGTAATTTCTTCCCATTGTTCCTTGTTCTCCGCAAGCCTCCCTCAGACCAAGACTCCAGTGTAGACTTTGATTGACTTAAGCCTGATGTGTGCTGCCTTTTGTGCTTGGATAACTACATTGGCCTGTTTGCCAAAACTGCTTATCCCAGCACAAGAAGAGAACAGAGAGAGAGAGAGAGATTTGATTTCTCACCTATCTGTGTTGCCTTCCTATTTTCAGACCCTCATTACCATACCGCTACTGAAATACCTATGAAATTGAAGGGGATGGGAAGAGTGGGCAGGAAGAAAGGAACCCAAAATTTCCTTCTTCCTTCTCCCATTAATGAATGTTGTGTAGAAAAGGCTGCCCTTCCCTCAAAGTCATTCTCATGATCACCCCATATGTCCTCTACTGTCTTCAGTTCTTTCTTCCCACTCCTTTTCCATCTTCCCATTCCTTCTTCCTATGTTCTTCACTGCTGCACCCCATAACCTTCTCTCTTTTCCCTGTCCTAGTCAGGCCATTCAGTTTATCAAGGCTGGGAATCATGCAGCCTTCCAGATGTTGTTGGACTACAAATCCTAGCAGCCCAAGCCAGCATAGCCAATAGAGAAGAATTCAGGGAGCTGCAGCTCAACATCTATAGGGCTACACGATTCCCAACTCTGCACCCTCCTTCCACTGATTACCATTACCACAGCCTTTTCTAACGGTGGTAGTGGGAGAAAAAATAAACTGTCATGTCTGGAATAAGTATCATCTGCCAATTCCTACCATTCAGTGCCCACTGACTAAGGCCCTTTTCGCATGGTATTTGCCATGCGAAACGGCCCCTGGAGCGTCGTGCAATTGTGAGGAGCGGTCCATACAATGCACTCGCAATCACATGATGCTCCAGGGGCTGGCAGGCGCCAATCGCACAATATTTCATTTTCAGCTTTGAGCCGAAAATGGTGTGCAGTTGCGCATCGCTCCAGGGTCCCACGCACATTTACCGTGCATGCGGAGCTCCGGAACCACAGCGCTCACGCTTCCTGCCCCAGCACAGCCTGGGAAAATCCCAGGGTGCGTTGCAGCAGGAAGAGGAGGGGCTCTTACGCTACCTGCTTGTGAGCAGGCAGCAGCTTCGGAGCTGAAGCAATGGGGAAGCGAGAGCCTCTCCCAAGAGGCTGCTCGCGCAATCCCTGCACCCCAGCTCTGCAAAAAGGTAAGCTGTGGAAAGGGCCATACAGTTTCCACATTTGGGCTTGTATTTCATGCCTGAAAAATAACCTGGCAGAAAAAAAACTTTGAACGGCCTGATTATACATGAACCCTCTTGAAGGATTTCCCTTCCAGTGATTAACAATTACTCACCAGTGCCATCCCCACCATTACATTCCCTATTGGCCTTGCCCTGGTACTATCCATGTCTGCAAGGGGTGATCCTTTCTGTACGTGCCTAAGTTCTCTGTGACTGTTTATCATATGAGAAGGAATGCCTGAAAGGGACACAGAACTGATGCTACAAAGATCAAACATGAAAGAACAAACTAAAAAGTACATTGTTTTAATATTGAAACGAAGCTCATCTTGTCTTTCATTATGAATAATTAGGTACCGTCATGACACTGTGGTTAAACATAAAATACTTACATACTAACATGCAATAAGGCAATGTAGCCAAGTACATGGAAACACTTTGTTCTGTGCAGACTTGCTCATTACCAAGTAGTCCTACACATGCTATTTTAATTTTAAAGATAAAGCAAACAGTGCTTTTCACTCATGAGAGTCATAATATTCATTTGCTTGTATAAAAACTCTAATTTATCAAAGTTCTCCGCCAATATTTGTTTCAAATCTTGTTTTAAGCTTGAATGATATCACTTAACACTCCTACTCCTCACATCAGCCGCGACTCCTCCATTCTTGTTATTTCAACTGATGAGTTATTTTTATCTTTTCATTCACAACAGTCAAACTACAGTATTCTTCCCTGATCACATTTTCCATTCCTGCTAAACCATTCCCTCAAGTGTTTTTCTCCACACTTTCTAAATCCAGTTGCAATTTCTGTGTCTTTCGAACCATAACACAGTCAAAACAATAATACTCCATGGCCGCATTCTCCAGCGTATTGCTGGCCTACAGAAGTAGTTCCTCAAAGGATCAATGCATTCAGTGGGGACAATCACCAGGAGCTAGAACCCAGTGACACATACTAAAATATGTTTACTGTTGTCAGCCAGAAATTGCACAAAAAGACAAAAGGTGGCATCCAAAGTTACATGAACGAACTTCTCTGGGGCAACAGGACATTCCCAGCCCCTCTCCACCTGCAGATCCCCTTGGGTCACCCAAAATGTATTCTGGAAAGTCTCTCAGTCCTACAGGGAAGATCACAGAAAGGGAGACTCCAGTGTATTGACAGATGCCATTATATTGGTGAACAGACACAACTGAATTCTACTCATGAGATTTATTTATGACATTTAAAGCATAATCTTATGCACACCTACTCAGAAAAAGATCCCACTCAGTTCAGAGGCACTTAACTCTAAAGTATGAAAAGGACTGCAGTCTTAATGCACTCAGCACATTTTCAATAGAGAGTACAAGTAATAATTCATAAGCAGATACTTGTTTGACCCTTTTCCCTGGACTCTGGAAAAGTTCATTTTTGGGATTATAGCATCCAGAATCCCCTTTCCTGGGACCTGTATTCCAGACAGTAAGGTTTCAAAGCTCTTGTTTTGCCTGCATAGGCAACTCCTTTTCTTTAAACCTGAACAAAATGGAGAAGCCTCTGATTAACAATAGCTTCTACTTGCCTCAAAACTAATAGAACTCCGGCTACTCCCTTGAGTATCTAGCTATCATTTAAGATCCTGATTGAAAATTTCCACTTTTCTTTTCACTTGGATGGTACAGGGGGACAGGAAGCATGCATAGGAAAAAGATTCACCTGTTATCTTGGATGATCAATCTGCGATTTGATTGTCTGAATACAGAGGTGGTGGCAACAACAAGAAGATTGCTCTTTATCTTATTTGCTTTAACCTTGAACAGGGCATGTCCCTGTGTGAACTAGGGCAGCTTCTGATCGGCATAGGATAATATATGGATTTTTGTCCCTAGGGACTATAAGTTGAAACATTAACTCTTGGATACAGCTAAATAAATAAATGACAAATAAATGGATTCACGAGCAAATCAAGTCTGAACCTTCCCTAGAGGCCAAAATGACTAAACTGAGACTATCTTACTACGGACATACCAAGAAGACATGACTCATTAGAAAAGTCAATAATGCTTAGATAGGTGGAAGGCAGCAGAAAAAGAGGAAGACGGTATTACAGGTAGATACTCAATCAAGGAACCCACAGTTCTGAGCCTGCAAGACCTAAGCAAGGCTGTTGATAACAGGGTGACTTGGGGAGCTCTCATTCATAGGATTTCTGTAAATCGAATCTGATGGCAATTAACATTAAATATCTAAAATAAACCCACTTTTGATCACCACTTGTTCAGCTGTCTTGGAGCAAGTGGTGCTTTCTGACTTTTCAGGGCTGGTGTTTTCTTATTATTATCATTTTGTTTGTTCAGCTGAAAACAACACATGTTGCCCCTTTTCTGCATTTCACCCACCATCACCACCTCTGACAGTCTCTCTGTTCACTAAAATAAAGAAGATATAGTACCCATTATCAAACAAACATTTATTGCAAAATCAACTAAAACTCAGTAAACTGATTTTTGAAGACAAAAAGTCAGTGTGTTTAACAGTTTCATTCTGGCCAAAGACCAATGGGAACACTTTTGACACACAGATACAGAGCCTGGCAAAGTTACTTCTTTGGACTAGCCAGCTGGGGGCTTCTGGGGAGTTGTAGTCCAAAAAGCTAATGTCCTCCCACTAACCACAAGTGGCAGTTAGTGGTTCAAGAAGTGCACCACTTATTCTATATTCACCGTCCGCTTTTTAGCTATCATCAAGTCCCAGGATTTCCCACAATAATGGGAGAAACTGCATTTGCTGAACTTCCCCTCACCGTGCTTCTAATAAAAGCAGCACTGAAGCACAGCTGAAGGCCAAATGTCATCAACCTGAGTGGCTCAGGCTTTCTCAATGGTGACATTAATCTGCTGGAGCCCATTTCATCTGTGCAACATGGGTGGAAAAGCAGGCTAGTGGCAAGACCTAGCGGCCTTGAGTTCAGTCTCTCCTCCCCTCAGCAGGAAATGATTACAACTCAAAATACATTCCCCTACTATGTTTCTGTCTTCAGTACACAGCCCAAAGCTATAGCTGGCAGATATCTATATATGTATATGCACACAGAGACACACACACACACACACACACATTTTTTAAAAAATTCGATTTCACCATCCCTCTGCAGTATTAAATTTCCAAACAGCTTTTTCTGTCACTGCCTACAAGTACCAAAATATTTTATTTAGTCTTTGCAGAGAGCATATGCCGGTCTTGTTGCATTTTGATTTGTTGATTCAGGGTTCCAACTCTGAAAAGCCAAGGAGAAACGAGTCCCTTTGCTTTCAGAGGTGCTTTTCTGAGACAGTAAATCTGCATCCCAGGCCTAAGGATGCAATTGAAACAGTTGATGGATTAACCGCAGCATTACTGCAGGCCTTATTTACTGTTTCTTTACTGGTGATGCAAGAAGCCTAGAGCTGGTTAGTGGCTACTCATCACTCTAGTTAGCTTTTTATGTTTTTTATTTTATGCCTTTGCTCAAATAAGGTGAGAGAATATTTGAAAACTGAAGATGAGTGCAGATATTTGAAAGCTGAAAGGGAAACAGACAACTATCTAATAGAGTTCTGTTTACTTTGACAGTGCTTGGCCTCCACCTTAAGGCACATGGGGTGAATTATGAATGTTGTCTGTGGATGGCTGATAGACCCAGCCTTCAGCAAAGGATAGGACTCAGATGATTAGTATATAGGCCTACCCCAAAATATATGCACTGCCCAAAGCAAAGGACAAGATGGTTGTTCCTCCAATTCATGTCTCAAAGCAAAACAGAATAGCACTGAACCCTACACCAACATTGGCAATAGGACAGGTTCCTCCAGTACACTGGGGACAAGCTTGAGAGATGTGGAACTCAAGTTCTGTGCTCCTAAAGAAGAAAAAGGACAGGATGCTTGAGAAGAACAGCTGCAGGGCTGTATCAGTTGCCTCCCAGCATCTGCTACCTGAAGCTGTTGCCTCACTTTGAAATCAGAGCTCTTTATGACATCTGCTTATTTGAACCTTGGTTGGTATTTGCATCGAACAAAATCATGAGCAACTTTTGTAAACTTGGCATCGTTTTGCCCATGTCAGCACCTTGCTACAGAGAAGGTTTTTCACCACGGTAAGTTACAGGAAACCTTCCCACATGATTTAGCTGATAAGGCACATGGAGAAACTCATGTCCTCTATATAAGGCCAGGAGAAGCTACCGCAATATTCTTATTGTCAGTGTTTCTCAGTATAACGTTAGAACTAGGTGACAGGGAAGGAGCGCCCCTATTCAGATCTTTAAAGTTTCTTAATCTAGTGGAAAAGACCTGATTTGGTTTGCAACTGACATACAAGGTTTAGAGAGACTTTAACTTTTGGGCCTGGCCCATGTAGTCCTCTACTGTTGGGTGTGTGCGCAATATTTATTTCAACAAAGCTTTAATAGCTATGTTTTGGTGGCAAAATAAACCAGATCCTAGGGCCTCATTGGGATTAGGGTTAAAAGTTTACTATCTTCTATCACTTAGGCCCCAATGAGGAGTGGCTCACCTATATTTACTTTACAGTGGGGACAGAAATCTTAGGGCCCACAGGCCGGGTAAGATCCTGGAGCCCACAGGCCAGGTAAGATCCTGGACCCCTCCTATTCCAAAAAGCCCTCCCTCCAATACAAAACAATTTTGCTGAAAATATTGCTGTTTTTACTTCGGGAAGCCTGAAGAACAACTATTGTGCCTTTTTAAAGGAGATAGTCCATATTCTGCATCTATCACCACCACCACAAAACAAGAAGGGGATTTCTGGCCAGTTGTCATTTTGTGTTTAAAGGCTGGTATGATGGGTCCTATGGGCCAAAATCTGGATCATGGGCCTCTGGAATTTCCCTAGCCCTTGTCTAACAAAGGTAGGGAAGATACAGTTTGTTTATACAGGACCATCAGTGTTCATGGCACTCCACATGAGCCGTTTACAATTGACAGCTCCCTGCCCTTAAGCTTACTAGAAGGAAAAGGGGATGGCGTGGATGAGGAAATTAAGTCCAGTAGATGCTGGCTGCTCTTCTCTCCCACAAAGAACAGAGCAGTGGCCACTGGATTGGAGAGGGGAGGGATCTCTCTTCAACCATTCAGCCTAGGCATAATGGAGTTGCTAACTATGTTTTTAAAGTATCACCTTGTTTAATCCTTACCTTAACAGGGAATTTAGAATGAATCTAGTATTTCCAAACACATAAGGAATTCACTGACTATTTTGAAACAGCTTGCTTAGGCAGACTACAGAGGTTAGGAAAAAAACTGCAAGAAAATGGCTAGAAGACATATGACTTTGGAACACCACAGGAGTCAGATGAAAGCCTGAGAACATGTATGGATAACCTGCCCAGATTTCATCTCCCACTACTGAACATTTCAGATAACATCTGATGATTTGCACAATATTAAGATAAGCATCAGTGATCATTGCTACTCACTTCCTTAAATCTCTCTCAAAATGCAAACAGAGAAATATAACTAGAGAAAAGATGTCTTAAAGAAGCACCAGTTTTCAATATTACTGACACTGGAGACAAAAATCCTGAAACCAGCCCACACTATAAATATTCCCGAATTTAAAATAAATACAAAGTGGAAGAAAAGGTTTTCCAAAATATTTTAGATTAATAGAAAGACCGTGTAAATATTTAGAGTAGAAGAAAATACACTTGCTGTTCAAGACTACATCACACCCTACACAAATGTCTGTGACCACAAAGGAACCAATTTAAATTTAACTGTGGGAACCATGACTTTTACATAACATCAAACACAACATCTCATTAGATGTCACTGTGGGGGAAAAAAGAAAAGACTAAAAACCATTTGTACCAAGAAGAAAATTAATCTAAATTGTCCAATTGTCTTTTTCACAATTACAGTGTATTCACAATTACAAACAGATCTAGTAACACAGCATATTGGGAAAGTAAATCTGTATATTTGCAATATTTATATATCATCTTTCCTGCTTCTTAAAAAAACCCTGAAGTATTTACATATAATTCACATGAAAGGGAAGAACAACAATTCCTAGCTTCAAAAATAAGATCATCGAACTGGAAAAGAGTGACCTATTATTTTTTTAAAAAAAATATTAAGAGATGATCTTTCTTTGTAGTGTTTCTCCCTCTGCACCATGTCCTCCTTGACTAAAGTTTCATATTAACCACTACTTTTTCCACAGTAACTAACACAGCTGGGATCACCAATATTAACTCTTTTGGTAGCATACACACATCCCATCAAAATAACAATTAGTGATTGCAATTTCCATGGGAAAGGAATAAAATCACAAATGCTACCAGGTACTACCAATATCATATCCATCTTAACAGTGATTCAGATAATAGGATAGTGAAATTAGCCTCAACTAATACCACTAACAGTAACCATACTAACTTTATCCAGCACAATTCAATCTGCCTCCTTACACACAATGATATTAGACTTCACACTGCAAACTCTCCAAGAATACAAGACCACTCATTCATCCAACCGTTACTTTAATCTAATTCTTCCTATCAGTGGTGGTTTTTGAATTTGGGGCACAACTTTTGGCCCAAATATGCATTTTTGGATCTATCTTGTTAACTATAGGTATGTATTGTGGCAGTGTTGCTGGCATGACATAGCTGACAATTAAATTCAGTTGTAGGTCCCAAACCTCCAGCTGAAAACCAATACTTTATGCTACTTTCACAAATCACTAAATCTAGTAGCTGGGTTGCAAAACTTAAATTGGATCTTCCAACAAGAGCACAAGAGAAATATTGTAATGAAATATTATCTAGGTGATCCTTTAACTGATCTTGGAAGTTGCTGACCTTGAACAAGTATCGCTGCTTTTGTACCCACAAAGATTCCCTCTTCATATAGCAAGTGCCAGGTTTATTACAGACAACACCTGGGTGTATAGGCTTCCCAGTTATTTAAGCAGATGTTTTCAAACATGGAGAAGGAGTTGAATTTTTAAAAAAGAGGGGATGCAATTATATTATATTACACACACACATACTTTCAAAAACAAAAAGGCTCTTGTTGAGTTAAATATAAACTTTCCACACCATAACGTAATTTCACAGGACCACTGGGGACAGACAAAATTGCAATGCAAGCCACAAATTACTGGTTGGCCTTTGTGTTCTGGATTAACTCCAATGACTTCAGTGAAACCATCCCAAAGAGGGAACATTTGCCCAATGTGGAAGTGAAAGCAGCAAAAGGATAAGCTACCTGTTCAAAAACAATTATGCAAATTGCTTTAAACTGAATTATACAGAGAAAGCATTTTTCCCTCCTTAGTTAAAGAACACAATATGTAGGAAGCCTGCCAAATCAAAAATCAAAAAGCTCTCACTAACACACCTTTTCTAGCTACAGATTATAAAGGTTCTGTTCAAATCCAAAGAGCCACAGCTCTGTGTAATATGTGTTGAGAACAGAGCTCACCTATCACTGCACCAACACAATATTGTTAATATGATGTTACACCAGTCTCATGGGGTGTTACTCTCACATTTCTGGCTGAGATGCGAGCAGAAATATTTAGGTCTACGCTTCAGTGTACTGACAATTGGTCCAGTGTTTACACTCTTCAATTAAGAAGAATATTAGAGGCTTTGTTTATTAGAGGCTTGCCATTACAAGTTGATGTACATTTGCCAATTAGCATTAGACCCGCTGAGATCAGTTCTGCACTGTAGTGTAAAGAAAGCAGGGAAGCCATGGCATGCTCTACATATAACAAATGCCATATTTTTAAGAAAGACAATAGTAAAACTTCCTCCAGAAGGATAGAGTCAAGTAATTTCTGAAACAGTACAAACAATAGGTCTCAGAAATGGCACGGACCTGCTGTAACCCTTTCATTCACACATAAATACACAGCTATACTCCAGTTTTAAATACAGGGCCTACTTGCCTGTAAAAGAAGCCCTGGAATAATTAGAAGAAATGAAACCAAATTACTCCTACTATGTCTCTTTATGGGAACACAGTAATTGACAAGAGTTTTCATGAACATATGGAAAACTCACTTCTGTCATCAAGAGTTGACCCATGCTATACAAAGATGTTCTGACATGTCTTCCATTACTTGTTATGCAGATACCTCTCTTTATATCTTATGAATTTATAGAAGAAACTGCTCCCACCATAAAATCAAGCGACATTAGCTATGGAGTGACTTTTTCAAGTGACTTCACATTTTCATTGGACAGACATCAGTGACATATAATCTCCACCCCAAGAAACATAAATATAAGACAGATGTAAAGAAAGTGCAGCCCATGGGCTGGCCTCGAGATCTCACTTCTGTGGTGAGATCTCACAGCCAAACAAGGTTGCCAGTCTCCTGACTCCTCCAACAGCCTCCCATTTTAAAAAAAATGGTCTCACTTTCAGGTAAAAATTTTCTGAAAACTACAGAGCATCTCAAATGTATACAAACACACACAAAAACCCCTCTTTAACCCCCCAAATCTCCCAGTCCCTCTCAAATGCCTTCTTTTTCCTCTGTTTCTCCTCCAAAATGGCAAAGCTAAGTGATGTGACATTACTTCTGTCTGCCATTTTGGGGGGGAAAAAACAAGAGGAGAGCTTCAGCCTGCAGAGGGTGTGCAGAAAATTCAAACCCCAGCCCACAAACAACTGCCCACCCCAATGTTACACTTAGATGACCTATTGTTACCTTTATATATATTTGGGTGTTGAAAGACAGGGATAGGTGACCAATGTTTTCTGTTTTTGCTCTGAGGAACAACGATGTACCAGCAAAACTTATGCCTGCCACAAAACTTGAGGAGCTGTCCTTAGTTATAAAGAGGTTCTAACATTTAATGGAAACTAAAACGTCATGCTACAAAGAACACTCCACTTATACAAATGCAAGCAGTAGCACCTTTTCCCAATTATACAAAACAGGTATCCTGTGGGACTATGCAACCTTATACACGCAGTCCTCCAGTTATAAGAAAACCTAATTATTCAAATGACTCTGCTCTCTTTCAGGCAGTGCAGCTAAATGAGGCTTATGTAAAACAGAATGGTGTAACACAAAACTTAGTCCCCTTAACAAAATGAAGAATAATTTATATATTTACAATGTTTAAATACATATACACACACAAAATCACTTTGTGTATCATTTGATTCAGTCCATCCACCCCCACAACTGTCAGCTTAGGGTCTGAAATATATCCATTCACCACCAGATAAAATGGAGTTTGAACTTATTTTATCTGAAACTTAACTTGTTCATAAAAAGGTCATCAGAACATTTTCATTCAGACAGGCTTATGGCCACTAACTGGCTACTGTGCAAAGGTCTTTTAATGGGGGTGTCTTGTACCCTCCTCTTTTTATTATGTTTTTACATGAGTTTTAATTCTGCTTGGTTTTAATATGATGTGTGTGGGGGGGAGGAGAGAGTAATACTGTATGGTTTCCCATATATATATATATATATATAAATGTTGCAATCCACATTGGGTTTTGCATTGGAAACAAAACAAGACATAAATAAATAACCAACTAATGGAAACCAACCATGCTCAAGGTTTGTTAGATTATACTATCAGATGCTTTACTATACATATCAGTCAGAAGCAAAGCCCACTGTATTCAGTGTGGCTTACTCCTTGGTAAGAGTGGCATAGCACCATAGCCTTAAACATTTGAGGTTAAGAAGTTCACCATCATGCTCTTCCATCTTAGCAAAAAGTTCTAAAATAATGTCTTTTGTTTTTAAAAAAATCAGGAATATTTGTAACTTGTTCCTTTTGCAAAGAGCTGACACCTCACAGACCTGAGAATTAAATACTGGCTCAGAAAAAAAAAGGTATGTTTTTATCTATCTTCAGAATTAAATGGCTCCACAACTTTCCAGACAACAACATAGATGACCTAGTCCCCAACATTTCTCCCTTCTGATCCCAAACACACTGCTCTATATACAACAAAACTTCTTCTGCCAACCACCACCACCACACACACACACACACACTTGCTCCTGTTACTACTCTTTTCACATCCAGAGAGCTGTGCTAACCAAACGTCAGCCTTGGAGAGAGGGTGAGGGGTAGGTGGCTAAATGAGCTATTTGACCGAACCAGTTTCACAATATAGGCTGGATAGTCGTAAAGTAGGACAGATTTGTCCTACTTGTCGTGTTGATCTGTAAAGCCGCTTTTTATATTTTGAAATTGGATAGAAAACCTCCAAGTAGGGCTCCCATCCCACTCTCTTTAACCCTGCTGAGATACTACCAGCCTTACATTTTCACTTCAAGTCTATCCTATTTTGAAGCTACCCAGTTTTTCTCCTGACTATTACTCCCTCGCTGCTTGTATCATGATTAAATCTTTCCTACTGTTTATAAATGGTGAGAAAATTCAAGCAGTGTAACTCTAGTTAGTTCACCAGTTTCCCTTCAAATAGAGGGCAATACGGCAGCCACAGATCAATATAGTACACATACACTTTGTAATTCTAGTCACATGCCCAAGCTCATTTGCAATCCAAAACACAGGGATAGTCGGGAGGTCAAACAAACAAAGATGCCGTTTAAGACTTGGCACAAATGTTCTTTTGGAATTTCCACCAATTAACAAGGTGTATAACAAGAATGTAAAGACAGATACAGAGATCTTCTAATACAGAGGCTACTTGAGAGCACTGGACCTCCAACCCTCACATAAACCCAAGTTCCTACACATGGGGGATTTTCAGACTAACCTGAGCCTAACACAGTGGTGCATGAAGAAAATTTTACACATCAGAGCAATTTTACACATCAGAGTATCTATGTATTATGAAGAGAAACTGCATCTGGCATACAGTGTCTATCTGAAAAACATGTATATTCGCTCTCATACACACAACATACATTTCCTATAATGTCATTCTGCACTGTTCTGGCTTTAGCTTGAAGTTTAGAAGACCTATCCAGAACTCTGTCCCCAGAATACTTTTAAGTTATTATCCAAACCCAGACTAAAAGCCGAAGCAGATTCACCATCACCATAGCATGTATTTAGCAGTAGCATAGCATGTGTATTTCCATACCACTTAACAGCTAAGCGCTCTCTAAATGGTTTACAATGTGTAAGCTAATTGCCCCCATGAGCTGGGTACTCATCTTACCGACTTGCAGAAGGATGGAAGGCTAAGTCAACTTGGAGCCTGGCAGGATCAAACTCACAACCTTCTGGCTGCAGTACCTGCATTTAACTGTGCCACTATGCCATCAAAAACTCCAACTACCACATGGTTGGCAGTCTTTCCCCTACTATTTGGGGTGCCATGGCTGCTGCTGTACTGGCACCTCCTTGCCCTTCAGTTTTTATAACACAGATAAGAGTGTCTATTACTCGCAGCCACTGTCACTTGCAATAAGACACCTCAGGCACATGAACCTGGGCGATTGCTGTTCTTACATACCACTGCTATCCTCAAAAGAAAATGGGCAGAAACGTTAGACCATAAGCAGCCACTCATTGCTCCTCTGCTTTCTTTCTTTTTTGTCAGAAACAAGGGCTGCTGTCAGACTTCCAAGAGCATTCATGCCCACCAGGAGTGGAACAGCCCTCATTTTCTCCCCTGGAGGAAATGCAGGATCAAGCAGTGAGAGGTCCAAGTCTTGATGAATGGTACTGGACATCCAGCAGCGAATACTGCTACAGGAGGGTCATGGTTGTTGCATTCCTTCCCAAAGAAGAATTGATGCCAGGGTGGGCATCTGTGGTCCTTGAGTGCAATACTGAGGAGAGAGGCAAGATACAAATCCACCAAATGGTTGGACTTCATTTTCCATAAGCAGTGGAACAGTGGTTAGGGCTACTAGGGAGGAAGTCCAAGAACATCAAAAGGGTCCAGGCTGACTACCTGCTTCTGGAGCCTTCAGTAAACATGCCAATTCCTAATCAGCCCCATGTTACATACAGAGGACAAGACACCAATAGTTCTCAAAAATACAAATATTCCAGGGCCACAGAGATGAAAACAGTCCGAGCTTCATTCAGGATTAAACGGATGAACCCCCTCAGCCCACAATTTAGCCTTTTAGCAGATAAATTTAATGAAGCCCATGCAATATAGGAGATGCAAGGTTAGGCTGTCATACAAACTATATATTAACCCAGTCAGCGATAAATCGCCCTCTCTCCCAGCTCTATGCTCCTTTCTTAAATAGCTCCCTATAAAGCCCCCAACCTAATTAAAAACAGCTTCCTCTGCAACAGCGGCCTTGATTTCACTTATTTACACATTAACTGCAGCCTCTGTTTGGCCAATCCAGTCTATTCCCTGTACTACGCCAGGCCTTTTATCTGCCCTGGACAGCATTTTCTCCAGCAGATGAAGTAGATGCCGATTGATTTGCTGTCGAGCATGGTAAATTAATAGCAACAAATTGCTGAGGGCCCCATCTCACTGCACCACCATGCTTCGGCAGTTTTGCTTTATTTGCTCCATGATGGGCAGCAGTCAGGCCTCTTCAAGTCAATTTCTTCTTAACAACCTGCAATACTTTTCAATGGTGAAAATAGAGCTGTTCCTTGTAAGTCAGAAATCAATATCCTATTGCCCTTAGAAAATGCTAAACAAGCAGTATTGGCAATCCACTTGGTACCAGAGGGTATCAGATATAATGCAAATCCATACCACTTCCCTCCTTGTAGTTATTACAGTTTGCTAAAAGGTTCCTAATGCCATTTATCATCATTTACCATCGACTGCTGGAGCTACGATTATGATATCCTATCAGCTGGCCAGAGGCCTCTCATTTCTACTCAATTAATATTTTAGCAGCACTCAAATGGTTGTTGTCCAAGACTAGTAATAAAATTTACATGGATTGGAAAGAAACATAGGAAAGGGGAGGAGAGGGCCTCTGTCCTGAAATTTAACACACACACAAATGTCATTCATTTTTCTCTGGCCAGTTTCAAGGTCCGGTCTTCCTTTAAAAAAGAATACATAGGAAACAGAGATCCGCTTGAGAATTCTTTTGACTACACAATAAGCTTTGCTGAAGAACAAAGCCGTACTGTGCTCTCAAGTCAGAAAAAGAAACTAGAATGATATTTCCCTCCAATTTAACTTCCCACTGGTCCTATTCATAAGTGTCTTATCTGCAGCCAAATGCTGGCTCTTGTATGCTATGCGATAAAGCACCAATATCTAACTGAAAGACCTTCAGTACTTGATGAAATTGTTATACAGTGAAATAATCAACAAAGTGAATTTTCAACAGAAATATACTCTGAACGTTTAGAAAAACATAACTTGGCATACTGAGTTACTGACTTTTTTTTTTAATACAATGAGATTTAGGCAAGATGGAAAATGTATATCTATATATCTAAACATAAACATTCATTCATTTTTCAGTATATTTTCTGTTTAATATTTCTACCAGCAAATTGTGAACAGACTTGATTGAGAACAAATCAATGGGCTTCAACATTAACACCTGTCCATAAGGAGGAATGGTAAATATTACATTTTTCACAATCCTCAGGCATCTCCTGGTACACCTATTTCAATATACTGATCATAGCAAGGAATGCCAAAAAATAAACTAAAAATAGAAGGTTTTATGCCACACACCAGGGTTGTTTTTTCTTTAAAAAAAAAAAGCCAAAATAATTCAGTGAACTAATTCTATCAGTCTAATGCTATTTACTCAGTTACCAAAATCTAAATTAATTATGTTCTCAAACAAAATTGTTAAAAATTGGCAACATTATGCAGGCTTAATTAAGATTAAATCCAATTTACTAAATGTACTTTAATTGGTACTAATTACATTAGCTTTCCTTTCAGAATGACAAATTCCCCATAGGTTTCACTTTAATAGTCTTCTATCAAAATCAACACAAGATGACTGATGATCAGTCTTGCAAAATAGAGGAAGGAAAAGAAACCTCATCACAGTCTTCTTCAGCGATCACCCCACCCCACCCCACGGCATGCATGTGCATGCACACGCACGCACATACACACACACAGAGTTCTGCACATTTATCCTTTTATCAATTTGCTAAATCACAGAGTCATGACTCCATCCCAGCAATCATTTTCTGTTCCAATGAAAAATTCCTCTGAAAATAAATATTCTGCGGCTGGAAGCAGCCAAGAAGAACAGACGCTCTAAGAGAAAAATACACAGAGGTTTCCGATATCAGGGCCACCAATTACTAGGGTACTCTCAGGGACTCCAGGGAGCCCTACTTTTGAACCCTCTGAGACAGCAAATCTAATAAGCGAATAAGCCTAACCTGATCTTGAGAACTAGGCCCAATTATGCCGGAGGGCAACTTCACTGCATTATTGCCTGCTTTCCATTACAAGGGCATCCAGCGTCTACATCTGGAAAAGGAGCTAAGAGGAACCAAGGCTGTCTGCCTAGGAAAACAAATAAAGATAGATAGGCCTCTCTGCTTTGGTGGGGGGGAGGCGAGGAGCGGGAGAGACAAAAGGGGGGGCAAAGGGAAAGAAAATATAATAAGTAGGCGGTTTGCAGAGCTGTAAGTATCCCATAATGTGATAACACTGCCCTCAGGATTTTTATGATTGAATATAAGAACAAAACCCACAAATAATCCCCAAAGCAGATCACTCAGCCTCAAGCGGGTAGAATGGAGGAAGGGAAGAAAGAGCAAAAGTGAAGCATCTGGAAAGATGGAGGTCTGAAGGCTTTGTCCCCTTAGAAGTGAGTGTGCACACCTCTGAAGGTGTAGCTTTCAACACTTCCATTACATCAGACAGGAAACATTCTGAACAGGCTGTTGCAGTCTCTGAGCCAGAGGGCGGGTGAATATGCACTATGATCCTCATTATCAAGCCCACATATTATACAGCAGAGAGAGATGAAGAGATAAGATTTTTTAAAATGATAGCTCTATGAACCACTTTCTTTGTTGTATTTCATTAGAGTCAGCAGCATGTGATAAAAAAAGTATTAAGGAGTATGTTGTGAGAGGGTGGAGTGTTTACATTACTAATATGAATAGAAATGACAGTAATAGAAAAAATGATATTCTAATTAAAACCAATCCTTCAAAATCAGCACATTTACAAGTTAAACATAATTTTGTCAGAATGCCCTACTGCTTGTTTTTACCCAATGTCAAATATCTTCTTTTTTTTAAACCAGCTTCTTTTCCAATTCTTTTCTATCCCTTTTGGCACAGTCACCTATCCTACAAATAAGACTTTTTTTTCCCTGCTCCTAAAAGATGTTTTAAAGTCTAGATACCTGTATTTAATTATTCTAGATGTGTTATGGAACAAACAGATGTTTTGGAGCATCCATGGGAACCGTGGAGTAAGTTGACAGAGCAGAATTTTGGCTACCGATTTAGTTTACAAGTGCTACATTATAATACTATATAATTTTTTAGAAACTCCCACAAACATCTGTGTTTTTGTCACTAAGTTTACCACAAAGCTATTTCCACATTTAAATACTTAGAGGTCCTTAATAAGAAAGTCTACACAATTTCTCCCAATGGATTCTTTCAATTGTTCCAAATTATTTATAGCACACACTTAAATCTTAATATTAACCACCAACTCTGTGAATGTCTGTACATTTCCCCAACATCTGAATTGGTCCAATCTTCATATGTAATATATACATATGCTAGCTTATGTTTCCATAGTTCATCAGGTTATAAAATATAAGATTTTATCTACAAAATACTAGGGAATGTATTTGTATTTTGTCTACTTAGGAGATCTCCAACTGTGAGGAGTCCCTAAAAGTGTAAATATAGGAACAAATTATAAAAGGACAGATTCCCAATCAAGTACACATTTCAATGCTGATCATAAATATCACTGAGTTCTACTACTATCATCCCATTTCTTTCCAGACTATACAATTTTGACAAACTTAAATCAATCAACACTTTCTGAAACAAGTTCACAAGAGAAAATAAACTGAAGGGGAAAAAACCCGCTCTCTCACTGGAAAACAGGCCAAACATCCTCAGTTCTCTACCAAGTAAATTACTAAGAAAGAAAATCTGATCTATAACACTTCAGTGTAAACTTCTAATCTTGGCCTAATTGCAAGTCTACAGCAGAGGGACTGTGCCTCAGTATAGGTTCATTTGGTAGGTCCACTCAAAATAGCCAGGGAACTACTGATTCATTTTGCAAACATCTTCTTTTGTCAACCTACATACCCTAAAAAGCTCAGCCACTTATCATTTAACCAAATAAAGACAACCATTTCTTCACCATAGACTGACCTCAGGGCCATTTAATCTGTATTTGTCTACCTTTGTTCTACAAGGCAGCAGATTACAACTTGAAAAGCTTGAATCTACAATTCTGATTTTGTAATCAATGGACACATCCAAGGGAAAAAAACAAGAACATAAAAGGCTTTTTTTCTCAGGAATTTGAGGGGGGGGGCTGACTTGCAGGAAATCAGGACCAACAATGCCAATCTGCAAAGAATCCCATTTTGTCACAATGAACAAAAACATCATAACCACACTATACATAACAACAATAGAAAGAAAAAAGATAGTGTAGTAGTTTAAGATGAAATGTAATTTTTAAGAGAGAATACTTTACTTACCTGTTTATGCATCTCTATATTCAACCCATACGACATTTCATAATACTAAGGGGAAAGAAAGGAAAATGGATTTATTTTAGACCTTGTAATTACATGAATGCAGCCGGTCTGCAGCCCTTTGAAGACTTATGCAGGCTTTCTATCTTCCCAAATATCAAACATTTCTAATTCTTCATAGTCTGCTTTTAATAGTCTGTTTAAACAACTGCGCAAAAGTGTGTTTGGAAATGAGGAAGCAAACCATGTTCATACGCACATAAAGAAAATGGCAACTGCATTATGGGAGAAACTGACAAATGCATTAAAGATAAATCCAAATATACATTTTGCTCCACAGTAGCCTTTTAAGATTCTAAAATTGCTGAAAATGCTAGAAAGCAAAGAGGATCATAAATTAGAAACAGAAACAAGACTTCTCCTTCAATATTTAAATTATAACATAGAGTGACTACAATTAAATAAAGGGTTTGTGAAGAAGAAAAACCAGTGGAGCATTTTATAATCAAAGAAGATATAGTATTGTTAAAAAAATCCGTTTTCCTATACTGTAAGGTTGCTCAGTTCTGCCAGTTAGGACTATATGCGCTAGCCACATGAGACAGATGAAGGCCAGAATATAAAGCTTTGATGGATCGTTTGTGCTTTGGCTAGGAGGCAGACTATCTCTCAAGGTTATTGTCCTCCTTAAAACTCAGTCACTCTATCACATAAAGAAAGCAATTATTTCCTCATATAAGCACAGAGGAACAAATAGAAAATAGCTCTTTGGGTGTCACCACAATCCATCAGAAAATTAGATGTTTAGAGACTTTATCGTACTCTGATTGCTGCTGAAACTGAGTCCACGGATACTAGGTGTTGGGGGGGGGATTCTTCTACAACTCTCATTGTTAACCTCCTCAATTAAACATAAAGCCTTTCGCAAATAGTTTATAAGCAACAGGTTGAAGAAGTAAGACTTCATTAAGAGACAGTCTCCTCCTTACCAGGGATCACATAAATCTCTCACTTTGAAATACAGATATACTCCCTAAGACAGAGAGGCAGAACCAGGAAAACTGAGATTTGAGCTTTCACCTCAAAGCTAATAAGGAAATGTAGATATGCCTCTGGGCAGCTATACAGATCTTCATCAACATTTGAAAGAGATAAGGGATTTTAACAGACTTCCTTGTACAGAGCAGTAGCTTCAAGGATATTCTGCCATGCAGGAACCATCAGGAGTTGGAAAATATCTATGCCTTGGTCCAAGTGGACCGTGTCACAAAAGAACGCTTCACAACAGAGAAATCAATATTAAGCAGGCAAAAAACCTTTTGATCCCAGGTTTCATAAGGGAACCTTCATTGTAACAGCAGCTCTATCACATAAGATAGCTAGCTGCCTTCAGCAAGCTGAGCATTCCCCTATTCACAGACCACACTCATACAATAGACATTTTGAATTCGTTAAGCCACTTGCTTACCATGACATAATGTCGCTGCATCTCTGTCTTTTCACTGGCAAGTTTTTCACACTCTAGCTTTAGACTGTTCAAGAAAAAAAAAAACATATACACGTCCATGAGTATTTAATAATGTCACTTTTGATATCCTTTCTATATATAATCTCTGCAGGCCACTGTAATATTAATAGACAGTCAAAAACAAGGAGTTCAAACATCACTGTCATTTCTTTTGTCAACAGATAATGCTTGTCTTCTGCTAAAACATGATGTGGGAAAGTTTTGAAACACATAAATCTGACAGGGACATGGAGGGGAAGAAAAAACACAGACCAGCATACAGAAAGGATCTGTTAGGAGGCTTGATTGTTGACAAACCATAAAATTGGCCTCCTGTTGTAAAATTCACTTCCAAAAAGGCCGCTAGATAAGCTGTTTCTACATGTGATCTTCACTGCCCCGAAACTTTGAGGAACCACTCAAAGCCAGAAAAGGTTGAAAAGGCTTCAGGGCTTCAAAGAAAGCAACACAACAGCATCGACAAGCGACATCTTGTGAGCAATGAAGCCTTCTTTGCACTCTCCTGCCTGCCCGCTTTTAAAAGCCGATGCAACAATCTTGGGAGACCTTGTTTGTCAAGGAGACTAAGAAGCACTTCTACCCTGAGGATAATGAGAGAACACTCCAGCTCCAGTTCCAATTTATCAACACCTGACACAGCATACTGTCGCGCAAGGTATGAAGGAGATGGGTCATAAGAGATGCACCTTCCAAACAATATTTGAACTACAGTGCTCAAAAGAAAAATAGCATCATTTTCCATTGCACCAATAAAGTTGGGGCGGGGAAAACCTTGCCCACAACAGCTTCCCAAACTCCCGTTTCTTAAAGTCGTTCTGCTTTTCCAGCTATCCAAAAGAGCTCTTTCATTTGTCTTTTCACATCAGATCCGCCAGGACTAAGCTTTTACGGGAGGATTTCTTCCACCTGGATTAATTCAGGGATTGCTGTTGTTGCTGTTTCAAAGTACCTGGGACAAAGTGGTCCTGAACATATCGAGTGAGATGTTTAAAAAGCACACTCGTGACACCCTGAAGCCTCCCTCTGCCAAGTGATCACAGCTCAAAGCAGCCTTCAAGACAAGAGGAAGGCGCTGAATGGGCACAGTTCTATCAGGGGTGAAAACCTGAGAACAGCGTGGCGGGGGCCGTTCTTTTCTTATCGAAGCCAAGTATATGATTTTAAGAGAGGAAGAGGGAAAAGGGGGAAGGACACCTACCCATCCCTCTGCCTTTGCAGGGGTGGGCAGGGGAGCGACGAGAGATAAGCAAACACACGGATCAGGGAAAGTAAACATCATTACCTGTGGTACTGAGCCTGTAAAAACTGAAACTCCTCCTTAATCCGATCACAGGATTCCGAAATGGTGAATTTGAAGGGTTGAGCAGGCTGATGCGGTGCCTAGAAGCGGTCATCAGAAGGAAATGTTTTAATTACTCCTCCGGCTCAGCCAGCCCATTGGTGCGCGCAACACATGCAAACATGCCTGGCGAGGTCAGCCATACATCATTAATGGAAAGAGCTATTAAAAAACTCACTTGGGGAGCGCGTGCATATGCACACTCTCTCTCTCTCTCTCATACCCGCACAGTGTTTTTGGGCTTTCCTTCCAGGAGTCCCCCTCGCCTTACTCACAGCCAGGCACCGAGGGTCGCTCTGCCCAGCCCACTATGAGCCCCTAACTGGGGGAAGCGTCTGGCTTTCGCTTGCAGGGTAACCCTCCGCAGTCCCCAGACTTGGGCGGCTGGCGGGGAAGCGGCGGCGGCGGTGGGGGGGTGTTGATGAAGAACGGAAACACTGGCCATATCCGCACGACACTCTTATAGCGCGATGATTCCACTTTCAGCATCCTCTGGAATCCTGGGGTTTGCAGTTCCGGGAGGGGCCGTCCGGCCCCTCCCGGAACTGCAAACCCCAGGATTCCAGAGGATGCTGAAAGTGGAATCATCGCGCTATGAATGTCGTGCGGATATGGCCACTGGGTGTTACTCCGAAGGATCAAAGGAGGGGGCAGGAGGGGCAAAGGGGGGAGCCGGGCGCGGAGGTCCGAAGGGGCCGCGCTCGCCCGGGCAGGGAAACGCGAGTTCCCCTCTTTCCCTTCGCCTCCCCAACCCTTTCGGAGCCGGGAAGCGCGACCCACAACGCATCCCCGACACGGCGAAGCCCGCCAAGCCAAAGACAACAATAAGAAAATGGCTACAACTCAATTGTTTCACCCAACTCTCCCTCCCTCCCTCCCTCCTCCTCCCTCCCCCCCCACAACCACCCGCCTCATTTGCGTGTCTCAAACGAGCGGAAAGAGAGGCATCGGTCTTTCTTCTCGGGAACCCACCCTCGGCGCTTTCCCTCCCTCAGGATCGCCGCCATCCCCGCGCGGTCCCGCCCCTCCCGTGGGGCAAGCGAGACTTTCGGGGCGGCGGGGGGGAGATGAGGACGAGGAGGATCCCCCCCCCCGGGACGGCGGTTGGCTCCACTCACCGGGTGTCTGGTCTGAGGGTACATCTTGCTCAGGTCGCGAATCATCCAAGCCGCTTTCGTGGGTGCTCTGGGCCGGCAGCAGGGGAAAAAACTCAGCTCATGGATCGGGCCGGCGGCGGCGGGGCGGAGGCGGCGGACGGCGCTGCCCGGCGCTGGTGCTTCGAGGAGCGCCTTCGCCGGCTCCCGTCCTCTCTCCCGCCCCGAGGACTCGAGGGAACACACGAGGGGAGGAGGAGGAGGAGGCGGCGGAGGCGGCGGAGGCGACGCTGGTGGCGGCGGCGGCGGCGGCGGCGGCTCTGTCCTCGGCACACGGAGGGGGCCCCTGCCACATTCCCCGGGGGCGCTCACTGGCCGGCGGGCATCATCGCCGGGAGCCCGCAGCCAATTCCCGCCGCTCCGGCGCTCCCGCGGTCCGAAGCGCCGCGTCCCTCAAGCCGCCTCGACACGCGTCCGAGCGTTCCGACGAGCGCCGCTCCCTTCGCCGCGCTCTCCGTCGGCTCCCTCTTCTCTCTCTCCCGCGATTGACCCGCCGCCGCCTCCGGTCCCTCTCGAGGCCAAGGAGGGGAGAAAGCGGCAGCGACAAGGCGAAACTCCGGCCGTCGCCACCGGGCTCCTCTCCGCTCCCGCAGCCGCGTCTTCCGTTTGAAAACTTTTATGGATCTGAGTTGCCGGCCCTCCGCGACGAGGGAGGAGAAACAAAAAATCCGTTCCTTGATAGGCACCGAGAACTCCCGAGATAAGGAGGCTTCGCTGCGTCGCTCCTCCCGTAACGAGAGGCGTCTTCGGAGGTCTAAGTGCAACAACCTTTTGTTGTGGTTTCCCCCCCCACTTCTTCCTTGCCCTCCTTTTTCTCCCCTCCCTTTTTAGGAAAAAAAAATAATTAAGAAACACGATCTTGATGGATTGAGTTGTTTATTTCCCCTTTTTCATCCTCGCCTTTTCCTTTCAAACTCTCGCAAATAGCGACACAAAACAAGATCACACGGAGCGGCAGCCCCGAACCCACCGCTCGGAACAGCTCTAACAACACTCTCTGGCGAGGTGACTCCTTTGACCAAATTTAGCAGCAGCAAATCATTAACATTCTGATACATATTCACAACAATCGGAAGACTAGCCCGCCGCCGAGCATCCTGGGATACGTAGTCCTCAGCTGAGCTCTTCCTCCCGGCTGACACGCGCAGTTATCACCAAATAAACTACCTGTCCCGTCAGGAACCACAAAGCCTCTTTAGCCTCCTGTCTCTTTCCCCCGACTGCTCCTCCCACGGAGGGCGTCGCTGACGACCAATCAGGAGCGGCCACTCATTAATCGCCGTTCTGTATTAATGCCCATCATTTCGCCGCTGACAAATGGGCTTACGGCTCTGCGGCGGGGGGGCGGCTCTGCTCGGCTTTCCCCACGTGGGGACCGGACGTCGCTCTAGCCGGTAACCAATCCCGGCGAGGCGTTTGAAGGGGCCCTCCCCCAACCCTCCCTCCTTTGCTCTGCCTGAGGTGGAGCTTTGAGATTGCTGACGTTCGATTGCGCCGGCGTTCGAACAGGGGAAACATTTGTTCAGCTGTCAATCAAAGTAACGTGGGGTAGTTTGCTGCTGCTGCCGCCGCTGCTACTGCTGCCGCCGCCGCCGCCGCCGGCTCTTGTAAGGCTGGGTGGTGGCACAACAAGGGAGGTGTGCGGCTGGAGCGGGGGAGGCGAGGCGATCCATTGAACCTCACTGCGTCCCACCCCCCACCCCCCAGCCTCGCTCCCCCCCACTCCCGTGCCACTCACCGCCGCGGTATCAGCTACACCAGGAGGAATGCGGACTAATTAGGGGCCAATGTCTCCTTAAAGAGACAAGCTCGGCCTTGTGTAACGTGCCGAAACCCCTGTTGAGACAAGAGAGGAAGATCACGCCGGGCCCACTTCTTTCAGTTCACATCAATTTTACGCGCCGCTGGAGCTGGCATAATTTTCATGTGAACGGGGCTGTGACTCCTTGCAGCGGGCGGGCGGGCGAGGGGGGCGGAGAGACAGACAGACAGACAGACAGAGAGCGGGCGAGCTTGGTGAGGGGGGGGGATCTCGCCGGACGCGCCCAGCGAAGGAAAAAGGGAGCGCGGAGCGGGAGACGCGGGGACCTTTTCATTTGCTTCCATTTAGGGAGATGTCAGGATTTCCCGCGCGCTCTAAAAGACTGGCTTGTTAATTGGGCACCAAGACGCCTGGCACTGAGGAGAAAGAGAGAGAGAAAAGGAGAAAGGGAGGGAGGGAGGGAGGGAGACGGCGGCAAGAGGAAATGAAGGCTGTTCAAACGAATAATTTAGCCGGAGATAATTTACTCAGCGCCAGTGACCTCCGTCCAAAGTGGCGACACTGGCTGGCGGGATTAGACCGGGGCCTGAGGTGAAAGTAGAGCAGGGAAGGAGGGGGGAGGGGTAGAAAGCGCTCCCTCAACGGCGCTCGCGCGAGGGCTTCCCTCCTTGCGCGAGGTTAATGGGGAAAGGGCCGCGCGGTTAAACCGTTAGCCGCCACTCTTTCGCACGCGCCCCAAAGCTCTGGCCATTTCCGCACTGGCCTGTTATGGTGCTATTATTCCACTTTCAACATCCTATGGGATTCGCAAAGGCCCCTCCCTAAACAGCAGATCTCAGGATTCCGTAGGATGTTGAAAGTGGAATAATAGCACCATAACAGGCCAGTGTGGAAATGGCCTCTCTCTGTGTGGGCTAATTTCAGATTCGGGATAGGGAGATGGGGGTTAAGGACAGCACCCCTTACACTTTGTATGGCCTTTCTGACCAGGGAAGAGGGAGTCAAGGGTTGAATTTATAAAACTGTGTTAAATGTGGTGCCTTATCCACCACACATGGGAAGACAGAAAGGGGGAAACCTGCCCTTGTCCCTCAAGTCCATAGAAAACCCCAACTGAAAGAGACTACATTGTGCAGCCAGGGTTGAAAAGGAGGTCTTTGTGGTTGCTGCTGTGTTGGGAAGTATCAAGATAAAAGCAGCAGGAGTTTAGGGCCAAAATGCTGGAAGAGACTGGGGGGCGGGTATCGGCAAGGCACAGTTGCTGCACTTTGGTCCCATTTTTAACTGCTCTGGCTCCATCCTATGGAATCCAGGGATTTGTAATTTGGCGCTATCTATTAAAGCAGTGGTGCTCAAAGTGGTGCAGTGCCTGTCCCTAAACCGCTGCCTGCCTGTCCCTGACAAACTTCTAGGAAAGAAAGGAACCGTTGTAGCCAACAGGCAAAAATTCAGTGCTGGTCCCTGGTGCATTGAGATAAAAATAATTGCCAGTGTAGTGTGGTGGTTTGAACATTGGACTACAGCTCTAGAGACTAGAATTTGAATCCCTGCTTGGCCATGAAAACACACTGGATAAACTTGGGCAAATCACTCCCTCAGCCTCAGGAGGGTAAAGGCAACTCCCCTGTGAACAAATCTTTCCAAGAAAACCCTGTGACCGGGTTGCCATCAGTCAGAAACAACTTGGAGATACACAGCAACACCACATCAAATTACCTGAAAAGCACAGTGCTAGACAGCACTAATCCAGTCCCCTCAACTACACCAGGAGAGCTCTCAAGCAATGAATTTAGAGTTAATTCACCAAACTATAAATCTCAGGACGCCATAGGATGGAACCATCAAAATTGCTAATCTTCAGAAGTGCTGAGATTTGGATTTTGTCTGTTTCAGAGCAGTCTCATGAAATTTCTGAATCATTGTGGTTTAGTTCAGGATTTGTCCAAATGTCAAGAAAAGCCCTAAGGGACAGTTGCTGAGTTCAGTCTCTACTGAGAAATCTAGTAAGTGCTTATTATGAAAAATATACTAGATCAATGATGGTGATGGCACACTACGGCCAAGATTAGATAGAGTTGACCCACAAAACTGTTTTTGGCCACCATCTCCCTACTAAATGTTGATGAAAGCATGCCCTTCTCTAAATGACAGTTTGGCTAATAAGAAAAAAAAATACCACATATTAGAATCTTCAATCATGTAGGGATATTAGAACGTCCCAGCTATATGCCTTCTCTCCTATGGATGTGTTTCAACCCTGGCCTCTCTCCACACAGTAACTGTGCACTTGCTGCTGCTCTGTCCGTCACACAGTTGAAGCCAACAGTGTCTCTGTATAGTTCATTGGCTGCACTGACTTGAGGTCTTGGCTGTCTGCTTGCTATAGGAAGAAAAAAAAATTAAACATCCTGAGACCTTGTCTCTATTTTATATCTGGAAGCTATGGGCCAACCTGAGATGGCAATTTTTAAAGGCGAAATGATCTGCCACATTTTTGTTTGCTTGCTTTTTTAAATGGGTGTCCCTGTGGTTGTCAACATCTGCAGCATGGGAAGCCAACAAATCACCCTGCCCTTCCATTGATGTTGACTTCAGCAATGTTTGCCTGTCGTAACTGTGTGGGGTGGGCAAGGCCAGGGTGGCACCAGTTTTAATCAGAATCAGGGGGCACTACAAATGTTGCTGGACTACAACTTCTGTCCTCTCTAGGTATTGTCCATGGTGGCTAGGGCTGAAATTACTGCTTGATAGTAACTGAGCTTTGTTAAGATTTCCAGATTCTGTGGCAAGATATGCTTTGCCAATCACTAAACAACCAGGAACTGGTTCTGTCATAGCAGTTGTTATAAAACCTACATACTCATGGAGTATATAACAAACATGAATACTCAGCCCAAGATGTTTTGCTTTTTGAGGCAAAGATCACGATGATACTGACTGATGGGCAGATACTTTTCAGTGCTGCTGATAGACCAGCATCTTCCACCTCACTTGAGGCAACAGGCTAGCTTAGGCCAGCAGTAAGACTCATGTGGTCGTCAGATGTTGCTGAACTGCAGCTCCCAGCAGCATTAACCAGTATTGGGAGGGAATGCTGGGAGTTTCAATCCAACAATATTGGGAGGGGTGTATGATTCCTGCCCATGGTTCAGGGAGTACTGAGCAGGTTGCGTGGCTCTCTCTTCCAACACCTGGTTGCCATCTTCCAGCTTTTGCCACTGGAGGCAACTGCCTCAGTCTGTCTCGTGGTAGGACTGGTCCCATTTGAGCATGTCTGATTTCTTCAGATGAGAACTAGCATGTTGTAGTGGTTTGAGCATCAGACTATGGTCCTGGAGACAAGGGTATTATTTCCTGTTCAGCCATGGAAACCCAGTGGGTGACCTTGGGCGCATCACACACTCTCAGCGCTCAGAAAACCTCATGATAGCCTCAAACTGGAAACCTCAAGCTGGAAACAACTTGAAGGCACGCAACAGCAACATCTTCAGACATATGTTTGCTATACAGTAGCCAACTTTCCTAATTCAAAATAACCTAATAATCATAGGACTGATTTAAACCAGACCCAGTTTGCTGCTGTTGATTTCCTCATGAGTGTTGATGGCATGACAGGAAGGGTAGGGGGCCAGAATGTCACAATAAAATTTATCGGACTATTGCAACTCCATACTGTCTAACGAGCACTGCTGGTGATGTACGTTTGAGCGGTGGCTCAAAAATCAATAATGTTATACCCCCACTTCCAAAAAGTATCTCCTGTTCATTGTGTCAGTATCATTCTCACCATCTGTGTGTCAGTCGGTACACAACAGAATCAGAACAAAGAGAACACTGTCACATTGCACAGTTCATGTGGAGCGAATACAAGCTGGCACCAACACCACAAACTATGGGAGGTAAAAAAGCAGGAATTGTATTACTACTGTACAGGGAGCATACACACAATTAAACAGCTCTGTCGATATGTTTTTCTTACCAAGTCAACACTCGCAGATAGTTATTTCTTCTTTTTATGAGTCCCAGTAAACACTCTTGAGTTATAGGGGGTGAGCGGTGGGGAGATATTACTAGCAGAAGAGTATCAATGATAATTAAGATGCCAGTGGAGTTTTTTTTTTTTTTTTTTTGGCCACAAGAGGGGCCTGGACATTTTTATCAGGGCAATACCATCCCACGGGTATAGATCTTCTTACCATTATTTCTAGTTGTTGTGAAGTTGGCCATGAGCATAAGCTGGACAGAAATAAATAACTTGCTTTATATAAGTAATAGATGCTTTTACATAGCTTAGCTGAGCTAAGTGTTAAGAGAAACATGTATAGAAAATGGAAGAAGGGGGAAACCACCATAGAAGAATTTAAGCAAGTAGCCAGGAGATGTAGGGAGGAGGTCAGAAAGGCTAAAGCACAGAATGAACTTAGGCTTTATGTTTAGAGACATTAAAAACAATAAAAAGGGCTTTTTAAAATATGTCTGCAGGAAAAGGAAAAAGAAGAAGACGATAGGGTCACTGCACAGAGAAGATGGTGAATTACTCACAGGGGGAAGAGAAAAGGCAGAACTACTTAACACCTTCTTTTCCTCAGTTTTTTCCCAGAAGGATATAAGCACTCAACCTGGCGGTTGGGGAGCAGGGGAGGAAGCAGAGGAAATGAGGCACATAATAGATAGAGAGGTGGTACAAGAATACGTGGTCACACTGGATGAATTCAAGTCTCCAGGGCCAGATGAGTTGCATCCTAGAATATTAAAAGAGCTGGCAGAGGTCATTTCGGAACCGCTTGCTATAATCTTTGAGGAATCTTGGAGGACAGGAGAAGTTCCAGAAGACTAGAAGAGAACAAATGTTGTCCCCATCTTCAAGAAAGGAAAAAAAGAGGACCCAAATAATTGTCACCCAGTCAACCTGACATCAGTACCCAGAAAGATCCTGGAGCAGATCATTAAGCAGTCAGTTTCTAATCAGTTAGAAAGCAACGCGGTAATCATGAGAAGTCAACATGGATTTCTCAAAAATAAGTCATGCCAGACTAATCTTATCTCTTTTTATGATAGAGTTACTAGCATGAAGGGAATGCTGTGGATGTAGCATATCTTGATTTCAGTAAGGCCTTTGACAAAGTTCCCCATGACATTCTTGCAATGAAGCTAGTAAAATGTGGGCTGGACAGGGCTAATGTTAGTTGGATTGGTTAGTTGAATTGGTTGACCGACCAAACCCAAAGGGTGATCACGAATGGCTGCTTTTCATCCTGGAGAGAAGTGACTAGTGGGGTGCCACAGGGTTCTGTCCTGCGCCCAGTGCTGTTCAATATTTTTATCAACGACTTGGATGAAGGAATAGAGGGCATGCTCATCAAATTTGCAGATGACCCAAATTGGGAGGGGTTGCTAATACGACAGAGGACAGGATCAAAATTCAAAATGACCTGGATAGATTGGAGAGCTGGGCCAAGGCTAACAAAATGAAATTAAACAGAGAGAAGTGTAAGGTCCTACACTTAGGTAGAAAAAATGGAATACAGAAATATAGGATGGGGGACACGTGGCTGAAAGGGATCTAGGAGTCTTCATAGACCACAAGCTGAACATGAGTCAGCAGTGTGATGCGGCAGCCAAGAAAGCCAATGCAATTCTCGGCTGCATCAATAGGAGTATGGTGTCTAGATCGAGGGAGGTGCTGGTACCACTCTACTCTGCTTTGGTTAGACCTCATCATGAATACTGTGTCCAGTTCTGGGCACCCCAATTCAAGAAGGACATGGTCAAGCTGGAGCAAGTCCAGAGGAGGGCTACCAAAATGGTGAGAGGCCTGGAAGCCATGCCCTATGAAGATAAACTTAGAGAGCTGGGTATATTTAATCTGCAGAAGACAAGGTTAAGAGGGGACATGATAGCCATGTTTAAATATTTGAAGGGATGCCATGTAGAGGAAGGAGAGGGCTTGTTTTCTGCTGCTCCAGAGACCAGGACAAGGAGCAATGGATTCAAGCTGCAGGAAAGGAGATTCCACCTGAACCTCAGGAAGAACTTCCTGACGGTCAGGGCTGTCCGGCAGTGGAATGTGCTGCCTTGGATTGTAGTGGAGTCTCCTTCCTTAGAGGTTTTTAAGCAGAGGCTTGATGGCCATCTGTCGGGAGTGCTTTGAGGGGTTCCTGCATGGCAGGGGGTTGGACTGGATGGCCTGTGTGGTCTCTTCCAACTCTACATTTCTATGATTCTATGATTCTATAGAATGACACTCGATACTCAAATACTGTTTTCACTTTTGAAGAACCAAAGATTTATACCAAGACTTCTCAAGCCACATTAATCTTTCTGGGTACCCTGGAGGCAGCATTCTACCAGATGGTGGCTTATTCACGTCTTCTGGCATGATTTTGTGCCTTTCATGTATAACATTAGAGGCAAAATGTCCAGATTTAAAGAAACAACAACAACAAAAGGACCACCTGGCCAATGGCCATGCTGGCTGTGGGATTCTGGGTGTTGTGGTCCAGAAAACCCCTTAACCAACTTCTCCTCATGGCCAAACCTTCTTTGTACTACCACATAGCTTCTCCCTCCCAAGTTCTTTTACTCCAGCTGAACGTACATCTAATATAGAAGCTCAGCTGAGGACAAAAGTGCTCAATGGAGGGAGAGAAGACTGTAGGACAGGTAAGCCTTGTGAGAAGGCAGAGTTGGCATCCTGACCTATTATCTCTTTACCTCTAAGAACAAGATTATATTTACTTTATTGCAAGATTGGAGCTGACCTAGATTTAAGCTCGGCCTGGAAAATGAATGGCCTCCCAGCTCCAATCAACCCCAGCCTACATAGCCACTGGTAAGGACAATGAGAGTTGAGGTCAACATCTAGAGGGCCACACATTCTCCAAATGTAGTTTAAACTCTGGTTTAAAACCTTTCTTGTTGGATCCAAGAGTCTTTCATTGTCAAGCCTAGTTTGGCCCTTATGCAGAAAAGAAATATGGATCACATGGTACTGCCTTTACCATTTGAAGAGCAACTTAAAGATTGACAGTTGAAAAGAGCAGGGAAATAATATACAAACTTAGCTGTGTAAACTGTTGTAGAATACATTGTTTTTGCAGGACTGTCATGGAAGTTCCTTTATGTCAAAGAAGTAATGGCATGGTGACTATAAACAGAACTAGAAAAAGCTAGCAACAGGGATTTCTTCTTCTGCCCAAATGAAGTACACATAGTGATGGATCTAGAGATCAATGGATAGTATTTTGGATGGTGTGCTGAAGCCCAGGCAGATTAATCCAGGATTTTAGACATGTTCTCTATTGTAGGCAAAGGATACTTTAAGCTACTTACAATATGTTTTTTGCCCTTATCTTGGTTTGTATGAAAGTGAGTCATTGGACAGAGCCAACACTGCTGACTCTTCAACTCCTGTTGAATGCCAGGGGTGATACCTGTTTAAAAATAGTAGCCACCTAGGGTCTTGTAACAATCAAAGTGTTGAATTGGGAGGAGGAATGTGGTTTGAATTTCCCTCTAATATCTGTAAACAGACTGTAAATAACAGATGTTGAAAGGTATGGAAGCTGTGGGCAAGCTGGATTAAAATGGCTTGGGTCCTAGAACAGTTTCAATATTAAGCTGCATGTGCATGTGTGAGCTATTTGAGGACTGGTGGCACACATACACAAAATCTTTATTTATGAACCCATGTTAAGCCATGCAACTTTCATGAGATTAACAACCTAATTCCAGGCATTTTCAATCCAATTATGCAATAACAAAATGCATACCCTTCAGCATTTCACAGGTAAAAACTAGGATGCATGTGGCCAAGCTGCATTAGATTGTAATTAGAAAGGTGTGGCCAGGGCTAATGTTATTAGTAAGGAAGAAGACACAAAACTATTTGAATGAGGAAAAACCCTGGAATTTGGGTTTAGGAAAGCTTGAAGAAAAAGGGAGGGAGGACCAAATGAGCCTGCTGTGAAGGGCAAGACTCTCCTTCCTGCAGAGGTAATTGAGTGCAAGCTACTTTTGTATTTTGTACTCTGTGTGCAGCAGTTGAAGTGACCTCAAAACAAAAGGGGAAAGTGGGAGAAAGTAAGAGAAATCAGGACATTTTAAAAGCAGTGAAGAAAGTGGGAGAGCAGAAGATTAACTCTGGTTGTCCTCACTAAACCAGGACAGTTGGAGGATACAAGATATTAGTGATAGCATTGGAAGTGATTAGGGAAAGAAGGTAATGATTAGGAGGGAGGAGGAGGAGGAAGAAGAAAAAGAAGAAAGCTGTAACTTTTTCTTTCAGCCCTTGATCCATGGCCACCGAGGGCCCTGGGGCAATTGCACCAATTGAACCTTTGATCATCTAGCCCTAGATGTGCACAGCAACCCTTGTAGAACTCTCGTTCATTTCAGAATGAGTGACTGATAAATTCCACTTGGACTGTGCCTGAGATTTGGACCGGACACACCAGGCTGCTCCTTTTCATTACTATCCTGGAGCTTTAACTATGCACAGTTGGGTTATTGTAGACTAGGAGAGGTATTACATGTGACATTTGAAGCTGAAGCATAATGCACATTAGAGCTTAAATGTGAGCTGGTGTGGGAATCTTGGCCCTCTCACTCTAGCAATATAAAATTAGACTTCTGTTTCTTTAGTACTGAACTGGCGCCCTCCTGGAGGACCTCTCTGGTGCCAAAGACTCATTCTCAGCCAACCATCATATACTTTTAATATAAGTCATTAACCTGAGAAAGGTTGCCAAGCCATGAAACTGAGCTGATCAAGCAAGTATGAAGAAAGCAATCCCACACCTGTGTTGTTATGTGCCGACTGATCCTAATTACAGTGTCCCACAACTGGGCTTTGGCAAGTCGAGACATAACAAAGTAAGCAGTTACTTCATGTACTACAATAATTGAGGGTGTGTATTCTTGAGTCTTGTATATGTGAGTAATTAGTACTTTTGGCAGCAGTAATACTCCCACAGTAAAGGCCTCTTTGCATTAATACAAACACCACTAACTTCCAAATTATGCCTGTAAGGAGGCAACTCCCTTCATCACCTGAATACTAGAGGAGTGTTCCTCTTCAGGTATTTCATTAGAAATTCCAGAGCATGAAGATCCATGCAGAGGTATCTTAACTGGCAGATAGGACTCCAAGGAGAATATTCTGTTCTCCTTCTGTGTTGCAAAACATTGTAGCTTTTTCCCACAGTGTTGCTTTGAGCTACATGCTAGCCACAAATCCCTTACCCACATAATCTTTGGCCAGTGTTGGAGGTTTCCCTTTGTAGAACTAAGTTTGTAGAACCAATTACAGAGAGCAGAAGGACCCTTGTATGCTCTGGGGCTGAGATGGGCCACATTCTTACACCCAACCCATTGGGAGCTGCACCCTTTGCCTTCTACTGAATTATGGTGGGTGGGAACAAGAAGCCACTTCTCCTTTAAGACAAGGCAACTAGTGCTTTCAGAAGGCTTATTTTAAAGCAGAAATATTTGTTTCTAGGTGGGGTAATGCCAAAATTTTGCAGTGTGGTGGCAAAATTAAAGCAGAGGTAGCACTCTTTCCCTTTGGCTATTTCCACCAGATTGCTAAAATTTAGTGACACAGCGATGAGAGCCTGGGGAACAGAAAAATATTTAAGGTCACCCTTGGGCCTTGGCCACATGTTATCCTGTGTAATCATCCCTTAGCTATTGTTTTAGAAGACATAGGGGATGCCATAACTTAGTTGAACTTATCAAGAGGCTGGGTGTGGTGGCAACTGTACATCACGCTAGACCACCAATTGTGGAGGATATATGGTCTGAACAGGATCACAGAACACCATACAAACACTTCCACTTTTATTATTTGTTTGCATCAGTGAGGCAATTCAATAGGATGCCTGTAAGGGAACCCCAGCTGTAACGCAAGGCAGAAAAAATTGCAAGCCACATAAGCTGGCCAAAAGAATTATGTGGATAGTTCCTTGGTCCTCAGAATTACTGTGGTTAGCCCAGCCCAAAGAACACACTCCTTAAACGATGCTGTACAAATGGGCAGCACAATATGTTTGCTACATGTGAATCATCATGGTGCATCTTTGCTTCTCTTTGAGATGGTCACCATTTTGTCTCATTCAGCACACCATGAGGAAACATGGTAGTCAGGAACCACAGTACTGCCAGCAATCATTAAATAATTTAGTTGACATTTCATAGTTCATGACCAGTTATTTATCACATATTAAATAGCAATTTCTTTCAGTCTTTCAAATCCACACAGTAAAGGTTAATTTGCTAAATAATAAACCACTACATCACAATTTTTGAAGTACAAATTATGAAGTCAACTGCAAACTGAGAAGCCACAAATTAATTAATTGGGAATTAAAAGACTGCAAAGTGTGAACTCAGAAACTGCCATCACAAAACAATAAGCAAACTATTCCAGATGCTACTTAACACTAGTGCATTCTAAGAGTAAATCTACATGGAGAGGAGGAGGTGAATATAGATTTGATTCACTCCCTTGTCCATATTCTGTCCACCCTTACACATCTCTTTTCCCTTTCTCACTGTATTTGACTACATTTCCTTAGCAGAACAAAAGCTGAATTTACATTTAATCTCCAATGCCATAATATTGCTTTACACCAGGTTTGGGGAGAATCCAGCCCGTGCCTGATATGTGGCTCCCCAAGAGTCCCCATGCCTCCTTGAAAAATGTGTGTATGTATTTATTTATTTATGATGCCCAAATGACTGACTGCATGCCCCATACTCATAGTTGCCCTAGCGGTCATTTCACGGCACTTTGGCCCCTAAAGCTTTATAAGCCTGTATGGGGTGCTTTTTAAAACAAGAAGTGACTGTCTCATCACTTCTTCTCTGAAAATAAAGCCTTTTCACATCTGGAACAGGTGAGGTAGGATGTAAAAAGCCTCCAAACACAGCAAAATATCCACATGTACCCCATCTGAGTGTTTTTGTGGCTCAGTTTAACCATTTTAGGAGTGGAACATTTATGACCCCATATTTTGGGTTGAGGAGTGCAAAAATGTGGAGCTGTAGGTCTTGAGGCTGCCATGGGGACTGATATGGGCCTCCAAAACTTACCAAGCAACATCAGAGTGTGGCCAAGATGGCAAAAGTAATTAAGGAAGGAAAACACACAGACTTGAGGAATCTGTAGCACTTTGCTTTTTTCTGTTCCTCCTGAGAAGGGCAAGATTATCCCTGCCCCTCCTTTCCCCTCCCTTTTCTCTCTGCTGAATTAACTGGGTGCAAACTGTTTTTGCACTTTACACTCTGTTTGCAGCAATGGAACTAAGCTGAGGACAAAGGGGAAAACTTGGAGGAAGAGAGAGAAACAAAGACATAAGCAGCTAAATAAAGTGAGATGACAGGATTAATTGTGATTGTCCCTGCCATACTGGGACAGTGTGAGGGTATGTGGGAGTTGACCACTCTGATCTACAAGGACAATTCTTTCCTCTATTGCTATGCTCACATTTCCTTGAAGGGAATTGTATCAGCGAAATGACCTATCAATCTACAGACTGCTTGAGAGTGTTTAAGGACTACAGAAAGAAAAATACACAGATTTGTTTAGTTTCAGTCTTTCTTACCAACTGTAGAAGAAAGGACATTTCATGTAAGTAGTTAGTTATTTGTTGTTCTTGATTGATTTTAAAGGTATTTGTATATAACAATACAGAGGCTGGTGGAGGGATCCCCCCTGGGTGGAGGAGGCATTTTAAAATGTGCCTCTGAATGTATACCATGCAATGTACTTTGAAAAGGGATACTCTACAGGGCAGTGTTTCTTAACCTGGGGTTTGTGGAGCTCACAGGAGATGCACAAAGGCTTGAAGAAATGCTATGAGCTTTTGCAGTTAAAATAGCAAGGATAAATGAATGATCAAAAGGAAGGAAGAAAGACAGATGGACAGTCATACATTGATCCCACAGAGCAGGAGTTTTTTGCCAGTAACAGACATCATTTGTACAAATTTTTATTACAACATCTCAAACTGTTCAAAAGTTATGAAACTCTTTGATAGCAAAAAATGTACTTAGCATTTGTTACTTCTGCATATGGCGAGATCATGCAAGTGAATGGCATTGAGTGGCTGAGGGAAAGCGTGTGACATTTCTTACACATATCACACATACAACCAGAAGCTTCCTTGAGTTAAGTCTTGGTGTTCTGCAGCAACAAAGGATATTTCAAAAGGGCCCATGGTTAAGAAAAGGTTAAGAACCACTGCAGTGGGCAATTGACATCCTTTGGCCAAAAGCAGTTACTCTGAAGTTTCATTTAGATCAATATGGAAACGTTTGAAAGCCTTTTACTTTTTGAATTTCTTGGAATTAGAAATGTTTAACATTGGCTGCATGGTGCCTCTTGATTTAGGCATTTTTATAAATATGGTGAGATTTCTTTCTTTCACCAGATTTTATAGCAGAATTATAAACTTCTTAACAGTGGGAATATATCAGTGTCTCTCACATCAATTTAAAATATGAGAGATGAAATCTTTCCAGCTGGAGTTCACTGATTCATATTTTTAAAGTATTTGAGCGTATGAGAATATTTGCTCTCATGCAGAGAAATAAAGCTGTCATTCCTGCCGTTGGACTGGGTACCAGAATCACAGAATTAATCGAGTGGTTGGTGCTGTTATTTAGAAAGAGTGAAGCTGACTGCAGCCCCTTCCATTCCCACATAGTTAAGCTCTTCTCTGTCTAAATCTTGTATGATCTGACCACTAAAACCTTGTATAATTTGACCATTAAAACCTACGTACCACAAATGTAGTATAGGAATAGGAATCATACAGTCCTCCAGATGTTGTCGGATTATAATTCCCAACATCTCTTACCATTGGCAATGTTGACTAGGGCTCATAGGATCACCTATACATATCTGTAAGAGAGTCTTCTACTCCCCCCCCCTTCTCACTGGGAAATTTACTTTGTTTGGCTGCTGTCCTAAACACTCTCTAATTCATCATACTTTGGAAATAGAGTGAGGGTGCAAGGATCTGGATAATCGACCTGCCCTCTGTGGGGTTGCACTCTCCTAAAGAAGCAAATGCCTTCCTATTCCTGGATACATCTCTGTCACTGGATGCCTAAGGACTCTGTGTCTCAAAGTTTCTGGATCCAGCTTTAACTAACTTGCTATCTGTGGCGTTTTTCTACCAACCTGACTATAAATCAGCTTTCCAGTTAGACTGCTGCATTGCACACTATGTAGGGTTGTCCTTGAAGACAGTCAGAAGATACAACTAGTTTAATACACAACAGCAAAGTTTCTGATTGGATCTTTTAATAGAGACCATATGACAAAGATTTGACAGGAAGTGCATTAGATGTCCATATGCTTCTGTTCTGACCTCAAGGTGCTGGTGATAATAGTTTAAATCATAGAATGCCTAGGACCTCAGTACTTGAAGGAATGCATTTCCTCATATACTCCTGTATAAGGACATGGAGCTTCTCCTCTGCATCCCGCTGGTGTGAGGACGTCAAAGATGGCCCTCCCAACTATGGCACCCCAGTTATGGAATGCTGTCCCCTTGGAGGCCTAATAGATGCCCATGCAGGTTTTTTCCAGCACCAAGTTACAACATGGCTTTTGATCAACATCTTTATTTTACTCAAATGTGCATGCTGTTTTAAACTTTAGGCTTGAACAATGTGGAAGTAACCGCATCTTGCTTGGCCTCTCATGTTCCAATAAATGTTAGAGGGTATAACCTAATTAGCCACTTTCAACCATCTGTGGAGAGAGGGTTTAGCCAATTTTAGGCCCAATGAGGACTTATTTCAAATCCATCAAATAGCCTCTGGATGCTTCCAGTTTTGACAAAATGTCTCTAAAAAGGCCTAAAACAGGATTTATGCATATTGTGTGCCTTCTCTCAGGGTGACCATAAAGCAGAGCTATCACAAGATTTTTTTCAGCAAGATTTCTTCGGAGGAGGTTTGCCATTGTCTTCCTCTAAGGCTGAGAGAATGTGAGATCCAAGTCATTGTGACTGAACGGGGTTCAGACTTTGGTTCTCTGGAGTCCTCATCTGACACTCAAACAGTACACTCACAACATGTTGGATCATCTAATACAGGATGCCCCCATGAAAATACCCTGAAATGACATGAGAGATAAGCTGTGACTCAGATAAAGTAGATGTCTTGTTGGTTTTGGATGGGGTCTCTGCACACAAAAGACTCTTTGTAAGGATGGCAAAAGCACAAGGTTTGAATGAGCATCAGAATGTATCCAAAAAAACCACAACTCACTATGGTAATTTTTCTATACTTTTTGCTTTGGTCTTTTCATTCTGGAACAAGGAAGGGACAAACGTACATGTGCACGCACATGCCAAACTAGGACAAATATTCTTTGTAACAACAACAAAGAAAGATATGCTAATTATTTGTAGAATATAAATAATATTTTCAACTTCTTTTACTCACACTGCCTCTGCTGCAGATTTCTTGGTTTCTCTTAGCGGTGCAAAGATGCCATTTCTTTTTTTAATCTTCAATTACACATTGAAGTTGACTCACATTTTATTATGGGTTTGCAGACTCAGCAAGAACCAAAGTTAGAGGAGTTTAAAAAGAAAGAGTGTTACTCCTATAGATAGTTGCATCTGGAAAGAATTTGATTGTATATGTTCCTTCATTTTGAGGAGATGAATACAGAAGAAGAATTTGCATGCCTCTTTTCACATGGAAACATCAATCATGGAAAGAGCTACTTACTTTATGAAGAAGTGATTTAGGAAGTAACGACTGAATCCTTATTTACTGCTATGTACAGAGTGTGGCAGGTATTTCACATCTCTTATTTGGTTTACCATGTTTCTTTGAACACCCACATGCTTCCCTCCTCCACCTCCAAAACCATATTATTTATTCTCCCATGAATAATCCCCTTTGTTGCTGTTTATCATGGAAGTGAAGCATGTATATTTACATATGGAACAAAATGGACAGATAGTGGGGCTACCTTCAGTAGCCCATCCAGAAAACCTGTCTGCTAAAAGAGAAGCATTTCAAAGTGCCTATTCCCAGTCAGGGACCATTTCCCAGGACACAGTTCAAGGACTATGATTCCACTTTAATTGCCATAGCTGCATCCTTTTGAATCTTGGGATTTCCAGTTTCATTGTCATTGTGTACCTTCAAGTCATTTCTGAACTATGGCACTCCTACAAGGTTTTCTTGGCAAGACCTGTTTAGATGGGGTTTGCCATTGCCCTCCTTTGTGGCTGAGAGAATATGGCTTGCCCACGGTCACCCATTGGGCTTCTGTGGCCAACTGGGGATTTGAAACTCGATCTTCCAAGAGTCTGGTCCAACATTCAAACCACTACAGCATGCTGGTCTCTGTTTGCAGTTTAGGGCAGGGTAACTGGCAAAACACCTCTGAGTATTCGTTGCCCAAGAAAACCCTATGAATTTCATGGGACCTTCATAAGGCATATTGAAGGCATGTGTGTGCGCGCGCACACACACACACACACATTTAGAATTCTCAACCAAATTGCTGTAGCCTTGGTTCAGGGCCAAGATATCTAAAAGAACACCACCTCCTATATGAGCCTGCCCAAAATCTAAAACCAGCATCAGAGATCCTGTTACATATTCCATAACCCATGAAGCTAAAGTAGTGGGTACACATGACAGAAGTTGTCTGTAGCAGCACCCTGACTGCACACCTTCCTGTGGGAAATCAGGACATCTCTAATCCTTTTAAGGTTCAGGCAAGCAGTGAACACTTTGCTGTTTCGGCTGACCTTTGGATCTTAAAATTAGGTATGTCTGCTCTGGTTGCCTTTAAATGCTGTTTTTAGAGCTATTTCCTTTTTTAAAACATGTTTTAGAGGGTTTTTTTTTTTTTATGAGAAGCCTTGAGTGATTTAATTGTTTTTCTAGCTATTTATTGAATGATTTAAAAATGCTTTACTTTTTGTATATCATTTTATGAACCCTGGCCAGGCAGGCTGGGTAGATAGATAGATAGATAGATAGATAGATAGATAGATAGATAGATAATAGTGCTCCACCAAAATTCAGATCCAAGGATTCCATAGGATGTAGCCATGACACTTAAAGTGCATCATATTGTTGTGATTGTGTAGTATGGAAAAGACCCAGGATTATTCACTGGACCATTTTTCCTTTCTTATTTCTTGTTTTTTATGTTTATGCTAGTATGTTGTAAGACCTTTTGGGGCAGGAGTTCACATTTTGTTTGTGACTGATACTTGCCTACTGGGAAATGTATTGATTTTGAAGATTACAGATCTTGTTTATTTATGAATACAAGTTTTAATATCACTATTTCCCAGGAAACCTAAAGAAGTATATATTTAACAGTTAGAGATTCATACAGCCTTCCAGGTGTTGCTGGACTGCAACTCCTAGCAGCCCTAGTCAGCAAAGTCAGTGGTGAAGTATGCTGGGAGTTGTAACATCAAGAGGGTCTCATGTGTTCCAGCCCAATGTAAAAAAGGGAGTCAGTCAAGATGGGATCTGTGTTATATTTGTATCTCAATTTACCTGTCCACTAAGGTGAAGGTATCATTGGACCTTTCAAAGGTGGGATGTATTGGGTGGTGAAAAGAGACCGTAATAAGATTAGCTGACTCCCATCCTACCAAGAAGTGCTTCAGCTGGAGGGAACTCCATGTTTCTCAGCACTCAACTGCTAAATCCAGTTTCATTTAAACTGTCAGTGCATTTGCCCTACACAGTTATAGCTGTTTGATATGGCTTTTAACTGTCATAGCTCACTCTAATAGAATCCTGTTATTAGGTGAAGTCTTCAGAATTCTCTCCTAGAGAGGCCTGGTGCTGTAGTTCAGGGAAGAAGACTAAAGATCTCTCCAGTGTTGACAGAGCTGGTGAAAGACACTTTGTTCCATGAAGCAAAGGAAACGTGCCCCTCCTGCCCCAACCAGCTAGAAGCTGTCTGGAATAGTTAGTTGAATCTTATTTCAGTACTAGTACGGTAAAGAAAATACTAGGATCTTTCACCACACCATAGGGAACCAGTCTAGTTTCAAGGATATAGGATTATCTAAGGACTATAGGACAGGGGGAAAGCCAGGCAGCTCAGGAGAAACAGCTTCAAGGATTGCTACTGCTGCTCCCCTCAGCTTCTGTCACCTTGTGAAGTTTCTGCAACTTGCTTAAGGGTAGAGACAGCCCTGACTGTTAGAAAGAACCTCCAGCAACCATTTGAAGCAATGCAAAGCTGACTCTCTTCATAAGAACCTAGGAAGAGTCATGTTGGATCAGACTAAAGGTTTATTTAATCCAAAAATCTGTTCACACAGTGATCAGTCTGTTGCCAATGGAAACCCACCAGCTCAACATGAGTGCAGTTGCACCTTCTATCTCATGTGCCTTGGCATGCAATCACCAACCATGTTCCATCTCATGTTCCTTGGAATTCCAGAGACAGTTCCCTTTTGCTACACAGAAAAGTCTTGTGCAAATTAAGTATATTGGGTGAAGGGTAATCTAGGAAGACTATTGCTGTTTTTAAAAGCAGCATTGCTAAGGGTAACATGGTCCCCACATAGACCTGTGGGACATACACAAATACCTGCACAGCTGTGGGCCTACTGGAAGAGTGGCAAGCGTGTGTTCATAATATCTTGGACAACATTATTGGACTGGATAAGAGATCACTGAAAACCCAACCAAGCAGTTTCACAGGCTGGCTTCTTTCTAAAACTGTCCTCATCTCTCAGCATCCTTATCAGGTTGGAGGAGAGAGTGGGGGGACCGCTTAAGCACATCAATGAAACAGTATCCTTTAGCAACAGCCAGTCATTTCCTGCAATCAAAACCACACTAGCTTGTGGCTTTTCCAAATAAAAATTACTGGACCGGAGCCAAGGAAGCAAGTAATTGATGTGCCTGTGTGTATATGTCTGTCTATGTGTGTGTATGTGTGTCTGTGCATGTTTTTTGGGACCGCATATCTATCAAATATGTCACTCTTTGGTAGCACTTTATCTCTGCCAATATTTTTACCTTTTAAGTGTGCACAGTTGTCAAAACTAAAAAGCGGCTCTTGCATCCGGTTCATATAATGATGCTCTGTTTGGGTTTGTTATTTTATCACATTCCCCTCTATTTTGCTCACTCTTTCTTTCCTTCTTTCTTTCTTTCTGTTTTTTAATTACTCAGACGGTTGCTAGAAGTTTCTACTGTGTCTAAACAAAGTATCTCTGTTGCTGTATTGGGTTATATTTTCCTTGGTTGGTGGTGTGCCAGCAGTGCCTTTTCACTGATCTCAGCACTAGTATATTGTAGCCAGAGCATCGCTAAGTAGACTGTAACAGATTCATCGGGCCTTTCTCTGGGCTGCATCTTATTAACTGATCTGTGGGAAATGCTCTTTAGGCTGCTGAAGTACATGAGCTATTGCAACAATAAATTAAACTTAACTGGAGGCAGCTCTGTGGCTCCTAACACAATAACCCATTACAAGTAGCCATTGCAGAGGGGAAAAAAATGTTCTCTAACTTGCAGAGGCATCTTGCTTTCAGATGACATTTCGACTTTTGTGATAGTTCATCTCCTTTATCTCTGACATCGGCCTAACAGTTATGTGTCTCTTAAACTCCAGATGCAAGGAATAATATATGTTCCTCTGATATCATCTAACAGTGCTTGTTGTAAAATACCAGGGAGCATTTTCTAGCATTGTCAAGGTTCTGTTTCTCTCTCTCTCTCTTTCTCTCTCTGCTCTCCCGCCCATCTTTCTTTCCTCAGGAAGATAACAATCCATGTATCAGGGTAAGAATACTTTCTGTTAAAAACCAGGATGGGGAACCTGTTTCCCTTGATATGTAGTTGGACTGTGATGTCTATCATCCCTCCCTACAGCTGTGCTAGCAGTAGCTTATTTACTTCAGCATCCCTAAGAGCATTTCTTCATATCAGTTAATAAGATGCAGCCCAGAGGGCCACACAGTAGTGGCTGGTGGCTCTCATGTCAGCAGTGCTGTGAATCTGCTCTGGGTTTTAGTCTGAATTTCAAAATGAGCAATCAATGACGCTGAAACTATTTTCAGAGTAGAGTTCCTTTAATAAGTTTCTGTTTTGCAACCTCCTTGGATAGTTTGGGCTAAAAGCCAGAGTGGATTCACCATCTTGCTGTCTCAGAAGCCACCAGTATTACTGGGTCCAAATATTATCCATCCCTGCTTCTGTTAGAATCCACAGATACCATGCTGATTGGTCTATAAATACAATATGCTTATATTGTACTAGTTATGTAAAATCAAATGTCTTTCTGAATGTGTATGTCCCTTCAAATCACTTGTTGACTTATGGCAAACTCATGAACTTTATAGGACTTTCTTAAGCAACGAATACTCAGAGATGGTTTACAGGGAGTAAAATGGTAGGTGGAATGTGAAGATGTTTGCTTAAAAGCTCTGCTTTCTGGCTTGATTATACATTGAAGCCTATAAGATTTGTCCCAGATATATTCTCCAGATGGATGCTTCCTTGTGGGAAAAGATTTAGAATCTTGAACTGGCTCGCTGTTCTTCATTTATTCAATGAAGTCACTGAACTCCTGACACAGAGAAGAAAGGAAATGCTCAGAATCTGGAATTAATACAGCAATGGCCAATTTCAAGGGGAGACAATGACAATTTTGCCCCTGCACCACCCTTCCAGTGCATTGTGGAGCACCAGATGTGACATCACAACATTTCTAGCCTCCATTTTGGCCGGGGAAAAAAAAAGGCATTGAGGAGAGATGGGGGTTCTGGAGGGTGGAAAAGCCAACTATTGCATCTGTGAATTCTTTTCTTGTCTTTGGGACCATTTTTAGTGAAACCCCCCTAAAAAAACCTTAGCCCTACGATTTAAAAATGCTCAATGGGTTTTGTGGTGTCTTCTAAAGGGGGCCACAAAAATGGGGCTTGGGACTGTATGTGGCCCATGGACTACACTTTCTCCACCTCTGAGTAAACAGATCAACCATGCAATGCAACCAACTGGGTAGTATCCCTGGTGCAAGGACACGGCCAATAAGCATGAAACTATTTCCAATGACAGGACCAAGGGAAGCCCACAACCTTCGGTAAGAGGTAGTTCTGTTTTCTTTAGCAGGACAGCTCTTAACCAATCTTGCCAGCTGGAAAGGGTAATGATACTGCTTCTGTTTGACTCACTTCATCTGGATCACATGGTCCTGAGAGACATAATAATCATTGTCAAATATTATGATTTCAGATTGCTCAAAATGAGATTTTCTGATTAGCTTTAAGTACCAATGCCTTTATTTTATGTCAATTCAGTCTTCTCTGATTAGTTTTAAGTAACATTATTTACATGTTTATGTCAATTTAGGTTTTTAGAAAGTATGCATATCATAGGGAATGATGAGCATCAAATTTAGCGTAGCCTTTTGGGAGATCCATTTTTATTACAATCACTTTAAAAACAGAACTCTGTTTTATTGTACAAAAAATAGACTTTCTTCCCCAATAACAAGCTCATTCAACTGTTTTGATTTATCAGAGCATTTTGTGCATACTTAAAAAAATACATTTTCTAGTCCCTGGAGAAGTTCATAATGTGCTCAGCGAAAACCGAGTGTCAGCAAACGATGCAATCAACATATAGAATAAAAATTCAAGAGAAGCATCCCAAAGCTTTCCTTCTAACGATATTTATGGTGCTGTACATTAGTAGCAGAAAGGTAGGCTCAGATATGCATTCTATAAGAGGAAAACGCCACAACATCATTTGGCAAACTAATATACAGAAGTTAAAAGATTATATAAAACTTTACAATCCTTCCAGGAAGTTACCTGAATGTCCTGGTGCCACTTTCATTCACTCTCCAAAACCTATCTTCAGCTTAATGGGTGGAACAGTTAATGGATACGAATGGATTTGATAATACACAAGTAAGGCATTAAAATTTTGGACGGTAAAATTCTTGATTGTATGCATATGAATATTTTGCCTAGGAAAGGTAAACTAGCATTTTCAGGGAGAATGTTTTATTCAAGCTTCTTTTTTAAAGAGGTATTTTATAGGGAAGTGGAAATAATGTGACCTGTGGCTTCTAAGGAGTCCAGTATGACCCTTGAGATCCCCCCAGCTTCCCAACAAACACCTCCCCAAAAATATCTGAGGGAAAGCACTGTGATTCTTCTTCTGAAAATAAGTGTAAATAATGCTATGGGATACAGCAAAAACAGTAAAGGAGGGGGAAAAAACTTGAAAAATTCCCTGAAGTGACTGAGTCACTCAAAATGGTGCCTGCTGCAGGGTGCCATTGCCCTTTGGAACTCAAAAGGAATGCAAAATGTAGTTGCATGGTCCTTTGGGCTCGAGAGTGTGCCCAGACCTGATCTATAAGATATTTAGGGGAGTATTCAGATACCCTAAAGGCACCAGATCCAGTCAAATCTTGGAAACTAAGCAGGATCAGCTCTGATTAGTACTTGGATGGGAGATTATCAGTGAATCCCAGATGCTACAGGATATATTCCAGAGGAAGAAACAGACAAAACCACTCTGAGTATTCCTTGTCTTAGAGAACTCTCTGAAATAAGTCAACAGGTAACTTGAAGGCACATATACATACATTCAACAGCATAGCCTAACAATGTGTACAGTCCAGAATTCAGCAACCGTGCATGTCATTCTGCATAACAGGCACATCACCTCTAAAAAGCTCCTTTCTTTAATTACCTTCCACATTTTCTGTGGGGTGAGAAGTTGCTACAATCCAATGCTTTCCCATCCTAGCATCACTTCTCCTAGAACAGGGCTTTTCCAATGGTGTGTCGCAACATGTTAGTGTGTTGCCTGAAGGGTTTAAGTGTGTCATCTTCCTGGACTAAGAACAAGCCTCCCACCTGAGCCTTGGAAATGTATGTTATATGTTATAAATAAATCGTATATTTTAAAAAATATAAATGAAAGGTTTCATGTGATATGTTGTGTTCCCATACATTTCGTTATTACAATTTATGTATGTGTCTATATCTCTTATAAAGGGTTAATTTAACCTCTGGTTTGCTAGTAAAACTGAATTACTGTGTCGCAAAATGATGCCTGCCTAAAAAGTGTGTCACCAACATGAAAAGTTTAGAAAACTCTGTCCTGGAAGAAGAGCAATGCTGATGTAAGAAGGAGTTGTGTCACAGCCTCTTCTCATGGCATCTTGGACCTCTTACCTTGCGAACAGAAGGGAACTTTGATGCAGAAGCCCTCAAACTAAGGCTGTGCACATCTATAACAAGGTGGGAATCATGTTGCTCTCCAGATATTGTTGGACTAAACCTCACATCATAGAGAAAGGGGAGGAACACTGGGCATTGCAGCCCAACATTTTGAACAGTACATGCTCCCAACCCCTGATCTAGAATGTCCAAATCTGTAGGCATCTGACCTTTCCCACCACCATATCTGGTTCAGGCTCATTCTGATTGTTTTTCCTTCTTCTTTTTATTTTCCCAGGATGAGATTATGTTTTATCTAGTGTGTATCACGCAAACATGCTCACACAGTGTTCTGCATGCCTATGAAACCTGTGTGTTTCTGGGTGCATTTTTCAAATGTGCACATTATGTGCATTTTTCTGTGTGCATTTTTCAAATTTGCAGCTGTCCATCAGTGTGCAGATTTCAGTACACAGTGTAGAAAACTTAAGCGATTTCAACACTACACTGTTATTGTACTATTATTCCCCTTTCAATATCCTATGGGATCCTGCAGCTTGCAGTTTAGGGAGGTGCATTTAGAATTCTCAGCCTGAGAGCTCTTTGGCCTCAGTAAACTACAAACCCCAGAATTCCACAGGATGCTGAAAGTAGAATAATAGCACTATAATAGTGTAGTGAGGAAATGGACATAACTGAAACATTGACATTGACTGAAACTCAGTTCCTCTGATGAGTCTCAAACACTGAAGAGTAAGTATAAGGGAGCAAATTAGTTTTTTACATTCTTTGAGTCACAAAACCATAGCTTGATTAGGGGGTCTTATAATCCAAAAGGGTATCTCTGGAGAATGGGCATGAAGCACTGCTAACTCAATATGCCTTCATTTCCCTTCTTTTAAGGATGATGGTGCTATAAAGCAGTCAATTGCTCATGATCTTTGATTAGCCTTTTACCTGCCTGCCCTGTAGGTAAACAAGCTGAAAAGCAAATAGCGGTTGCACTGTTGCTATAGCATCATATCCACTTCCACTAACACCCCAGACCAACAAAGAAAGATTGTGTTAGAAAGAGCCTTCCTTTTGTGTTCCAGTTCCAAATTATAGGAAGTGATGTCTGGCATCCACGATTGTCACAGATTTCACCCTGAGATATGGAAATTCTCCTTAAAATAATTTTAAAAAAATCATTCTATTGGTTCAGAAAGGTTAATTTTCCCATATCTCATTGCCACAAGCCTTTCCTCCTCTGAAACAAGAAGTAAGTTCTATAGGGAGAAAGGGATAGAGAGGTGATTGCAGAAAGCATAGCACGGAAAACTAGAATTGGATTCTGGGAATTGTAGTCCAAAACAGTCATTTTACAAGCTCCCTCGTGATACAGACATGTAAGGAAACACTTCAGCTCCCTTCATCTATGCAGCTCTTTTGTTCTTAAAATTCTGAGCAACAAATAGAATCTAATATCTGTGAGGAAAGTTATGTGTGATGTGTCTTCAAGTCACCTGTCAACTTATGGTGACCACACGAGTTTCATCAATTCCAGTCCCATGAATATTATTTGACTAAAAAAACCCTATGAAATGAATGAGATCACCATAAGTTGACAGACAATTTGAAGGCACACACATACACACACGTATCTTTTCTTACAGATACTGGATACTGTTTGTGATTTGCCAGTTTCTTCCTCTGGAATATAGCCCACAGTACCTAATGTTTGTTGATGGTTTCCCATCAAAGTACTAACCAGAGCTGACCATGCTTAGTGTCCAAGATCAGAAGGGATCTGGTACCTTTAGGATATTAGCAAACAGGCAATCAACCATACAAGCTATCTAGGAAAAATAAATATCTCTCATTGCTAGAATGTTTTCAAAGTGGACTTCTTCGAAGATAGAAGTGTTTATGGATGAGATCTGGATCAGATTCCAATCAACCATTGGATAGGAGTTTTCTGAGGCTACTGTCAGGGGCACGGGCCCGGCTGGGCCTGTTGCTGCCCCGGAGGCCGCTGTGGCTGACGGGGCCTGTGCGGAGGCCACTGCGGCTGACGGGCCTTGTCTGGAGGCCGCCGCGGCCAACGGCGCGGGCCTGCCAGCCGCGGGAGAGGCTGCCGGGCCTGGAGCCACTTACCTCAAGGCTGCACGCTCGGATCCCTCGACGTCGGCCAGCCTGCCGGGGTGGGCGGGACCCGGGCCTGCTCCCGGGGCTCCGCCCACCCGCAGCCCCGATCCATGGGAGGCCTGGGAGTCTGCCTGCGGCCCCGATCTGGAGGAGGCTGATGCCTTCGCCTCACCTCCTCCTTTCCAGCAGCGGCAGCAGGCCAAGGAGGCTGTTCGCTGGTCTCGGCGCCTGCTGGAGAGGAGGCGACGGGCAGAGAGCTCGCAGCTGTGAGACACAGCACAACTGCGAGCCCTCAGCCACATGGCCACGCCTGATTGGCCGGCGCCTGGCTTGGAGGGCAGCCACATGGCCACGCCTGATTGGCCGGTGCCTGGCTTAGAGGGCTATTTGAGGCAGGCGCTGGGCTGGGGAAGGCACGGAGCAACAACCGTCGGTCAACCGTGGTCCTGCTGTCCGTGCCTTGTTCCTGCCCGCGCTTGAGACCAGTCCTCCTGTTCGCCTTGTTGAAGTAACCTGCCTTATGTATTTTAACAGCCTGTGTTTATTTCTGTTAAGACTGTGTAGAAGCCTGCTTGCTTTGTACTTTTGAGTTTTGACTGCATTAAAACCCTGCACCTCTAACCAGCTCCCCTGCCTCTGCCTGACCACCGCCTGGCACTGACAGCTACCAATAGATGGATGAAAAGTCTCTGGAATTCCCAGGTTTCATTCTTGTACAAACTTACTTTATTTTGGAGATGCATATGAAATTTTCCTCATCCCAAAGGTTTTCTTGGAAGCTCCTAACATTATCAAAGCCTTTTTATTACCACTCCCCAGGTCAGTTTATATTAACCCAATACTTTCTGCAGTGAAATGCATTAGTTGCTGGACTGTGTGTTTCTGTTGTCTCAGACCCAGTAAAAATGGCTGCCAAATAAACACAGCTATTGTTTCCAAGAAACAGATTCAACAGAGATAAGTGAGGGAAAGAGGAATCTTAGCATTAAAATAAAATAAACCTAATGCTTAACTAGTATAATCTTACGATGATCATAATTCTTGAATTTAAAAAGAAAAGGCTCAGTGAGAATTGATGGAAATCAGTTTCATGAGACTGGCGCCCTTTCGCACGGGCTTTCTGTCGCACGACAGCCCCGTGAGCCTCACGGGAGTGGGAGCGTCGCTCTGCACGACACACTCCCACTTCCACCGCTCTCATGGGGCTGACGCTGCGCGAGCGCGTATTTTTTGATTTTCACCTCAAAGCGAAAATCACCCGCGCTCGTGCAGCGCTCCCGGCACCCACACGCACTTACCTCCTGTGCGGAGTGTCGGGGAGGCGGCCGGGTCGTGCCTCCTCCCTTCCGCCTCTGCGGAAGGAAGGGGCGGGGCGGGGAGCTAGCACGACGGACACCTCCTGCTTGGCGCGTGCGCGGGGGGACGGACGTGACAGCCTCCTTTCTCGTGCGCGCGGGGGGGACGGATGCGCAAGCCTCCTGCTTCGCGGGGGGCGGACACGTGAGCCGCCTCCGCCTCCGGGAGGCTGCTGCTTCCCCACTCGTTCCTTCGCCTGTGGAAGGAAGGAGGGGGGAAATGGCAGCCTCCCGGAGAAGGCTTCTTGCGCGAGCTGCCCTCCCCCACTTGCGCTAGAAGCCTTAATGCGAAAAGGGCCTGGGTGTGACACATGATATGTGGGAGAAGGAAGGGGAAGGACACAAGTGTGAAGCATGGCATATTCTCATGGGTTCCCTCATGAAAGTAGAAAAACTGTGAATCATGCCCCTGACATACAATCTTCCTTTTTTCCCCTTCCATCTGGCCCCAGAGTTCTGTGAGGAGGGCAAGAAAAAAGACAAGGCTAAGGGCTTACTGGTACTTTCCCCTCAGACAAGGAACAGTGGAATGCTGAACTCTGGTGTTCTAGCTACTTCCAGTTGCCATCTTGAAAAAGGAGGTTCCTCCCAGAGAAGAGGGGTAGGAGCAAAGACAGCACCTGACCAATCAGCAGGCATTACACAGCAGACTGTGCAGCCATGTGGCCATGCCTCCAGTGGCTGGGGAGGTGCTTTACTCACCCAAAAGGAAGAAATATCCATTTTAAACACAAGCCTCACAAGTCTGAGGTGAGGAATGCAAGGGAAAGGGAGGAGGAGAAGGGGGTGAAGAGAGGCAAGCAGTGCCTCATGAATAATCAAAATTGTGAAAGTCAAAGCCATGAATGTGGAGGGAGAACTGTACTTTGAAGCAGTCTGGTTGAGCCCTCAGGGTGGGACACAGTGGCTAATATACACAGAAGCCAACTCCATGGCCGTTTTACCCTAGAAATGAAGTATGAACAGTTAGCTTGCCATCATGATACACAAAACCCTAACTGCAGAGGTGGGAGGATAGTTGCATACCATTCAGTTGTCCCAGTTTGTCAGGGACATTTCAATTAATAATCCATCATTCCACTTTTTCCACTGTTTTTAAAACGTCTGCTTCTTTGTCCTTATTCCATCTCCTCGCCTTTGTTGTCAGCTTACTTCAAGTGCTGCAAACTAAGGTCCAAAAGCAAACACAGTTTGCATTCAATTACTTCAGCAAGGTGAAAGGAGAGGAGCAGGTGCAATCTTGCACTTTCCATTAAGCTCAGGCACAAACATACTGTTGCATCCTCTCCTAGGTTATGCGTTTCGGGAGGCCAGCCCCTCCTGAAACGGCAAACCCCAGGATTCCATAGGCTGTTGAAAGCAGAATAATAGCGCTATAACAGTCTAGTGCGGAAATGGCCCAGGACATTGAATATGGTATTGTATATATTATATAAGCGTGTATATAAATGCTTGTATGAATAGGGGAATATTTGTATAATTAATAAAAATATATGAAAGAAATTGATTTTACAGCTGTGTGTGTCATGGATAGTTTGCTATGCATGGTTTGGCATACCATGCTTAGTTTGTTGACCATTGGGAGAGAAATCATTTCCTGCTGTATAAATATAGCTATCTATATTGACCACTGGCCATTAGTCCTTCCTTTTCAGCCACTAAATGGGAAGATTTGTTCAAATATAAATATTCTCTTCCAGAAACAAGCAAACTTCACTAATGACACTAGTAATGGACTATATTTTTCACAGAAATGATGGTGGGGGAATCCTATCAGATAAAATACCATTCTAATTTGTTTCCTGAATGCTAATAAGACAAGAATTAAATAAATGTAGGAATTATTTATATCTGTCATTGAAGCAAAGGGGAGCAGCTGTTGAATAGTGTCCAGTTAATTCTGTTTAACAGTCCCAGTTAGGAAGTGAACAATATTGTATCCAACTGAAATGGCAAAGAGAATCTAGAAAGACATGAGTTAAAGTGCTCCACATTTGAGATTGGTCAGATAAATTGATTCAACATCCTTTTCCGTTCAGAAAGAGATGTTTGAGTTTTATTTTATTACATGTTTTAGGAAGCTATGAAAATAGATTTCTTCTGAGCACACAGTTTAAACCATTTGTCTGCCTGAAATGAGGCTGTTTCTGGCATTTCAAATACTGGTTTGCAGAGATCAATTTACTTTTTTAAAAAAGTGAATTTTTAGAGTTCTGTTTGTATGCAAGATCTTTCCTAGAAAATAATTTGATGACATCAGGACCAAATGGAGCTATGATAGCAATTTCCTATTATTAGAAAGGCAACTTATAACTAAAGAACTGATGTGAAAGAAGTTAAGGGAAAAGCTGACATTTCTGTTGAAACTTTCAAAAAGTCAAAGTCAGATGTACTTAATACTAAGGCTTAATTGAGGCATCACGGCTAAACCTTGCCTTTGTTCAATGCATTTTTAGTATGTGTGTTCCCTCTTCCCTCCTTCCTGCCCACATATACCAATTCCATGCCATATTTTATGGTTTGGAGTAATTATTAATTTGCAGTTGACACCCAAATTATGAAAACTATAACTAATGGAAACCATCTGTTACTTCCATACCAGTACTGGAAAAGATGGTTGGAATAGAGTTTCCAGTTCAGATTTAGAGGCAATCTATTGTTTTATGTAACTAAAGTCTGCCTTATTTAGGGATCATGGCAGTATAGAAATACCATGAACTATGAAGTAAAGAGGGATGATGTGAGAAAACAAAAAAAGATGAAGTGTGGAGGTCCAGAGGCTATTCAGAATGATGTGCTTTTCTTAAATAAAAATAATAGAAGCAACACAATTCCATAGGTATAAATAAATTGTTAAAAAGGATTTGCTAAAGAAAATCACTTGGTTTCTGTTTTTAACAAAGCAAACTGATGTGTGTATGCGTGTTTGAGAGAGCTGGGGAGGGGAGGACTTTAGGGTTCCCAGATCTCAGGGCTTAGGTCTGTGTCTCTGGGCCTGGACCCTCTTCGTCATTTTTCAGGGTGATTGGGAGGAATCTTAGGGCAAAAGAATTGCTATGGCTACTGTAGCCTGTTCAAAGCGTAGCTGGGAAAACTTTCTTTGCTTCACATTTGCTTAAAAAGAGCATTTACTAAGGTGTGAAAAACTGTGCTGAGAAAATTGTGCTACCATCTCCCATTGAATGCAAACTGAATTTCCAGCCATAGAAATATTTTTTCATTTGCTTTAGGCTTGATGTTTATTATATGAATGGTATGCTCTGAGCAATTGTGGGTGACCCTTAAGGTATCACTCTTAATGGCATCACCAGGACACTAGAATGTGGCCTTAGATCTCAACTTTTGGCCCTGGAATCTCAGGGCCCGACATGCTTCCAACATGGAAACCCAAGTGAACTTACATGACAGACAGGAGAGACATAGTTTCCAGGGTCCTGCCTGTTTACTGAGTCATATGGCAGGAAGAAGGGGACAGTTCCCTTTCTTTTTCCTTCTCCACTTGTAACTGTTTGGTTTATTTTTAAAATGTTCCTTCTGTTACAACCACAGGGAGGGAAATTATTTCACAGCCTCAAGTTGGTGCAGTTCTTGGCTATCTTAGCAAAGTGAGGGCACATTTGATCCAAAAGATCCAAGACCATCCTCTAGTAAGGCCTCTTCTGGCACATGAACCATCAGTGGCAGATCTCTGGCTGCAGAGATTTTCACATGCATGTCAAGGGCCCCTGGGGTTGCATATGTCACCATGATGCTGGAGCAGTACATCCTAAATTCCACAGTTAGCCGCTAGAGGGGATGCAAAATACACATTTAAAAATCTGATAAGAGTTTAAAATATTTTTAATATATATGTTATTTAACTGACATTTATGTTATGTACATAACAACATTGTGGTATAGTAGTTTGTGCTTTGGACTATGACCCTGGAGATCAGAGTTCAATTCCCTGCTCGGCTATGGAAACCCAGTGGGTCACCTTGGGTACATCACACACTCTCATCCCCCAAGAAAACCCCATGATAGGTTCATCTTAGGATTTCCATAAGTTGGATATGTTTTGAAGACACACAACAACAACAGTTAATATATACAATTAATATGTTCTGCACAATTAATACTAAATTCATTACAATTAAGATTACATTACAATGTCCACGTTTCAGTTTTTGTCACTCAGTGCTATGTGGCACAGTATTTGAATTTTCTATTTATAAATAGATATAAGAACTAAGAAAGAAAAAGCCTACAGTTTAAATGCTATGTTTAAGAAACATCATCTAAATTGCCCTCTTTGGCTCCTACTGAGATGTCCCAGTATTCATGCAGAAAAACAATGCAATCATGCAAAGAAAGTAATACGGACAATAAAGCATTAGAGAAAGGAATTAAAACATAGGACAGCAATCTGAAAGTTTTGTTCTTTCTTCAGTTTGCTTGTCCACCACAAGCTACAGAAAAGGTGCCTTCAGAATGTTCATGTATGTGTAGGTCAATAGAAGGACAGACACAGAGATCTCATCTGTTTGAAATAAGGCATTTTATGGCCCGAGGCTGTCTCTGAAGGAGGCTGGCACATTGGCTCAAGGAAATCCAGATTCTACACAAATTTTTTTTGACCCACATTGAAGTGGAGGCTCAGTCTGTCCATCATTCTCTCTCCCTCTCCCTTTCACAGCTTTGTGGATCATAGTGAAGTTGATACTGTATAGCTCCAGGCTATTCGTCCACATTGGCACATCAGACTCAAAGTACTGTATGCCTCTGGGCATGAAGAGCTAGAGCTTTTACTCAGAAACCTTTGTTTCTAAAGAGAACAGTGCTTACGGAAAAGAAATACCCTTCTAAAGTCCCCCCAATTATCACAAATTGCTAGCTAAGCATTGGCTTGTGTGCTGTTCCAGAGTCCCTGGAAATCTTCAGAACACTCCAGGCTTCCAACTTATTTGCTGCAAGGCAAAACACTGACCTTAAATCTGCAACTTTAACAGCCCCATTGTTAATTTCCCTGAAGGTCCAGAAAGATAAGCCACTAAAATTGGCAAGCCCATGAATACAGCTGGGTACATAAAGTAAAAGTTCTCTCCAGTATTCTGTATGAGAAGCAACTGAGCTCCAAGTGTATTTGGATAACCCTGCCATGATGGATGTTGCCTGAGTGCAGTGATGGAGTGTGAAGTAATGAATCTATCTGGGCATATAAGGTAGCATGATAGTGGAAAGAAGGGGAAAAACTCTGAGCCTTGGAATCTGAGCTCACTTTCAGACAGGACAATCTCACTGTGAAGAAGGATCACAAGGAATCATTTAGTAACCCAGAGGAAATTTGCACAAATCTTAGACCATTTTCTCACTACACTGTTAAAGAGTCCTATTATTCCATTTTCAACATCCTATGGAATCCTGGGGTTTGCAATTTAGGGAGGGGCATTTAGAATTCTCAGCCAGAGAGCTCTTTGACCTCAGTAAACTACACACCCCAGAGTTTGACAGGATGTTGAAAATGGAATAATAACACTATAACAGTGTAGTGCAGAAATGGCCTTAGAGTCAACAGAAGTATGTCCATCCACATGTAGTCCCACAATCAGACACTGAGGGCAGACATTTTGCTGTCTGAATGAAAAGCAGGATCAGTTTTCTGAAATTTAAACAAATCCTCTGTTTTTGCTCTATTATGATGTTGATGTTTGTATGGAACAGCAGCATATAATATAGTTAATGATGATATATAATGGATATGAAAAATGATGCTTCTGATAATCATAAGTATTCCCACTTTAGACATAGGGAACTGAAGCTGATTGTGATTAGACCGAAATCATTTCATGATTCCATTCAGTCCAGTTCCATTCCATTATGTTAAGCTATTAATATATACTCTCTCTTAAGATAAATGATAGTCCTAGTAAGGTATCTCATTTGTGGTGAATGATAACTGCTTTTATTTTTAAAAAGTTTCAAAAATAGACAGAGCTCATATACTGAAAAGCTGGGGAAATTTGCACAGATTTCTTTATCCCTCGTTTTGAGATAACGTGTATGCTTTTTGATCATCTTTAAAGGAAACTGTTGACCACATATGTTGAAATACAAGGCATACCATATGGCTGAAAGCTTTTCCTTGTGGCTGTTTGCATCTTCATACTGGTTGTCTCTAGCTTTTACCTGAACATTTTCTCCCTCAAATATCAAATGAGTAAGCATTTTTGCATGGTGGAGACAATGAGTCAGACTTCTTTTAATTGCATTGATAGCCCAATTTGTCAGTTGGTAAACCAAGAGAAGAGGTCTTATGCTCAGCAAGGAAATTAATTATGGTGCTATTGTGCCAGTCATCTTCTCTCCTCCTCCTCCTCCTCCTCCTCCTCCTCCTCCTCCTCCTCTTCTGTGCTGGTTATCAGGTAATGCCCTGAATGCTCTTGCTAGTCTATCAACGAGACCTACCTACGTGTTCACTAGTGTACGTGTGCCTTCAGGTAGCTTGTCAACTTAAGGCAACCCTATGAATTTCATAGGCAAGGAATTCTCAGATGTGGTTTTGCCAGTTCTTTCGTCTGAAATATTGACTTACCGTTCAACAATTCATTGAAAGAGTCTACTCTAATTGGAACTAAACAGGATTCCAGCCAATATGACCCAATGAGATAGGGCTGGTATCTGTGACAAGGGTGGGAGAAAGACCACCAAGCGTATTTTAATACAGAGGAGTGTGCATAACATTGTAACTTCACATAGTTGAATGAACAGACTTTATCAAAAGCTGTCATGCCAATACAGAGGGCTCCTCTGGTGAAAACAAGTGCAAATTCCCCATGTCTCAGAACAATGAGGGACTGGTTGTCCTTGTGGATCCAGAAACCTTGGCTTACAGGAGTCTCCACATCTTAGCAGAGGCAGCATCACCTCAGAGTAGAGGAGGAGACTGGGTCCCACCCAATCCATGGGAGTGATGCCATACGAAGGCATAGGCTCAGCAAAAGAGTCCCAAAAAGAGTGCTCAGCTAAGTGGGTGAGCGATTTCCTCAGGGGCCAAGTTATTCCTGCTCCCAGGGAGACTTAATGCAGGAGTATCTGCAGTTGAACTCTGGATGCAGTGCAAGCAACCCAGTCATAAATGGCTTCAGACGTAACACAGGGGGTCCAATATACACCCCATGGTGCCACCTCATTTAATGATGATTCTAAATGCTTCCTATCATTTCACTGTACAAAAGATTTTTTTTTTAAAAGACCTTAATAAAAAGGCAGAACACTTTGGGCATGTTGTTTGTAACATGGACCGTGATAGTAGACATGACTGTGCAACAATTCTTCACACTCTTTCTCCATTTTGCCTCCAGATGTGTTACAATCTTCACCTCCTTTTCAAAGCCTCCTCCCATATGTTAATTTCTTTTCAATGCAATATCTCTAACAATACCTGCTAATGTCAATTTGGAATGCAATATATGCTGCATGCAATTATGGGTTTAAAAGTTGTGGAAACTAATCAGATTTACCAGGAAATATACTGCCTCTCAAAAACGAAAGCAGTGAAAACTATCACCTCTCAATATTTTGACCAGTGTGGATGAACCCTAAGACATGTTCCTGCAACAATGCTGTACCTGGGCTCCACTTGGTTCTTGGATCCTTGTTGTGACTGTTCTGCTGGTCCCTGGCCTTGATTTGTATTTTGACTTTACCTCTTGGCCTACTCCTGCCCACTTGCTACTCTGGATTGGACAAATTAGATACTAGATTTTTGCTTGACTTTGGGTTGGATGATCCTGATTCAATTTTCCTGACTCTTCAGTAGAACAGAATTCTACTACTTTGGACCTTTCCGCACCGGCCTATTAAAATGGTACAGAGCAACCTCCAACGGAGGTCTTCTGCACCGTGGAGTGGACTGGGGTGGACTACTTTTCGAGTTCCGCACCTCAGTCTGCTCCAGAGCGACTGGAACTGGTCACGCTGCGTGCTTTTTAAAAACCTCTTTTAAGAGGTTTTTAAAAAGCACGGAGTGTGCGACCCCATGTTGCTCCGTCACCGCGCTCTGGTGCAGATTTGCCTGCAGATTTGCTGGGGCGGGCTTTAGGCTGGCAAGCTTCTCTGGTTGATGGAGAGCCTCCACCAACTGGAAGCCGCCATTTTGGACACTGGAGCAGTGTGGAGCGACAAGCTCGCACTGCTCCTCATCCTGACAGACTCGCCTGGACACTGAAGAAGTCCGGTGAGTCCCGTTTTTGCATGGTTTCTTTCCCGTGTGCGGAAAGGGCCTTTATCTAGTTTAGTAGACCTTTTCGGTTCCCACAAAGAGATTTCCTCAGAAATATGTGCCTCAGCAATCAGACTTGCAAATTATGACTATATTTACCTTTCAATGACTAATCATGAAATAAAGCAGACTACATAGAAGATATATAAGTGAAGGAAATTACATGCAATAACATCTTTCATTGCTTGAGAGGACACCATTACCAAACAAACAAACAAACAGAAAACCTTAATGTAACATCCAGGCTTAGAGTCCACGGAATTTCCTCTTGCCAGTGAAAATGTTGGTGTTATGATTTATTTTGCTGCAGTCAGATCAACCACTCAGTCCAAGAACTGTGGAAAAAGAATCCAATTGTTATTATCAAGGGTTGAGGAATGCTATCAACAGCTGAGAAAATAGAAATGAGTGCTACAGAGCCAGAAAACTCCCAATATGCACCCCCCCAATATGTTTAAATCACCTCCATGCTAAGGTTTAATAGAATTGCAAGGGCTTGTATCCATCATGGTTTAATGTGTGAGTGTAGAGTAGAGTGTCATATCCATATGCCTTTTTCTAGAAATTACCAGGTAAGAGACCAGCAAGGAAAAGCGCAGTATCGTGTAAAACTGTAAAGCTGTGGGTCAGTATGATTGGAGAAAAAACTGGCTTACCTAGAAATTCTGGATTTAGAGTAATACTAAGAGCACATCTATATCACACAGATGGATCAGGATGGAGGAAAGACTCGAGCGAGCTGGTCTCGGTTGCCTTCGGTTCTAGCTCTTCTTCATTTTTTGTTATTTGGAACCTATGATCTGAGCAGAACAGCAGTACATTTATAGACCAAGACTTAGGGAGGTGAACTAATTATATGTGTGCAGTTCTGCCACAATGTTTCATCCTACAACTTGTGTCATTGCTTTGGCCCTCACCCCTTGTTTGATCTGAGCAGGAAAGTGTTCAGCTGTACTTCAGGATTCTGTTAGCTGATGTCTATTGAGCACTGATAGACATCATTGAGTGATGTACGTCATGCATCAATGTACATTGGTCCTAATGCAAATCAGGTGCTCTTGCCAGTGTCCCATTACACATCTTTGCAATTCAGTAAAGGGGTTTCTTAGTGCCTCTGCTTTGTTGCCAGGTATATATAAGGGTACATAGCATAACAGATCATACAGAATACTGATGTTTCTTTTTAAATCTTGTCACAGGTGTAGGTTTTGTCAGGATGAAAATGAGTTATTAGTTCTGCTGTTTACTTATATGTAATAGGATGCTAAAAATCAGAGATGCTTTTCACCGGAAACACCATACTTCAAGCAAACTGTTTCTGAATATGCAAAATATTACATGATTTTAAAAAAAACTAAAGCAGAGACCCATTCTACATAATGAAAGCAAAATGTAAGCTTTTTACATATTCTCCATTAAACTTTCTGCAGTAAAAGAATGGATGGGGAACAACTGTCCTTTTTCTGTTTGGAAACAGAGAAGGGAAAGACTTAAAGCAGAAATTTCTTCTATAACCTAACTAGAAAAAAGAAGATATTGTCATCATAAGCCAGATTCTTGGTGCCTGTTTTCCTCCGGTTGAGGTTTCAGGTGCTCACCCCAAGAATTTTGCCCAAGTAACGTTCCACATTCTGAAACCCCAACGGTGGTAGTGGCAATTTTTGATCAAAGTATTCAAAAACTTTCTGACATGAAACTCAAAATGTCATTCTTTATTTATTATAAATATTTATATCCTTCCCAAAGTCTATGTATTACTCAAAGACACTGAGAGTGCAGTAGATTTAAATACCCTTCAATATTTCACAGATGAGAACTGGGATACTTTGGTCAAAACAGCTAAAGTTATTAACGAGGAAGGACAGACAAGCTGGGAGAGTTTGCTTTTGCTTGAGTCTGCTGAGAAGGTCAAGATTTCACCTCCCTCCTGCTCAGCTAATTGAGTACAAATTACTCTTGCATTTTAACTTCTGGAGACTATTGTTGGTTACCTAGTTGCATCACAAGCAACACTGGCTGAATTCCCTCCTCTACAACAACCATGAAGGCCAGTGTGGTATAGTGGTTTGGGACTTAAAGTAGGACTCTGGAAACCAGGGTTTAAATCCCTTCTTTGCTAGGGAAACCCATAGGCTGAATTTGAGTGTGTCACGCTGTCTCAGCCTGAGAGGAATCCATGGCAAACCTCTCCTCTGAACAAATTTTGCCAGAGCTCCCCTGTGATAGGGTCACCTTAGGTTGCATTAAATTGGAAGTGATTCAAAGGCACCTAACAACAACAACGACCACCATTAAAGGTACAGGAGCCCTCCCCAATTTTCACTCTAGCAAATATTGTGAAACAACAGAGAAACATTACTGATTTATAAGGTTGGATATATTTTTCTGATGCATCTGTTTGATCAAGGCCTCTGCCTTTCAGATTTCAATGAAAGAAGGCAAAGAGATTTCCATGGAATGGATGCAAGGTGCACAGCAATTTTCAAAGATTCACTGGTGAATCAATTCAAGATTCAAGTTGTGACCCACTTATTTGGGAGTAATTCTATTAATTTAATGGTTTTTCTAGCCAATAACCAAGACATAAACCTAAGTTAAGCTTTATTAATTATAGTGGATGAATGGGTCTCTGACAAAAGTAAACCCACATTACACAGTAACATCAGTTTCATACCACTTTAACTGTCTTGGCTCCATCATACAGAATCTTGGAACTTACGGTCTGGTGAATTCTTTTCAGGAAAGCTCAGAACTAGATAATCTAAGGGTCTGTCTATATACAGAATTAAACTGAAATAACCTTCGAGCCCTCATTTCTCAGGATAATTTGGGATCTGCATACCCTTCAACATTTCACAAATGAAAACCAGGACACGTACCCAAGCAACATCAAAGTGTGGTCAAGATGGCAAAAGTTATCACTGAGGAAGAACACACATGCTAGGAGAGGCTGCTGCAGTTTGTTTTTGCCTGAGCTTACTGGTAAGAACAAGATTTTGCCCTCTTTTCTTTTTTCTTCTATGCTGAGTTAACAGAGTGCAAGCTACATTTGTACTTTGAGCTCAGTTTGCAGCAATGGAAGTAAAGCAAGGGCAAAGTGGCAGGGGAAGTGGAAGAAGGAGAAAGAAACTGGGACACTTTAAAAGCTACTGAAAAAGTGGGATGGCTGCATATTAGTTGGGACTGTTCCCACCAAATCAGGACAATTGAAGTATGAAATTGACAGCTTCTCTTCAGGGACAAATAACAGGGGTCATCATTAGGAATGTAGGAGAGGAAGAAGACACCATGGTCCTGTGAGAACTGCAACCATACCACTTCAAATAATAGAGTAAGCACATCATCCAGTCTAACCCTATATCCCATTATGACATGACCTAGATCATTTCTGCCCTACACTATTATAGTGCTATTATTCCACTTTCAACATCCTGTGGAATTCTGGGGCTTGTAGTTTACTGAGGCCAAAGAGCTCTCCAGCTGAGAATTCTAAATGCCCCCCCCCGAAACTGAAAGCCCCAGGATTCCATAGGACGTTGAAAATGGTATAATAGCACTATCACAGTGTAGTGCGGAAATGGCCCAAGTTAGACTTTATAGCAATTACAGCCATGAACAACTATCTTGGAGTCATTTATTGTCAAGAAAGCTCAGTAGACCAGCTGTGTACCTTAGAAAACAAGGGGAGTATTTAGGGATTTTCTCTGGCAGATGGGGCAGAGTTGCACAGTTCTTCAGCTCATGCCCTTTTCCCCCAACCACAGGATTCAGATTAGGATTCTACTTTAAGCACAAACACTTCTTAACCCCTTAAAGACACCCAGGAGTTTCCCAATTGTTACTCTATCAATTTTACAGAAGAAAATTCTTCAAAAAGAAAAGTGGAAAGTAGAAAACAGATTTCCTATAATTTCTAGGCCTTATTTTTCTGCAATTCATTACAGTGCAAGAGATCTGTAAACTGCATATGAAAATGGAAACTTCATTAAGACACAATATTTAATTAAAATATGTCAAAGCAAGCCATCTTTGCTTAGTAAGCATTTATTTTTGTGTGTGTCGTCTCCTTCTCCTTCTCCTTCTGCTTCTCCTTAATGCCTAGCAGAGAGTTTGTTGTGGAGGGCCTCTGTAATCGAGATACTGAAGTCTTAAGGATCCAGTCTGGCCTGATTGTGCCCCAAATCTGTCCCAAATAAGCTTTATGTCCCATTTATTTTGAACAACACAATGGTTTTATGTCAAGTCATATCATTGATCTGGGAAGCCCAGTATTACCTAAGCTGGCTGGCCAAAGCTTTCCAAGTCTCAGGCAGAGTTCTTTCCAAGCACAGTTTCCTGCAACCTTTTTTTTTGTCTCTGACATGCAATGTAAAGGAATCTGATTATTTCTCCATGGAAAGCATGTCATCTCCCATCAAACTTTGGAGACTCCCTAAAAAAAGGTCAGCATGCCTTTCCTTACCTGCAGGTTGAGCTCATGCTGCAGCGAGGAAAGAAGTGAATCCATTGGACAAAGGAGAAAGGATACATAAAATTGCCACCTTCTGTTTCCAGGTTGGAAGGGATGTTATTTAGCTGGCATCACTTTGAAGATCTGGGATTCATGAGAGCAGATAGTCCCTCCAATTACATAGAATGCAGCTATTCCACACTATCATAGTGTTACCAAGTCAGCACTTGGTGGCCAGTCTTCTGTTAATGTACCTCTCTGTAATTAGCTAAGCTGGTCCTCAGCTGGAAGACACAATATGCCATCCTGGCCATGCTCCAAACCTTATCAGCTTTGTAGAACTGGCCAGGTTTTTCAGTCTAAATAGCATAGCCTTTGAGATCCCAGTGGCATCTCCACACTCCAATGAGGGAGCACAGTCAGCCTTGGTTGAGGGACTAGCAATAGTAACCACTAGGGAAACACCTGTTTGCTTATGTTAGACATATTACGTGAAGATATAATAAGATAAAGTAATGGGCTTCTGTATCTTGTGCATTAGGGCCATTCATACCTTTTGACAGAATAAAGCAGATATGGAAGGATGGGGACAAACGTTGGGAGTACAGAAAGGTGTCTGTGTCATTCAGTGTGCCTTGTGCCCCCAAGCCAAATGGCTGCCCTTAGACATGACAGAAAGCATTCTCTCATTGTCCATGTTGAAATAAGATTCACCTGACAGTCTAGTTGAGTCTGCTTCTGTTATGTGGAAGAGAAGATGCTATCCTCTCTTTTATTTCTGTCTGCAAAACATCTTGGGCCAGGCTTGGTCATGCTTAATAAAAATAGCTTCTCAAATTAAAAGCCAAATGTAAAGCAAGAATGCTGAAAGTAACAGCAAAATCCTATGTATATTTACACAGAAGTACATCTTATATTTGGTTGTGTTTACCCAAACATGTTTAGGATTGCAGCTTAAAACTTAGAAAGACTATAGCCATGAAGACAACTAAACTGTTGTGTTGAAATTACTCATCATCAGCTGGAAAGTAGTTAAAGTGAGAAACATTCTGAAACATTATCTGTGAGTTTGCATAAATCCTCCTTTATTTCCTGGTGAAGTATGTTTTTTCCCCTTTCTCTTTCTCCCTTCCTTTCCCCCTTGCTAGGAGTCTTATGAAACTGAAATGTCAAGTGAGGGTTGCTTTATATCGTGTTCTGTCAATCAAACAAACGGAGGCTTTATGCATCTGTTGCTAGTATATTGGCACTTTTTGAAGAGTGTTTCGGTGGGAGTGAGAATAAATAAAGATCCTTCAGGCACTTTCTCATTTATGGATGAGGAATCAAAGCAGTCTGAAACTTCATTTTCAACCTGATACCCTGAAGATTGTTGGCTGATAATTCTGGATGGAACAGCTTATCTGGGAGGATTAGGAAGAACATGGGCTTCCTATTACTGCTGGCTTCAGTCTATTCAGCCGCACAGACTTTGTCACACAGTATCTGTGCCTTTACATATGTCACTAATCTTATCTATATCTTTTCAGCTCCTTCTGTTGGAGCTGTGCTTCCCTGCGTCTAAACCTCCCATTTCTTCATTACACTGGCTATATAGGCATTAGCCTCCCCTTAACAGCCTTTTCTGTACCATGCCATTCAGGAAGGGTTAGTAATGCCAAGGCTGTAGCCTTCATGAGAAGGTAATGGTTGTGCTTTATCTCGGGTCCTGCAGGTCACACACTGGTATATTAAACACAAATTCCTGCTTCATCTCTTTCCATTTTACTCCTCCAAAAACCTAACCTTAAAAAAGAGAGAGACACACACCAAAATCTGATCAAGTAAAAGGAATGACTGAACCCCGAAGAAAGGCAAAGATAATCTAGTTCAATTCTAACACTCCAGCCAGCAAGAGTTCCACATTATAAACTTATCATGGAGGTTATGGAGGTTTCCTTGGTGGTTTTGAAAGAAAGCTTGGACAAATGACTTCCAGAATGGTTCAGATCAGCCTTTCTCTCACCAACTGGGTGCTCTCTAGATGTGCTAGACTGAAAATCCCATCATTACAGGCCATGCTGTCTGGGAATAATGGGGAAAAAATAGTCTAAAATATCTGGACAGCAATATGCTGGGCAAGGCTGGTGTAGATGAATGAAATCCATCTTTCAACTGGTGATGGTCTTTAGACTTTCTTCCTTCGCTGAACAGCTTCCACATCAACTTAATTTCAGGGGAAGATGTGTGTGTTTGCCACAGAACATGCACATCTGTCTAGGTTCTTCCTAGGATACAGAGTGAATGCTTAGTGCAAATGAGGCCTTTAGGAATGGCCATAGCTCAGTGATAGAACATACTTTGCAGAGTGCCCAAGATGCCACCCCTGGCATTTCCTGTTATCAAAAATAATGTAACAAGCAAGCTGGAAAACCTTTGCCTAAGGCCCTGGCTATCAGTCAAAGCATACAATATAAGAAATCCTCCCATATTTTCCTCCTGCTTTCTCTGTCTTTCCCTCACAAAACCCGTCCAATTTTTTTTTATTCCAGTCCCAGAATCTGGGAGCAGCAGTCCATGCAAGTATTTTTTTTTTCTCCCCAAGCTCTGATTTTTGTCTTACTGGAGTTCTTATACTGTGCCTAGAAGGGAGACTTTTAGCAGGTGTATCATGCACAAAAAGCTGCACCTGCTGGATCTTCTTCTTCTTCTTTTTTCCCCCCACACAAATAGCAAAAGCCTAGGAACCTTGCTTTATACTGCAAATAGCAACATTAAGCAAATGTGCTTCATGCAATTGAGCATAAAGTGTTCTGCAACATCTGTGTGGTTTCTGGAGGCTAATACACTAAGTTCTTTTTCTCCACCAGATGTGACAATCAGAAAGACAGAGGATGTGGCACATTATTCCCCCCACCCTTCCCTAACACTAATGCTTCTTGACAACGGTGTATCAATCCATTCTGGATGAGATGTTGTTTTCATTTGTGGTCACCATCTTTTAAACTCAATAGATTATTGCCAGGCCCTGGAAACCTGAATTCAGAGTTCCATCTAAGTTAGGATTCACTAGAGATCAGCAACTGTATATCCAGATCAGTACTCCATCACTAAATGACTGCCAGAATAATATTGTGCTTAGAATGCTGGAGTTGGGGGATCCTAATTCAGGTCCTCAATCAGCCAGAAAATTCACTTGGTGTTTATGGGCCAGTCATTCTGTCTCAGCCTGAACTACTTCACAAGATTGTTGTGAGGATGAAGTGGAGAGGAGGAGAAATATATATACCACCTTGAGTTCATTGGAGGTGAACTATAAATATAACCAATACATAATTAAATAACTATGCCCATGAAGAAGATCTATGCTTAAATTTTGAAATGAAGCCAGAATTTTATTTGTTAAATATACTAGGGCAACAAAGAGAAATAAGGTGTCACCAGAAGACATTGTTATACCTGATAACTGCTGCAAGATTGACATATGCACAACATTGGAAAGAAAAGAAATATGTTGCTGTAGAAGAATGGAAATTTAAAGTCCTGGATATAGTCGAGATAGAAAAGTTAACATTTTCTTTGAAAAATAAACCTATCCAGAACTTTGAAAGGGAATGGAGGGAAGTTTTAAACTGGATAAAGACATAGTATAAGAAAGAAAAAGGAATAAGGTAAGATAGTATATAATGAAATGCAACGATGTAATAAGGTAATGTAACAAAGCAACAATGAAATAATGTAAGATGTGACAATGTAAGATCATCTTTTCCTTTGACTTCTCAGTAACAATGTATGAATGGCATGAAACAAGCAGATTCAACTGGATAACAAGTTTGGAAGTGGGGAGGTTTTTTTTTTTTAATTTTCAAGTATAAACTTTAATAAAAAATATCTTTTAAAAAAAGAAGATCTATGCAACTACCAGTCTCTTTGTCATGGGACCACCTCCCCTATTTGAATCCAAACTCACAGAAGGACAAACCAAAAGAAAAAACCTTTTCGTGTTTGGATTTGATTCCCTGTCTAATTTAGATGCATTCAGAAATGGTGTCATTCTATCACTAGCGTCCACTGGATTGAAGCCACATTTCTTGAAATATAAGAAAATCAGTAAGAATGATTTTGTCATCAAACTATACATATCTTCAAGCTGAAGCAACTGTCCACAGCTGGAACACAAAACATGATGAGTAAACTGCCCATAACTTCCCCTTTATAGCAACCTGAATAGCCTGTGTTGTGTGTGTGTGTGTGTGCGTGCGTGCTTTCAAGTCACCTGTTGACTTATGGTGATCTCATGAATTCCACAGAGTTTTCTTAGACAAAGAACCAGAGATATGATAATAAATTGTGTACTGTGTCAAGAACAGATTTCTAGATTCATATGTTCCATGAGTGTCTCCCAGTTTCTCTGGCATCCTGACATGGCTACTGTGAGAAATGTGCAATTATAAATTGATTCCTTTCTTTCTTCGGATAGAATTATAGCAGGTTTGCTACTACTGTGTAAATATTAATGAAGAATGATCTCAGTTTTGCATCTTCATAATCTGTCCATGTAGTAAAGCCCATTAATGTGGAATACCCCCAGCCTAGGATGCTCACTCCAATGTATATGAATTCACTGTGTGTGCCCTATATAACCCCTATTAGTGGAACACTGTATAAATAGCATGCCCGCTTATCTGAATATTTATCTGAATTCTTCAGAGGTTCCCCAGGCCAGTTGGATAAATGAGATTGCACTGTAACAGGGAATTCAATCATCTCTCTATACAGTTAATTCTAATCGCTTTTAAAAAAAAAAAAAAATCCTTCATGGCTTTACTGCCCTAGATTTTTTTTTCCTTATACTGCAGAGTTATTAGGGATCTGTATCATGTCTGTTCCCTCAAGGTTGAAACAATAAGCTTTATCTGAAACTGACAAATGTAATTTTTCTTCTTCATATGTGAATTCCTTGAATGTCATGGTGTGCTCCTCCTGCAATAATCAGCCCAGTCAGGGCCATGTCATTTAACACAGAGCCCATCTTTTATTTTGTGACAAGCAGAAGCAACAAGGATTGCAACCCCTGTCCCCAAGCTGTAGGCATGTCACTGAATTATGTCACAAGTACAGACAAAAAAAGCCACCTGGCTTTCCCCTTCTTCATTTCCCTAAAATATCTCCATGCTGGAAACCTTGGGAAACAATTTGGTTCAGTAATGGAAATGTTTCTTCAGCCTTTAAAGCATTCAGAAAGAAGGAGAGAGAGAGAGTGAGCATTTCACTAAGAGTCTGTAGGGATCAGTACCTGGGACAGTCACGGTTATCCTCAAGGTCTACAAGGAAATAAATTACAGCTGATCCTAGGGAATACTGCTTTCACTATGCCAATCCAGTTGACTTATTTCTTTGAAGCTTTGGCTTGTGGAAAAAAAATAATAAAAATAGATCACCATCATTTTTAGGTTGCTGAAGAGGGAATAGTCATATACCATTCATCTACCCTCACAGAAAATTTATAAAGTAAATGTTCTCTTGGTTGGAATGGGATGCCATGTGCCATTTATTTATTATTTACTATATTTTTTAAAAAATCACCTTTTTGCTCTTAATGGAACACTCAAGTAACCTTACAGAAGAGTAAAACAATAAGAACCTTACCGAAGAGTAAAACAACAAAAGAAATATACTTTCAAATCATAATCATGCATTCTTCTTCCTCTTCTTCCTCTTCTTCTTCTTTTTAATTAAGTCCATACCTTGTATAGCCAACAGCTTCATATAGCCAGCAGAACTGAAGACCAACAAAACCACCACAGAGAAAACTATTGCAGAGAAATGATCATAGAATCATAGAAATGTAGAGTTGGAAGAGACCCCAGGGGCCATCCAGTCCAACCCCCTGACATGCAGGAACACCCTCAAAGCACTCCCGACAGATGGCCATCTAGCCTCTGCTTAAAAACCTCCAAAGAAAGAGACTCCATTACACTCCGAGGCAGCAGATTCCAATCATATTCCTTATGATTGCCTGAACAAATAAAGTGAAGGAATCATTTTCCTTTGCTGTGGGGAAAGAAAAGATGAGGAAAAATTAATCTTTGCCGCACAGTGCTTCACTGTCTGGTGCTGCCTCTGAGAAGGCCCCGTGTACTATAGGAAGTCTGAAACATTTACTGTAGAGAAAATTCTTAGGAAATATTATCTGCTTGCTCTAAAGTAAAGTATTGTTTCACACTTACAGCACTGGTTAATTCTGCTGTCAAGCAAGGCATGTTGTTCTTCACGCCGGGGCAATTATCCAGTGAAAAATAAACTGCAGGTAGGAGTGCAAATTTATTGCAAATTATTCAGTTGTAGTCCAGAAAGTAACTTTTTCTAACTCTGGAAATCTGCTTCAGGTAAAATATAAGTATATATCGGAATAGCTCAGTCTGATCTATGCTTGAACAGCACAAGTGTGGGAAAGCTTAATATTTCCCTTGCCTTAACCACAAAACATACAAATTCTTTCTCTCTGTATAAAATCTGTCTGTAGGTGGACCCTGGATAAAGAGGGATACAATAAAACTGAAATAAATGTAATTGAACAGAATTTCCATGGTTGAAAAACAGAATTCAGAGGATGGCACTGGAAGCAACAGTGGTGTTGTCATCTAAACTGAGACCACACTGTATCAAAGTATAAAATATGTAGTTCTAAAAGTTTTCTCTTTTCTCAAGTATGGTGGGATCATCTTTTTTTAAAAAAAATTGTTGGAAATATAGCCGTGCTGGAAAGACTGTATCCCTCAAAATTAAAATATTTAGCAACAGGCTATTCCAACTTTTGTTTTCTGTGCAGAAAACATTTTTTTTTTCAAAAAACCCTCACGTATTTTTGTTCGGTATAATTCCCTCAGAACACTTCTGGACACTTGAATACCAAACACACAGACATGCACAAAAGTCTTCCTGCTCTAGTATTTTGCCCAGTGGGTTTTCATGATTGTTAAGAAGTCTTTTTTTTTTAACCAGGAAATGAACAATTGAGAATATTCTCTCCATCTTTATTGCTAATAAGCATTTCCTATCTTTCTCATGTGATTGGCAGAGATTCATCCACACACATAAACCAAAGGGCCATCTGGGTTTGGGGAAAATGTCAGGTTATGAATAATGATGGCGATGACGGTGATGGTGGTGGTGATGTTGATGTTGATGATGATGATGGAGGAAAATAATAGATGCAGATGAAAAACAGGATGTCTCCAAGGTACTTCCAAAACTGTTAACCTCAAACAGCATCATCGTCATCTTCTTCTTCATCATCAATTATGATACAAGATGCAACAGTTTTACCATTGGTTGTATCCATCTGCACTCTCCTGACATTTTAGCCAAGCGCATATCTCTTTATTTATATATTTAATTTGCCAGAAGAATTTCCTTCAAAATGTACTGGCTTCATGTTTCTTTAATGGTTGCTATTACTATAACCTCTTACATAGTGCTCACTTCTGCCATTAGGCCCACTGATGTACTGCATTTAAAAGTGTGGAAAACACTTAAGGGAACTTATTTGCCAAAGATGAAGAGGCATCTTTTAAAAAAAAGAATGGTAGTGAAGCACAGATGGGAAGTCTAGCAGTGGGTCAATCTGGGAATGAAGGAACTGATTGGCAGTTTGCCTTGATACAAAAGATTGTGAAATGTCAATGACCATGTCCATATATCTCTGGCTAGATACCATAGCTTTCATACAGCTTCATATATTCTTATATCAAGGTTTCCTGCCTTTTTCTATCTTAGAAGAACTCTGTGAGAATTTGGAAAAATTACATTTTTTTTTTCCTTCTGTAGTCCCAGATGACTTTTTGGGACCACAACTCTCCCATTACACCTTATCACATCAAGATATCATACTGCCAGAGCAGTGCGTTATTCCTGGTTTGGGATCAGTTGTATTGCATGACATTATTGCTCACCAGTAGCTATTGTGTTGCAATCCATTTGAAACGTGCCCTTTTCTCACGCTGTAAATAATCTGTTAATGGTTCCCTTTCCCACAACAATCCAGTTAGCTGTGGGAATGTGGTTTCTTCATTGCTGTTCCTTCCATAGCTGATCTAGTAATGGGCATGTTGTGGGTGTTTGCAGGTTGTCTCTCCCTCAATTACTCCCAAGGAGATCTCTGCCCAATAACCTCCAGATCAATCATGAGGTGTGGGGCGGGGAAAAGGACTCGGCAATGATGCTGTACGGCAGAGGGAAGGACAGTGCAAATGATGCTACTCATCTGCAGATGTCAAAAGGGTGTGATAGCAAGTGTTAATAACCTGATAACATTATGGGAATGGCTATAGTGAGATTCCAATGGAACAATGTGGTATAAAGATATGGTATGATAAGGCTCATAGTCCAATAAGTAATATTTCCATGTTCTGGGCTCTACATACATACTTGAATCAGCACACACTGAGAAAGCTTGAAAGGTTCCACCAGTTGCCACTGGACACACCATCTGCTTACAGTAAAATTGGGAAAAGTAAGTACTTTATTTTTGAAAAGCAGGTGTGCTCTTGCAGGTGACCATGACTGGCTCAGGTCATATAGTATGTGCACAGATATGCACATGGGCAGAATACATTCTGTAGAGGAAGCATAAATTTTAATTCTATCATGTTTTTAAAACAACAACAACATCAAAAACCCGCCTGTCTCCATGAATCGATACAGGGAACAACAACTGATATTATACAATACATAATATCAGTTAAAAACACATGACATCATTTAAAAACATAAACGAGTTAAAAACACAGAACAATGTAAAAGAATATATAAGATCAATACATATTAAAACAATCAGTTCATCCTCTAAAATTCATAATTTAAAATTCATAATTTAAAAATCATCTGGATAGGCCTGCTGGAAGAGACTGGCCTTTAATGTTGTTTTAAATTCAGACAGCTGTTGAATCTCTACCAACAGGTGTTAAATCTCTACTGACAGATCATTCTACAGTCTAGGGTGGTTGAAGAAAAGGTCCTTTGGTTGACAGGCAGTTGGCTGAGAAAATGTCCCCTAGAGGACCTGTGTGTACAGGGGAGATTATATGGGAGGAGACAATCCTGTTATGGCCCTGTGCACAATTGCACGGTTACGGCCCCCCCACAATTGGCATGGTGTAATAGAAAAATACCATTTAATTGGCATTATTGATTGGCATTGATATAAGTGATACCTGAGATGACTTGGAAGGCCAAGCTTGAAGAGGCAAATTTTTCACTGTAGATATGAGATAGCAAGGCAGGTCAGCCACACCCACCTCTTAGGTGAAAGCCAAAGTCATTGTTAGGTTAATAGCATGGTCACTCTCGAGACAATAGGCTTAGACTAACGAGCCGGACGTCTCAGAGCTAAACAGGGAACTCCCCCCAAATTGTGATTATCTTAACCCTAATTTTTGACACCTGGACATTTCCTTATTGTCTTCCCAAACTCTCCACAATATCAGGCTATTACGACAGCCATTATCCTTTTGTCACTTAAACACTAAGATCATTAGCTCTGTCTGGACTTCATTGTTTGTGTTGTAATTCTCTTTGTTCGCTCGGCTGGGAGAGCGATTCACACTGATACCCACAGGATATTTTTTGGGTATAAGAACCCCTGATTTTGGGCAGGTCAGTGTAGTCTCTTGCCTTTCTAAATGCTATGCTGTCCATTTGATTCCTGAACAAGAACTATCCTTAGGTGCCTACCTAAGCCACAACACTGTTTTCTTTGTTGGTCTCTGGACCAGTAATTATCACCTCATACCTGAAAGTTCTCTATCCACACCTTCTTTGCTTTTGCTTCAGTTAGCTCTTGTGTGTATGTGTGAATATTTGGATCTTTGTGTGCTGTGTGAACCTTTTTCAATAAAACACATTTTATTACATTTTTAGAATCTCTGGTTAGTTCTTTCCTGAGTGACCCCATAAACATAGTTGGAAAGATTTCATTAAATTACCACCACCCCTTCTTGCAGGCCTCCTAATTTCAAGCTAATTAATTCCCCTCTGTCACGTGGAGGTACTGGCATCATGGCTGGACCCCTGAGTCACTCATGTTTTGGGGTAACAATCCCACAAGTAACCTGGACTCAAAACCTTGTAGGGCTTTAAAGGTAACAACCAACACTTTGTACCTTGTATGGAAACTAACTGGCTGCCAGTGGAGTTATTTTAATATTGGTATAATACGATCACTCCTATAGGTACCAGTAACCAATATGGCTGCCCAATTGAACTAATTGAAGTTTCCAAACTTGGTACAGAAGTGGCCCAATGTATAGCACATTGCAGAAATCTGGGCTAATTTAATGTGTGGTGTAATTTTCCTTGAGCCTTGCACTGGGAAAGAGGTGGTGTATAAATAAACAACCAATCAACATTAGTTGAGCTTGCCACAACAAAGGCAGGATGCCTTTGGATTTATTTTCTGAAGCAAGTACACCATCATTCAACCACCCAAAGCAAGCAGACCTCTGCCAAGCGAAGGAAAGCACAGTAAGAGACATCTTAGTAGAATTCAGAAAGTCTGAGGATATGAGGCATAGGAATTGCTGGGATGGTTGATGAGGATCCAGCCTGTGCATCACTATCAACATATGATCAACATATGACCAACCTATGGTCCATGCTCCTATCACCTCCTGCAGGAGGGAAAAGACTATTACCTTTCATTATCTGCACCTTTACCACCTGACCCATCTTGCCTCCTCTCTCTGCTGCTATCACCTCCCCCTCCATCTCCCTCAGCTCCTTCTCCCCTCTGCTCTTTGCCATGTATTGCTGGCAATGGGCCGCTCTCTGCCTGTCTTGCTCTGTTTAAAGCAGTCCTGGCTGGTTTGTGCAGATGGTGCTGCTTTACAGAGGGTAAGCTGGTAGACAAACTTGGAAGAAGGTGAGGCAAGCAGCAAAGGAGGGAAATTGAATTTGAAGGCTTGACTGTAGAGTTGCAGGGTGAAAGATGTAAACATGGGAAACTGAAATCAGGGAGACCTGTCTGTCTGTCTTTAAAAGAAAAGTAGAATATCACTTATCAAAATAAACCTAAGGAACTCAGAACATATAGTCAATAAAATATCAAATCCTAGGACCTAATCCAAGATTCTAGAAAATATTGTATTTTGTTAATTAGCTATTTTGTACCCTAACTTTCCATAAAAAAAAAAGCTAGTTAAAGCAACAAAAGCATAAAAAAGGTCCACAGCATCAACAGATAAGCATATGAGACAATAGAACCATAATTAAATATCAGCAAAGAACTAAAATATGCAAATACATTTTGGGGAAGAGCCAGATCTTGGCCTTGTGCCTCAAAGAGTATAAAGGCCTGACAAACCTGGAGGATATTGCACAAACTTGGTATCACTGTTGAGAAGATACTGCTTGTTATAGATGCCTGCCAAGTATCAAGGGATTCTTCTTGTACCCATACAGCACATCATCTGCTCTTTGATCCCTATGAAAACTTCTGTGTCAGTCTTATACACTGATCTAAGTGCTAGGAGGTCTGCTTTTGCTCAACAAAAAGAGATCTGGATTTCACACAGAAGAAGACTTCCATATCTGCTCACGGAAGTATGTGTCCAAAAGTCTTCTATTTTAATCTGACCCTGAGTGTATCAGCAAGCAGGGCTCCTTTAAGCATGAACAGCTGATCAAGTTTGCTTTTGCATTGATGAGAGTAGACTTGGCTCTTACAGAGAAGCAAGACATGGTTCAGCCATATTAACTGAACTTAGCAGTTCCACATCTGAAGGTGATGTATTTCTTTCATGTAAGTCCATTATTCCATGTTACACCAGCTGTACAAAAATAGGATATACAGTTTACTTCTGTTTCTTCCACCCACCATATGTAAGCAATATACAAAGCAAGTGAAAATTTCATTTTCAAACTTTAAATTCTTCTGTTTAAAAAGAACATGGGATTGAATAAGGTTTGTATTAGTCTAGACATTTGCAACTTTATTTTTTTTAAAAAAAATATAAAACTTTTGTTTGGAAAATGCTTACCCAATGTCATATAATACAAAAATGTATAGTTCCAACATCTTCAGCATTAGTAATTCAGATCAAAGTATAGCTCCACTTACTTGGCTCCACTTATTGGGGGCAAGAGAAATAGTAAGAATGAATGTGAAAACACAGCAGCATTTATCCAATTCATGTTTTAAATAAAACTTCTTTTATGTGTGTGTATATGTGCCTTCAAGTCACCTGTTGACTTATGGCAATTCCATGAATTTCATAGGATTTTCTTAGGGAAGGAATACTCAGAGGTGGTTTTGCCAGGTCCTGCCTCTGAAATATAGCCTAGGTTACCTAGTATTCACTTGCAGTCTCCTATCCACATACCAACCAGAACTGACCCTGCTTAGTTTCCAAGATTAGAGGGGACCTTGCACCTTCAGAGTATCAATGAATAAATTTGTTTTTGATATATATTCCACCTTACCTAAAAGAGCTCAAAATTGCTAACAACCTATATAGAAGCATAATTCAAATCACAAATTAGAAATATCTAAAAATGTTAAAATACAAATGTTTCCTAAAAGAAAAGAAATACAAACAAGTACTAGTATAAGACACCTCAAGTGTTCATTTCTCAAAAGCTTGTAGGTAATAGTTCTGTTTTTAAAGGACAACTCAAAAGGCAAGAGTGTAAGGGTCAATCCAATCTCTAATGGAAGGAAGTTCCATAATCAAGGTGGTATCATTGCAAAATCCCTGTTGTGTATGGTAGCCATTTGGACCACACTACTCTGGGGCACTACAAGGAGAACCTCCCCTTCTTTTCTACTCTAAACTGATCACCTGTGGAAATAATCCTTGTGATTTCCCCTTACTAAATATGAAGGAAGTACCTTAAGCTTATTTTTGTTCAAAACTCATTAGTAGAATTGGCCTCTTGTGATACACCATATCACTTAACAGGAATTCTACTTTATAAGATAGTAAAAAAATCCCTTGGAAGATTATGCAGAATTTAGGCACATGTTATATACCATCCATGTTTGCTTTATGGAACTACTAGTGATAACACACACACAAAGAAAGAAAGAAAGAAAGAAAGAAAGAAAGAAAGAAAGAAAGAAAGAAAGAAAGAAAAAAAGAAAGTCAAGCTGCTAAAACAAATTTGGAATGCAGACTCCAGAGGTAAGTGCCAGAAAACCACAGCCATGACACAAATATGATCCTATTATTTAAAATACTAGAATTCATTTAAAATAGTCTCTTTATATAGGTGGAGGTAAAAGAACTGTAAACTGGTGAGTAGTATACTACTGTCTTTTCTGTTGCTGTTATCTCTACAGCTAAATGCTTGCAGTTATCCTTTCATTCATGTGGAAAATAGTTCTTAGGAAGTTACAGGACAGATCCACTCCAGTAGCGATAAATAAATAGAGATCGTCCAGAAAGATTAGTCAGTGTTTTGCTCTTAAGCTTCAGCTGGCTAAGCAAGGATTTGGTTTGATCTAGAATTTGGTTTGTCAGATTCAGTCATCTGAGAGTTATAGAATTAAATGGTCTTATGATGTAGCAAGACAAGAACCATTATTCTTGTGTTTCTCACAAGCTCATGGAAAGCATCCAATTCTCTCCACCAGTTAGACTTTATCCCTCCGTCAATTTTTCTCCCCAAAACAGCTCTTAATAAACATTGCTTTTCCCTCATCTATACTACTGCCTTCCTATAGCCATTGCTGTATGGACAAACATTTGAGTTTAGTAAGTTTGAGGGAGTGTTAGTCTTCTTTTCATTCCCCAGAAAGTACATATACAACAGGAATCTATCTATTTCAGCTCCATTGTCTCCAGTTTAAACCAGTGGGGTGCAGTGGCTTGAATGTTGGCCTATGACTCTGGGAGCCCAGGATTTGTATCCCTGCCTAGTTATGGAAACCCACTGGTTGACACTGGGCAAGTCACACTCTTTCAGCTCAAGAGGAAGGCAATGGGAAACCCCTTTTGGATAAAATTTTGCCAACTCTAGCAAATCCCACAATAGGATTATCCTATATTGGAGTGCCTTGGATGATGATGATGATGATGATGATGATGATGATGATGATGATAACAGAACATCTCCTCCCATGTACTGGACCTAGCAATGAAACAGAAATAGGTTGCATGATTGAGAGGGACAAATAAAAGCAGAAATTGATACCTCCATGGTGAATGAAGAGGGGGCACCAGGCAGGATGAGCAGTGGAAAGGGGGCAGAACCGTGGATGTTTTGTTCTGGACATTGAGTCTGGCAGATGCTCTGGTGGTAAACAGAGCCAGCATGGGATAGTGGTTTTGATACCAACAAATGGGTTGTTAATCACTGAGACAGGTCTGTAACTTTAGGGAACTGGAAGAAGTCTTGATGATGTCTTGTTAATTTGCTCCCCTTAATATGACTCTAAATCCCATTCATTCTCAGGCCTCTTCTAATAGTTTGAGCATTCGACAATGATTCTGAAGTCCAGGATTCAAATCCCCACTAAGCTATAGAAACCTACTTGGTAACCTTGGACAAGCCACATTCTCTCAGTCTCAGAGGAGGGTCAAGGCAGCCCCTCTCTGAACAAATCTTGCCAAGAAAACCCCATTACAGGTTTGCCTTAGGCTCACCATAAGTCCAAAATGACTTGAAGCCACATAACAACAACAACAATGGTGCTAGTAATTATGAAAGCTAAGTGCCATCATGGATGAGCTATTGCTACTCAGCAGTATTTTTTTTTTTCATGTTCATGTTTTTTAGAAAGAGAAGTAGGCAACTGAGATGTTGATTTGGTGCTCCACATCCTGTGCCCTGGAACCAATGGTAGGAAAGCTATTGCTTTTTTCTACATGCTGTCTGTGAAGATCCCGTTCTTCCCCTTCCCGGGGATTTCTGCTGTTTCAGATATCTGTGTGGATGGAATAGACACAGATTTAACACCTCAGCTGCCAGCTGTGCTTCTGGTTTAAAGCAAGGCTGGGCCCACCATTAGTCTGAAGGAAGCAGCAAAGCAACCCAAGGCAGCTGTTTGTGGGTATCACAAAACAGACCAACGAATAATTAGTTATAGCAATAGCATGTATATTTCTATACCATTTATCAGCTAAGTGCTCTCTAAGCAGTTTGCAATGTGTTACCTAATTGCCCCCAACAAGTTGGGTACTCATTTTACTGACCTGCAGAAGGATGGAAGACTGAGTCAACCTAGAGCCCAGCAGGATTAAACTTACAACCTTGTGGCTGTAGTACAGACATTTAACCACTGAGCCACCAGGGCTCCTTATTAATTACTTGTTATTATTTTCTTTTTTACTAGCAGAGAAGAGGAGTTGTAAAATTCTCTCTATCATGCTTTGGGGATTCTGGGAATTGTAGCCCAAGATAGTAAAGCTCTGTTACCTGCGCCTCAGCTGCAGCTCAATCAACCAGTCAATCAGGCAATCAATCAATCAATCAATCAATGACTGGCTTTGGTTACAATACCTCTTGACAGAAAAACATCTTGGGTCAGATGTGGGGTTATGTAAGGGCACATCCCTCCTGGTTAAAAAGACCAGAAAGTCCCAGATTTTGTTAATGTTCATTCTGATTTTATTTTGGGTATCCATATGCATTTATACCATTTCTGTCAGCTCCCAGTACTATCAGAGAGTTTTTATACCAGATCCTCAGGTCAGTTTATTTTAATCCAATATAAAATTGGAAAGAATCATAGAATCATAGAAATGTAGAGTTGGAAGAGACCACACAGGCCATCCAGTCCAACCCCCTGCCATGCAGGAACACCCTCAAACCACTCCTGTTAGATGGCCATCTAGCCTCTGCTTAAAAACCTCCAAAGAAGGAGACTCCACTACACTCCGAGGCAGCATATTCCACTGCTGGACAGCCCTGACTGTCAGGAAGTTCTTCCTGAGGTTCAGGTGGAATCTCCTTTCCTGCAGCTTGAATCCATTGCTCCTTGTCCTGGTCTCTGGAGCAGCAGAAAACAAGCCCTCTCCTTCCTCTACGTGGCATCCATCCCTTCAAATATTTAAACATGGCTATCATGTCCCCTCTTAACCTTTTCTTCTGCAGACTAAACATACCCAGCTCTCTAAGTCTATCCCCACAGGGCATGGCTTCCAGGTCTCTCACCATTTTGGTCACCCTCCTCTGGACTTGCTCCAGCTTGACCATGTCCTTCTTGAATTGGGGTGCCCAGAACTGGACACAGCATTCAAGATGGGGTCTAACCAAAGCAGAGTAGAGTGGTACCAGTACCTCCCTCGATCTAGACACCATACTCCTATTGATGCAGCCGAGAATTGCATTGACTTTCTTGGCTGCCGCATCACACTGCTGACTCATGTTCAGCTTGTGGTCTATGAAGACTCCTAGATCCCTTTCACATGTACTGCTCCAGCCACGTGTCCTCCATCCTATATTTCTGTATTCCATTTTTTCTACCTAAGTGTAGGACCTTACACTTCTCTCTGTTGAATTTCATTTTGTTAGAATAGGAACAAAATCTGAAACTTTTCAACAAGTCTAGATGTGACATAAGTTTATAAAAATGTAGAGGCCAACACTCAATGGTTATCTTATTTCATAATAAGGGTCCCCAAACCCCCCACCATTCAAAGAGAATGGTACTGAAATGAAACGAGTTGAATTAAAAGTGAGTAATGATGTGGTGATTAATGATTGGGCATATTGCCGAGGAATTGATTTTTAGAGCAAGACCTGGCTCATTTGGTGGGAAATTAATTAAAGGTAATTGGTAAATTAAATAAACTGATTTGGGTGATTTTTTTCAATAATAACTTATTGAAAACATTGTTTTGAGTTACCTGAAGGTGAAATGGATTGGGTTATCTTCTGTGAAAAGAATATTCCAAGAATTATTTCAAAATGTCTATATCTGTATATAAATTAGCATATGCAATTTTATGAAATTTTGTGTGGGTTAGAGGCCTAGATCTTTTAAATACCTCACAGTGTCCCTAGGCGGCTCCATATACTGCTTTGTTTCAGAAAGCAAAAGATGCTGAGATGGTGTTATTTAACATAATAAAAAATGTAATGGTCTAGTATTCTAGGTCTGCATGCACCTCACCTTTTCCCAGACTTGCATCCACTGGTACCATTCCCTCCTTACCAAATGGCCCAATAACAGGGTTATGATTTATAGAATAATGCTCCTCAAGACAAGATTTGTTCAGCTACTGATTTTCTGAAACCTAATCGGTGAGGAAACCCTGTACAAGTCTCAAGCAAAAAAGTAAGAAACTTTTGGTCTTCCAGCTGTTTTGGACTACAACTCCCACAATATTCTACCATTGATGCTGATGGATGTTGTAGGCCAAAACATCTAGAAGGTGAAAGATTGTCCACCCAGGGCATAAAGAAAAGCTACCTGACTTGTCCCCTGCACACTCCCACACCCCCCGTGAAAGGTTCTGTAGAGCTCACATGATGATGTAAGGAGTTTACAAAGACATTGCTTTGCAGGCTGTTAACAAAATCTGGTACTCTGGTGATAATATGTATATTCGTTCAGTGTAAATGACTAAGTTAAAAAAAAAACATTCAATGAATCATGGTTGCAAAGCCAGACTTGCTTTGATTAACTACACCGGTATAATGAAATCCAACAGAGCAATCACTGAAACATTTAGCTCCAAATGTAAATCTTCTTGAACTCAGGGGGGAAAAGCATGTTAGGCAATGAGAGGTGGCATATAATAAAGCCATATTTCACATAATGAAAGTGGAGGCAGCAGTAAAGAAAAGAGAATGTTTAAAAGTTGCTCTGCTGTGTTTGGCAAGCAAAAATGGGTTATTTTAAATGTGTCAATCATGATAATCCAACATATTTTTAATCTAAAGGTCAATAGAAGCAGTTTCTGCGGTGGTTACAGTAGTTATGCCAAATATGAAAGCAAGCATTTAGAAGGTGATTCTGAGTATTAATACATCAACACAATGTGTCTTGGAGAATTAATCTCAGCATTACATTAAAGAGCATAGATTTATCTAGGTAAGAGAATTTTTATTAAAAATGTACCAATATAACCTGTGACACCTTCATTTCAGCAAGATCTCTGTACAGAATTTTTTTCATCTCATCTCTCAAACACAGTGAGCGGTGGGTGGGAGGGATGGCATACATGTCTATGAAGGAACAGAACTTGTTTCAATCACAACTTGGAAAAAGAAAAATTTCCTGACTATAGCCCTTAGAATCCTTTAGCCAGCATGGCTAGTAAGAGACGATGGCCTGTCTCTGCTTTACCCCCTCCCCCTAAAAAAACTTTTCCATGGCCTAGTGTTGACTCAATGAGCTCCTTGCCACAAATACTGGAATACAAGGCTTTCTTTAAACAATTACTGCCTATAAATATGAACTTTCTTCACACTGGGAAATTAAGCAGAACTGCTGTTCACATTCAGTGTATGCAGTAGTGAGTGTAGCATAGAAATAATTGGGCTCAACATTTAAATGGACTTGGTGTTACCGCAGTTTCTAGCCCGGACTTGAGGGATATTAGATATCACTTTGATATCAATAATTCGGCCTTCTTTACCTGTTCCTCTCCACGTGCTGCAAGGTCCTCCGGACAAGCTCGCAGACAGGCACGGCCGCTAATCGCTGTAATATTCCAAACAAATACAGGCAGGCCAGAAATAGCCATCCCGCCGCTTCAGGAGACTTCAAGGCAAGTATCCTGTTATGTATGCATGCTACTTACAAAGAACTCTCTGCCCCGAGCAGGCAGCTTGATTAGAAAAATCCTCATCCATCAAGAACTCTGTTTTTGCATACTGTCTACTCCATTGTCAATTCGAACTTAACTCAATCATGCTAAATTCTGACCTTTCGGAGGGTTTGTCTCCAGCCCCAAACTCATTGTTTTCCCCAAGTACGGACTAGCCTGTGGCCACATTTCTCCCTATAAAAACCCCTGACTTTGACAGCTTCCTTGGATCGCTCCCAACTTCCATCCCACCTTGCTGCAGCTTTGCTTGGCAAGCCTTCCCCTCAGTCCCACGTACTGAGAACTCCACATCTACGAACTTCTGCTGTAGACTACCTGGACTTCAGGACAGGTGTAGTATTACCCAAACCAACAACTCCTCTAAAAATCCCTCTGTCCCACTCCAACCTTTATTTCTCTAGTTATCTGAATGAGTGTGCTGCATACACTGTTTGATTGTATTTTAATAAAAACCACAATTATTATTTCAATTCTGTTTCCTCCTTGACTCAGCCTGACCCCGTAGACATTGGGTGAAAGATCTCGCTCCATTGCCCTGCCTCTCATATTGCTAGCTTGTGCTCTTTGCTAATTTCCCCAACTAGTATAATTTGGAGTGCACAGGTGTCCCTCACGGGACCCCCAGAAATTAAGGTAACATTGGCTCATGATATGTAATACTTTTGCTTCTCGTTTTTGAAAGGATGAAGACCAATCTGATTATCAGTTTTAAAAAACCAAATGCAATTATTTCAATTAGACAATGTCCATCTTTTCCTTTTCCAGAAAGGAATTTTGATTTGAGGTGATTCGTTGGCCTCAAAAATGTTTTAGGGAAGTATAAAAGCATTCACATTTTAATGTTATTTAATTAATCTGTAACCTGCATTTCTGCAAGTATGGGATCTAAAACAGATGAAAATAAAGCTAAAGCAATATACCTGAAACAATATATAGTACAAAGTTTTACACAGCATTAAACAAGCAATGCAATTAAAACATTAATTTAGAGCATATTTGATAACTGCTGCAAGGTTGATATACACGCAATATTGGAAAGAAAGGAAATATATTGATATAGAAGAATGGAAATCAAAAGTCCTGGATATGGTAGAGACAGAAAAGTTAACATTTTCTTCGAGAAATAAACCTATCCAGGACTTTGAAAGGGAATGGAGAGAAGTTTTGGACTGGATAAAGATATAGTAGAAGAAAAGAAAAAAGAATAAAGTAAGTTCGTAAGTAATCTAATGTAACAATGTAGCAAGACAATGTAACAAAGTAATGTAACAAGGTAACAAGGTACTGTAGCAAAGGAACTGTGTAATGATGTAAGATGTAACCAATTCTTTGAACAAGTAGTAACTATGCATGAATGAAATGTAAACATGCAGATTCAACTGGAAAATAAGCCTGGAAGTGGGGAGGGGGATTTTTTTTATTTTTAATTAAAATCTTTAATAATTTTTTTCTAAAACAACAACGTTAATTTAGAGAAATTAAAAACATATTCAACACATATTAAAAAGACAGCACATCCATTGAAAATCCTTCACCCCCTAGCACAAAGCTTTCCAAACTTTCCATGTTGGTGACACACTTTTTAGACATCCGTCATTTCATGACACTGTATTTCAGCAAGTAATTCAGTAAGTGGAGGCAGCCTCTCCACCTGGACCTGGCCCACCACCACTCTCAGCAGGGTCTTCCTCAGCCCAGTACAGCAGCAGAGGTAGCCCCTTCACCTGGGCCTGGTCTGCCACAGTGGCAGGAAAGGCAACCCCTCTACCCATTACGTTCGTGTGACACACCTGCACACTGCAGACAACACGCTAATGTGTTGCAACACACAGTTTGGAAAGCTCTGTCCTAGCAATTAAAAGCTGAGGGCCTGTTTTAATAAAAAGGTCTTTGCTTGCTTGCAAAAAGAGAGCAGAGAGGGAGGCAAACAAGCCTCCTTTGGGAAGGACTTTCATAGTCTAGGAACAGCCACTGAGAAAACTCCCTGCTGTGTCCTCACCGAAGAAGCCTACGAGGGTGGTGGAACAGAAAGAAAGCCCTCTTCCAAAGATCATATTGTTACCCTGAAAACTGGGGGTGTCCCATGAGGGGCGCCCACTTGCCAATCAAAACCAAATTTGGGGAAATTAGAACTCAAAGCACAGACTTGACTTGTGAAAGGCAGGGTAACTTAGCGAGATCTTTTAACCCAACCTCTACGGCTTCTGGGCAATGAGCAAGCCAGGTTACAATGAAAATAACTTTATTAAACATAAACAGAGTGAATCAAACACACATGCATGCTAGCTAACTAAAGGAATGAAGAGAAGAGAATCGGGGAAACAGCGAGTGATACGACACCTGATCGTGATGTCCTGTAGAATCTGGAGCGATGAATGATAGGGCTCAGCGCTGGGTGCTGAGGGGAACTCTTGAACCGACCAGCAGCAGGTCTGGGTGGCAGCTCAAGAGGAACCAACGAGGTCCCAAAATGGGGACTTTTTATAGGGTGAAACATGCCTGGCGGCTATGGCAAACCAAATAGGAAACAAAAGAGTTTTGGTGCTAGACAAAAAGATCTGGTGAGGTCACTGTCAGCAGGATTGGATTAGCGTTGAAAGACAAAAGAGTGGCCGGTGAGCTGATGGCCTTCTCTAAAGAGATGGTTTGGCGGGAAACCACGCCGCTGTTGTGGAGTATGGGTATGGGTGTCCCCTGAAGCTACATAAGGCTTGGGAAATGCTGGCTCGAATGAGGAATGGAATTTGAACAATTAATCAGCCGCAGCCAGTACATGCTTGTTTCAGAAACCAACCCAAACACGTACACTGGGGCCGCCGAGCGTGGTCTAGCCAGGGCCAAATTAAGTGATATCAAAGCGATATTGGGGAGTCCCTTCCTGGGTCCCATAGCCGTCATAACAATATGACTCAGACAGGAGAATATGGGAAGACAGAGGCTTTCAGATAGTGTGGACTTATGCCATACAGGGTTTTATACATCATAACCAGGACTTTGAATTCTGCTTGGAAAGACACCGGTTGCTAGTGAAGCTGTTTCAACAAGAGAGTTACATGGTCCCTAAGTCATCCCCAGTCAAAAGTCTAGCTGCTGCATCTTGGACCAGTTGAAATTTCCAAATGATCTCCAAAGACAGACTTATGTAGAGTACATTACAGTAATCCAAAGGAGATGTAATCAAGCTATATGTTACCATTACCAGACATCAGATCTGGTAGATGTAGATTAATTTTTAACCGGATTTCAGAATACAGTTTTTTCGGGGGGGGCAGGAGGTGAAATGTAAATAAAGCTGACAACAACAACATGTTACAACAAAACACAAAACCCACAAAAAAGTGATAACTTTATTGGCCAGACAAAATGAAAAAAAAAAAAAAAGCGAAAAAAAAGCATGCAAGCTTTCAAAACTTCACTGGCTTCTTTGCCAGGGAAAGAAGTTAAAAATCATACAGGAGAAGAAACTAGAGCCAGACAAAACAACACACAGTGACTCCCTCCACTTTCCTGATAGTCCAGGGCACAGAATGCTTGTGTAAGTGGAGAAACCATAAATAATCCCCCCCCCTCCCTTCCATTCCCTTCTGGGGCTCCCCTCCTCCACATTTTCTTGCATTTTGCCTCAGTGAGCATTCTCCGTGCCAGGGCAAAATGCATGGAAATGGAACGGGGGATGACCACAGGGGAAAAAGAAGGTTTGTGCAGGCCTTCCCCTCATTCCCTTGCATTTTGCCTTGGCATACATTCTCTTGCTGATGCCAGATCCATAGGAATAAGAAGGGGAAATTCCAGAGGGAAGGACACATGCATGTGTCTCCCCACCATTCCCTTGCCCTTTTTCTGAGGTGCACTTGCCTGCCTTCTCTGTGAGTGGCAAAATGCAAGGGAATGGGAGGAGGAAAATGAGTGGGAGGGGAAAGCATGCATACTTGTGAATAATCAAACTCTGAAGTTGACCTCATGAATGTAGAGGGGGATTGTATTTAAACAGAGAGCTTAGAGGGCATATGGCCTACATTATGAATGACAGCCCTTGCATTGAATTGCTGCTAGAGGACAATAATCCATTTGCAAGACTCCCAGGGACCTGGCAGTTATCTTAGGATAACTCTTGTAAAGTTCTGACAGTTCCTCTAAAACAGGTGCATGAATTGTGCAACTCACCAGACATTGACCTGCAATGAAGAACATTGAGAGATGCAGTCCAATACCTGGAGAGCTGCATGATTTCCAGTTCTGCCTGGAGATGGCACTGACACAGAACCTGTTTTTCCACTACAGTTGTCACTTGAGGCCTTGCTCCACAACACTTCATTGCCATCAGATATTCCATGACCATGACAGACATAGTTTTTTCAGTTGCAGTGCTCTGATTACAGAACATAGTATTCTGCAGAGACTGGTTGGCTCTATCTTTATTAGCATTTCAGTTCTGCATAAAGACTTTTTTGTTTCAATGTTCCTTTGGTCTGATTTGGTCATGATGCTCTCAATTTGTGAGGGGGAGGTATGATTTGATATCTGCGCTGGATTTCAGTTTGTATCTGTGTTTAATTTTCTTCTTTGTTGATATTTGTTGGGAAATGTGAGAAATAGCACTAGATCCCTCAAACAGAGTAATCAATTGGTAAGCCGAAGCTGAACAACAACCAGTCCCATGTCCACCCATTTACACATATACAGTGTCCAGAAACAAACAGAAAAGTGTAGTTTTTCTAAAATATATAAATGCACCTTTCTTAGCAATGTTTGTTCTTTCTCAAATACTAGAGCTTAATAGAGGAGCAAAATGGAAGAGAAAAATGGCTGTAAGTTAGAGTGATGCAAGGTGAGAGGGTGTGTTAAAAAAGCAAACAAACAGGATTTTATTATTTTATTAGTTTATTTCCACTTGGGGATAACTATAGGGGTGCACTAATGACTGCATGGAAAAGAAGGACTAAGCTTGCACTTTGTAGTCATTCTGACAGGGTACTCAAAGCATATGGATCAAAAGATATGTTAAGTAGAAAGAATGTGACATTTGAGTGGCTGAAGACTGTAATATTGGAAGACTGAAAGCATCAGAGAGAGATATATTTGGAAATTGAGAGTATAAGATAGGATTGGATAACATCATGGGGAACTTTAAAGGCAAGGAAGAAATCTGTTTTCATTGTAAAGGTTCATGGAATACCGACATAGAGATTTGAGGAAGGGTATAACATTTTAAGATTTTTTTTTAACAATGGTAGTATTCCCAGGTGCTTTTTAAATACCCTTTTCAGACTTTATTTTATTGTATGTATAATGTGTGGTTGCACTCTGCTTTGAATTTCATTGTGGGTAAGCGGGAGGAGGGAAATAAATATTTAAATCTAGGTATGAAGGAGAACCTCCCTGGGGAGAACAAGCAAAATCTCCACTATGTGGAAAGCTCTCTATTGGTTTACAGTGTTATAACAAAGAGGTCCTCTGATGAATATCTTAGGCAGATTCAGAGTCAGACTTTCTATTCCCTAACATATCCAAAGTGCATCTATGGAGGGGGAAATAAGCCCCCCAATGAAATTTCTGTCAGTCCTCAATTTTTTAGCATTGCAGTAATCTAAAACTTCACTGATAGAGCTTAATCTAGATCCAAAGAAAGGGGGCAGACAACGTCACCAAGGGAATGCAATACAGCAAGTATGAGTTCTAGTGTCATAACTCACCCTCAGACAGGGAGTCAGAGTGCTAGAAATGGTAGGAATTTACAGCTCCTGAGTCAGAGGTTCTGGATGCTGAAGCAGAAGGGGGCCCTGCCCCCCAGCAGGAGTTTGAAGATGCATTGCAGCCATTGCCATGCCCAGAAGGGATAAAGAGAAGTTATGTCTGTCCCAGAGACTTATTAAAACACCTGATGCCTTGAGACACCCAGCTATAAATTCTCCAGCAGTTTGCTGAAGGCTTTGTGGCTTACCTCTTGGTGACTGGCAGTACTCTGTTCCTTGGACTGGCTATTATCTATGACTTTTACTCTATGCTGGACTTGTTTATTTAGACTACTGACTTGCTGGGCAACTTCTGGACCAGCTGACAACCACCTTCTTCTTTTTCTGGATAACCTGTGATTGACCTGGACTAGCTAAGCTGCCTGACAGCTTTTGCATTACAACCATCTTCTTTCTGGGACACTTGCTGACTGGAGCATAGGACATCTAGGTTGGAAAGATTTACAATGTCTCATGCTCTTCAATGCTTTAAATTTGAGAAATGAAGGAAAAATTCATTGGGGGAGCAGAATTCTTGTTGGGATGAGAGATGCCCTTACTCTGCCCCTATAGCTACATGCTTGGTAGCAACACAATTAACAGGAACAAAAGGTGAATCATATGTCAGTGCACCATCATCTGATCTGATGCCAAAGGGCAATTTGAAATAGCTGAATTCTATCCTTCAGAATGGATGATGCAAAGAATCCTTTAAACTCTGGACTAAATCAGAGAGCAGATTCACTAGCCAACCAACATATGAGTGAGCAGCTGCCACTAAGATGAAGAGGGGCAAAGCTAGTGTCCTTGCTGTACCAGCTCACATGTCATACCCTGAATGACAGGATGGGCAACTGGGAGGGTAGCAGACAATTTTCCCCCAGACCTTCTTGCCAGCTTTACTTCCCCACCCAAGCAGTCCTATATATCTGTATGTGCCTTCAAGTCATCTGTCAACCTATGGCAACCCTGTGAATTTCATAGAGTTTTCTTAGGCAAGGAATGCTCAGAAGTGATTTTGCCAGTTCTGTCTTCTGAAATATAGCCTATAGCACCTGGTATTTCTTGGCAGTCTCTCATCCAAGTACTAACCATGGCTAACCTTGCTTAGCTTCCAAGATCAGATAAATCTGATGTCATTAGGATATTTAGGTCAAATACCATTGTAGTCCTTCCCAGTATGGCAATCAGAAGCGATCTGGTGCACTTGCTATTGCTGTCTTGAAAGGAACTACCAAGGAAAACAGAGATATTTTGGAGCAGTAGAGATGCATGGGGGTCTTTTTGTATGTCTTAACAAACATGGGGGATTTTTTGCCTGGTTTTCAGGAAAAAGTGCCTGAAAATTGAACTATTTCTTAAAATATGGGGTCCAAGAACAGCATGCACCCTGCAGCTGCACTCTGGCCACCCCTACTGAAGTGAGTGCTTCAATTTCCACTTAGAGAAGTTGGAATGTTGCGTTTCACACAATTTCTGCTCACTGCATAGTTTCTTCCATAAAACTGGTCTGAGGTATTTCCACATTCTGAAGTGTTTCTCACATTCTGATGAGAGTCACTATTCAAGCTCAGTGCCTGCCCCATTTGCAATGTACTGCATTATTATTTCACCCACTGGCAGCCACTTTGTCCTAGGGGGATTGGCCCATGCTGTGCTGTATTGTGGCACTGGTCCTCCACCCTGGTGATGTTTGGTGCATTAGTTCAGCTCTGCTGTACAAGTGTTACAGGTCTCTCTTTTTGAGGTTCCAGCACTCCACAAGGCTCTTCACTTTGGAAAAGTTTACAGCCATCTGAGAAATCCATGAATGTCTTCCAATCAGTGTGGTATAGAAGGTAAGGATTTTACCATATGCTTTCTCAGATATTGTATTTTTTAAAAGGTTGTTACAAAATATATGTGGAGCCTGCAACAATAATTAGGATATAGAATTCTTCTATACAGAATGTCAGCCAGCCAGCCAGCTTTGCCTTCTTCCAACCTCTACCAGATTCCATCCTCCTTCCTCATTTCCCCTTTGAGCAACCAGTCAATATTCCATATCCACTGGGCATGCTCAGTACTCATTGAGCTATTTGGTTTCCCCCTCCACAGCTCTTATTCTTTTTTTCTTTCTTTACCTCTGAAAACCCTGAAGTCTGCTGATACATAGACACATTGCTACATAAAGGACGATGTTCAAATAATGAGTTTTCATGGGATACCCCATGCTGAAAGGTTAGAAAAAATTTCTATGACCTCTCACAGGAGGTTGTATACCATTTGCCACAGAAATGATGATGTAGTGAGTGATACAGTGACCTCTATTGGCTGAGCTTAAAAAGCCATGCCTATGCAATTTCTTCTCTGACAGCTAGCTACTGCCTTCCTGTAAACCTGAGTTGGCTGACTACTGCTTCTGCTTTTGAATGAGAAACCTAAACAGTCTCCTTTTATGGCTAGGAGCCCCTTTCCCCAGCCTGTATACAAGACTATTTCTTCACAATCATGATAGTCACTTTAGTTATGATTGAGGTTGTTGATAATGGACTCCACTAGAACTCACATTTCCATAAATCACATCCTGTTAACGTGAAAGCCGAAGGATTACAGCTATTATGCATTTTTTTGACATGCAGCTTGACCAGCTAATGGTGAAAATGTGTCAGCTTTCTAAAATTAAAAGAAATATAGCACAGAGTTTCGATCAGGAGGATTGAAACCGCAGAGATAGAGCGCAGGCAAAATGAATTACTGCTTTCCTTTCCTTTAGTGACAGCAGATTACAGCAGTAGGGGGAAAAATACAAATCCCTACAGAATAACATATCTGTGATAAACTTCCTAGAGGCCTGACGGTGGAGTAATCTCAGATCAGGCACCTATTTATGGGGCAAATTTAAGATGCCTCAGACTCAGTAATGGAAAAACAAATCAGCAGAGAAAGGGACTGCCGCTAACCAAGCCGGATTGTTTTCTGCTACTCTTCCCAGATGGATAGGTCCCTCAGACTCTCCTGAGCGATTATGCCAATATCTGCATCATTTAAGACTGGACAATCATTAATCAGAAGAAACAAACCTTCAGATCTTTCCTGTGGTTGGGAGGAGGGTAAACATGAACTGGAAGTCTAATGAGAGACAGCCAAAACAACAAGAACAACAGTAACAACAAAAAAGGTCCAATAACTTCATCCATAAAGCAGAGTGGCATCAGCAAGTATAAATCCCACTTGAGTTATCATAATGGCCGCCAAGCTAATTGAGAACACATTCGCTTCTTTAACTAAATAAATTACGGTTGCAATTATATGACCCCAAGGTCACCTCCTCTAGGAGATGCCCAGCACTTGAATTAGCTATTCAGCTCTTCACAGTAAGTGGCCTTAGCCAATCACTGCCAGATAAACACTGCTGAAATATGCATTTAATTATCTTAGCCTTTTAACTTTTAGAATCTTTTCATTGCCAGCAGTTATTTGTTAATTTATTCAGGGTGGGCAAAGAAATTCAGTGCCTCGTTAAGATGTAGTCTGAGGTTAGATTCATGCAACTGTTTATCTCATTGTGAGGCAAATCATTTGCAATCACCTTGCTCTGACAATCCAGCCTTATGAATGAGTCCAAGAGTTTTCTCCGAAAAGCACAATCTTGGCTATTGTTAACCATGTTTGGAAATGAGGCAAAGGAGGATCTTCTCCACCCAACTACTAAGGGAAAAAAATCCAGGAAAGCAGTAGAGGTGATATCCCTTTACAGGTGAAGCCATTTGATAAGGCCCACACATGTGGTTTTATACAAGACATTGTACAAGTGATGGTGATGGTTATAATTCTGTGTTCCCTGACAGAGTTCAGCCTCTCCTTTCTGTTACTGATTAGTTGTCTTACACAGGGAACTTCTGTCAAAATAATATAAACTTTAAGGAGAGAAAAATATAATTGATTCTTTGATGTTCTTCAGAAAGAACAGTCAACTGAGATTGGCACTTTTTGTAAACAAGATTTACAGACTTTGCGCTACCAGCACTTTCCATGTTGATTTGTGACTTCAACCCACATTCTTTATATTTATTATAAAGTTATTTTATTGGCTTGGATTTGGACTTCAGTAGGGCATTTGAAAAGGTCCTCCATTATATTCTTGTAAACAAGCCAGTAAAATGTGGGCTAGACAATGTGACTGTTAGGTGAATTTGTACTTGGTTGATTGACCAAACGCAGTGGGTACCACCAATGGCTCCTCTTCATCCTGAACAGAAGTAACTACTGAAGTGCCACTGGCTTTGTCCTGGGCCCAGTGCTATTCAAGATCTTTATAAATAACCTAGATGAAGAAATAGAGGGCATGCTTATCAAATTTGTAGATGACACCAAATTAGGAGGAATAGCTAATACCCCAGAGGGCAGGATCAGAACTCAAAATGATCAGAAAGCAGAGCCAAAACTTACCAAATGAATTTCCACAGGAATAAACGTAAGGTATTGCACTTGGGCAGAAAAAAATGAAATACATAGATATAGGATGAGTGACACCTGGCTTGACCAAAGTAGATGTGAAAGAGATCTAGGAATCTTAGTAGAATACAAGCTGAACATGAATCAATAGTGTGATCCAGCAGATAAAATTTAAGAAGGATATTGACAAGTTAGACTGAGTCCAGAGGAGAGTGAAAAAAAAATGTAAAATGCCTGGAACCCATACCCTATGAGGAGCAGCTGAAGGAGCTGGGTGTTGTTAAAAGGTTAAGGAGAAAGAGGAGAAGGTTAAGAGGTGACAGCTATGTTTAAATATCTAAGGGATGTCATATGGAGGATGAAGCAAGCGTGTATTTTGCTGCATAGGACATAGAGGAATTGCTTCTAACTTCAGGAAAGGAGATTCCACCTAAACATTGTGAAGAACTTTCTGAAAGGTAACAGGAGTTCAACAGCAGAATATGCTTTCTCAGATTGTGATGGAGTCACCTTCTTTGGAGGTTTTTAAACAGAGGCTGGATGGCCATCTGTTAGGAGTGCTTTAATGGTGTGTTCCTGAATGGCCAGAGGTTGGACACAATGATCTTTGTGGTCTCTTCCAATGCTATGATTCTCTGACTGGACTTGCTGTTCCATTAACTGAAGTACTCCTATATGAAAAGCTATTTCACCCATCAGGTGATCTCAATAGGGGAAGAAACAGTTTTTGGTGCTTTCTCCTTCTCCTGCAGTATTCATGCCACTAGCCATACTGTTCTGAAAGGTTCCTCAATGCTCCAGAGCTTACTTTCAGAAAAAGTGATTACTTGTCATCTGGATCGGAGTGAAATTCTATGCATAAGATGTGCCTACAGATGGAAAAGGGACAAGACAATTTTTCTTGATGTTCCTTCCCCATACGGGGTCCCATACTACCTCCTATGTAGTCAGAGGGTATTCTCCAGCCTTCCTCTCTTTTCAGCAGATACATCACATGTGCAGAATTTCTGCTTGCATTTTCTGAATTAATAATACAGGACAGATTATGTGTTGAGGGAGACCTGCTGAGGATACCATGGCTGGAATCTTATTGGTTAGACCCAATTGGAGTAAACTCACTGAATCAATTGTTGAATTAACACAGGCCCTTTTTGAGGCCTTTTGTGTAAGACGTTGTCATCCCACAATGGGGACGGGAAAAAGACAGGACTGCAATGATGGTTAAACATGATGTTGTTGCAGTGCCATCCTTCTCCCATCCCCAGATAGTGTAATCATGGAGTAAATTATTGACAGGTTTTTCCCATCAATGACCCACAATTGAACCACCGTCCCACACTTACCTGGTGTGCAGAGGGTTTGGAAGTGCAATGGCTGCACTTCCTGCCGTAGGGCAGCTTAGGAAAGTATCCAGCTGCACTGCAGCAGGAAGAGGTTAGTCATTGTACTTCCTGGATTGTGGAGGCAGCTGGTGTGGAGGAGAGTACTCCCATTGTGCTCCATCCCACAGGACACTGCTGGGATAACATAGAGTACGAAAAGGGCCTAAGTCCCATTGATTCAGTGAGACTAACCATTAAGACCTCTGTGGGCAAGATGCTACAATACTTCCTGACAACTGCAATCCATGGGTTGCTGTTTGTGAAAGTAAGCCTGTCTGCTTTCAAGGTTTAGCCTTCAAGGTGGAAGGTTCAGTCTCTAGTAGACTATTTTTCCCCCCAACATGGAAATCATGGTTTATATGGGAGAATGAGTGGCCTATACTCAGAGACCTTTGTCGTTTCCTCCATGTGATATGAGTTTCTGAGAAGCACCCTGCCAGACCTACAGAACTCAATGAACTAAATCTATTGTTAGAGTAGATCTACTGAAAATCAATTGAATTAATGACAATAGCTCTCACTCACCGTAATGGATATACCCTAGTTGAAACTAACAATGAATTTAGTCCAGTTAAGTCACCAAGACTGCCTCTGCACTGGCCTGATTCTTCACCTAAATATTTCCAGTTTCAAATTTGGTTTTGGTGGGGTTTTTTTTTTTCATTTTTGTTTGCTTTGTTTTGCCTTTTCATGTTCCTTTTTGTTCCTCAACACGACAAGTAGACAACTATATAGATGCAGAAGAGGTTTAACAACATTAAGTAAAATTGATTCAGATTAAAATGAAAATAAAATTCTTATCTTGGAATGTTCGAGGTTTAAATTATCCACATAAAAGGAAGTGTATTTTTCACTATTTAGAAAAACTAAAAGTTGATGTTTTAGCAATACAAGAGACCCATATTAAAGAGAAAGATCTAAAATACATTAGAAATCCTAAATTAGGTCAAAGTTTCTCTTCGTCAATTAATAAAAAGAAGAAGGGAGTAACAATATATGTAAGTAATAAACATGAAGCAAAGCAGATATATTGTGATGAGGCAGGTCAAGTAGTAATAGTAGAAGTAAAAATTAAAGATTTAAAAGTATTAGTGACAGCAGTGTATGGCCCTCTAAAAAATAAAAGCAAATTTTATCAGAAATTGTTAGAGATATTAATTGATCTAGGGGAATATAAAATGATTCTTATGGGAGACTGGAATGGAGTTTTGAATCCCTAACAGATCGATCAGGAATACATTTAGGAAATAGCAAAGCAAAGCAAGGAAAACTACCAAAAAGTTTGTTCAACTTATTAGATTACTTGTCCCTAGAAGAAGTAAGCAGTAAAAGTACTGGAGGAGATTTTACATTTTTCTCAGATCGATATAAAACATGGTCCAGAATAGATAGGTTCTTTATATCTTCCGATTTGAAAAAAAAACATCTTAAGTATGGAAACACTGCCTAGAACTTTCTCAGACCACTGTCCAATATTGCTGAATTTGTGTTATGGTGGAAAGACTGGGAATTGGAAATTAAATGAAAATTTATTAAAAAATGAAGTAATAGTAGCGAAAACTCATAAGGTACTAAAAGAATTCTTAGAAAATAATTTGGGAAAAGAACAATCAGCTCAGACAGTGTGGGAAACTAGTAAGGCAGTGATGAGGGGGTTCTTTATAAGCCAACAAGCTTGGTTAGTTAAATGTAGGAAAAGAAAAGAAGCAGCTATATTAGATAAATTACAAGAGAAAGAAAGGGAGTTAAAGAAAAGACCTAAAGATGTGAAAATCAAGAGTGAAATTCAAATATTAAAAAAGCAATTCTCCCTACTAACCATGGAAGAAATGGAAAAGAAATTGAAATATATAAAACAGAGACATTTTGAATATGCAAATAAACCAGGGAGATGGCTTTCATATAGGTTGAAAAAAGAGAGAGAGAAAAGTAATATCACAGAATTAAAAGAAGACCAGACTATTCACTACCAACAGAATAAAATTAAGAATATATTACTAAATTATTTTGAGGAACTATTTAAAGAAAAGGGCCAATCACAAGGACAGAAAAGTAAGATAAGAGACTTTTTACATCAAGTAGACATATTAGAGGTGTCAGAAACACAAAGAGAAGAGTTAGACAAACCAATCAAATTAGAGGAGGTTAAGGAGGCAATAAGGAGTTTGAAAGAAGGGAAAGCACGGGACCAGATGGGTTTATAGCAACATATTATAAAACATTTCAAGATCTATTAGCACCCTTGCTAGTCCAAGTAATGAATTCTATAAGTAATGGAAATTTACCAAATTCGTGGAAAGATTCTAATATTGTGCTAATCCCTAAAGAAGGCAAAGATAAACAAGATAAGAGAAATTATAGACCAATATCATTATTAAATATAGATTATAAAATTTTCACTGCAGTATTAGCAAATAGATTGAAGAAGTTTATGGTTGAGTGGGTACATGAGGATCAAAATGGATTCCTACCAGGCAGGCACTTGAAAAATAACATAAGAGTAGTTATAGATACAATAGAGTACTACCAAAAGATGAATCAAAAAGAATTAGCACTAGTGTTTTTAGATATTGAAAAGGCCTTCGATAACGTTAATTGGAATTTTCTATTCGAAGTGTTGAATAAATTGGGATTTGGAAAAAGGTATAAAGATTGGATTCAAGCAATTTATAAAGATCAAAAAGCATGGTTGATAGTAAATGGAGAAAAATCAAATTCGTTTAAGATTAATAAAGGTACAAGACAGGGATGCCCACTTTCACCATTGTTATTCATCATGTGTTTAGAAATGGTAACCACTAAAATTAGAAGTAAGGAGGAAATAAGGGGAATGAAGATTAGGGGGTATGAATTTAAGATTCAGGCATTTGCAGATGATATGGTATTAATATTAGAGGACCCAAAAAAAAGTATAAAACCATTTATGGAAATAATGAACGAATTTGGACAAATAGCTGGTTTACGTATTAATAAAGATAAATCAGTAATGATCACAAAAAACATGACGCAAATACAAGATGAAGAATTAATAAATATGACAGGGTTTAAAATAGTGAAGAAAGTAAGATACTTGGGAATAATAATAGCGAAAAACAATTCAGAATTATTTAATAACAATTATAAAAGAATCTGGAAAGAAATAAAAGAAAACTTGAAAAAATGGGAAAGACTTAATTTATCTTTATTAGGGAGAATATCAGCGATAAAAATGAATATACTTCCAAAGTTAATGTTTTTATTTCAAAATTTACCGATAATGATGAATGACGAAGCATTCAAAAGGTGGGAACAGGATCTTAGTAAATTTATTTGGAGCGGTAGGAGACCTAGAATCAAGTGGAAATACTTAAAAGAAGCAAAAGAGAGGGGTGGTCTAAGTTTGCCAGATCTAAAATTATATTATGAAGCTGCAACATTAGTTTGGTTAAAGGATTGGATTTCGTTGGAAAACACAAAATTATTAAGTTTAGAGGGATTTAATTTGTATTACGGCTGGCATGCGTATATTTGGTATGATAAATATAAAAATAATAGAGAATTTTTAGATCACTATGTTAGAAAAGCGATCTTGAGAATTTGGTTAAAATTTAGGGGGAAATTGTATTTAAAATTACCACATTGGACTTCACCTCATGAAGCTTTCCACAGACTAGAGAAAATAAGAATAAAAGAATGGCTAACATATAAGGACATAATTAAAAGAGTAGGAGATAAGATCAAATTAAAAACTAGGGATGAATTGATAGCGGATGGTTTCTCAACTCACTGGTTCCTTCACAGAAAACTTGCTGAGAGATATAAAGAGGACATGAAGAATAGAGGGATAACTTTAGAGGAAAATGAATTTGATAAAATTTTGAAGCCAGGTGTAGAAAAACCTTTAAGTAAGATTTATAAATTATTATTAAGTTTAGAAATGGAACACGAGGTAATCAAAACAAATATGATAAAATGGGCCCAAGATATAGGTCATACAATAACTTTGAAGCAGTGGCAGAATGCTTGGAAGATAAATCAGGAATTCACTATTTGTTATGACATAAAGGAAAATTTTTACAAAATTTATTATAGATGGTACTTAACCCCAGCTAGAATTTCTAAAATGAATAAAAATAAGAAAATAGTTAAATGTTGGAAATGTCAAGAAACAGGAACCTTTTTCCATATGTGGTGGAAATGTAAAAAAGCTAAAACCTTTTGGTTACAGATACACAAACATATAGAGAAAATATTTAAAACCAAATTTGAATTTTCCCCAGAATTATACCTTCTTAATATTTTAGATGGGTTAAATAAAAATATTAGAGGAAAATATTCAAGAACTATTTGCTACATGATATATGCCACAAGGATCGTATTTGCAAAATATTGGAAGATGGAAAATATACCCCAGGTAGAAGAATGGCTTCAGAAAGTATACGACTTGGCGGAGATGGATAAGCTAACACTGTATTTAAAGGATAAATCGAGAGAAACATTCAATCGAGAATGGGAAATATTAAGAGAAGTTTGGGAAGAGAGGTGGGGTAAAAGTGCATTAATAGGTATGTATGATTAAAGTGATTTAATGAAAAGATATGAATTTGACGTAATAAAGGGAATAGTGTAATAGGACTGATTAGGAATTAGAATAAGTAGGTAATAGGATAAGAATAATAGTTAAGAGTATAAGCAGAGTAGAACATAGATAAGTCAGTAACTGTAAAAATAAGAATAAAATGAGCAGGAGAACAAGAAGAGAAAAGTTGCACTCAATGGTATAGAAAAAGAAGTTCGGGATTGTATGGTGGAAGAAGAATGGGTTTGTATGGAAGATAATGACTGGAAGTATTGTTAGTTAGTAAAGGAGATACAGAAAAATGAAATTGTATCTCCATTTAGATTATTTAAGAAAAGAAGTAAGGAATGAGTATGTATATGTATTGTTATTATGTTGTGTTGTGTATGGTGATGTATGTAAGGTAGATATGGTTGTAGATAGGATACATAGAAGTGTGATAGATGCATATGTGTATGTATTTGATTTTGTATTTTTATGTATATGTTGTTGATTGTGTTTTGGACAAATTGTATGTTTAATAAAATTTATTTTTAATAATTTACAAAAAAAAGAAGAAGACAACTATATAGATGCATTGACACAGGGGGACAAAATGGGGGAAATTATCAATATCAATATGATATAGCTTTCCCAAGTGGATCCTTCCTATGGGGAAAAAATAATAATTTCATCTGAGAAAAAAGAGGGGAAATTCTGTGTTTTGCTACTCCGTTATCTCTCCCTTCTCATTCAGGTCATGAGAGTTTCTGAATTTCAAAATGCTAGGATTCTATAGAATTATGATTCCACTTTAAAAACCATGGTTCCACCCAGTGAAATCCTGGGATATGCAGTTTAGGGAGGGATATATGAAATTCATGGGGTTGCTATAAATCGACAGGCACATACATATTTGGAATATTCAACCAGAGAGCTCCAGTGTCTCCCAAAAGTATAAGTTTTAGGATTCCACAGAAAGTTGGTTATGGCGACTCTCATCCACTTCTATCATTCTGTAATCTTGTGCAAAATCTCAGGCTGATTTCACAGGAATGTGAAGAATGCTGTGTACCAAACACATCGGAACATAATATTCTTAAGATGGTAAATGTACAGAAGAGCTACAAATCATAGAAAAGTAGTCAATAGCAGTCTTTCAAATGTCAGATCTAGCAATTTGTAACAGGAAAGAGTCAATGTATGATTTGTGTTCCCTTTATTTCCAAAAATTCTGAAGGACTAATAGAAGGAATTATTTTGAAATACCCTCCTAGGCTTCCAGTTACTTACTATGGGTAACTTTTACTCTGAGTTACAGTGTAAGCTACATTCTTTTGTTTTTTAAAGAGGTGTTTAACTAGATCATTTAAGTTCTTCAGAATCTACCTTCACAATAAACTATTCTGAACCTGAGAAGGATATATATATATATATATATTAGAGACAATTTTACTTTCAAAAAATTTTACTTTCAAAAAATTTTAAAATGAGTTTTCTTGTCCACTTTCCTCCTTTTAGTTTTATTTTTTTGCCATTTCTATGTAAATAAATCCATTAATAAATACATACATTTAATGCAGAACAAAAGGATTGTAGTCCTGAATTCATTTATTTACATTTTCATTTCTATGAAAATTAATTCATTAAAACAGGGGAAAAATAAAATAATGATACCTAGCAGAGCTGAAGGCTTCATACCTTCAGGGGGAAAATGGTTCATTGACTTTTAAACAAGAGACATTTATTATTGTGCTTTCTGTGACAAGACTTGATTTCTTTTGGTAAATGATGACCATAATTAAGCCGCTCATAATGAACATTGCTATATTACTAAACTGTACAATTTATATGATGTCTCTTCACTGAACCACTTGGCCTTCAATGAAGGATAATAGATAAAGACCTGGGGTTGGATCCAGACTAAGACTGAAGTTCTGGGAGTTCTATAAACTCTGGCCCTTTCTGCACGAGGAAATTAAGACGGGCCAATGCGTCTTGTAACGGAGGTCGTCTGCACCTTGGAGTGGACTAGGTTTGGATTATTTACCTTCATTCCACACCTAAGTCCAATTAAATGCACCCCCAAGTGGTCACCAAGAGCGCTATTTGAAAAACGGAAGGAACCGATTTTTCAATTTTACAGATTGCGCCAATTCATGCTTTCGCAGTGGTGCAGATGCGCACATTCGCACCAATGTGAACTGGTGATCAGTGGAGGATGAGCTGTGGGCGTGGTTAGCTTCAGCAGTTGGTCCTGCCCAACAAATGACAGGAAGCCACCATTTTCTCATCCTGAAAGTGCGGATCTATGAACTCGCACTGCTCCAAATTGGCATGGAACATACAGAGTAAACCCTGCAGAAGGACATAAGGGAAAGTCCACCTTGTTTTGAGCCCAGAAGAACCGATAAGAAACAGCACAAAGTGATTCACTAGCCTCTTGCAGAAAAGGCCTCTATATAGCTTCTGAGTGCACTGCAAGAGATTCTACTATTAGTCTAGTACAATGATGAGCAACTTTGGAGGGTTGAAAAACCAATCTGAATGGAGAACTGCCAATCTTTCCCCACATCTGTGCCTATTGAATTTTGCACACTGATTTTTAAAGGAGAGACATGCTTCAAGGGATGTGACTTTCCTTTAGAATAAGGTGGATGTTGCTCATCTCCCTTACTTTAATCCAGAAATGCACTTACCATAATTTTTCTGGCAAAGCATTGAATGGCAGTAACAAGAAGCACCACTCCACCCCACAGTAGGATGCATGTGGCCCATGCACTGGTAAATAACATGATGGACTGGCTGGTTCAGAGGGATATAAACAGAAAGAAATTTTCATTCCTAAATATACAGGAAATAGAAAATGTTGGATATGGGTTAAGAACCTGATGGCTAAGCTACATACAATTTGGCACAATTAAACTCAGGTGCAATTAAACTCATAGATAGTGCAGTTTCACTTGTCAGGCAGCTATGTGTTTGCATCTGTATAGACCTACATATTCTGAGTTTATCTTTCTACCTAATTTGCAGTGACAAAATGTTTTAAAACAAAATTATGCTTCTCACCACTGTATGCTTTAATCCAGAAATGTTAGGACAGTAATTCTGCTGATATGCCACTGAATTTGATGGTAATAGAAGGGTTCACAATCTGACTCCCAACTGAATGCATGTAGAGCACCAATTGTGTTGCTCATGAGGAGCTTGATCCCTTAAGAAGTAAGGAATAGGAAGAATCTGTGGAAGACAGGCAAAGCACCTGCCGATTGGGCTACTTAGAATTTGGTGCATCAAGGATCAGGTGCAAATATCCTTATAGGTAACTAGCATATGTACCTGGCATTGCCTGGGATTTTATTTTCTCATAGATAATACTTCCCGTTAGAAATACTTTAGGAATTATCTTACCTTACCTTAGGAATTTGATGTGGTTGAAATACACAGATTTGATATCCCGTGTCTGTAATTCCCCAAACTGCCTTGTCCAGTACCTGTAACTTTTCCCTATGTTCCGCAATCCAATCTGTATTCAGAGTTGTTAACATACAGAGGTTTGGTTTCTGAGGGAATACTTGCTCCTTGCTGCTAGGCCTCATCTCTATAGCAAACAGCCAGGTTCAAGAGCTCTCTGGCTGAGAATTTTAAAGGCCCCTACCCAAATGGACAACTCCAGGATTCCACAGAATCTTCACAGGCAGCCAATCTTATGAGGCCTTCTTGCCTAACACACCCAATCATATGAGGTTTTTCCCTGCCTGAGACAGACAAACTCACAAACTTTGACTTTTATATATTAGATGCAATGTTGCTGCCAACTTTCTATGTATTTGTGTGCATGTAGACCCTAGACCCACATATATTGAATTATCTTTGCTCCTCACTGACCTAACCTTATTTACTCTACGATATGCTGGGGATATTATAGCATATTCATAAGGTTAAGAAGATGAATGTCCATTCTGTATAACTATTTCAAGTGTTTATTCATAAATCTCTTCAATCTTGATTCTGCATTAACTTTCCAGTGGCTGAACTGGGAAGACATTGAAATTCCCAAGAGCTTCCCAGCAAAGAGCTATATGTTTATTCTCTATTGCCCAGAATTTTTTCACATTTTTTTTAAATTAACGGGTGTAGTGTAATTCTGATGTAATCCTACTAAATATTAATACCCAAAGGAACCAGAAGGTTCAGGAAAAGCTTAAAGTATAAACAAAGAATAGTTATATAAAAATGTAAAGAGAAATGTGTAAAAGCAGAACCAGAGAAGTACTGGTTTGTAGTTTTAAAAAAATGGTGGAAGTGGCATGTACTGTATCCATCCTTCCAATGGAGTGCAAGTGATTCCATAATAGTGACATTATGTAATTGTACAGTTGAATAATTGCACAGTTTCAGCTTCCTTAAAAAAAAACACCAACAATGGAACAGGAGGTAGAGAAAACAAGGTGATGTAAGTGGTATCACCATATTTCAAGTGTGAGAAAAACTAATATCATTGGAGCACAAACACAGTTGTGGTGCAAAAGAATGCGTTGCCATTCTTCTACCTTTCTGAGTACAGGAGAAGTGGTTTTCAAACAGAACAACACGAAACAACTAACTAGTGTGAAAAGCATCAAAGTATGCTAAAGATTCCAACCTAAATCACTTCTGATACAGTTGTAAATGCTCCTGTGTATGAGTAATTTCAGACAGCATAAGCCCTGGTCAGTAAGATGACATCCTTCAGACTAACTCAGTCATGTGCCAGCCAGGAAGTGTTTCTGGTGTGCACAACATCATCAAGTAGGTGGGACAAGGCCAACATGCTCCTCTTTATATAGTCAAATGGAATGTCCAAAAAGACCCAGGCCATTTCCGCACTACAATCTTATAGCACAATTATTCTACTTTCAACATCCTATGGAATCCTGGGGTTTGCAGTTTACAGAGGGGCTGGCTGGGATAATAGCGCTTTAACAATCCAGTGTAGAAATGGCCCTAGTGTTACTCAGTTCTCAGAGGAAGAATATCAATGAGGCTAAGTTTAAAGGACTTCCATTACACCTGCAAACACACTTGATCCTCCAACAACGTGATATTAATTGATATTGATCAAATAGCTGTGGTGGATTCTCATCTTACAGTCACTGTGAATGGCCTGCACAATGCCTGCTTTCCAGGGCCTTGGTCTAGATTCTTATTTTTATAATTTTTCCACAGTCAGTCTAATCTTTTATGAATCTCTGCTCCTCACTTATCTCCTAGCATGTCTCCCATTTAGTGGGGTTATTTTTTCATGATCTGTCCTCTTCTCTTAATTTCATTCCCTGCCTACAATTCTCCACTTTTCTAAGACTGCCATTCTGCTGCCCAGCATTTTTCTTATAATCTACAGTGTTCATATCTTCCCATATATGGTACAAGGGTAAGACTGCAAATGAAGATGGAAATGGATCCATAAATTCCTCCATTGTGTGACCTACCAACTAGTCCCAAGTTGTAAACTGAGAAGAGGGTATCACAAAATTCCAGCGGGGGGGGGCAGGGAGGAGAGGAAGTTACCCAATTTCTTTTAAGTAGTGATAGCCCCTGACCCCTTCCAGTCTCCATTTGTGAAATTAGGTTTCAAAAAAGTCTCCATTGGCACAAAGTCTGTTTTGAAATTCTCATTGCAGCAGTGGAAGAGGAGCAGTCTTGCAGCATTAGACAGCAATGATCCCACCCCCATGAAAAAGTAAGCAACAGCTATCCTACCTGGTAGTAATCCCTCCAGAAATGATCCCATGGCAACTCAGCCCATGAAAAACTCCTTTGGCACAAATGGAGGCTTCCCCCACTCAATCCCTCCCCTTCCACTCCCAACTTTAATACAGCACAGTGTATATATGCCAGTGGGAAGGCAATAACAGAACTGGGAGCTTGTCATTCTGGAATAACATTTTATGAATCAATGCTGTGTTTAATGCTGAGCAAAGATGTAAGCCTTCATTGCCTATATGCATAGGATCTGAATCTTAACAGAAAATGGAAGAATAGCTAATGGAAACTGAAGGCACCCATCTCTCCTGTTACCCTCTATGACCCCATGGTCATACTGTGGCTGACCATTCCTCAGCAGTTATAAACAAACTAGAAATAAGGTTAACAGAAGAGCACAATCTTAAAATAATCCAACACATTCCATGCAAAGATTGCATACTTTTGTTCCATGTTCACTTGCAGCAACGTTGAGTTTAAATGGGCGTGGGTAGCTCTTAATCAGCTTCCACCATTCCTGCTCTTGAACTAACTTGTAAAATGCATTCTCTCTACATTTGTTTTATAGTGTCTTCATTCCTAAATGCTGATTTTGTGAACATCTGTTTCAATCACATTTGCAAAGCCATTACTTTTATGAGCCATACATATTTTAGATGGATTTACTATTGACCTTTGTTGGGAAATTGAATGTTTTTGTTGTTGCTAACATTTCTATAATTGATAATGCTGTTACTGCCACCAGGGTACTTCTACCAGATTAAACACAGCAATTTGGTCAATCATGTTGAAACCTATTTAATCAGATAAATATTATTTAACTTTTTCTGGCTCAAAGACAAAAAGTGTGATTAAGCTTCCCAGTTTAGATTCACAGTATTTCTTTACCATCAACACAAGACACCTAACTGATATTTAATTATGTTAGTTAGCTACTTGTCATTCAATAATAGCTGATAAATAGATAATAGATAACATAAGCAAACTGTAATAAATTAATAGACTTTAAGGCACCCTTGAATCAGTGAGATTCACACCCTAATTTTAAACAAGTTGAGACATAGCTAAGGCTGCAACTCCAAACCTACTTACCTGACAGCAAGCTTCATTGAACTGAACATGAATTACTTTTAAGTAAACATGCAGAGGACTATATATATGTCTCTTTCACACTACACAATTATGATGCCTGGATACAACTTTAATTGCTTTTGTTTCATCCAAAGGAATCCTGGAATTTATAGTTTGGTGAGGTACTACAGCTCTCTGGCTGAGAACTGTAAATACATCACAAAACTAATCCAAAAATACTATTGGATAGAGTCATGGGAGTTCAAATCGTGTCAAGTGCTGTAATGGTGCTGTAGAAGAGACTTAAATCTTCATAGAATTGAAATTTTTATCATATATAATTTTTCTAGATTATTCCCAATGGATTATTCAGTGGACACATTAAAATAAACAAACAGCTAACTGTCTACCACTTCAGAAATCATTTTGAGGAACCAAACATGGTGGGATATTAGCTGATCAGCAGTTTTAAACAAGGGTTGAACCCTTGTTCCTTTGCCCACCTTAATCATTGGGGGCAAAATGGGAGAGATTACATTTCATTGGCTTTTCATGAAAGTAGAGAAATGGGGGAAGAATTTAACTCTTCCACTTCAGATGACTTATTCAACAAGTAGATCACTGTCCACCTCCACAATGCCCCTGTCAATAATGCTACCTCATCATGCATTAGTATTAACAGGGTCTTTCATGTGGTCACCAATCCCTGTTGTTTTTGCTGTTGTTGTTGTTGTTGTGTGCCTTCAAGTCATTTCCAATTTATAGCAACCCTAAGGTGAACCTATCACAGGCTTTTCTATGGTTGAGAGTGTATGATATGCTCAAGGTCACCCAGTGGGCTTTCATGGTTGAAAGAGAATCAAAGCCTGGTTTCCAGGGTCATAGTCCAACACTCAGACCACTATACCACACTGCCTCATTCCTTAGTCATCAATCTCCACTGAATCATCAAACATTACTGCCCAGAATATCCTTGTGAGAAGTGTTACAAGAACTTACAGAAGGCTCTTTCCCCTCAAAAGAAACCTGTTCTTTGCTGCCTCTGCAACTGCAAAACAAGGGATGGTGTAAACTAAGAAAGCAACATATGTGAGTAGATCCAGTTGCTAGCCCCACGGTTGTAACAGTTGAAAGTTGTAACCCAGCTGTAATTAAAACGGTGACATGACACAATCATACAGAAAACACAAGAGTAATGAGTATGAAATCCTCCTTCCAGCATCAGTTACCTCTCCAACCACTTTTCCTAAACACCTTCCTTCTAGTCAAAGGTACAGGTATACCTCATGTTAACTAAGTAACATGTTCCTGGGCACGGCTTTAACAGAAACCTTGGTACCAGAGGCAGAACTAATGTTGAAAGAATAGTGATAGGTTCCTACCTCCCCCACCCAACCCCAAAAAAGAGAGAGAGAGCAGTTCAACATGTTTCAGTAGATATTTTATTCACACCTAACAATGTGCTAATGTGAAATGAAAGCCCCACAGAAGTAAACAAAAGCATTCTGAAACTTTTAGAGACTTCTGGAAAGCTTCTTCGAACATGCAACCAGAGATGACCATTTCTTTCACCAGCCTCCACTTTTCTTATGAACTGCATTTTGAGGAGGCTTATAGATCTATGCTTCTCTAATATGCTCTAAGTAGTTGGTGAGGCAAGCTTATCTGCTTTTCCCTTTTCTTTCTATTTTGCTGCTCAGTGAGGGATTCTGAATGCAGCTGCTGTTTAGCTTGCCTGCTGTAGGGAGGCACCTGACCACCTGAGGATCGGCTAGAGTAGAAGTGTATTCTTTTCCAGCTCAAGCTTTACAGTGTCGTCTACTGCAGGTAAGTTATTGCAATCTGATACCGAAAGTTTGTGGTTCTACAGACCTTCACCATCCTCCAAATGCCAATGTTCTTTTCAAAACTTAAATCTAGACAGAGGATAAACAGAAAAAAAGGGGAAATAAATGGATAGGTTTAAAATGACTTTGTAAAAAGGAGCTTCTTTTCCAGAGGCATTGTTAACTGAGGTATGTTTGCATTCCAGTATTGGAACCAGGCTGAAGGAGAAGAGGTTGAATGGGAGACAAGAGTCTGGTGTGCAACAATACAGTTTATTTCTACAACCCATTTCCTCTTTGTTATAAGAAAAGATCTGGATGTACAGACATGTTTGTGTAAAGCATCTCTGCTTGATTTCGAAATGATCATCTCCTCCTCTTCCATCCTTCCAGGCTGATTGGAAGGTCCTTCATCTTTCTAGAGGACCTGCACAGGAGGTTGTAGCAGGGTGGACTGAAGCAGTTATTCTTGGTTGCCCAACCATTTGTACAACCTTGAGAGAGAGCAAAAATTTGTTTCTGCATAGAGGGCCACTGTACATGCACGGAATGAGTACCAGCATCACTAACATCCCCTGTTCAGATGCCAGTAGGCCACTATTTTGTCTACTTTTCTAACTGGAGTGACCTTCTGCTACTCCACTTATGGCTTCCTTTTCTTTCTCAATTCAGTAATTCTGTCCTCACCAATTTCATTGCCATTCTCTGTAGACATTCCAATCAGTTCTGGGGTGTGTTATCAACCTTTTCAGAAGAGCCTGTCATCGTCTTTGCCACCTCACTTCCTCCAGTCATTTGGTGAACCAAGAGAGCCAAGGTTGGCAAAGCAATGGAAATGAATGCTTATGGGTGACAGCACTGATACACCTGTCAGTCACCATCTATTCTGTACAAGCAACTGGGAAGGTTTGCAAGCAGAAACCTGTTTCCACATAGCTATAACTGTCGCCAGATCAGTGTTTTTTACTGTGAAGAGAAGAGTAATTCAAATGTGTTAAAAGGTACCTAATCCACATCAAGTAATCTTGAGAATGTGTTCTCAGCAGACAGTACAAAAGCATTTGAAAAACAACTTGTCCATCTGCTTCAGCTCACCCTTAAAATCAGATAAGGGGTGTGCACTGTAGTAATTAGTGGTTGAAGCAACAGCAGCAGTCATCGTAATAAAGCCTAACATTATTCTAAATATCACAGATTAAAGCATGTGTTAAGAATCTGAATGGAACATATCCACAGGGAAGCGGCCGTTTTGGTTTGGTTTTTTTTAACTTTCTGGTTCAGCCACAATCTTTGTTTTTCCCCCCTTTTGGGCTTCAGGTAAATGTCAATCAACCCATCCTGTTCCCAGGTTCTCTTAACAACTCCAACTAATTGCTGCCTCAATTCCACACTTGAGGAAAGTGACAAAATGCATAAAGATGGGCCTTTTGCATCACAATTTGTGTTTATGATTTTTGTGTTAAATGTGTTGAGAATCATAACATATGCTCATACACTGAGAGGCAATGAGTAATAATTTACCAAACAGCCTGTTTAACAAGGATCAAGTTGATAGATAACAAGGTATATTTTTGATCATTTGTTTGTGTAGATTAAAAACACGCTGAGTTCTTTGTCTTTACAGTTGTTTTGTCTTTGAAATTTGTCCATCTCTGAAAAATTCAGTAGATTATAAAGAATACTGGAACTCTGTACATACAATGACTTGTGCAAAAGCAGCTGTGGACCCTGAAAAGATGGTTTATAGTACTTTAGATGCCAAGCTTTTAAACATATCAGTGTAAGCTTCAAGTGAAAAACATAACTATCATAATTGTTATTCATACTTCGCCTAGTGATGCAAGCACTTCACATGTCAATGCAATATCAATAGCAATTTCTAAACCCTTTTAAATAGTCGTTGATAATAACCATTTTAATTAATGTGTTTCAGCAGCATGGATATGGAATTATTCACCATCAAAGTGTGTTTCACTATTTCTGAAGGCAAATGATCAGCGCAGTTGTTAGTCCTTCATTAAAAAAAAATAATGGAGGGGCAGAAATGAAATGGTTTGTCCTGAATATGTGTTAAATTCTCTTTCAAGTCTCTAAGAAAGAAACAGAATGTTGACATACAATAGACATACACACAATACTAAGCCACCAGGCTCAGTTAGCCTATCTAATAGTGAAAAGACTGATAATTCATTAATATCTGGAGCCCTATAGATTCCCCATCCCAGTTTAAATACTAGTTTATTGAAAAGGCAGAGAATGAAATCACTGTTTATGTCCTTTTATTTTTTGTTTGTTTGTTGCAACAAGCCATAATTTAGCTATATTTCCACACTGATGTAAAATGATAGACTGTTGTATAGTTTAAAAGCAAAAGAGGATACTTTATCTGTTATCCAGCACACTTGGCATATAAAGACGATGGCAATGACATTATGGCAATATGCTCCACCATAATGTAGACTGGAAGCCAGTTGTGGGTTATGATTCACCAATTGGAGACCAATGATCTAGATAGTCTTGTTTGGATGTGACATATTAATATTTAGTGAGGTTCTTCAATGGTAGAGCTGAAATTAATATTTGATATGTACTTATGTTCAGATCTGCAAAGTTTTGCATTACCATGCAAAAGTATACCTTCAAGGGATAAAATAATTAATTTATTACCCATGTCTCTTCTCCTTCTTACATTCTGGCAGGAAAAGGGGGAATAGTTTATCTTAGCTGGAAAAAAATATATACAAAGTGAAGAGTGCTTGCAGCGTCAAAATCCACACATACAATACAATTGTATTAAACTTATGAGTTGCCCTAACAGATTAAAACCATCAAATAAATAATTCCAGATTGAAATCACAAAATAAAATACAGCTACAAATCAATTTAAAAAAAAAAAAAAGGATGGAGGAATAACAAAAAGAAAATCTAAAACCAATGTGAAATATCTCCAAATATAGTATCAGAGCACAAGATATAAAATACCAAGCAGGTGGTAAAGCCCTGTAATGACTTTAAAATTCTGGAGAGAGAAAATAAAATAGTTGAGAGAATAAAAGCTTTTGTCTAGTGCTGAAATATCTACCAGGAATATACTGGGAAAACCTCTTTAGGAAATTAGAAAACTGAACAGTGGTTGATCTGGCCAGTGTGAATGGACCACTGAATTCAACTGTAATTACCTGAGTTTGGAATATTACTTTTAAAAACAACTAGTCATATCACTCATTACCCTGATTATTTTTCATTTTCATTTGCATTCAAAAAGATAACTCACCAAGTTACTCATCCATAACAAGTTTGTTACTATTGTGCCCTTGTAAAATTCAAGAAAATGTTCTCTGCTTCCCCCAAGTGGCTAATTCAGATATTGCAAATGAAAATTCTGAGAAAAACTCAAAAGACATTACATTCTGACTGCAGCATGGGAAAGCTACATCTGTGATTCTTTTTTAAATCTCTCCCATTGCTCAGATTGAATCAGAAGACACGTTCAGTAATGTGCAACAGGTAGACAACCTATTCTACTGAAAACTAGTGAGTTACAAACATGGCTATTACAGACAGAAAGGCAAATCTGTTCCAGCTCATTATTGCAAAAGTAACTAATTCTGAAAGTAATTCATTAGAAAAATGAGTTGCTTCATAGCTCTGAATTAATCCAAATTGCAATGGAATGCAGCGCTAACATGATATTATAATGATAATTAAAGAAACTTTTCACTGCTGGTTGGATCACTGTAATTCAGAATTCAAAGTATTGCCAAATTTGTTTCAGACATGGTTGTAGCAAGATAAAAGAAATACTGCAAGTTTGTTTGATTGCAATACGTTTGAGTGCAAAATGTGGAGACTGCACAAATCACTTGGAGCTAGAAGAGGAAGATTTGCCTGCAATTTTTAGAAAAGAAAATTGACCCATAAAGGCAAAGATGATAACATCTTGTTAACATCTGGCCAAATTAATAAAATATGAATTTTACAATATGGAAAAGGAAAAAAGAAAGCAAGCATGTCTATCTGGTGCAGTCCTCCGCCGTCAAGACAAAAAAACAATACTTTTCTTTCAGTAGTCTCACATGTTTGCTCACTGAAACTCCACTATCTTTTCTGCCAGAATAAGGACATCTTTCTTTCTGCAGAAAGGAACTAACAGGCAGGGCTCCAGTGGCCATCTGTAGCTAACAATGTGTGTTTCAGAAAAATGATTGATGTATTTCTTGTTTGGCACTTCTGTCACTTGGTTGCAAAAATGTCTAATGTACCTAGAGAGTGAATTACTTCCATTAACATCAGTGGCTTCAAGATGTCTGGGAGTTGTTGTTGTTGTTGCTGTGTGTTTTTGAGTCATTTCTGACTTTTTGGCAACACTAAAGCAAACACAACATGGGGTTTCTTGGCAAGAACTGCTCTGAGGGGGTTGCTTCTGAGAATGTGGCTTAACCAAGGTCACCTAGTGAGTTTCCATGACAAAGGCAAGTGCCGAATTGAACTTGTTCTCCAGAGTTGTAGTTCAATGCTCAAACCACTACACCACACTGGATCTCATCTGTCTGTGAGTCATGTTGGCCAAATACTAAGGGAGCCATATGCCTAGGCAAGAGTGGATGGAGGTGACTGGCTTTGCCACCCCCCCACCCCCTGCTGCCATATCATCCCAAGCTGGAGCCTGTTAGACTGCCCCCATCACAGGTAGGCAATTACAAAGATATAACAGGATCAAGCCCTCAGAAACTTTTCCCAGACCCTCTGACAGTTCCCACTGGGTCGGGGCAGTTCCAGTTAATCCTCTCTCATCCAATTTTTCAGCTGCTTTTAAAATGTCCCAGTTTCCCTCTCTTTCCCTCACTTTTCCTCAGCTTACTTCCATTCCTGTACAGTGGGTTCAAAGTACAAATGTAGTTTGCACTTAACTGACTCGGGGGTGACTCAGGGGAGGGGGCAGAACCTTACCCTTCCCAGTAGTTTCAAGCAAAACCAAATTGCTACAGTCTCTCCTGGTCTGTGTGTTCTTCTTCAGTAATAACTTTTGCCATCTTGAGTACTCTCTGACATTGCTTGGCCACATCTGTCTCAGTTTTCATCTTTGAAGTGTTGGAGGATATGTTTTCCTTTGCCCTGCTTTGCAGCCTAGGTCTTCCTATCTGCTGGAGTATGGGGCAGGGACTCCATCACCCACTCACTCGTCCTTGCTTATATTCAGATAATGCCTTTCCATCCTTCTTTTGTCTGAGGGGAGAAGAGATGGGCTGCTCTGCAAGACCCTTCCTTGTTCCTCTGGACCACTCTGCTTGATTCATGTGGACAAAATGGGTATTTTAGACAGTCAGGAGAAGGAAGAAGTTAGAAAATGTTCATTTTTTAATTTTTTTTTTTGCCCCTCTGGTGCTTTATAGGCTAGCGTTGTGCTCGATTAATCTAGACAAGTGGTACTGCCAGGATGAAAGAAACCCTCCTGGGAGCTAGGCCTCAAGAAAGGGGCAGCTCTGGACACCAACATCTGTATTCCATGCAGGTAGGACAATGGCCTCAAAAGTGGAAACAGCAACTCAGGCCATTTCCGCACGACACTCTTATAGCGCGATGATTCCACTTTCAACCTCCTATGGAATCCTGGGGTTTGCAGTTTCGGGAGGGGCCGTGCTATAAGAGTGTCGTGCGGAAATGTTCTCCGTTTGCCAGTTCACTTTCTCTGCAGCAAGGAAGCAAGGACATTACTGACTCTTGAGGAGTTGATAAGATTCACATTTCCCTCTCCCCAGGAGCCTTTCTGTCCTCATAGCATCATAGTACAAGAAGCATGTGTATGCTTGAGTACAGTGCAGTACCCGTGGTAATACAGCTTTGCTGTATGGTGTGCCACGACAGGTTAGTGTGTCGCTTGAAGTGTGTAGGTGTGTTGCCTACAATCTTGGAAATGTATGTTATTATTTATAAATCATATTTTTTAAAAAAAATATATGAAGAGTTTTCATGAGATATATTGTATGCCCACACATTTCACTATTATAATGAAATGAAATAATAATATAATATAAGGAAATAATAATAATATTATATATTATTATAAGGGGTTAGTTTAACCTCCAATTTGCTAACAAAACTGAATTACTGTGTTGTGAAATGATGCATGTCTATAAAGTGTGTCACCAACATGAAAAATTTGGAAAACTCTGTTCTAGGGGAACCAGTTGCCTTCTAGAGCAAGCAGCTCAGGATGCAAGTATGTATGTAGAACTGTTCTAATCCCTCCCTTAAACTCAGAGGGAAACACCTTGAAACAGAAGACATCCACAAAGCCACCTAAAACTCAAAGCTACACAAAGCCTTGTAACCACTGGCTACCACTTGAATGAAATGGTTGGACTGTGCCCAGTATGGGGTCCTTTTAAAGAAAGAAAGAAAGTCTCAGCAGTGTCAGGCAGGGCTTGATTCATGCTCCAATGACACAGAGGTTCTCATGTATGATGCAACCAGTACACACACATACCTGACTTCTTTCCACAGCATGCCTTCCCTGACCCAGTGGCAGTGAGCATATCGGTCAGAAAGTCTCTTGGTAAAACTCTTGATGTGTATGGCACGGATTAGTTAAAACAAAGGTGAGAAAACACAGCGATTGGTCAAGAAAAGAAAAACTAACAGAGGGAAGAGCAAAAGATTGACATAATTTTTGAGACTTGAGGTTGCCCTTTTATAGAGGGTGTTGTCTCAGGAAGCAGAGGTGAGACACCTGTTCAAGGCATAAACAATGGTTTCACTGAGGCCACAAAGTAAAGTGTGGGCTGAGGGAACAAAGCAAGAGGATGGGTAATACTGAAACAGGAACTGAAGAGAAGCACAAAATATGAAAACAGAGATTGGGGAGGGTAGGTTGGATGAGCTATTTAACTAGATTCAGAAAGGCTAGCCACAGAAACCTGTGGGAAGTCCCCATTTGCTTCATATCACTGTGGCTGCTATTTGAAAGTCAGTTTGAAACTGTCTGAGGAACAGGATTGGTTCCACCTCTAAAAACTGTGACTTTTAAGAACCATTATGGTGTACTGGCTAAGACATGAGGTTTGACCGTGGGAAACTCTTAAGTACAGTCAGCATTCAGCTTTGAAGTTCAGTGAATAGCCTTTAATATCTTTCAGAGCTAATTTCCACCAAAGTGATGAACCAATGGCTGGGCTTTGTCATTTCAGACTGCAGGTGGGAAACTCATCTGAGCAAATCCTTTTCTGTGCCAAAAAGAACAAAGGGGATAACATGTGTCCTGAGAAAATCAGCAGCTCAAGAAGAAGGCTGGATTTTTACCCTTCTTCCTGGTTTTCTGTGTGGTTAAAATTTGTTGCCATTGAATTATTCAACTATGTGAGTTCTTTGCCACAGTGGAAAGGGACACAACCAAAATCAACAGAAAGGTGCATGTTGGAACTCACCATTAACTTTAAACAATGATAGTGGTGGCTATGTTAACTGCCATCAAGTCAACATCAACTTATGGTGAGCCTATGAAGGAGAGACTTCCAAATACCCTGTCATCAACAGCACTGCTCACATCTTGCATATTCAGGGACATGGCTTCCTTGATTGAGTCTATCCATCAATAATGTGCTCTTCCTCTTTTCCTACTGCTTTCCACCTTACCAAGCATCATTATCTTTTCTAATGAGTCAGACCTTCTCATAATGTGTCAAAAGTCTCAATTTAGTTAACTTGGCTATTAGGAAGACTTCAGGAGACTTGATTTGCTGTAGGACCCATTTATTTGTCTTTTTAGCAGTCCATGTTCTCTGTTCTCTGATTTCAAATGAGATTATTTTCTTCCTATCAGCTTTCTTCATGGTCTGCTTTCACAACAATATATAGGAATGGGAAATCATCTACTTTAAGGTTACGTAAATAATCTGTAGTCATTATTTTTGTTTTCTTAATTTTCAATTGTAAACTTGCCTTTACATTTTCTACCTTGACCTTCTTCAGGAATCATATCTGGTCTTTGCTGTTTTGTGCTAGTAGTATAATGGCATCTCCATATCTTAAATTGTTGATGTTCCTTCCTTCATTTTGACTCCTCCTTCCTCTGAGTTTAATCCTGTTTTACATATGAAATGCTCAGCATACAATTAAACAGATAGGTTGATAAAATGCAGCCTCAGTTGACCCTCTTGCCAATTGGAAACCCTTGTGTTTCTCTATATTCTGTTGTAACAGTAGCCTCTTGTCCTGAGTACAGGTTATGCATCAGGATAATTGAATGTTGTAGTATACCCATTTTTTAAAGACTGATCTGTAGTTTTTCATAATCTACACAATCAAAAATGTTGCTATAATCTATAAAGTGCAAGGTGATTTTCTTCTGAAAATCTTTGATGTGCTCCATTACCCAACATATGTTTTCAATATGATCCCTAGTGACTCTTCTGTTTCTGAACCCAGCTTGCTGGTATTTCTCACTCTATATATTGTAAAAGTCTTTGTTGTAGAATTTTGAGCATCACTTTACTTGCATGAGAAATTAATTCAATGGTCTGGGTTACTGAAATCCTTTTACTGTCCCCTTTCTTGGGAACTGGTATATCTATTGAGCATTTCCAATCTATGGGCCATTGTTTTGTTTTCCATATTTGTTGACAGATATTTAATTAGAACTAGAGTAGATTTAAGTTAGAAGTAAATAATGGTGTACTAACTTTAGGGATGTAACCAGTTAGTTAAGCAGCACTACTCAAGCCAGTCATTCCAACAAACGCCAACAGTTTTAGTACAGGCTAAGTAGAAGCACCCCCTCCCTCTGTAAAGGTCAGAATTGAAGATAACAATTCTCATTGGCCCTAAAGTGACAGCTGAAGTGGGACAAAATGGAGAGAGGAAGAAAAGTGGGATCAACTTATATATTCAGCACTACTTTGCCTTTATAGCATTATCTGATATGTCATGGAATTTGCTTTATGGCCATGCTCCACTTGGATGGACGAAGAGTGCCCCCTGCTGGCAGCTGTAGTTACAGACAAGACACATATGAAGCACAGAACTGGTACAAAGAAATGAAGGGTTCATTCACATTAATATTTCCATCCATCACTGATATAACATCATCATGACTTAAACATAAGAAATAGTAGCACTGATCAGTCTTCAAAAGTATTTCAATAACCATCCAGTGTAGTACAGTGGTTAGGGCGTGAGACTTGAGAGATCCAAGCTCTAATCCTCACTGAGCCATGACTCTTTCATAGACTGACCTACCTCACAGAGTAATATGAAGATAAAGTTGGAGAGGGGGAGGTCACTCATGTATTCTCCCCTGAATTCACTGGGTAAAACAACAGGAACTGGAAGAAACACAAAGCATAAATATAGCAAATAAAATAATAATGTCAAGCATAAATTCTTGGCAATGTGGTTGTTGTGTGCCTTCAAGTTGTTTCCAACTTATGGTGACCCTAAGATGAAGCCATCACAGAGTTCGTGGGCTGAGAGTGTGTGATGAGCCCAAGGTCACCCAGTGGATTTCCATAGCCAAGACAAGAATTGAACCCTGGTCTCCAGGCTCATAGACCAACACTGAAACCACTACATCATGTGGGCTCTGTGGTACCACCATGCAATCCTGAACCATCCAGTCTCATTTGATTTTGAAACTTAAATAGGATTGGGCTTGGTTAGTACTTGGGTAGATGACCAACTAGCAATACTGTGAATATCCAGATAGTTAGGGCTAGGAAATTATCCTTCAGGAAGCTGTGCTAGAAAAAGTCTTCTATTGAGAATTGACAGTACTGGACTAGATGCACTAATGATTTGCTGGGTCTACCTAAAGGCAGCCCACACAGAATAATGACCAAATGGTGGGAGGCAAATATAATGTCCATGTAGAAGGTAACATGGAGTACCTGGAGAAGCTAGATTAGAGACATGTAGTTGTTCTTTCAACATCATACAATGTTGGATATGGCTGCCACTCCTACAATCTGTTCAGTCAATAAGCCATAAGCATTCATGATGTTGAACTAGCAGGATTGATTCATTCCTCTGTTGCTGTACTATCCTCTTCAATAAGAGTGTTGAGTCCTGCTCCATCTCCATCCACTCAGCACCAAATGCCTTTATCCTATCAGTGAACCTTTTCACGAGCTGTCACTGTTAATATCAGCCCAAAACATTTCAATGGTGACTGTTCACATATTTGGCTGGGAGTCATCCAATCTGAATAATGAAATGACAACAGAGAAATTGAAGTCCATGGATGTGGTGAAAGGGTGCCAAAGAGGAGAGACTGTGGTCTTAATGATCTTAGGAAAGATGAAATAGCCTAAGCGGGAAAAGTCATTGTGAAATGAAAAGTGGAGAAAGGAAAGAAAAAGAAAGTCGAGCAAGGATGATCAAAGTAAGCTTTGGCAATAGATTTACAAACAGGTTAGCAAATCTTGCTGTCAAAACCATGGGAATGCTCTTGAAGCCATTGCCTCTCTCATACTAACTGATGTGAAAGTATACACCTGCCTGCTTCAAAGTAAACTTATTGCTGACTCTATCTAAGCATATGCTGGTTCTGCTGATATACACAGACACATGTCCACACCCGAAAACATGAGGCACTGAGAAAACAGTGAGTGGCTCCCACAGCATAAAAGGCAGGAAGCCACCTACCATTGGCTGTGCTAGTTATTTTCTCACTGACCTCACAGAACTCAGTATTACAAAAGTTAGAGAGTAAACCAAATAAACAAAGAGAACTTGGGTCATTTCTGCACTAGGCTTTTATAGTGCTATTATTCCACTTTCAACATCCTATGGAATCCGGGGGTTTGCAGTTTAGGGAAGGGCTGGCTGGCCCCTCTCTAAACTGCAAACCCCAGGATTCCATAGGATGTTGAAAGTGGAATAATAGCACTATAACAACCTACCGGTAGTGCAGAAATGGCCTAAAACCCAGACCACCATCAGACACCACTACACTAAGCTATGAATAAACCTTGCTCAACATCACTGGAGGGTTACATATGAGTTAACATACATATAAGGTGACCACACAAAAGAGAAGACAGGGCCACTGTCCTTTTAATGGCCATGAGGAAAAGGGAATTTCAGTAGGCTGTTGCTTGCATGACAAGTGACACCTGCTGAAATACTTGCTTCCACGCAACAATCAGAGGTACAGAATCCCCATCCTCTCTTCCACATGGCCATGCTACATTTAAAATGAAAAGCAACCTTCCAGATATTGATAACCTTTTTAAAAAAAACCCTAAATCCCTGTATGCAACAATACACATGTGTCTCATGCTTCATCCTTTTACCCAGACGCACAAGCCGGCCTTTTTAATAAAGCCCCAATAATGATCCCGCTTTAAAGGACAAGGGCTAATCACTTCCTGCTTAGCATTCCAGCCACATGACAGTGGAGATAGAATAAATCAGGGCAAACAGCAAGATGCAGTATGACTAATTTTCATGTAAAAAGGGGTGATTGCCTTTAAAAAGGTGGAGGGGGGGACTATTGTGATGTGTTTTTTTCCCCCTTCCCTAAGCCGTTAAAGCCCCAAACATCCTCGTCTTATCGGTTTATGAATTATTAATTTTTTAAAAAGCGAGAAAGGAGGCATTCCCCCCCTTCTTAAAAAAAAACTCATCTGCTAAGCCACCAACCACCACCGACTGAAGTGCCTCACACTGATTCCTGATTTACATAGTCCCAGTTGGAAGCTAATGAAGACTGCTGAGCCACCTTTCAACAGGCAGATAAACCTTCATGTATTTAAAAGCAGGGAATGCGTGCTTGTTGCTGGCAAATTATTCATCTAAGATCTGAAGTTTCTGACACCGCCTGCGTCAGATAAACTGTCACCCAAATTGCAAACTAATTAGTGATTCAAACATTTTCGAGCTGATTGATGACAGAATAATTTACGCTTGTTTCTCAGTTTCCAGCTGGCACAGGCTGCTGACTGGAGCCCTAATTAGCGCGAGTACATCAGTCATGTTCTGCCAAGGCAGCACATACAATTAAAAGGCAGTTTAAATGGAATATCACATTAAAAAGGCTGGTAGATGCAAATGTGAGGAAACAGCACTTTAGGAAGAAATGACAACAGAACCCCATAAACCAAAACAGAATAGATCAGGATTTTTTTTAACACACACACACACACACACACACACACACACACAAAGGAACTTTTACTTTATTTCGATTATTTAACTAAACAAAACAAGCAGTGTGGCAGTACGTGTTTGCTAAATACTTCTCAATCTGATAAGCTCTGGAAATCATTGACTCCTATTAAGATTCTGGGCAAATATTTTAATGTTTATTTTGTCCTGTTGGCTTCAAGAGTGAACCCCAAATTTACAAAGGGTGAAACTTTGTTAACCACGTTCCGGCTTACCCTAAACATCTTTCATCCAATCTTGAGAGAAAGGCATGATATGAATAAACAAACCAATAAATAAATAAGAGTTAAAATTATTTTTCTTGCCTTCACCCTCTATGGTCAGATTACCACCTCCTGCACACTGCTTCATATGTGCTTAAAGATAAAGAAACTAAGTACAGCATGTACTTAGTGTTCTGCAACGGGTTAAGAACTTGGAAGGGTTTATTTGAATGACAGAGTTCTGAGTAATCTTACACCTCAGGTTCAGCAAAATCTACCTAAGTGCTGTAACTATCCATCTATCTGTCTGTCCATCTGCCTCTTCATCATACTGTATCATCTCACAACTAAAATGACATCCATAAAAAATAACATCTACATTATATAATAAACTGTTGACTGGAATCCTGTAACAGAGTTACAAGTGTGTAACCTGGAGTTATGTACTCATAATGGTTATGTATTCACAATTCTAATGAAGCCCCTAGTTTAGGCAACATATAGGGACCATAAAAGTCTCCCAATATCCCAGGAAGCAGTTGCTGTGATCGCTGGGGGGGGCATTCCCTTGGCACTTGGGAAGGAATTGGCTGCCCTTCCCACCCCTGCTTGCACAAGCGATCTCCAGTGCAAGAGGGAATTGCAACAGGGACCCTATTTCTGCCTGTCGCAAAGAGGATTGGTCACAGAAGAGGTAGAAACAGCAGCCAGCTGCTTTCTGAGCAACAGGGGAACAGACCCCCATCTACTGCACCAGCTGCTGCCTGGTACGTGGAGGCTGGGGTCAAGTGTGTTGCACCATAACTACAGTGTTTACACGTACATGAGGATCATAAAAGATTCCAGCCATCATTTGTAAAACCTAGCCAGTATATTATTACATAAGTAAAACAACAAAGCAAGTGGTATAGATAAAGATTTACCAGTTTTACAGTTTAACTGAATTAAGGAAAGGTCGCAATTGTTGGTATGCAAGTTACATCTGATTCTCAATAAGTCAGTAAAGCACTTGGCATTAGCAAAACAAGTAGTGTTTTGCCTCTCATCCTTCCAGTGGACACATCCTTGGTCATCTCAGTAACCTTTCAAAATTTATACAACCATTATTTAAAAATGGAGACAATAATACTCCTCCAGTTTCTTGCACCCAAAATCCTAGGGGAAATCACAAATCCTGCTTGATTTGTTTATGTGCAAGATTTATATGCTCATCTACAGGCCGTTTCACAATACATAATTATAGCACTATGATTCCATGTTAACTGCCATGGTAACATCCTGTGGAATCCTGACATTTGTTTGTTTTGTTTGATACTTTTCTCCTGAAAGGGACTCATTTGCAGTTTAGGAAGAGGTATTGAGAATTCTCAGCCAGAAAGTTTTAGTTGCTCAACAAAAACTACAAACCCCAGGATCCCACAGAAGGCCACCATGGCAGTTAAAGTGAAATGAAAATGCTGTAATTGTGTAATGTGACCAAGGAGAACTTTTAGAGGAGTCACTGACATTATTTAAACACACATGTAATATCTGTATTGCACATACTGTATAATCTTTTGCCAAAAATAAATAATTAGGAGATATGCCCACAATAAATCTGGTCTTTCGATTTTCATATCCCCAACATCTTTCTCCACAATTTTCATAAATGTGTCTCAATTAATTAGGCATCAGGTAGTATTAATGGTGTTGATAATGAATTTTATAGACATTTTCTTTCATACTAATGCAGGATGAATATGCTGAACCCTATAAATATATTTACTTTTGCGCCTATCATGGGAGTAGATGGCCAGCTGTTCCCTCTCATCAGGTTTTGAAATCATCGTCTTTATTTCTTCTCTCTACATAACTGTCAGATAAACGTATGATAGCAAGCCTTCCACAACTTACCTTCGTAAATTAGTTGCTGGGACAGTGTTAGATCTGAAGCCAAAGGAGACTGGATTGAGACTTGTTTAGAGCAGTAGTCACCAACATGTGATTGTGGAATTGCCTCCAGCCCTCAAGGTTCTCTTTCCATCTCTTGGATCTTCCCACCCTTCTGGACCTCCCTATCTATCCCATCCAGAAAGCTGAATTGCATTTCACCAAAGTTTCCAGGACTCTTCATTTAAACAGGTTGTACACTTGCCTCCTAGGCCCTTTCTGCACTGGGCTATTAAAACAGCGCAGAGCGACCTCCGATGGAGGTCTTCTGCACCGTGGAGTGGACTGGCATGGACTACTTTTTGTAGTTCCGCACCTCAGTCTGGTTCGGAGCGACTGGAACTTTTAAAAGAGGTTTTTAAAAAGTACGGAGCGCACGACTCTGTGTTGCTCCATTGCCGTGCTCCGGTGCAGATTTGCAGGTGCGCACTAGTGCGCACCTGCAAATCTGCACCGGAGCACAGCGACAGAGCAACACGGAGTCACACGGTCCATACTTTTTAGCTGGTGAGCTTCTCTGGTTGGTGGAGAGCCTCCACCAACCAGAAGCCGCCATTTTGGATGCTAGAGCAGCACAGAGCGACAAGCTCGCACTGCTCCTCATCCCGACGAACTCACCCAGATGCTGAAGAAATCCAGTGACTCCTGTTTTTGCATGGTTCCTTTCCCATGTGCGGAAAGGGCCCTACTTTCTAAATAGGATTGCCAGAGTGAAAATTGGACCCAGCTCCTGTACATTTAAAGATTGTATGGAAAGAGAATTTTACCAGGCCTTGATTGTTCCTAGTTGCATGACAAGCAACACCCGCTGAACCTCCCTCTTCTACATAATGATTAAAAGTAAAAGAGCTGTGTCCAGTTTTCACTCTGGAAAACCTATTTCTAACTTTACAGGAAGAATTCTCTGCTATAGTTCAGATACTGGAGCTCTTTAGTGGAGAATTTTAAGTGCCTCAGCAAAGTACAAATCCCAATATTTGGGACTGACATGACAATTAACGTAGTAATCTTCAAAAATGTAATAGGTCCTTTCACACAACACCATTCTAGTGCATTGATGCCAAGGCGACACCCTATGGCAGTGGTTCTCAACCTTCCTAATGCCGCGACCCCTTAATACAGTTCCTCATGTTGTGGTGACCCAACCATAAAATCATTTTCGTTATTTTATTTATTTATTTATTTATTTATTTATTTATTTATTTATTATTTAGTTAGTTAGTTATTTCCAACATCAAATAGATTGGAAACACTGCCCTAAATCACTGCTCTGGATAGACTTCTAATGCCTAAAAACTGGTAACCCTCCCCCTTTTTTAAGCACAGAAAGTGTCCATCAATGCCAGAATTAAGGCAGTAGTTCTAGTTTTGAATGTTGGGTTTCCACAGTTCAAAGAGCTGGTCACTCCCAAAGGCAATGTTGAAACATTCCACATTTTACACGAGGCGCAGGGAGGAAAGGACAGGGAGAGAGGAAAGATGGCGACGGCACAAGCAGACACGTTTTGTTTCACTCCATCCCTTCCTCCCTCCCTTAAAGGGAGTGCGGACGCTGAACATACAAAAAGCGAGGAATGCAAGACAGTCAGGGTGAAGAACACAACACATGCGTGTGGCAAGCGCCAAGGGTCCACACACAACAAAAGCGAGAGGAGAAAGTCATCCTGGCTATTTCTGCACTAGACTGTTATAGCGCTATGATTCCACTTTCACCATCCTAAGTCCACAGGACGGATCAGAGCAGTGCTTTCGGGTCAAAAAACCAAAACAAAAACAAAAACAACCAAGGAGCCTTGGGGGCTCTTGCTACACAAACCGAAGCCCTTGGCTGACGCCCCCTGCTCCTTTCCCGACCGAGTTCTCGGTCTCGGAGGGACCGATCTCCCCCGTTGGATGGCAGATCTGCCACAGGAAAGTTTCCCCCTTTGTCTGCCGGACCAAAGGCAACAGCCACACTGACAATTCCCACGAAGCGGCATGCCCAGAATGAATGGGTGACCGGGCGATCACTGCTGCTGCAGCCCCGCCACTTTGGGAAGCAAGCGGAGCCCAGCTGCTCGCTCGCCCTGACAAGCAACTCTGTTTGCCGGCATGAATGAGCGTGAGGCGAAGAGGATGAGGGGACGGGGTCTTACCTCCCAGACATCCTGCTGCAGCGCCATAAACCCTGAATGGGAAGCCCTGTGTGTGTGTGTGTGTGAGTGTGGTGCGGGCACGAGCGCCCAAACAGCGCCCGGCTGCTCACTCGCCCTGGCAAGCAACTCTGACTCTGCAAGCCGGCATGAAAGGGAAAGGGAACACTGAAGGGGAAGCCCTCCGTGTGTGTGTGTGTGTGGTGCAGGCGCGTCCAAGCAGCGCCTGGCTGCACGCCTCCTCTCCCCTCCTGCCAGCGCGGGGTCTCCTCTCCTCACCTCCGCCTTAACGCTCCAGCTCCAGCTCTCTCCTCTCGGTGTCCTCACCTCCACCTTAACGCTCCAGCTCCAGCTCTCTCCTCTCGGTGTCCTCACCTCCGCCTTAACATTCAGGCTCCAGCTCTCTCCTCCCGCTCTCTGCACCTCTGACTCCACCTCAGGCTCCTCCAGTGCTTTCCCACCAGGCAGGGAAAGACAAGGAAACGCCCAGCATGCCTTCTCTCCCCTCCTCCCAACTCAGGGGTCTCAGAAGCACTGCTCCCATTGACTGTGAGGCCACCTTCTTTTAAAAGGGGGGCAGGATTGAGGAGCGGCGACTCCTGTGAAATGGTCGTTCGACCCCCAAAGGGGTCCCGACCCCCAGGTTGAGAACCACTGCCCTATGGAATCCTAGGACTAGGAGTGCAAGGATAGATACCAGTAAATAATATTCTCATCCCCAGATTATATAGGATACTGCCACCACAACTAAAGTGGAATCATAATGTTATAACGGTGCAGTGTGAAAGGGCCCAAAGATCCATGTCTGACAGATTTAACTCATAACATTACACCATTGAGAATAGAATCGTGACTGTATCATTTGTTAAATGAGGGATAAAAAAATCTCAAGGCAAACATATAGTTATGCTGGCAGAAATGAAAACCCAAGCCATATCTTTGTTAGTATACTGAATTCTTCACGTCTCAAACATGAGTGTTCTGTGGATCTTCTCATAAATGATCACAAGAACAATGAGCAGGAGCACAAGCTAATGACATATTTTCAGAACCTTAGAAAGCATTACAAGATGAGCCACTTCAACATTCAAATACTAAATTAGTAACTCTGGGAAAATGAAAGGCCACAAGTATTTTGTAAGTGCCATTTGAATTGCAGTCCAAAAACAAGTCAGTTCAGCTGAAACACAAAGTAGATTTTTATATACAAGCATTAAGAGGAGTAAAGGAAAGGGCTAATTTACATATGGAGTTAATTTAATTTAATAGCAGTATAGTGAGATCTCAAAGTTCTGCATCAGGTTGCGGATGTTTCCTATAACAATAGTCCATAACAATAAATGCACAAGTGCCATATAAAATTGTGTACCTCAGGGGGTTTCATTGGTATTAAGGCATTCAGTTAAAAGGGAAATAAATTGTGTGGAGACAGTAACAGTGATACTCAAGGAAAAATCTGCAATTTTGAGAAGAACAGTTTTACAAGATCATAATTGGTTTTCATATCAAGAGGGGCATCAACGAAGGATCCCACAGAAGGAATGTAAATAATATTCATAATTATTCTTATCCCTGATTAGAAAAGTTGTCTTGATAGGTTAAGACCTGTTGAGACATGCAGTCAAAATATTGGAAGTCTTCATAAGGTGTGAGAGATTGAAAAAAAACAACAACAGCACTTTTAAGTCCCCCTTTATTTTTTTTCACAAACTCTCCTCCTCTTTGCAAAGAACTACAAAATATGAAAGATAACTGAAAAACAGAGCAAACCCTTTGTAATCTCATTGTGAAAAAACGTTTGTCTTTTTTTTTCATTCTCATATGCAAGAATGGACTACCCATAGATCTATATGGTTTGAGGGTCTTATCTAGCTTCTTATCCTGGTGTGGGAGATAGTCCAAACAAGAACATAATGAGTAGCTGAAGCCAATTCAAGACAGATGACAAGAAGGAAACCTGAAACAAAAGCATGATCAGTGCATATTTTCATTGTGGAAATAAAATACGTAGGTTGTATGATAATCAAGGAAGAGCTACAATTAGCTGTTAACCATGGGTCTGTTCAAGCTATTGCAAAAAAGTGATACTTCTCATTACACAAAATCTCATTTATTACCATTTGGGACTTCCTAGAATGGTATTTTCAATTCATACAACCTCCTCCCACCAGCAGGGAGGAGAGGGAAGATGAAGGAAGCTGGGCAGGAAATTTGGCCAATAAACACTTGGATTTGATAACAATATAGACAATTAGCCAATCATAGATCTCATCTGTATCTTACTATTAGTTCTGGAGACCTTAGTGGGTATGCTTTATCTTTTTAAAGGTACAATGTTATATATATATATATATATATATATATATATATATATATATATATATTACTATACTAATAGTAAGAGATTCCTATCTTCATTAAATAAGGGTTTGTTTGTTTGTTTGTTTGTTGCTGTTATATATCCTGGAATAATAAGAACTCAGCTTCTAGGCAGAAATAAAATATTTCTGTTTGTGCCTGAAACTGCTTCTTTATGTTCTGTGAAACAGTCAACGTCATCTAGTTGTGAAAAAAAAAACAACCACCAAGAACTTTAGCAACTCCAACAGAAACGTTTCCTCCATCTGTTTTCTCCTTAATAGGCCATTGCTAAAATGCTGAGTCCAAAGAACAAAGCTAATACACAAACATGGCTAAGAATGGCCACTCGTCTAGCCAAGTTTCTTCCCAATATGCCAAAATGTTAAGATATTTATCCACTGAAGAGTTTGGATGGCAATCCAAAAAATACTGTCCAAGGGGTCACCTGCAAGCACAATTGTGCTGAGGAATTACAGTGTGACTTCTTGATGTGACTTCTACAGGATGAGAGGCTGTGTTGTTATGGGAAGTCTCATTTAAAGCTGCAATCCAATACACATTTCTATCAGTCAGTAAGTTCCACTAAACTCAATAGGATTTGGTTCTGAGTAGGAATGAGAGCCAACATGCTGCAGTGGTTTGAGCATTGGACTATGACTCTGGAGACCAGTGTATAATTCTCTGCCCTGCCATGGAAATCCACTGGGTGATCCTAGGCAAGTCACAGTCTCTCAGTCTCAGAAGGAGGCAGGAGCGGAGCAAACCTCCTCTGAACAAAACTTGCCAGACAAACCTAGTAATAGATTTGCCTAAGGATCACCTTAATTCGGAAATGACTTGAAGACAAAAACAACAAAGGAATGTATAAATTGCTTTATAAAGCACTAAGAATGACCCTGATATACACTGTTAGTTGAACTGCAATATAGACAGAGGCAATGCAGTGATCAGAAGCACACAATTCCACCATTTTAGGGGGAGATTGGTAAGTAGAAAGGAACAGATCTCCAGAACATTGGGGGGGGACACTTTTGTATAATGTTGCTGTTGTTGATGTGGTTGTGTGCCTTCAAGTCATTTCTGACCCTAAGGTGAAGCTATCATAGGACTTTCTGGGGCTGAGAGTGTGTGATGCACCCAAGGTTACCCACTGAGTTTCCATGGCTGAGCAAGGAACTGAACCTTGGTCTCTAGGATCATAAGTCCAACACTCAAACCACTACACCATGCTGGCTATTTTTGTATAATGTACCCTCCAAGAAGTCAAATATGGCCAATAAAGCCATCAAAATACAAATCACATCTGCTATGTAGAAAATACTGTTGCTGATATGTAGTTCTATGTATCCATAGAACAAGGAGAAAGAGTGATTACTAAGGAAGCTGATTTTGCTATGCACTTCTTATTTATCAATGCTGAAGTAAAAAGTGAAGAAATTCAAACCAACTATAGTAAACAACAGAGGTTTTCATATCCTGCTTCCAACACCCAACTGTTTTCAAGGAATAATCAAAGAAAAAAATAGAACTCCAGCTGTTATCTGTGCATATTGCAAATATAGATGAGAATTAAGTGCATTTCATAGTCTTTCTTTTTTTAATATGACAGAATTATAGTTCTGTAAGGACTACGCCATGAAATACTAGATGCCATGCACAAAATTAATGGTGTTTTAATATGATTGTTTAATTGTGTTAACAGTGTCATCAGGTTTTTAAGCTTCATCTTGTTTTAACCTAAGCCGTCTATGGTCCAATGCTGGCAGAAAGGTGGAATAGTAAGTAAGCAAATAAATAAATAAATAATACATTTAAACGTTGACCTGCAAATTTACTTTTGTAAAAGAAACTCTCTGTATCAGCCTGGCAATAAATGCTTAGAATGGAGGTGTAGTATAATTCTGTACCAAATAAGAAGTCTTCAAAATAAAACAAATTCCTGCCCAAAACTCAGGTTGCCTCATAAAAGTCCAAAAGGGTCTTGGCAGAAGCCAGGGTGGATATCTATTATTTTCAAGAGAAAGATTATCACCTGTTGATTGATTACTATTCAGAATCTGTGGAAGTTTTGTTCTAAGACTACTGACAATGCCTTCCTTACACAGTGATGGGATCCTCCAACCTGTAAGTACAGTCTAGCCTGGCAGAATTCCCAGTCCAGCTTAAGGAGCTTTGCTTGTTAACACCCTACTTCTTCTGAAGCCGACCCCACCATAACCAGAAAGGAGATGGGACATGAGAGCAAGTAAGTTTTGGCTTCAAGGATGAAGATCAGTTGCTTCCAATCATCTCCCCCATAAACATAAATGTTAACAGAGGGAAGGGGCTAGGGAAGTGAGGCTGGGTGTCCTCAACCAATATTTCAAGACTCATGATTTCATCTTATGGAATTCCAAGCTGTTTAAGGAAGTGTACTTAGAATTCTTGACCTCACCAAACTACAAACTGCAGGATTTCATAGAATGAAGCCATGGGAATTCAAGTGGAATCATAGTGTGTAAGTGAGAAGGGGCCCCAGATCCATGAACAAAATGATGACCAGGCCTATTCCTGAAATCCACCCACCCAAGATGGTGAGGGCAACTGCCCATAAAAAAAGTATCCCAACCAGCTCTTACAGCTTAATGACTTTAGTGACATTAGTGCTTCCAGTGCCTTATAGCTCAGTGACAGTAGCTGTGGGCCCACAACTGTCTAAAAAGATGCATGCTCTCCACCAGCAGCTTGCTTTCCTAAGGAATGTGCTGAAATAGATTGTCTATGAAAATTTCCTCATAGCTTGAGGAAAACACAGCTATGGCCAGATAGAAACTGAGAAAGTCTGAGGGAAGTGAGAGCTGAGTAATAGCTGAGAACATTCTGTGTGCCCCTCTGAAAACCTAACGGAGGAGGAGTGTCAGGATGTTAAGCCACGATTCCCCCATCTCATGCTCAACCTACATATTTGTAAATATGTAAGAATATTACAAAAGCAATTAGTGACCTCATTCAAAAGAAAACAGAAATATTTTTTGTGTGCCGTACCTCTGAAAGCTAACAGAAGGGGGATTCAAGCATTTAATGGTAAGTCTGCTAGAATAGTGCAACAGCTTCTTGATTTTTTTCATGACCCAATTTAGTGAGATTCAGGTTGTGCATGGATTAGATTTAGACAGATTTGGGGCTGATCCAACCCATTTGGACCTGAATCTGCATCCATATGCAGAAATCTGACCCATTAACTCTCATTGAGGAATCCATAGCACCCATAACATTTTTGATTTTGGTTTATAGAACTGTATGATATTTGGAGGCATGCTAGTCCCTTTGTTTTAATATGTTTAATATTAGCTAAGTGTGCTGATTTCCTGTACTGTGGTAGTATTTGTAAGCTTGTGTACTTCTTATCCACATGACAGCATAGAATAGAAAAAATGAGTTCAAATTGCAAGAAAGGGAATTCTGCCTAAACATGACCTCAGAAGGTGGTCATTTCTTGTGTGCTCAAAGTATTTAAGCAGAAGTTAGATGGCTAGTTCTATTCGGGAATTTAGTAGTAGATTTCTGCACTAGTAGTAGGTTGGAATAGATGGCTTTTGGAATCTTTTCCACATGCACACATGTGTGACAGACACAAGAGAAAAGTAAAAACAGTATAAAGCACACTAAATAAGTATCAAACCTAGAAATTAAAAACAAAACAAAAAAACTTTAAAATGAGGGCAAAAGTGTGTGTCTGTGTGTCCCATGAGTTGTTGGTTTGGCCTAGTGAGTTGAGAAACCATAAGGAAGAAGCTGTACTTATCAGTTCAGTTGAGAGAAGAGGAAAGGAGCTATGCTTGTCAGGGAGAAGAGTTACTACTTATCACCTTGTAATTCTGTAATATGAATTTAATGTATGGCTTTAAGAGATGATCAAAGGGTAAATTCCTTATAGTAGAATTTGTATTACATCTTGTATCTATTTTATATTTTTATTTAGGGATTTGAGGTTGACTCCAATAACTTGAACAGCAGGATTTCCTGCACTGATATTTTGTGGGAAACTGTGAATGTGCTGGATTCCGTATAAAATATAAAGCAATGCTGCTGGTGCAGTTGCGTGCTTTGTAATATTCATTTATAAGGTGACCTTATGGAATCTAAGAGAATGGTACATGAGTGCCAGCAACAAGGAATGGACAAATGCCTAATAAACTTGCTAGTAACACACAATTAAAAACGTACCTTCAAATTGTCCCAGTTTGGCAAGAACTGACTTGATTAATCCTCTACCATCCCACTTTTTCAGGTGCTTTTAAAATCTTCCAATTTCTCTCTCCTCTTCCTATTTTGACCTCAGCTTACTTCAGTTCTTCCAAAGTGAGTTCAAAGTAAAAGAGTTGTTTGCACTCAATTAACTCAGTTGGGAGGATGAGAGAGAAAGTAGCAGAATCTTTCTCTTCCCGGTAGGCTTAGGCAGAAGCAAACTGCTGCAGACTTTCCTAGATTGTCTTTTCTTCCTCATTAATAACTGTCAGCACCTTGACAGGACTGTGCTGTTGCTTGACCACAAATGCCCTGGTTTTAATCTGTGAAATGCTGGAAGGCATATAAACAACAAATGTAAAGAGTAAGGAAGAGTAGGGCTGATACCCAACTGGATCCATCAAAACTGGCATAATTTAATATGGGATTCAACTACATTGGTAGCACAGCCCCAATGACATCTGAAGTCATTGAACAGGTAAACACTGCTTATTGTGTTGAGGTTAAATATCACAGTGGGAAGTTAAGTGGACAGCTGGAGAACAGTCACCATTAAAGTTCAGAAAGGAAAAAAAAAAAACAAAGCAGGAAAAAATAGGAAAAATAAACAAAGGAGCTGTACTACTGCCATGGCTAATGGTGAACCCCTTGAAAAAGAAGCTGTTGGTCTGTTTCTCTACTTGTGGAAAGAACTCAGTGAAATGGTCCTTGACTAAAGAATCCAAAGAATTTCAAGGGGCTGTTTGTTAGCTGCTGTAGGTTTTACTGTCATTTTCATTATTTTTTTATGCATAGACTGGGGAATCCTTTTTTTGTGGGAAGGGGAAATTTAAATGTTTTACAGAAAACACAGTTCTTTTGCTAGCAAAGATTGGCACCTCTCTTTATTTAACATGGTTTGTGCTTTACTGTTTAGGTATATACATCTCAGTACTCTCTCAGTTGGCACACAGGTGCATGCCTCTAGGGACAAAATTTGATTTGTCACTTCAGTAATAAGGAATGACGATAGCTCTAATCTCATTTTTTTATTTACACTTCAACTCTAAAAAAATGCAAACAGCCTTGTCTCAATGTATTTTTCAGTCATTTCCTACCAGCAAAGAAACAATGGAGCAGAGGACAAAAAGGCACACTTTCCCAGCCTGTGCAGAATAGGTGTTAAAACTACAGTGCCAGACCCTTGTTGTAATGTATACTGCATATCTGATGATACTAGTTCATCTTACTCCAGTCTGACCTCTATGTGGGGGAGGTTTTCATGAATATAAACTGCCTTGGGGTTCAAACCTTGTCTACTAAGGTGTTTTTGAGATTATCTATAGAACATGACAGATGAGCCCTTGACTCGTACAACACTCGAGCACAGAACAAAGAGGAGTCACTATGCTAAACACAAATAGAATGCAAAGCGGAAGATGTGCTAAAGCACTCCAATTTGCTTCTGAGAGTGGTGAAGGCTGAAAGCTCATGTTATTCACACTCTCACAAAATGACATATGAGTCTGTGAGACACAAACTCGGTTGGGTGGTAACTGTCTTTTTAAAGAATTCATTTAATAATTTATACCAGCAAATATACACCGACACATACAATTTCAGCATACATTTCCAGGCTCTGATCTCTGGACTGCAAATGCTGATGGATGTCAGTGCTTAATCTCTTGTCTTGCTGCAAGGAGGAGCAGAGTCACTTGGGGAGAAACTGGCAAGACTGGGACCATCTTCCAGCATTGCCCACGAAGAAGCTAAAACAGTGGGAGATACATTTATGGCTTCTGGAAGTCAGCTGTGTACACAACCTATTTAAAAATAAAGTCAAATGCCACTTTTCAGCATGGGTAATCTGCTGGGGGCTACATGTTGGTGAGCTGAATCTGAAGAACAAATTACTGAGTATGGCCAGAATAATAAGTAGGTGAGTTGCCCTCAGCCCTCTCTCTCTCTCTCTCTTTTGTCCCGTTGCCCTGTGTAGAAGCTAGCTTCTTGAGATCAGTACCAACTGCCATCTTAAGCAGAGAAAGAGAAATTAAGGAAATATTGGCTGGGATCTTGTTCAGTACTTACGATTTCATAAGCTGAAGTTGTGACATCATAATTATTACAGTTCGTGTTTACAGTTGTTGCACAATCACAGGGACCAAAAGTCCCCCTCACCACAAATCATATCTTTGAAGCCTCACTCCCCCCTACACAGAGCCATTTCCAAGAAGCCAGAAAGTAGGGTGGTGGGTAATGGTATGTCCACCTTGATATTGAAGACAGGCAGCTGCAGAGACCACTGTGGGGTGCTTTCAGGGTCCTGTTGCATCTGTCTTGCTTCAGCATGCCTTGTGATTGGGAGCGGGCTGGATATGTCATTATTCACTGCACTGGCCTCTAGTATTTCACAAACGACTGTGTGGGGAGCTGCAAGGATTCGAATGTTGGATTTTGGTGTGTAGCACTGGGAGATGTAGTACCTACACCCTGGTCTATATATGTGGCAGATAAAGAAGGATGGGGTCTGCTCTGGCAGCTACATGACAAGACAGGTACTGTTGAGAAGGATGCAATGAAAATGAAGTTGGGTTAGGGAACAGCAGTATGTAGTCAAGAAAGCAAAAGATCAAACGAGGCAAGAGATATTACCCTAGCCACCTCTCTTTATCTCCATTGCCTCCTATAGTCACAGCTCAGGATTCACAATTTAACCATAAAGAAACTGAAAAATGAAAAAATAAAATAAAATATTTTTAAGAAGTAATTACCTGACATTAGCTGCAGAAGCAGTTCCAGGGCAGATGGAAATGTGACAGCAGGCCTGGGAGCCAGGCAAGGTCCAGGTGGCCCCAAAGTGGGCATCTTGGATGCTCCCTGGAGATGGGGCATCAGGAAGAGAGTTTGCTGCTCTCTCACCTCACCAGTGGCAGAGTGGGGAAGAGTTTCAGCAAGCACACAGCAGCACCCTCAACAATCCCAAGGCAGCCAGTAGCTTCTGGCCAAAGCTCCTTCCCCACTCTGCCATTGTTGGCAGTGGAAGAGGTCCCAATTCTGGTCACTCATTCACAAGTGAGCAACCAGGATTGGGATTGCCCCCACCACCAACAACTACAGGAAAGTGAGGCACTTTGACCAGGAGCTGCTGGCCATCCTGGGATTGCTGAGGGCGTCATTAATGATCCTGGTCACTTGTTCACTTGTGACAGGATCAGGACTGCCACCACTGCCAACAATTACAGGATGGTGAGGAACTTTGGCAAGGAATTGCTGGCCATCCTGTGACTTTGGCAGGTATGTGGCAGTGGCAATTGGTGTATTTCTACTCTGGCCACAGCTTGTCAACTTCTCCGCTGCTGCTCTGCACCATTTTTTTCATAGTAACTTGAGAATGCATGATTTTTAGTATTTGCAAGGAGTCCTGGAACCAATCCCTCTAGAATATGGTGGGCCAACTATGGTTGCAGTTGAAACTATGCTTGCTCATCACTCTACTTCCATCATTTCCTGACCAGTGGGTTTCAAGACATATTGTTTTGTCAGAGGTCTGAACTTAACATGTGGAGAGGGCTTTTGAAATTAGGCCAAGGGCCCCATAACACTGGACCAAGGACCTGACTTAGTTTGTCCAACCCTGGTATACATAAAGGAAATTCTACTGACTGTGAATCTCAAAGTCTATCTGATTACATTTATTACATTTATAAACATGTCTACTACTTATGTGCATCCTGTGATGAAAGGCCTTGGCTGGTTCATATTACCAGATTCATCTGTCATCAGGTTGTGGCTTGCATGTGTGAATGGACTGACACAGAGAGAACTGCCATACTTTTTCACATCACCTCAGTTGTGACGCTTGCCAGAGAACTCATCTCACACATTTAAGTGAAGTCATGTCAGACATTCGGTGAAGTTTATCAGCCACCAGTTACAAAGTACACAGCAATTGTAAAAAGAAAGGCCACAGCAATGTAGGGGCAGGGGGGACAAAGTTTTGCATGGAGTGAGTTCCAGGTGCAACATGTAGCATGTACACAACATATAGATGGAGAAAGCCTCCTGATTGACATTAAGGAAAGCCACTACCAGTTGACAAAAAGACAGTACTCAACCACATGGCCCAATGTTCTGATCTGGTATGTTTCAATGCTCCCAAGAACTGAGAGCGATGCAATGAAAATCAAGCATATATGAACTGGGCCAAAGAGAGCTCAGAGTTCACTCATACACTGAGTTCATATAGTTAGAAACCCCTGAGCTAATTTCAACTAAAGTATTCTTTATAAATTAGGTGGATGTGCAAATCAAAACCCAAAGGAGAAGAGAAGAGAGTGTATAATTCTGGAGAAATTACATGGTTCTTCTTTACTTATCATTCTGTTACAATTATTTCCAAATAAGTGATCATGCAGACAAACCACAGTTGTTTTCCTGTTGGATGGTGGCAGGGCCTGTTCTGTTTGGAAACATGATGACCTGTGAATGACTGAAGGGTGTCAGAAGACCAGTGTGACAGAAACTTCCTTGTTCCTGTACACAACTACCCTGGGGAGATAACTTATAAACTTATAAGTGGGGTCCTCTCAGACTCTGAGGCCATGTTCTAGCAATGGATACTAGAAGAATGATATTCTTTCAGCCTAAGCATTTTTATCCCCAATGGCCTGGTATCCTACCAGGTTATAACTCTCATATTATTGTGTGGCTTCAAGTCACTTTCTAGTCAAGGTGTTCCTAAGGTAAACCTATCACAGAGTTTTCTTGCCAAAATTTGTTCATAGAAAGTCTTCCATTGCCTTTCTCTAAGGCTGAAACAATGTGACTCACCCCAGGTAACCCCTGGTTTCCAAGGCCGAGCCTGATCTCTCAAAGTCTGGGTCCAACAGTCAAACCACTAAACTATACTGGCTTTTGTAAGAACTGTATTAGTCTAATATTATAGTTTTGCTGTTATGCCATGCTTGCCTTTCTTCCATAGATCAGAGCTGTTATGTCCACAATTGTAGATGATTCTTTAACAACAATTCTTTAACAACAAAACCGAACAAATAACCACCTGTTTGGACTGCACATGATTAGACGGATGGTTTCTGCTTCCACCATTTCCAATGACATCCATTTGTTCTATCACTTGGGACAGATATGGTATGATAGATACTTGTAAACATTATGTTGTGATGACGCTGAGACCTCACAATGGGAATACTAGTTTTACCAATATTTACATGACAAATGCCGTGTGTTTGAATGACTCCCTATCTCTTTGAATAAATACTACACATATTCAGCTTTTCACTACTTGTCAGAGATGAATCCTGTGGTTTCATGATGGTTCCTTCTTTGCCTGAAAACATTTTCTCTCAGAGAAAAACCCACTACTGGAACTTCCTTAGACTTTTGTAAAACCAGATATTTAGCGAGTAAAATTGCTTCTGACATCCAGGTCCTATATTGTTTTGGGAAGGCTGATCTGCAAGAATGCTGTCAAAAGTTGGAGGAACTGCTCAGGCCCTTTCCGCACAAGGAAGTTAAGACGGACCAAGGCGTCCTGTCACTGAAGTCATCCACACCTTAGATCAGACTAGGTTCAGACTATTTACCTTAGTTCTGCACCTAAGTCCAATCCAAAACACCCCCAAGTGGTCCTCCAGCACACTAAGTGAAGACCAGAAAAAACAGGTCTTTCAATTTTCCGGAGCGCGCCATTTTGTTCCTGCTCAGTTGTACAGATGTGCACATTCGCACCAATGCGAGCCTGCGATCAGCGGAGGGTGGGCTGTGGGCATGGCCAGCTTCAGCAGTTGATCCAGACCCACAAACAACCAGAAGCTGCCATTTTAGCCTCACCCGTGTGGATCTAAAGACCTCGCACTGCTCTGAATTGCCCTGGAACGAACAGAGGAGCCCTGCGGAAGGGCTTAAGAGAAAGTCTGCATTGCTTTGAGGCCATAAGAATTGGCAAGTAATGGCATGGAGCGATTCGCTGGCCTCATCGGAAAGGCCTCAGATTATATAGACAAACAGTTGAGCTTTATCCGTCCTCCACACCATTAAATCATTAAATGGGGAAATTTGAGGATAACTGAACATAGATATGTGAGATTGTATTGTAATGTATAGGAAGCCTCCACCTTTTGACACCCCATTATCTGACAACTCCCTCTTTTGTTCCTTCTAGATTAAGGACAAGTTCCATTAATTTGATGGGGGTTCTGCTCTTTCATCAATTCTTTCCTGGGAGGCTCGCTTGGAACCACTCACATGTGTGTGCTGCTTGCAAAGTGAGCTGAGAAGGGGAAAAAAGTGATAAGTTGGCTGAGAGACTTTGCAACCAGCTCACATATGGTCAGTAACAAGTGAGCTTTCATGCTCCCTACAGTACAGTACATGGGTTCCACTTTTCAACCAGTTCTGTTTTCTGACAGTGCTCTGATCCCTAACCTGTCAGATAAATGAGGGAAGCCTGTATCACATTGTTTTGTTTTCTTCTAGAAAAAGTGAAGGATGGTTTGTGTCCCTTTTTTGGCCGTTGATCAACACATTCATTTCCATAGAAAGTTACAGTTTTGTAAAGATAGAATTCTGGAATTCTCAATGGTAGCTAGAACATCCAATGTGCAATGTAAATACAGCAGGCGTTAGGCTGTTTGTCTTTATAATACAGCACTCACATGCAAACTCACTTCCCAAGTAAAGAACAGAAGCTTGTTTGCCTAAAACTGCAGCATCTAACTTGAGCAAAAAGAGGCAATTGTCAGCATTCCTTGCCTATCTATGATCCATCATTCCCCATGCTTTAAAAATCTGCTTTATTGTAGCTGTGGTTTTATTGTAGCTGAGAGCCAATGTGGTATAGTTGTTTGAACATTGGACTATGATTCTGGCGATGAGGGTTCCAATCTCTCCTCAGTCATGGAAACCCACTGGGTGACCCTAGGCAAGGCACATTCTCTCAACCTCAGCAAGCCCCCTCTGAACAAATCTTGCTAAGAAAACTCCATGATAGGTTTGCCTTAGGGTCACCATCAGACAGAAATTGCTTGAAGACACATAACAACCACAACGAGCTGAGGATTAGGTAGCAGAAAGGGTGAGTTGTGGGGTCAGTACGAGTCTAGGGATCTTTCCATTATTGAATGAAGAATCAGCATCATTGTGGCAACTGTTGCAGTGGTAGTGAGAAGAGATAGCTGTAGTACACAAAAATAAAATGTCATGTTTTGATTGTTAGTCTCCAGCTTCAAAGGTATAGCTATTTTCTTGCATGGCATAAGTAGGCTGTCTGTGGCCCATGGTCTTTAAATAGATGTTTGGATGGGCATCTTTCAGGAGTGTTTTAGTTGTGTGGTGGTGGGTTGGACTACAAAACCCTTGTGGTCTCTTCCATCTCTATGATTCTATATATCCCCATATTTTTGAGGACCCCACAAAGGATTACCACTATCACTACCATCACCAGTACAAGAACAACTGCATTCCAGAATGTGCTTATGGAGGGGACCAGGCTTGCTTTTCCTTCTCTCAGACTGGAGATGGCAGCTATTTTCCCAGCCTGCTATAGCACCCTGCCACCCTCCTTATACAACCCTTGCTTTCCCCTTTTAAATCTACCACCTCAGGAAGTAAGGGGTAAAGCCTCTCTGGTCTTATTCAGAAAGATTTAATAATCTAGGGTAGCACGTTTCTATAAAATTAAAACTAATGAAAAAGTATTCTGCTAAGTCAGAAATTATAAAAATTGAACGTAATCTTTATTAAAATAACAAACAGGGAAAATGCATTGGGTGGGACAAGTATATTCAGGCAAAATAGAACTTCCAAAAGTATATAACCAGTTTCTTCAGCCTAACACAGTATTCAGGACCAGAGCTTTCCTACACACCCAGGCCCTTGGCTTTCTTTTCTGCTTAAAGTGTTACCCTGAGAATTTGGGGGTCCCGCGAGGGGTGCCCGGCTTTGCCAATTAAAATACCGAATTTGGGGAAATTAGCCAGAACACTGTTTGGTTAGCAAGAGGCAGGGTAACGTTGCGGGATCTTTAACCCTATGTATACCGCAGCGGGTCAGAGAGTAGCTAGACAAGGTTTTTCCAAATAATATACAATTCTTTATTAAAGGCAAAAACACGAAAGACAAGACATAAACTAACTAACTTGGAAAAGAAAGAGAGTTGCAAGGGAGGGCAATACGACCTGTCTCATAGTCCTGGAGAGAAGAGGGGTTCCAGAGGAGAAAGCTCAGCGTGGGGCGCTGAGGGGAGTCCCTTAGACCACTGGCAGCAAGGCGGGATGGCAGCCCAAAGTGATCCGGGGATCGGTTAAAAGTGAGAGGTTTTTATAGGGAAGATTGTGCCTTTTGGCTATGGCAGTTCCAAGGAGAACAAAAGAGGTTTCGGTCCTGGACAAAAGGATTTGGTGAGGTCAAGTTTAGCCTGATTGGATTTGTATTTGAAGACAATAACATGACTGGGGCGCTGATAGCCCAACATAAAAGAGTAACTTGATTGAAAGCCATGTGACTATTGAGGAGTTTGCGGCGGGAAGTTCCCTGAAGCTGCGGGTGAAGTTTGAGTTGCTGGCTACAAAGAGGAATGGAATGTAAGACCATTAACGGCCACTTTCTGTCCGTGCTTGTCCGGAGAACTCGCAAACACGTGAGATGAGGTAACTGCGAGCCAGTCCAGCTAAGGCCAAATTAAATGATATCAAAATGATATCAAAATGATATGGGGGTGTCCTCACCAAGGGTGCCATAGCGGAAGTAACAAAAGGCTAAATTCTAAAGTTTAGGTCACCCTTTCTGATCCAACTCAAAATAGATTGGTTTTTTCTCTGTCTCTCACTAGACCCCTGAGAAGATAACCTCACTTATTCAAACGACCTCCCTTGGCTGACTCTCACTCAAAGCTCTCACTGGAAATCTCTCTGAAGGAAGCACCAAAAATGCAAGTCATCTTCTTATATAGACCTCTTCCATAGGATTCTGTAGGATGTTGAATGTGGAATAATAGCACTATAGCAGTGTGGTACAGAAACAGCCAAAGTCTATGAATGTTAAATCTATCCACTGGATCTTTCTCATCCAGTTATTACCACAACCAAGGAGAATTGAGAGCTGCCTATACAACTTTTGCCCCCAAAGTGTACAACTCACTTGTTGTGAGAGTTCCACTGGGCAACAGTCTATTTCCAGGCACAATTCAAGTGCTGGTTATGACCTATAACGCTCTGTATAGCTCAGCTCCAGGCTATTTAGAGGAACATATCTTCTTAAATGAGCCTGTTTGAAGTCCAATATTTTCAGGAGAGGGCTTTTTCTCTGTCCCACTACCTTCTCAGTCATGTTTGGTGGGAACAAGGGAGAGGGGCTTCCCAGTGGTTGCTCACAGGCTTTGTCACTTCCTCTGTAGGGAGGCCCAGGTGGCTCCCACCTTGCTATCCTTCCATTAGCACGTAAAATTTTCCAATTCCATCAGGCTTTTAGGAATTGATGGTGATGAGCTTTTAATTGTGGACTGAATTGCTTTACTGATTTTTTAAAAAATGCTTTTTATGAATTTTTAATAGTTTAAACTCTATAGATCAGTGATTCTTTACTGGGACCCCCTATAAATATAATTTGTTACCAGGGAACCCCAAGACTTAACTCAAGATTTAAATATTTAAATTTAGATTTAAATATTTATTTAAATATATAAATATTTGTTTATTTGCAGATGAAGGGGCAGCTTGGGTACACACACATGCCTACTGCCATGTCCTTTTCATCGGGGCATGGCAGCAGGGAGGTGGGCACCGAGGGACATGGCAGCAAGTGTGTGAGCATGCTCAAACTGCTCCCTTGTTTGCAAAGGAGAGGTTCCTTTGACACCCCCTCCCAAGGTTACTGGATCATTGTTGCTGCTGCTACTGTTGACATCCAGCAGCAGAGCCCCATGGAACCCTGGGCGTCTGCAGTCTCCACATTGAGAACCACTGCTGTAGATTGTTTAATTACTTTTATATATGAAAAACCAATTAAACATGGATCGTTTTTGTATGGACTCTCATTTGTACTGATTTTAATAATTTCTAGACTACCTTTTCTCCCATGTTTGGGGAAAGTGGAATATTAATGGGCTAATTAATTAAATAAATGTATGCAATTCTGAACTTCCAGGATGGAGAAATGGCTTCTGTTATGCTGGAAATATATTTAAACAAAGCCCATGTGCTTCTGTCTGATCACCAAACTCATGATACATTTTGTAAACATATGTTTTAAAAACTCACAAGGAAATGGATCATATAAAACTGCTTTCACATATAACATGTCATATATAACTCACCTGGAAATATAGAGGACATAGAATTTTTTTGAACAGTTAAATGTTAATAAATTTTCAAAGTAAAAGAAAAGATCCTTGCTTTTGATAGTATCTTCAGTAATATAATTATCACACTCTAAGATTTTGGAGGAAAAATGTGGCCATATTATCCAGTTGGCCATGTTTGACCCAAGATCTAAGTATGTCATCTAGTGTCTGTTTGCACCATTACCTTGCTTGGAGCTCAAGCTTTCATTAACAAAGAAAAAAAAGTCCAAAAAGCTGATATATGGGAAAAAATATATAGTTAAAATTCCATCTAATTTTTTTTGAAGAAACAATTCCACTCTTATGTTTCATTGTGTTTAGCCAATGAGGGAAGTCTCTCTTCTGTGATGGGCATTTTAATGAATGTAGAATCATAAGAATTAATCCATCCTGTCCTAATTCCCTGAGTAGATGTTGCAATTTTAGTAGAAAGTCTGAGATCTGTTTTGCAGAGCTATCCAAAAGGGACATGCAGAAAGCAATGGAACTATGGGAATGAAAGGGAGAAGTATGCAATAAAGTGAAGCATCTGTGCATAGCAGAGTAAACACTGCTTGTGCCACAGTACAATTTAAGGTATAGTGGCCCCTCCACTTTTGCGAGGGTTCAGGGTGCAGAACCCTTGCAAAAGTGGAAAAACCATGAATAACTCCCTCCTGCACTCCTCTTCCCATTCCCTTGCCTTTTGCCTTGGTGCACGCTCTCCATGCCAAGCAAAAGACAAGGGAATGGGAAGGGAAGCTCCAGAGGAGAAAAGGAAGGTATATGTTTGCCTTCCTGCCTTCCCTTGCCCTTTGCCTCAGTATGTGTTCTCCTCACTGGGGCAAAAGGCAAGGGAATGGGGGAGGTCTGGGGGTAAGAAGGAATGCGTGTTTGTACTTTCTTGCCATTGCCTTGCCTTTTGCCTTGGCATGCATTCTCTGTGCCAGGGCCAAAGGCAAGGGAATGGGAGGAGGATAATGGAGAGGAGGCACATGTATATTTTGTGAATAATCACATTTGTGAAGGTCTAACCTGCAAATGTGGAGGGAGTACTGTACTACAGAATCCCTTGATTTTACTGGGAAAAAATCCTGTTGCTCTTGGTCATGTGGAAGCTGCAGAAGTGCAATGGTGATGCTTCCTTCCATAGCACAGCAATGGAAAGTACCTGGCATATACAAAAGGAAGAGGTGGTGCCATTGCACTCCCTTCTGGATGAAGCAAGCAGGTGTGGAGGGAAATGTTGCTGATGCACTCCTTTCCAGACCCAGGATTTCAGTATGATGATGTGGAAGAGTGCCATCATGTGGAAATGGCTCCCATCTTGTCTGACTAGTGTATTTGGTGGTGTGGCTACATGAAAAGTTGGGTCTCTGAAGCATTTCCCAAAATACTGATATTTTCTCTGAAACAGGTAAAAGAAAGTGATCCTTGTGGGATTTTTGTGGCGCAATACTTAATTCCCATCACATTGCTAGCATTGGGAAGCCACTGCTTCTTTCGACTGTAGAGAAGAGCAGTGTAAAGTGAAGAGATGAGAAAAAGGGATGGAAGTGCAACTGCAGCTGCAAGAGAGGGTAGCATGGCAGAACTGGAGAGAAGGAAGGGAGGTTTAGGAGGTATAGCAGGTGAGTGCAAGGTGCAAGAGAAGGAGATGTGGCAGCAGCAGGTGAAGGAAAGTAGTCTGTGAAATGCAGCAAGAATTTCCCTCTGTTCCACCTGTAAGGTCTGCTAACCTTGAGGCCTTCTGGTCTTAGGCCATTTCTGCACTAGCCTGTAATAGTGCGATGATTCCACTTTCAACATCCTCTGGTATCCTGGGGTTTGCAAACCCCAGGATTCCAGAGGATGTTGAAAGTGGAATCATCCCGCTATTACAGACTAATGTGGAAATGGCCTTACTGCTAGGAGAAACTGTGCAGAATCTCTCTGGTATTCTAATCCCCAAGGTATCTGCTCTCCAGTAGGAAAGTGCTAGGGTTGTATGTCTCCATTTATTTTTCCACTAAGTTTTCTTCTACAACAGATTTATGTGTTATGAAGAACACACCCAAATGCACACTATTAAATCATACCTCAGCAGGATGAGAGACACTTAACTGGCAGATAATAATCCATCTGTCAGAAGAAATGTGTGCTGTTTTTATATGCAAAATTCCTTGATGGGAGTTAAGGTAGTGCTTTACTGTGATGTTTAGGAAGCAGATGTCTGTTAAACCCATCCTTTGGTGATTTTTTTTAAAAAGTCTTTTCAATTTTCAACCAGCATGACCTTTAAACAGTGTTTTTGCCAAGCTCAGCCTTGTGCTGCCAACCTCCGTGACTGTTTTGTTTTGAAGTAAGTGGTTTTCTTACTGTTTTGGTACTAAACACGCTCTCCTTCCCTCTGGTTCACTAAACAAACAGAAACAAATAAAAACACATCATAATTAAAACAAGATGATAGTGTGTATTACCTTTGCAGCTCAATTGCCTCCAATGCTTGGCAGCATTTACTTTTCCCATTAGCAGATGTCTCATTTTCAGCTTTTAAAAAATTATTATTAACTTCTCTCTTAAGTGGGCGAATTAAGGCTTATTGTAATGAAATGTGGGGCTAATGGGGGACTAGCATGCAACCTGGGAAAGAAAGAAATCCCAGAATTTTCAGTGCACTCCACTGGCCTCCTCCACCTCCTCTAAAAAAGATAATTTAAGTAGTAACTGGTGGTCTTTTACGTGACAATGTATATTCATATTCAGAAATGCAAGAACAAGGATTGTCAGAGATTCTAGAATCTAGCTAGGGAAGTTTGGCAAAAGGAGACATGTGGCAAAAGCTGAGCATTTGTCAAGTAGCCTAAATTTACTGCTTATAAATTATGGATGTACTGTTAAGGCCTGGAGGAAGGGTTGATCATGATTACAAAGTTTTAGGTTCTCATTCGCACAGAGCTGCATGAATTACTGTGAATTCTGCTCTCTAAGGATTGTACTGTATTGTAAACCACATTCTATTTTTTAACCTGAAAAGCAATGCCTAAATACCCAAATAAATGCACAAATTCCATTTTAAGTCTATCTGTTGCTGTTATGTGCCATCCAGTCAACTTCAGCTTATGGTGACCCTATGAATGAGATGCCTCTGAGTCACCCTGTTATCAACAGCCATGCTCAGATCTTGCAGATTCAGGGAGGTGTCTTCCTTGATTGAGTCTACCCATCTATAATGCAGTCTCCCTCTTTTTCCTACTGCCTCCTACCTTGTCAGGCAATACTATCTTTTCTAGTGAGTCATCCTTCTTACAATATGCCCAAAGTACAACAGTCTCAGTTTGGTCATTTTGGCATGCAGGGAGAGTTCAGACTTGATTTGCTCTAGGACCCATTTATTTGCCAGTTGGTCCAGAATTCTCACAGCAAGTGAGTAATCCAAAAACACAAAGCCAATAAGGATGTCCAGAGGTCCAGAGAACACAAAGTGCCAAAGAGTACTGGCAGTCACCAGGATAGACGGTTGTAAGCAACAAAGCTACCAGTAAACTGCTGGGATATTTATATAGCCAGGTGTCTCAAGGCATGTGCTTAATTATGGTAGTAGTCTTTGTTGTAGAATTTTAAGCATCACTATTCTTGTGTAAGAGAATAATGCGATGGTCCTGTGGTTACTGCAATCCCTTTTTTGGGGACTGGAATGTATAGTGAGTGTTTCCGGTCCGTGGGCCATTATTTTATTTTCCATATTTGTTGACATACTTTAGTTAGAACTCAGGTAGATCTGTCTCTGTAGCTTGAAGCAGCTCTGTTGTACACCATCTGTTTATAGAATCATAGAGTTGAAAGAGACCACAACGGCCATTGAATCCAACCCCCTGCCATGCAAGAACACCCTAAAAGCACCCCCAGCAAATTGCTGTCCAGCCTCTGTTTAAAAACCTCCAAAGAAGGTGACTCTACCACATTCTGAGTCAGCACATTCCACCGTTGAGCAGTTCTTACCATCAGGAATTTCTTCCTGATAATTAGGTGAAACTTCTTTTCCTGTTGTTTGAACCCATTGCTCCAGGTCCTAGTCCTGGTGATTTATTTCTCACAAGTGCTGTGAGTGTAGCTTCCATTTCACTTTCTAAAATTGTAGGGTAGTCTTCACATGGTTCTTCCTTGAATGAAACTTTCAGCCTTTCGTCTCTTTTATATAATTCTTCAGTGTATTGTTTCCATCTCCTTATTTCTACTTAATAATGTAATATGTTTGAATTTCCCTTTGATTTCTCAGATCTTATGGAAGAAGTCTCTTATTCTTCTTTTTTTGTTGTCATCCTCTATTTCTCTGCATTGATTATTATAGTAGTTTTCTTTTTCCTGCACACAAGTCACTGAACTGTTGCATTCAGAGTTCTGCCTCTATTTATGTCACCTTGCTTGAAGAGTTTCATCTGTCATCCGTTGAGGCTTCTCTTTCTTTTTGGCTGAAGATAGTTTGTTTTTGCATTTCTTCCTGACAATGGCCCTGGCTTCAGACCAGAGTTCTTCTGGCTTCTAGTCAATTATGCTTAATAGTGCAGATCTATTATCTTTGAATTCTGTAGGGATGTTCTTCAGGTTGTATTTCAGCATGTTGGTTTGTTTAGTGTTCATTAGCTAAAGCTAACTTTTGCTATTAGTACTTCATGATCTGTGCCACAATGTGCTCCTGGTCTTGTTTTTGCAGGGAGAATAGAACTTCTCCATCTTCTGCTTTCAGTTAGGTAGTCTATTTGCTGTCTATATTGGCCATCATGTGATGTCCATGTATATAGTCGCTTCTTGGGCTGCTTGAACAATGTGTTTGCAATTAACAAACCTCACAAAATTCAGTCAGTCTCCTGCTTCATTTCTTGGTCCTAGGCCAAATTTTCCTACAATCTTTAATTATTCTCTGTTTTCTGCTTTTGCATTCCAGTTGCCTATGATTAACAAAAAATCCTGTTTTGGTGTATGATCAATTTCCTTCTGGACTCCTGCACAGAATCTTTCAATTTCTTCTTCTTCAGCCTCTGTAGTTGAAGCATAATTATGGTTACATTTTTTGGGTTTTCCCTCAAATCTTATTTACATAATTCAGTCAGCCTTTGCACTGTATCCTTTGGGTGCTTTTGCTATACTTGTCCTCACTATAAATGCCATCCCATTTCTTCTTAGATGTTCATTTCCTGAATAAAACACTGTGTAATTATCTGACTCAAAATGTCCTATTCCTGTCCATTTTAGTTCACTCACCCCAAGTATTGCAATGTTTATACATTTCATTTCTTGTTATAGAATGTGTAGCTTCTCCTAATTCATGCTTCTCACATTCCATGTTCCTATAATATGTGTTGTGCAGCTTTGGACTTTCCTTTCACCTCTGAGTGTGTCAACAGCTGAACATTCTTTTGACATGAGTCCAATTATGTCATTAGCCACAGCACTAAGCCCACTTGTCCTCTGCTGTAACCTAATAGTTCACTGAGTGCCTTCTGTCCCAGGAATGTCATTTTCTGCTAGTATCCACTGTTTCATTTTGGATTATTTCATCATAGGGCTTTCATGGTAAAAGACATTCAAAAAGGGTTTACTGTGCCTCCTTCTGTGCAGTGTTGACAAGTGTGAGCTATGGCGCTACTGCTGATGTTTCGGAGAGATCCTCTGCCAGTGTCAACCTCCCTCCACCACACACTACTGCCCAGTAGATGTTTGGCGCATTTAGTTTGGACTTCAGCAAGAACCTTTCTGATGTAAGATGCCCTACTAGCAGCACAGTTAGCATCAGCATGTCCTCTTGCCTCATGGGCACACAAAATCCCACCACTTCAGAAAGGTAGTGCCCTATTATTTGTTTGTTTGTGTACTATTATTTATTTATTTATTTATTTATTCATATCTCATCTTTCTCCAAGTGTGGAGCCCAAAGCAGCTCATTTTCTAGTATGTTAGAAGGAAGCAAAAGTGAAATGAGACAGTAAGCCCAGCTGCAGTGGATGAACAAGGTCAAGGGTGGTACAATTATTGAGTTTTCTGTCTTTGGCTGGTCAACAACAGATCAGATAGGGACACATCATGAGACCACACAATTCACTGGAAAAGATTATAGTGTTTGGTAAAATGGAAATCAGTAGGAAAAGAGAAAGACCACATTACAAGTGTATTGGTACGGTCAAGGAAGCTATGGCCCTGAATTTGCAAGTCCTGAGTAGGGCTGTTGATGTCTAGGGCTCACAAAGGTCTCACATTCATAAAGATGAAATAAGTTGAAGCTGAGTTGATGGCAAAGAACAAAGCAAGAACAGCAACAATTAAAATGATGCCTCCCTCTTCAAAGTCTGCTTGTCTCCCCACAGCAACTATTCCTAACCAAAACCATTCATGCTTAGTGGTTCAAAGGCCATCATATATCTTATTTTAGTGATCCTTATCAAATTCTTGTAGGCTAGCCAGTATTTTCCCCTGTATATTGAAAACTGCAGGAGGAAATGGGGGTATTTGAGTCTTTAGTGATTTGCCTAAGGCCTTCAGCTGCGCGAAGCAAAAAGTAGAAGAACAGATCACTTGAAAGTTAACCAAGCGGCTGCTGTAAAAAGATGCCAGTGGGTCTCCTTAAGGCTGCCTGCCCACTGCCTTATGCATTTTATGTAAGAGGTCAAGAGTTTTTTTTATTCACCCAGTCATTCAATTGATCTTAGCTGCTTTTCAGTGCTGTTCATTCCTTTTCTGTTAACTTTGTCCTTACGGACGAGGCTTAAATGAGCAGTTCAGTGCTCCAGGAAGAGCATGTGGTGTAGTCCTCCTAGGATTCTGCCTCTTCAAAGGGCAGATGGAGAGCTACATATGTGAATGCTCTCTCATGCTGATAGCTCCCAACACCTGGAGAGCTAGTGCACCAGGAAAAGGAATTTTAGCAAAGCCTTTTCCTTAGCATGCTGGCTACTCAAGCACAGATAATTTTCTTGCACTGAGATGTGTTCAAACATGCAGCCTTTAGCCTGGAGGAGGAAGGACGCATGTACTGCATTTCACTTCTGCTCATTGATTCATTCATGAATGTGTACCTCTAATGCTTATTTGAAAAGGAGTGAGGAAAAGCAAAGATATATGTATGATATATGTGTGTGTGTGTGTGCTTAAGTCAATAAAACCTAGAATTCATCACATTAATGAGTAATGATTTTGTATGTCAGTCATAGTACTGGTAACCTTCTCATCCCCCAAACTGGACAGCGAGTACAAATAAAACTGGAATCCCTTTAGCTGAGAAGATGAAGTTGCCACAAACATCAGTAGCACACAGTATGTGTGCATTAATTATTGCAATATATATCATTGGTTTCAGCAGCTGAAAATATAATTCTGACTTCAGAGAACTACACTGGACAACTGGGAAGCTGGAATAATGAGCATTATCAGTTCATTCTGAGGATGCCTCGAAATAATTGGACATAACAGGAGATCTTTTCATTTTTCTCTTCTGTATTTCCACTGACATATCTGTATTTAAATGTCAAACTAGTGGAGGGGAGGAGGGCATTGCTTTTAAATCAGCCACAGCAACCAACTTTGAACCGGTGAATATAAAATAAGCAGGACTGAAGGCCAGCTTGTTCATCCTTATTACCACCTGCAGCCAGTATGATCAAGGCCTTGCAATCAAAAACTTTATCGCTACCACATAAACTAATATGATGATGCTTCACAGCTTGGGCTCAGTTTCCTTTATGCCACTCTATGGGAAATCAGTTCATGATTGTATGCTGAGTACTGCCAGCACAAATTCTAACTCATTCAGGTGCCAAGATGTACTGGATGGACTCATGTCTCACTGTCAGAGTGATAATAATAACAACTTGAGTCATCTTGGATGAAAATGAACAAGTGAGAGGGAGCGAGAAAAAAAATATGGGTTGCCTTTTGTTTAACACTGAAATCTAGGCCTTGAATTCTGCAAAACTCACTATATCGTTGAGTTCTCATGATATGAATATAAGAAATGTTTTTACTTGTCCTTGCTGAGAAAGGGTGTTTTGCCACATTAAGAGACCCTCTGGACAATTTTTCCTCTGGGAAATATAGGGTCAAAATTTGCTACCATTGCTGTAAATGAGGAGTGGTCAAACTGCTGCCTGCAGACCATGTGTGGCTTCCCAGGGCTGTTTCTGACCTCGGGGTGTGTGGAGGGCATTCCTACCATGTTTTGAGCCTCCCTGCCCACAGAAGTAATTTTTTTTTGCTCAATAATGCCCTCTAGAGGACACTTCCACCATGTTTTGGGAGCCCCTGGGCTAATTCAGAGTCTGAATTAATCTTGTGACCTCTGAGCTCACTTTCTTTGATAAAGTACATATGTTTGATGCCCTTCCGAAGAAACACAGAAAGACATGCCTTGCCCGAAACTTCATAACTCTTTTAAATATATCATATTGTTTATGGACTTTGCAAACCTGACCCCTTAAACACTTCTTGTAACTTCACTAGGCTTTGGATCAGCCTACTGAATATAAATATGGACGCAACCTAAAAGGAGCTGAGCTCCCCTGTAAGTCCCATTGAGGTAGATGAAAAATGGGAGACAATGTCACTCAGCATCTGAGGGAAAATGACATATTATTAACACAATGCAGAGGAGGGAGCCTTTGGCTACAGTTCTTCTTGTCATTCTGACTTGAAAGGACATAATGAACACACAGAGCACTTGCCTTATCAAGATGCTGAGTGACATCTGCTGAACACAATTTCCAGAATCAAAATCTGCAACTGTCTTTCTAGCATTTGCTACGATTGGGCAATTATGTTGCTAGCCCCTAGCATTCTCCTCCCTCCATTCAGTGCTCTTCCATATTGTTTGTTATAGCAGGAAGTCATGACAAAGTCAGACTTTGATACAGCAAGGCAGGAGTACAAATGTCACACATTTACAAGGAAGCTTTGGTGAAACCATTAAAAAAAATTAACCTTCAGGCAAGTGTTTCACTTCTAAAAAGTATTGCAGACCCATAAATTCTTCCCTAAGTGGATTTGGCCCCAATGACTTCCAATGAGCTGCTCACCCATATGTAAAGGGGGCCGATGCTTTAGTTCTCTGTATATTTAACTGTCAAGGAAGTGTTAGGCAGAGTTCATATGCTTTCTATTGTGGTTCCTTTAACTGACACCTAAATAAATAGGTGAAGTAAAATACATATATCCACCAAGACTCTTTCTTGTTAATTTTGTCATCCCAGTCACTAGTTAAAGCTGACTTGCAGTGGGCTGTGTGTATTTGCAGGTCGGGTTCATCAAACATTCATTGTTCAATACTGTGACAGCTGGTAGCAAGCATACAAGCTCTCCTCTTGTTTGGTTTTCTGATAGAACCTGTCAAGTACTGCTTGACTGTAACTGAATTTGTCACTCTTTCGACAAGGTTATATCTCATCTTATCATCAAACAAAAACAATAAAAGGAGAAAGAATGATACAGATTGCAAGACTTGATTATAAGGCAGCTAACTATGCAAGCAAGCAGAATTTAGCCAATCGTGTGTAGAAAAACATCAAACCAACAAGTTCAGAAATCCCCTAATGGTTATTTTCACTGGCTTTATAAACCTCAGGATCCATGCTTTGCAAGATCAACCTATAAAAGTCTGCCAAAAATGCATCCTCATCATGGGATAGAGATCACAGCTGAGATCCTCACCAACTCAGTTACAAATATGTACTTAAGTAATGTCTCTTGGACTGCTCCCCCAACCTACCTTAACAGCCAGCAAACCCACTGAGCAAAATAGAGGTCTGTCCTGCTGCTGATTGGGGTGCAACAGGATGATATTGCCAGCCCTTTCCACAAGTGAGTGAGGCTGCAACAATCAGAAGCAGAACCGCTGTTGCAATTCCTTGTCACAGCCTCTCTTGCTGGTGGGAGACAACTGAAAATGTCATCCTACAGGATTGGCAGCAGCAGAACAGACCTTAATTGCTTGTCTGACTGCTGGGTGTTTAAGTAGGTTTGGAAGGGCAATTACAATTGTGACAATAGGAGTAAAACTAGTATGTTTTATTAGTGAATAGGGTTTCTAGGTTATGACTCTGTAACTGCAGTACAGGATACCAGCCATTTTTTTTTATTAAGATTCACCCTTTTTACATACATATTTCCTCTTGACATATTCCATTTTTTTTTGGATTGTATAATACCAGCCATTTTTTAAAAGGTACCTGGATTTTTCTTTTCTTCTTTTTTCATCTGAGGTGGGCCAAATGTTTTTCTCCCTAAATATTTTGACCAAACCAAACCAAACCAAAATCTTTCAGACTGCAGTTCAATAATGAAGTCATTCTACTGGCAGAAGTCATTGATGCTGATCAGAAAAAGTAAATGGTGTTTAAATCCTCTGAAACCGGCTATCTAACTTTATTCTGAACATCATATCCCATTGATTCCATTGTGATTTCAGAAAGATTTACTCCAGATTTGGATCAATGAGTTGAATTGCTCCTTATAAAACAGAAAGACAGAAGGGAAGAATTAGTTATTTGAAGAACTTTCTGTGATATGACCAGATTGCCAAAGTAGAATGCATGGTAGCAAATTAGCACAGGAGAAAGAAAGAAAGAAAGAAAGAAAGAAAGAAAGAAAGAAAGAAAGAAAAGTTGTCCCATACAAATACTTTTTTCCCCTATGCCTCTGTGTCATATAAGGAAGCTCTTTGATGCTCAGTGACAAATTGAGTCATGATGTAATGGACTGAAATACATCCTTATGAACTCAGTTTTGTTGTAGTGTGCCTTCCAGTAATTTCCACCTTATGGCAACTGTAAGGTGAACTTTTCATGGAGTTTTCTGGGGGCTGAGAGTATTTGATGCACCCAAGGTCACCCAGTGGGTTTCCATGGCCAAGCAGGGAATCAAACCCTGATCTCCATGGTTGAAATCAAATGCTCAAACCACCGTGCTGGTTATCTAACTGAAGTGGACTGATTACTTTGGGGCAGAGGAAAACAGTGTTCAAAACATCAAAAAAAAAAAAAAAGAAAGAAAGAAAGAAAGAAAAGAAAAGAAAAGAAAAGAAAAGAAAAAAGAAAAAGAAAAAAGGATGCTTTATTCTTTATTGTCCAAATCTTGAGCACCTTTTCTTCTTTTCAGATGACTGCTTTGCACAACTAATGTTAACTTTTAGAGGAACAGATATTTAAAGCAATAAAATGATATAAAATAAAAGGTTGATTACCCTGTTGAAATTAATTTGGAGTGTTATTGCTCCAGATGTTACCACAGTTATGATATGTCGGGTGAGAGCACTAGATATCTCTTGATATCAAATAATTTGGCCTTTGCTTGACCTTTCTCTGCCACCCTACTCCACGTGTTTGCAGAGGTCCACCGGACAAGTACATATTAGGCGCAGCCGTTAATGGTTGTAAATTCCAAACCTCATTTAGGCAGGCAGCCTAAGCCTCTCTGATGCTTCAGGGAACACCTTCTTGCAAACCGGCCTTGCTCAGCGCTAATCTACACAAAGACGCACGGCCGAGTGCCGAGCCATTCCTTTATGTTGAGACATTTGCATACTGGCCATACTATGATCATCAAGCGCTAAGCCCACCATGTAAAACCTGACCTTTTCCAATGCCTTTGTCCAGCTACAAATTTCCTTTGTTCTCACCGAGCATGGTATGGCCTGTAGGTAAAATCCACCCTATAAAAGGTCCCCATTTTCAAGTCCTCCTCGGACTACTTTGGACTTCCATCCTGCCTTGCTGTTGGTTTGTCCAGTGAGCTCCCCTCAGCGAACGGCACTGAGTTTCTTCCCCTGCAACTTCCTCTTCTCTCCAGGACTACGAGACCAGGTGTCATATTACCCATTCCCCTAAAACCCTCTATTTCTATTTCTCAGTTAGCTAGTATATGTTGTGTCTTTCGTGTTGTGTGTCCATAATAAAAATATTATTTGTTACTTTAAAACTTGTCTAGCCGCTCTCTGACCTGACGCTGTATACATAGGGTTAAAGATCCCAGCTAAAGTTACCATGCCTCTCGTTAGCTCGAGAGAGTGCTCGAGACTAATTTCCCCATCTTGTGTTGTTGTTTGGTTATTTGGGCGCCCCTCCCGGGACCCCCAACATACAGGGTAACACAGATTAAAATAGAAATCACTATATCTGCTTTGAAGCTGGGGAAACAAGGTCCACAGATACAATTACAGTTGCCCTCCACTGCTGATATGTTGTCCTGAGTGTCACCTCCTAGTTCTAGCTAGAAGCAAAGTAGTATTAAATGTCTGGCCATTGGGCATTTTCTACAGCACACTTGTCAGTGATGGATGTCTCCTTATCTTGATCTTTGTCTATATTTCTCCTTAAAATACACACGCACACACACTTTTTTCAGCATTTCAGTTTACTTCATTTCCCCATTTGTTCTAACTGTGGGCACTTCTGCCCAACATGGGTCTTGTGAGTCATCTCGTTGCAGTCTCAGCAGGGAAGGGAATGCAACAGGAACACTTCCCTTTGCACAGGACTGCCTCCCCGTGAAATGCCTCTTCCTTCCACAGCACAGCTGGTCACTTTCCTAGGCTGTGCTGGGAAAATAAGCATCGCCATCGTGCTTCCTGCCCTTCTGCAGGATAGGTAACTACAGGAGTATCATGTGATCACAGGCACTGGATGGATTTTATTAGTGAATACTCCGTGAGCACACATGCAGATAGGATGGCAGTGGGCCAATTATGACATCATGCAGAAGCACGACCAACTGATCGCTGCCGTCCTGTCCCCATAGCGGGACAGCCCTGTCATGCAGAAATGACCTGTTTCTTCTTTTGTAAATAGGGCTTATAATAGTTCTGAGGACTTGTTAAGGTGAAATTATTGTTTACATTGGCTGGCACCCTCTACTGCAGATACAGATCCATAACCTTGAGTTGCAGATCATAACTTATCCATATTCACCAATACAATGTATTCACAATCATGGCACTATGGCCATGATCATAAACACCCCCCCGGCAGGCACCAGTCACACTGAACCATGGTGGTCCTGCTGCCAATCAGGGCATGGCAGGATATCTTCACTCCTCTCCTGAGTGCGATTGTGACAAGGAATTTTGGCAGGGATCTGGCTTCTGATGGATGCAGCTTCATTCACTCTGAATGGTGACTGGAAACATCATCCTGTTGACCCTGAATCAGCAGTAGAACAGACCCCTATTGCTTAGGCCCTTTCCAGACGTGGGGAAGGAGCCGCATGAAAATGGGACTCACCGGATTTCCTGAGCGTCTAGGCGAGGCCGTCGGGATGAGGAGCAGTGCAAGCTCATCGCTCCACACTGCTCCAGTGTCCAAAATGGCAGCTTCTGGTTGGTGGAGGCTCTCCACCAACCGGAGAAGCTTGCCAGCTGAAAGCCCGCCCCGGAAGATCTGCAGACATGCACTTGGGCGCGCCTGCAAATCTGCTCTGGAGCGCAGGGACGGAGCGACACGGAGTCTCACGCTCTGTGCTTTTTAAAAACCTCTAAAAAGAGGTTTTAAAAGCACGCTGCGTGACCAGTTCCGGTCGCTCTGAACTGGACTGAGGTACAGAACTACAAAAAGTAGTCCACTCCAGTCCACTCTACAATGCAGAAGACCTCTGTCTGAGGTCGCTCTGCACCGTTTTACTAGCCCGGTGCAGAAATGGCCTTAGTTTGGTTGCTGGATGTTAAGTTAAGGCAGCAGGTGATATGTAGATACACATTTGTAGTTAAGTAGACAATGTAGAATCTTGGCTTATTCATCATAAATGACAATGCCTAAAGATGAGCCAGAATGGTTTCCGATTGGCAAGGAGGTCAGGCAATTTCATAACCCTATCTGTTTAACTTGTATGCTGAACATATAATAATTAAAGAAGGATTAGATTCAGAGGAAGAAGCCATGAAAATTGGAGGAAGAAACACCAACAATTTAAGATGTTAAACTTAGTAGCTGTATGGTCCCCAACCCACAGTCTGGAAAAAATATTTTTCTTGACTACAGGTCCTAAAATTCCCCAGTAGCAATACAGGCTAGGAGAATTCTGGGAGTTTAGTCCAAAATCTAACTTTACTAAGTTGTCCTAACACTTGTGTTTTCCAAGTTGTTGTTATGTGCCTTCAAGTTGTTTCTGACATATGGCAACCTAAGGTGAACTTATCAGTAGGTTTTCTTGGCCAGATCTGTTCAGAGATTTGTTTGCCTTCTTCTGAGACTGTGAGTATGTGACTTGCCCAAGATCATCCAGTGGGTTTCTATGACTGAATGGGGATTTGAATCCTAGTCTCCAGAGTCCTAGTCCAATGGTCATGCCACTATATTATGCTGACTCTCTTTTCCAAGACAGCAATAAAATGGATAAGGTACAAGCGGAGCTTGACTGGTCCCTTGTCTTCCCATTATCTCTGGAAATTGGGTCCAAGACCAGTTTCCCCCTTGTCTTCCAGTTTTACACCAGGGCTTCAGGAGGAAATTATTTTTAAACAACCTAGGAACCATTTGAAGAGAAGAAACAACAGACAAGGGATAGTTAGGCATCACCTCCAGCCAGTGGCAACTTCTGGCTTCCATGTTGATGGGATGATAAATCCACTCCCAGTTTTAGTCCAACCTTTAAAGGAGATATCTAAAGTACTGAGCCATATCCCCATAATAGGTTCACCAGTCTGGATAGCTTCTACCCTGCTAGTTCTCTCCTGCAATTGTCCCCCATTCCTACATTAGCTTCAGAGGGGAATTTGTTGTTGAAATACTCTTTATTCCCTCTGTATTTCACCCTGGGTCCAGAGGTTTTACTGGTCACCTCTTACAAAGAAGAAATGGAGACAGAACTGGAATGCATTTTTAAAATGAGGCACTTCAACTCCCCATTATGGAGAGAAAAAGAATAAAAAAGCAGTTCTTGGATACCATCATGTTTGTGCACACTGGTTGTTCATACAGTGGTCTCATTCAAATGAGTGGGAGTGTATTTTACATCTTCATTGACTAATAAATAGCACTTCAGTGCACATTGTAAATCAGAATATAAAGTAACTTGCAAAATTCTGGTGAAATTTCATCACAAAAATGAAAAGCTCAGTTTCTATGTGTAAAGTCCAAAGGTCATACTTTAGACCAGAGCCATTCAAAGTGGTGATCCATGGACTGGTGATGATCTGTGAACCATCAGCTATCAGTCCTCAGTGGGTTTCCCAGAAATTGTGTGAACCCGATAATAATATGGCACAAAAAAAATAAATAAATATTGGTTTCTGGAACATTAAAAAAAATTGTTCATCCACTGCACCATATAGCTTGAGAATCACTAATTTAGATTAGAGTAAAATGAAATTGGAGTGAATATAAATTTAAGTCATATCCACTTTTAAGCCAGTGATGTATTAAGATGGCTGAATTTAAATGACCAACTAGTTTCAAATTATTTTGAAGTGCTATGAGAATAGTTTTCTCAAGGAAGCTTGCATTTTCTCAAGGAAGTTGTCTCAAGGAAACTGTATGAGTAATACTAGGCATTGCATAAGCTTTTTGCTGTTCAGCCGGTAGAGGTGGTTTTGTCCTGATTATCTAAGATGGACCTAAAAAGCCAACATCCTGGCTAGGATCCATCAATGCTGTTATACTGATGGAAGCAGATCTCTTACTGGTGGAGTGGGGGACAATTTCCACTTCTCTCTGACAGCCTCCCTTATGACCTCCAAACATACCACAGTCGGTTGGACAACATTTTGGGTAACACTGAAAACTATGGAGGGAAAAAGAGAACAAGAAAGTCCTATTGGGCTGTCAGGAACATGCTATATTTCACTAAAACATTCCCCCATTAGAGAAATTAAATGTGCATGAATGTGACCTGTTATGGAATTTTAAAAAGTAAGCTAGGTTAGTTACATGTCACCTAATACCAAATGGCAGTTAAGTCACATAAACACAAATATTCATATGAAAATGCTTGCACTTATCACCAAAGTGTGCCACAAAATGTCTGCTTTCACAAGCAGTAAGCCATTTTATTTTAATCTCTGCAAACTGAGGTTCAGTTCCAAATGCACAACATTTAATTAGCTCACTTTCACCACCAGCACAAGCACCACACAGACTTTTGCAAACATTTGGGGCAGGGGGAGTTTGGCACTGTGAAGAAAGAGCTACTGGTCTTTATGAAAACTGAACAGGAGAGAAAACATACAAAAAGAGAGAAATAGGTATGCTAAAGTAAGGAGAGAAAGAGAGCGGGAGCTGTACTGTGTGAGAAACCTTTCCTATTAAGATGCCTGCTATATGCAACAAAGCTATGCAGAGTTCTCTGGAAACAGGTGCAATATAAATCTAATAAGAAATTCTTGTTATTATTATTCTGTCAGCCTTAGAAGCTGTGTTTCTCAGGTTCAAGAGACTTCAATGAAGAATAAGAGAATTGAACAGAACATTGAGAGACAGGGAGAAAATGACATCTCTATGGAGCAAGAATGTTATTGTAGCATTGCTGAGGTCCCTGCGTCAGAAGCCGAAAGTAATTCTCTCACTGTCAACCTGCAGAATTCCAATTACAGGATCAGATTTAAATACAATCCTGTTGAGTCTATTGTTGAAAGTATATCTACTACATCATGGGAGTCAATGATGGCTTTGTGATATTGTAATGTGTGCCATAATAACCATTTCCCCTCTGCCTTCTGCTGTATGCACAGAGAAGCTAATCTGTTCACGTTTGATCTCTTTAAGAACAATTCCTGTCTGTGTGGAGAAAGGAGAGGAATTTCACCTCCTGTAACTGAGACATGAAAGCAAAGTGTGTGGGTTTTTACAAGGTCTGGACTGCATTTTATTTTTGAACATTCAAGGCTCCAGCTAGCGATATCTCTGAGTTAGATTGTGATAAGAACTGACTGTGCCACTAAAGCATTTTCATGACCTAGAAATTACCTCAGGTTTTAAGAGCTGGTATAGCCTACTCGGCAAGAGATTCTGAGGGGAAGTATGCCTACAAGAGACATCCAGGGCATTTTTATCAACTCTTTAGGCTTCTGGTGTCTCGTGGTATCATATGTGAACAATCAAATCAGTTCTGATTTGAACGCTGTCACTTGGATTAGGGTTTATCTATCGCATGGTAGCACCGAGTTAGCAGGCCGCGGAGATGAATAGGAGTACTGATTGCTGAACTGACAGCCTTGAAGATGAGTAGTGTTATTTTATCACATCCTTCTTTGCAGCATGTGCCACTGGGTTTCTGCTGTCATATTTTTGAAAATTATCAAGCTTCATTCAGAGTTAAGCCACAGCGCTTGGATCCATGGAGCACAGCACAGAAGTCTCTCTGGCGTTATCAACCATCCCTCCCTTTTATTTTGGTTAAATTCTATAGCTGTGGATTAATTAGACTCAAGCAAAGTGACTTACTTTTCTCAAAGCACAATGCAAAGCTATTAGCGCAGGCTGCTAGAATTGTTCAGCCATTCCCTTAACACACACACACACACTTTCCTCCCATTTCACCTATTTGGCAAGGTTGTGTGTGTTTCTTTATCAGCCCTGCAGAGAACATTTGAAGACATTTGCAATTTACTATATTAAAACAGGGTGCATTTGGGTAATATGAAATTCGTGTCTGTGTATGTGCGTGCATGTGCGCATGTATGAACATGCACATGTATGTGTGTGTGGTCAGTGTTATTATCTAAAAGACAACAACCAATGTTACCAACTAAGGTAGAAACTTAATGAAAAAACTGCACTGCAACACCAATGTAATTGGTATGTTATATGTGATAGTTCTGTCTAGCTGGGTTGTTGTCTTCTGTCTTTCCAGATATCTGAGTCACAAGCCACACCCAGAAAAGTCATCCACATCCAGAAAAAGACCTTTGTGAGTGTATCTGTTGCCATTTCCACACTGGACTGTTATAGCACTATTATTCCACTTTCAACATTCTATGGAATCCTGGGGTTTGCAGTTTAGGGAGGGGCTGACCAGGAAACCCCAAGATTCCATAGGATGTTGAAAGTGGAATAATAGTGCTATAACAGTCCGGTGCAGAAATGGCCTGTGTGAGGTGGCTTGAGGTCTCAAAGCAGGGCAGCCAAATGAAATGTGTTACATGTATACTGTGGTCCTCTAAAGCCATACATGATTTGGTGCTACAAAGCCATACGTAGTCACAGGACTGTAACAAACTTGCATTTAAAAATATTCAAGCTACTGTCAGCTACTGTGTTTGGCCTGCCTACCCAGACCAGTTGCCTTTTCCCCTTTGCATTCCATTCCAGATCAGTGAGGAACCACAGTGGGAGACAAGGAATTAAAAGAGTGTTCTCTAGACTGTCCACTTGGGTTGGAACTTGTAGGACTACATTTTGATGATTTAGTGTCATCTGGCAGAAAAACTCAAAAAGTGATGCTGTGTAACATCTGTCTCCATTCCCGGACATTTATGGCACATGGTGCATAGAGCTGTATGCTTCTATCTCTCTTAGTGTTAAACACCTACATGATACTGCTAGGGAAGGTAATCTAAATACTTAGAGTGAGGTGTCCTCAGTATGCCAGCAACACCGGCTCTGTTTTTGCTTTTCACTAATCCAGCTATTGCGTGTGATGGCCTGAATTCTGTTGCTAGTCTTATCTGAAACTGAGCCATCGAATCAGTGGGATGTATCTGTGTATTAACTTACCTTTAAAACAGTTCATTGAATGGGTCAACTCTAGCTGGGACTAACCAACAGGATTCCAGCTGATGTTCTGAAGGAGTACCTATAATCAATATAGACTGAGTATCGGTTATCCAAAAATCAGAAATTTGAAATGCTCCAAAATCTGACCTTTTTGACAAGCAGAATCCAGTCTTCTTCCTGTAGAGAACATGGGAAAATTACAGAGGCCTGCTTGGAACATGCACATGCACAGCTTGCAAGGTCTCTCAGTTGGCTTGGTGCCTTTTCTCCCTTCTCAGCTCACTTTCCAAGCAGCGTGCATGCATGCGCATGGTCCCAAGCAAGCCTCTGCAATTCCTTCATGCTCCCTACAGGAGAAGAACTGTTGAAAGAGCAGACCCTAAGTCAAAAGAACAGTATACAGTCTCATTATGAGTATGTAAATATTCCAAAGTCCAAAAAAAATAAATAATCTATAACATAAAACACCACTGATCCCATACTCAATTTGTATCAGGTTGACTGAGGACTAACTTGGTCAGTCAAGCTCAAAGGAGGTGTTTGACATGTTCTTCCTAGGATTCAGGTACTCAGCTTGAAAGTTCTTTTCGATCTGTTTCAGTTTCCAGATGCCTAGCTAACATTCATACTTTTAATTGGCATGCCAGCTGCATCCATTCCTAGGTAGGGAAGACCAGTTCTGGTTCTCTAGCAGTCAAAGATCTGCACTGGCTTTTAGTTTGTTTCCAAGTATAATTAAAAATGCTAATGTTTACCAGAGGCATGAATGTTAGTGAAAAAGTATCATTACAATATGAAATATCAGCTTGGGAAAGGAGCAGTTATTTGAATTTTGGAAAATGTCATTTCTCACTCATCCATTGAAAGATAGTTGCAAAGGAAGTTGCAAAGAAATACACACACACACACACAAAAGTGTTATCTACAAAGTTAAATTATAAAGCAGAACGATTCCATCCCTCTCCCCATCAACAATACCTAGACCCTCCCACACCTTCTATCAGTAATACTCAACAAGAATAAATCTCAGGAATCTTTTTCAGAAATAGAGGCAGATCAACAGCTGCAGTCATCTTTAAATTCTTCTTATCTCTCCTGATTCTACTGTTGTACACATTCGTTCTTATTCTTGTTTTTCTGCCATATCCTGTGCCTTTTTTGCCTTTTCTCTCCACTCTTTTTCTCTTCTTACATTGTTGCTCTTTCACTTCTCCACTGTCTTTCTGACTTCTTATTTCTATTCTATTTTGTTTTTACTTTCTTACATGGGTCCTCTTGATGTTCTAAACATCTCTAGTTCTGGTTCCTTCTGCTCTTGCTCTACATGTCTTCGTTCTTCCACATACTTTACCTTGTCTGCTGGCCGCTCATTCTGATTTTCTGCATAGGCTGGCCTTCCTTTCCCACATATGTTTCTGCACCACAAGCAAGAACATATCATGCTTCCTTTATTTGTTCCTCCCTGTCTCCTATTTTTTGCTGCCCATCAGACGTGCTGCTCACCAACACCATAGCTGTTGGGCACCAGGAAGTGGAAATTCTTGGGAAAATGGAGGGGATCATGGCTACCAGGAGTAAAGCATGAAAGACAAAAATGCAATCTTTATAGGGTTCCACAGAAAATGCCTTCAAAATTACACACAAGTTCCATTGGGAGTAAAGGCAACTTATCTCCTGGCTCGTTTCCCCTCCAAAAAAGTGATTTAACATAATTAATATTAATGTCTAAGTTCTGAACCTGTTTATTTAGAAAGCCATAAATAAGAGATGGTACACATATTTATTCTCAAGAAGCACATTGTCTCGATAGTATTATTGGTAACTGCATTGGTGATGGTGGCAATGGAGTCTCCTCTGCCCTTTGTAAACACATACACACACACACACACACTGCCCATATCATATATATAAAAATGCATAGTAATGCATACTCTTTTTTTACTCTTTCTTTCTCTCTCCTGTTCTTTCACTCACTGTCACAGACAAACTCATCTCCTAAAACACAGCACTGTTCTCTCTCACACACACAAACAATACATTCTCAGAGGACTTTCTCTCTCTCTCTCTCTCACACACACACACACAAGTATGTACATTTATTTACTCTTGACAGCCAGAGTGAAGTAGTGGTTTGAGCACTGGACTATGACCCTGGAGACCAGGATTCAGTTCTTCACTTGGCCATGGAAACTCACTGGGTGAACTTGGGTACATCACAAACTCTCAGCCCCATAACACTCCCTGATAAGTTCTCCTTAGGGTATCCATAAGTCAGAAATGTCTTGAAGGCACACAAGTACAACAGCCCTTGGCTCCCTCACACACTCCTTCCCCATACTCATCATAAGTATACATTCACACTCATACACTCTTCCCTCTCACACACAAGTTGCCTTTGTACACTTCCCTGAAGATGCCACCTTGTCTCTGAGAACAGTCAGCTTGTCAGCTAGCAGCCAACAATACTGCATGGTCCAATCTATCTCCAGACTTCAGGAAGTTTTTGTGGGTTCCTTTGTTTTCTCTTAGGTTAGGAGAACCCATTATAGGAAGGTCTGGCACTGTTTGGACTGGCTGGACCCAGGAAAATGGAAAATGTCTTGGGTGCTTGCTCACTTGAAAATAGGACACCCGTTGAGATAGAACAGCAACAAATTGTTCATAATTCCTAGCCTAAAAAGGTAAAGAATCTTTTCCCTGGAGGTTGGATAGATTGTCTGAAGCCATCTTCTGCTGACTCCCTCTGGCATATCCTGTAAAGGAGTAAGGTCTTCCCAAAGGCGAGTCAATGTTTTTGTAATTGCAGTGGTGTCTGGTGCATAATGCTGGCCACCAAATTTGCATCACTGTATCTTGAAGTGTTGAGTTCCAAGTAGGTTTATGAACCCAACGACTACTATCTAGGTGATTGTTTTCAGTTGGCCTAATTGGGTCATCATTTGCATCTTCATCTTTACCTGCAGTTGATCATGTTTAGGAGAAAGGTCAATGGCTACATACAAAATGTTTCCTCATACTGCAGCATACTGTTTGGGCAAATTATGTTACATAAGTTATGTAAGTTATGTTCTAGCACTAAAAAAAGACAAAGATCCACAAAAGCTACACCTGTACCACCACACCTGATAACAGAAGACAACTGTCTATCTTATGCTTCCTAAGGCTTTTTCCTGTTGTTTCCGTCTGCAAATTAAAAAAAAATGGTGAAAATGTTAATATATTCAGCCTCCATTTCTGTCTTTTGTGATTAGTAACAGATAATTGCTTTCAGGGAAAGCTTGTACCCTCAAAAGGAGGAAAGACAGTGCTATGTTGGCACTGCCAAGCTTGGTGTTAGTCACAAGTGGAAGACACTTCAAGCAAAGGAGGAAATCGATCCTAGACAGAGTATGTTCTAAAGTATATTCTAGAGAGACAGCATGGTGTAATGGTTTGACCATCAGACTACAGCTCTGGAGACCAGTGTTTCAAACCTCACTCAGCCACAGAAACCTGCTGGGTAACCATGGGAAAGTCACGTTCTCTCAGCCCCAGAGGAAGGCAAAGGCAGCCCTCCAAACAAAGAAAATCCTGTGACAGGTTTTCCTTGTCAGAAATGACTTACAAACGCAAAAACAACAATGTTGTAAAGTGAAGGGTGGGGGAAGAAGAGGTCACAACACTCCCTTCAAGTGACTGCAGTGCTTACTGGGAATGCTCAATCATATCTGAGCCTAAAAGCTGGTGTGGCAACAAAGAAAACTCACATGGAAATAATCCTTCACCTTTGCCTGCATAAATTCTATTACTAATCAGTTGAATGTCAGGGTTGCATATTTTCCTTGCAACTAGTGGGTCCACTCCCAGCCTGTAAACTGCACTCCTGAAGAATTTGGTAGTATCTCTGTTACCACATTGAAATCAAAAGACACTGGGAAACAATACATGTCCCACCACACATACGTCATAATGCCATATCATAGCATGTTCACTCAACTTTTAGCTCCTTCAGGGAACACAAATAGTGACTCCACGACACAACCACCAGGAGGGCAGGGTGGCATAGTGCTGAATTTTGTATCAAATGCTGAATATTAAAAATATTTCTATGTAGTATTGGTAAGTATGCAGTAATGGGCAGTGTCTCAAAATTTGTTTTGGAAAAATTTGTTTGTATGTTTTCTGAGCCACAACTTGATTAACTTACACTCAGTTCATCAGAATTACCTTTTTAGGGGTTACATCTCCCAGAATATCCCATTGGCCATGCTGGTGGAGGGATTCTGAAAGTTGTAGCCCAAACCAGTCACTTTTCTAAGGACTGAATGTACCTTTCATTCTATGTGAAAAAAGCCACAAAGTGGAGGGTACATTTAAATACATTAAAATGCACAATCAAGATGAAAACATAAAACTTTAAAATAACACCTTTGATAACTACTTCTCTCTCTCAAATTTCCTCTCCACCTTCAAAGCAGTCCTCAACCCTTGTCTTATAACATCTGAGAAGCAGCATCTATGTATGCATGTTTCTTGTTAAAATACAAATAAGTACGATAGATGTATACTTTGGAGGTTATTTTCCTTCCTTCCTTCCCTTCCCTTCCCTTTCCTTCCTTCCTTCCTTCCTTCTTTCTTTTAATTCAGCAAGTTTGCCTGTTGTGAATGATTCTCCATCTTTAGGTTCAGGAAATCTTCCCCGCCCCCACAGAATGAGCCTCCTTATACAACCTACTGAAAAATCGAGCTGTGCCGTTGCTTCCACCTCCTGGGATATAAATGCCCAGAGGCTAATGACTCCATCTGTCTTGATTTCCTCTTTTGTAGATGGCAATTAAATTTTCCTCATAGGAAAAGAGGTTATTTCAACCTCCCCTCCCCCCATCATTCGAATTAGGTCTCGCAGATGCTTCTATGACAGTGGATCAAATGTCATGATATTTCCTACTTAAAAGGGCAGAGCAGCAGAAGTTCTCAGAATGGCACTCAAATTCAATTGAGTTTTATAAAACAATTCGGTGAATGTGCTTTGTTAAAAAGAGAGATTTCAAGGGTTCATTTTTGTAAACTCATTTGCTATGTTCTGGTTTTAAAACTCAAACTTGTGATCGAGTGATAAGTAGTAAGCACTCCTAAAACAAAACAAAACAAAACAAAATGAAACGAAATGAAACAAAACAAAGGAGCTGGGGAGTAACACTGTTGCAATATTTCTGATTTATTTCAGTTCATATGTAGATAACCATGGACTACAATCAAAGGGTCAGGCAAAGCTATGGAAAATATCTGATGAGAACAGCCCTCCCTCTTTTAATGCATGTGTGTGAGATGTTTAGAGCTACACTCCTAAACACATATATGATGCAATAAGCATTCTTATCTATCATCCCATTTTTCTCTCAATATGAAAATCAAGGCTGCTGTTAGATACTTAGACATAAGATCCTGTTGAGTTTCTTCATAGTGGCCCTTCCAGACTCTAGTTTTGTTCTGATTTCTTGACTGCATTCTCTATTCTGATTAATGAATGAGCCAAGCTATGGAAAATCTTGAGTTATTTCAATGTCTTCATTGTCTGCTTTAAAGTTTTGGAAATCATCTGTGGTCATTATTTATATTTTTTAAAAATTCAGCTGTAATTTATATTTTTTAAAATTCAGCTGTAAACCTGCCTTGGGGCTTTCTGCCTTGACTTTCTTCAGTAATTGTTCCAAGACTTTGCTGTTTTCTGCTAGTGATGTGGTGTCATTTGCATATCTTGTTGATGATAATCTATGCCAATCAAAGAGAATATATAACCAGCAACAATTAATCAGGCAACAGCTGTGTTAGGTGACTGACTTATATAGCTGCTGTCCTTCCCCTTCAGACGTTGTCAGAGCTTATCTGACCTCTCTGTTTGCTGGATGCCTTACTGACTCTTTGCCTGTCTCTGAATTACCCTGACTCCGGATTATCCTGACTGACTTTGGACTTGCAGCCTTTAAACTCTGTTGGACTTTATTTTTACCTTGTGCTTACTGAATGAAAGTAAGTAAGTAACAAGTTGAGAGCTATTCAGTTTGTTTGAATTATCAGCTGAGCTGCTGAGACAGAGATAGAAGACTTTAACCCAGCTTTGATATCGGATATTTCTTTCTTCATATATGATAACAGTCTTTGTTGTAAAATTTTGAACATTACTTTGCTTTCATGAACGATTAAGGCAATGGCCCTGTGATTACTTCAGTCATAGTATCATAGAATCATAGAGCTGGAAGAGACCACAAGGTCCATCAAGTCCAACCTCCTGCCATGCAGGAATATACAATCAAAGCATTCCCAACAGATGGCTATCCAGCCTCTGTTTAAAAACCTCCAAAGAAGGAGACTCCACCACACCCTGAGGCAGCATATTCCCCTGTTGAGCATATCATCAGGAAGTTCTTCTTAATTTTTAGCTGAATCTCTTTTCCTGAAATTGGAAGTCATTGCTCAATGTTCTAGTCTTTGGAGCAGTAGAAAACAAGCTTGCTCTATCTTCCATATGACATGCCTTCAAATATTTAAACACAGCTATCATGTCACCTCTTAACATTCTGTTCTTCAGGCAAAACATACCCAGCTCTTAAGCCACTCCTCATAGGATATATTTTCCAAGCCTTTTACCATTTTGGTCGCCCTCCTCTAGACATGTTCCAGCTTGTCAGCATCAGTCTCTGGTGTCCCTTTTCTTGCTGATTGGAATGTATATTGAGAATTTCCAATCGATGGGCCACAGTTTTGTTTTCCATATTTGTTGAGAGATTTTTAGTTAGAATGGAAGTAGATTCTGTCTCTGTTACTTGAAGCTGCTCTATTTGTATGTCACCTGTTCCTGGTGATTCATTTCTTCCAAGTGCTCTGAATGCAGCTTACTTGTTTAATAACAGCTAAAGGTATATACAGTTGACCATCGTCTGCCAAATGAGAAAAAAACATTGGTTGCTTTAAAACGTCCCCAAACCCACACCAGCCTCAGCTGTGAAGGTCAACATGAAACACAGAGCTCTGAATGACCTCTCCTGGAGGTGAGAGTGAAGGAAGATGAGGACTGATGTCGCTGTAGCATGCCTTTCTATAATCTGTTAATGGATCTGTATTACATAAAGACATTTTTAGAGTCCATCAAAACAACAACTACAAAATCTCCAATCAATAAATAGGACTTTTGGACATATTCTGAGATTGTAAGAAACCTTGAACTGGAATGTGTGTGTGCATGTGCACGCACTCTTGCACACACCTAACTATAAATCCTAGAAAATATTACAGTAGAAAAACTAGTTTGACCTTTAACTATAGGATTGCAAATAGTAATCCTATAATAACTGTCCTTTTATTTTCACTCTCAGTTTTCCACCCAGGCACAAGAAGAGAAATTATGGCCTTTAGCAGTCTTTTAAATTGAAGGGATATGGATGCTGAATGTTCATTCCCTGTTAGATATAGCCACGTTGTATTATTTATATCTTGCTGTCAGCCATCTCAACAGACATGATCCTATGTGGGCATCTTCGAACAGAAATTGTTGTGGATTTGAGTGCATATTAAATGTGCAAAAAAATTAGTAAGGCTGACGTCCTAAGCATATGCACTAAGGATTCCCATTAACTTACTATGTTTAACAATAAGCATAAGTCATCACACTAACAACATCATGTTGCTGTTCCAAGAAGAGGCGAATAAATTGGTCAGTTTTGAATTCTTTCAGTTTCTCATCTTAACTATCTTAAATTAAGTATGCCTCAAGCTTGGGCAATTTTTCGAATTTAAAATTTGGCTCATTCCTAAATTTGAGATTAACATGAAGATTTGCAATTTTTATAATAGATTTCTGCATGCTGTTTCATATACTGTTTCATTTTATATACACATTCTTATAAGCCGTTTGCCAAATATAATGCATTTTTTACAAATATATGTATTTTTGCTGTAATATATGCATATTATATACAATTTTTGATTGAAGAACTTCAGTACAAAATTCAGAAGGATAACAATTGTAGTCCAATTGTTTGTTTCAAAAATCCAATATATTAACTTAATATACATGGCATATGCTCACAATGCCACCCAATCACATTTTATGCATTGAAGAGTAGAGAGACACAAAAATCTTAAAAATATTGCTTATATTAACACCAACTTTCTTCCAACATCCTTGGGTCTCAAGAAGACACTTCCAAATCTGACTCAGATGTTAAAACCTTCTGGACAAAATGAAGTGGATGAATGTACTTGTTTCTGTCCCCCCCCTTTGTGAAGTTTTAAATCCTCAAGTTCTTGGTTATCTTGCTTACAAAGATGTGTGTTGATTTTGATAAATTCTTATCAAAAACTTCACTGAAATGAAATTCTCACCCATTCCTGAGGAAAAAATTAGAGTATTGACAGCTACTAGTCATGATAGTTGTATGTTGTCTTTGGTATCAGAGGTATTATGACTCACAATACCATTTCCAGGGACACAGGAATAGGAATGTGCTATTGTCTCTATGTTCAGCTTGTGGGCTTACCATAGGAATCTGATTGGCTGTATAGAAAGCATGCCGTTGGATTTAATAGGCATTCAGTTTGATCCAGCAGAGCTTTTCTTATGTTCTTAGTTTCTGGTGCTGCTCCTTCATGCACCTCAGCTGATCATGTAGCTTGATAAACCTTTAGAAAGCATCATTATTTCTGTAATTTCAGCTGTGTATTGATGTCCTTAGCTATCCTCTCCTTCCCATACCACACAGGCCAGTCTTTCAACCAGCACCAAGCCCAGGAATGCTCTTGCTGTTTGCTTGCTCTTGGATCACATATCATCTTGTGGCTTCCTAATGCACTTTTCCCAGAGGAGACAACAAAGAATCCTTTAGCATCTTTAGGGCTGATTACAGCATAGGCTTTTGGGATTAGAATCCACAGCTTCAGCTGTTCCTCTGAGACCCTCTTATATTTCTAGAAGTGTGTCCCCACCTATTTGTGAAAGAGCTATTACAAGGAATTGCTGCAGATTCCTCAGTGGAAAGAAACAGTCAAGGTGTATGCATGTATGTGAGGGAGAGAGGAAGAGAGGTACAGTGGTACAGTGACAGGTCTAGGAATTCAGCTTCTCATGAAAGTTCACAAAAAAAGAACTTGGGCCCTTTTTGCATGGGCTTTCTGTCGCGCGACAGCCCCGTGAGCTCACGGGGCTGCAACGGCGCGATCGCGGTTTTTTTATTTTCGCCTCGAAGCAAAAATCACCCGCGCTCGCCCAACGCTCCTAGCGCCCGCACGCACTTACCTCCTATGTGGAGCGTCGGGGAGGCGGCCGGGTCGCACTTCCTTCCCTCCGCCCCTACGGAAGGAAGGGGCGGGGTGGGGCGCTGGCACAACGGATGTGACAGCCTCCTGCTTGGCGCGCGCGTGGGGGGGTACAGACGCGACTGCCTCCTGCTTGGCGCACGTGGGGGGGACGGACGCGACAGCCTCCTTTCTTGTACGCGCGGGGGGGGACGGATGCGCAAGCCTCCTGCTTCGTGGGGCGGCGGACGCGTGAGCCGCCACCGCCTCCCGGAGGCTGCCGCTTCCTTGCTCGTTCCTTCGCCTGCGGAAGGAACGAGCGGGGGAAGCGGCAGCCTCCTGGAGAAGGCTTCTTGCGCGAGCCGCCCTCCCCTGCTCGCGCGAGAAACCTTAATGTGAAAAGGGCCTTAGAAAGGATCCAAAAAAAGGCGGTTGTATTGTAAAGGCAGTTATTTTGTAAAGCTAATGGGACTTAGGGAGCAAACATGGTGTAGTGGTTTGAGCTTGGGCTACAGTCTGGAGACCAGAGTTTGAATACTCACTCAGTTATAGAAACCCACTGGGTAATCTTGGGCAAGTCAAATTCTCTTAGCTTTAGAGGAAGGTAAAGGCAAATCCTCTTTGATCAAAGTTTGCCTGTAGTAGATTCTCCTTAGGATTGTCATAAGATGGAAACGACTTGAAGGCACACAAAAACAACAGATGGTCTCAATTGCTTATTTGAGACCAATCCAATCCAAAATATTTCACATAATAATGATAAAGTAAAGAATATTGTGAAAATTTTCTCATCCTCCATGACAAATGCTGACTTGACATGCTGAGATATCCTGGGGTGGGAGGGAAATCAGCCACTGCAAGTTTTGTGGTTTTTACTTCTTTATTCCTTGTATTTTGGGACATTTTTGTGAAATTTTTGTGAAATGTTTTCTATATAAGTTCAATTTTTTTTGCAGAGAAGACCTTGTATCATGTGTAAAATGTCATGTTTTTGAAGAATATTCTTCTTGCCCACCCCCCCCCTCTCACACACACACAAACACACACACAAAATGTTTGTGGACATTCTTGTGAAAATCTTCAAAATATGAAAACTGTTGGGAAAAAAAGCAGAAAACACTTGTAAATTTCCCCTAGTGAAAATGTTTTGATTTTTTCCCCCTTTCTTCTGTGCAGGAAGAGGTAAAATGAAGATTTACATCTCTCTATGATAATGGGGATATCTCACTACCATCTAATGATGTGGGAAAAATTAATGCCCTCCCACTACTGTGAGAATTGCTGTCAAATCCAGAGATCAAAGAAGCTTGAGGGGGATGGCAAATGATACCCATCATCCCTGCTGAACAAAACATTCAACCATGAGAGCCTGGCTTCTCTGCATTGCTGATGGGTAGGTGTGTGTAGAACACAATGAATTTGTATAATCACTTTTATGACTAATGCACAGATAAGTGGAAGTATATGGTCCACCTCTTGCAGATATGAACATATTTAAGAGAAATGTGTAAGTAGGAAAAGGAAACTATCGTTCCAGAAGTGGTATTTTCTCCCTGTAAGTTATCCTTTTTTCTTTTTTCTTTTTGGAGGGTAGTTTTTTTTTTAACCATACTTAGAATTTGATGAGAAAGGCACACCACCAAACATCTCTTTTCCTCTTCGAGGCAGTCCTTTCTAACCTTGTTCTTTATGCAGGGGCAAGATTAACTCACATATATAAAATAAAACTATTGAGCTATTTTAATACTTTTCTTGTCATGCATTCAGGACCCTCTAAAGTTGTCACCAGCTACTGTTTCATTTAATTCCCTGGCCTTCAGGGTAATGTAAGAAAATTGAAGAGATTAGGAGCTCTCTCTTTCCTGTTCAATGCATTTGTGTTGCAGTAAATTGGTACCAACCTTCAATCTCATGGTCAGGGCTCTCCCGGGTCCTTCCACTGATATGACAACCCAGTCAGCTTGATAAACGATGCGGCAGCCCCTCCAGTGGAATGAAAAGGCAAGCAGGGAGGGGGGAAGTGGAGAGAAAAGCTTCACTCCCTGAATTCACAATTGTCTCTCCCACACTAGCAAGGAGGAAACATTTAGCTGTCTTATGGCACTCAGTGACCACTGCATTGTGTGCAACTTTATCATGATAATTAAAAGATACAATTTTCCTAATTGATTAATTCATGTACTGTGACAGATATTAAACATGACCTGTGGTGAATGGGAGGGAAAGGGGGAAAAAACTTACCATCTGGAAAACTGCCTTTTAAATATTTCTCTTGTCTTTCTCTCTTAGGCCATTTCTGCATGACAGTCTTATAGCATGATGATTCCACTTTCAACCTCCTATGGACCTGGGGTTTGCAGTTCCCGGAGGGGCCAGCTGGCCCCTCCTGGAACTGCAAACCCCAGGATTCCATAGGAGGTTGAAAGTGGAATCATCGCACTATAAGACTGTCGTGTGGAAATGTTCTTACTCTGTCTCTTTCAGTCTCACAGTGAGGGGCAAGGGCCATTGCCATTACAGGCAGATGTTAGCATATCACAGAAAGAGCCAAAGAAGACCTAAAAACTATGACCAAAAGTATACCTTTAGAGACCTTGGGACATTTTCACACTAGACTATTATAGTGCTATTATTCTACTTTCAATATCCTATGGAATCCTGGGATTTCATAGGATGTTGAAAGTGGACTAATAGCACTATAACAGTCTAGTGCAGAAATGGCCTGGGTGAGACCCTAGAAAAGCAGTGTTAAAACAACACTTGCACTCCTACTGCTACTGGTGGAATAATTGAAATTGTTCATGACCCAAGTGGAACACTTCTGCTCACTTTGTAACTCAGTTATCGATCATCCAGCCAGGATGTGAGATGAATGTTGTCACACTTTCACACCTGACCCAAAAAGCTGAGGGAAAAAAATTGAGTGGTTAAATCTCCCCAACATTTGAGATGATGTAGCTGAGGAGAACAGATGGGCAAACACAAAGTTTTGGCCTCCCAAAAAGCCAACAATGTTCTTGACGTGTTTCTGGAAGATGCTCACAATTTCTTAAGAGGGTCAGATAAGACTTTTGTTGCTGGTTGCTGCTTTTATAGTATCAGATGCTTGTAATTTGAAATGTTGGATATTTGTTAACATATGGTTTGGTCTATTTGTATTGCATAATTTAAACAGTGTGTTTTTATGCAGATTGTAAGTTGCACTGCACTCCCATAAGGAGAAGTGGTGTATAAATCATATAAATGGATACATAAATAAGGATTCCTGAAATACTTACAGCTGCCCATGGTTGGTCAGCCCTCATGTTCTGTTGTTTGTTTTCTCTTCTGAGGGAAGGAAAATGTCTTTCCTTGGGGAAGCTAACAGCATGCAAAAGAGGGCTCATGGAAGAAAAGATAGGCGTACCAGTGTGGCTGGACCAAAATACCCTGAAGGCCCCAGATCTCATCTGATCTTGGAAGCTAAACAGCGTCAGCCCTGCTTAGTACTTGGAAAGGAAACTGCCAATGGATATGAGATGCTGTAGGCCTTATTTCAGAGGAGATCACTAACAAACCACTTTGTGTATTTCTTGCCTAAGAAAACTATAAATTTCATGGGGTCATCATAAGTTGACAAGTGACTTGAAAGCAAATACATACATATTAGAGTGGCCACATGAAAAAGAAGACAAGGCATCTCTACCTTTAAAAGCTGTGAAAAAATGAAGCAAATGAAACCTGTCATGCCTTCTTCACTAACTAGAATTCCCTCTTCTACACAGTTCTCAAGGGTACTACAAATGTTTCATCTTTATTTCCATGTGACCACCCAAGGCCTGATATTTATCCATTGTTTAGAAAGAAAATGCAGAGGGAATGGAAGGTGACCAAGGAGTAGGTAAAAGAGAATTGGGGTAGGTGTCAGCTGTACCTCCTCAATGTCAGCTCTTTTGAAGAGGAGTAAGGCATGTGCATTTATAAGTATCTTGGTATAAATGTTTTCCCTCTCTGTATTGATGAGGGATCAGATCATAGTTAGTCAATCAGAAGCACTCAGTCTTGAGCTTTACATAATCTTGGAGTGCCTTCTGGACATTTTGAATATCAATCATCATCCATCATCATCATCATCATCATCATCATCATCATCATCCAAAACTGGGAGTCAGGGAGGCTTAAAAATTAAAAAGATGTCTTAAAATGTGTAATACAACCCTACCTGCTAGGAATGTGTTTTTTCCTCTAAACATTCTAGAACAGATGTAATTCAGGAGGTCTGGCATGAAGGAGAACCAATATGTCTATGTGTGCTTTTTCTCCCAAGAGGTAAGATTAGAAATATGGCTCAAGGAAAAAGCTGCTACACCCCTGATATGAACTCTATGCTCACATGGTCTGAATTCTAGACATACCCACAGACTCTGGCGACAAATGAAATATACCCATCACAGCTATTGTTAATATTTTAATCTGATAGAGAGAACCTGAATGCCTGCCTCACATCGGTATTACATAGAAGCCTTTGCTACATGTACTGCTGTATGCATGGAGGCCTCTGCCCTGCAGAAATTTGTATTCCCTGTGAGAATGCTAGGGATAAAGTTAATCCGTACCACCCTGCAAACCCTCATGCATTAGCCCAATGCAAGAGGGATACTTCTGAATAGGGCTTGTCCAGAACAAAGCATGTTAACCAATTAGAGCCTTATTTTGGAATCTGCAGCTTGCATAACTAACACTGCATGGGGAAGCAGAAAAGTGTTGAGCCCACAGGCCCCTCCTCCTTATTTACACCCCATGACGGTATTAGTTGGGAATGTCTGAAGTGGGAAACTTGCTTTATGCATCTTTGTTCCTCATTTAAGTTTAGAATGTGAGCCACAATCTTGTTGTGGTTAGAGTATCACACTAGGGCCCTTTTCGCACAGTGAAAGGGCCCCTCGAGCATCGCACACATGTGAGGACCAGTCCACATGATACACTCACATTTGCGCAATGCTCTAGGCCCTGGCAGGGACCGCTCAGGCATTTTTTCATTTTCAGGTCGAAGCCAAAAATGGTGCGTGGTTGCACATCGCTCTGGGGCCCCATGTGCACTTACCTTGTGTGCGGCGCCTCAGAAGCCAGGCTGGTCATGCTTCCTGTCCAGTGCAGCCCGGGAAAGTCCTGGGCTGCACTGAGAAAGGAAGAGGTGGGGTTCTCACGTGAACAGGAAGCTCGTGAGGAGCCGAAGGACCCCGGACATGAGAGCCTCTTTCCAGAGGCTGCTCGCGCAAGCACTGCTCCCCAGCGCCAAAAATAGGTGAGTTGCGGAAAGGGCATAGGACTTGGGAAAACCAGGTTCAAGTCCCCAAAGAGTCATAGAAGTCATTGAGAGATACTGGGCCACTCACTCTCTCTTAGCATGGCCTATCTCACAATATTGTCTTGAGAGTAAAATTGGGAGGAACAGAATCATACCTTGAGCTCATTGGTTGAAAGGAGGGTTATAAAGAAAATGAATGAATGAATGAATGTGCAAGGAACTTACATGTGTAGAGTAGGCTCCTTACTTTTAGACCCATCTCTTTTGTGTGTCAGATGAAATGGAGCTAGGCAATGAGCAGAGCTTGGAAATGTGCTGCCTTTTGGTGGGGGGTGGTAGCTCCTTGAAATCTCTAGCCAGCATGGCTACTGAGCATGTGATGGAGGAGGCAGAGCTGACAAGCATGACCCTGTTCTCTCATTTTACAAGCGGCAAACATCCAAAGGAGGCTTCAATGATGGTAGGTTTAAAAAACTGGAACAGTTTTAGATGAGGCTTTACCTTGCTCTTCTCATCACATTAGAACATAGCACAGCCAGTTTGTAGACTCCATCCCTGCCAATTTTCCTTGACATTGGACAATAGTCCCTTGTTAGAATTAATAATGGCTTCATGCAGCAGCAAGAAAGCAAATGGATAATTTGTTTAACCTTTTTTCATCTGTTAACCAGGCAACACATGCCCTAAAATAATTAATTTCCATGTAAGATTAATGGGATGACGGCAGGCAGCTGGATGAACAGAATAGCTAGGGATAATGATGGCACTGCTCCTTAGAAAAAGGGCACAGAGGTCCTTCTGCAGACTCTCTTAAGGAAGGATTTCCAGATTCCAGACACCATAATATTTATGTACAGGAAAGCAGAATCAAAACTGTTGGTTGATCAAATATTAACAGGAGTGAACATGCCATTAGAGAGCATATAGTGACATTATGCTATGTTATATGACACTGCATTATGTTATTTGTCTATTTATTTGTTTATTTTAAAATTAGTCTTATCATGCCTCAGGCATGGCACAGGGTTCAGAGTACAGAGTGCAAAAGACAACATGGGGCTTGCTAGTGAATCCAGTGAGGTGAGTTAAGGACAAATAGAACAATCTAACTTGGCGTTTCCTTGCTTTTGTAAGCTTGTTAGAGCCCCAGGGCAAGCAATTCAATGCACTGTGTGCTTGTCACTTGCCTGAAACTACTACTTAGATTTGCAAGTTGATTTTTAGGCTATTATGAGAGGATTCCCAGAACAATTATTTAAATGAGCACAGGGAAGGGGAGAAAACTAGGGAACAAATTAATCGGAATACAATTAGAAGCTATTTCTCTAAACCAATGCAAAGTCTACATTCAGATGATAGAAAGACAGCTGTAGTAAGACACATTGCTGCTGATAGAGAACAGTTTGCATCTTGTGAGTGGATTTTCAGGCAATGACAGCAGCTCTTTCTGTGCCATGTTTTGGTAGTCCATGATGGCTTCAAACTATACCAAGGATAGGATTTGTGCTCTGCCCATTATGTAATATGCATTTCTCATCAGGTTGGTTTGTTTCTATCCCTTTATCTGCTAATGTCAGTTGGTTTTAAGAGAAATTGTGTAGATGCTGTGTGACACATTTCTCATGGATGTTCACTGAAATACTTTGATTAACAATTATTCCCACAATGGTACCTCCTCAGCTAAATCCCCAGGAACCAAAAAGGTAATAACACAAGAACAGTATCACCCTTATAAATACAACATACCCTCTGTATATGTGGGGGTTCTGTTCCAGGAACTCCTGCATTAAAAAAATGAATGCTCACACCCCATTAAATTAAATGGACTCAACTTGCATCAACCCATGGTAGTGCAGGTGTGTGTCCATTGTCTCCATTAATGATAATGGATGCAACACTTTTCATGATCCCAGATTCATGTTTGCCAAGGTGACACCACAAGATGGCACATTGTATATGGGTTCCTTGGGTAGAACTCTATCTCTCAGGAAAAATAACATAAGAATTGTACATTCAATTTATATCCTTATATACATGTTTAAAGTTGTCTCACTGGCTAATCCAAGGGTTGTCTTTCGATTTATATAAAAATGCTAGAAAAAACAACATGTGATCAGGGACAGGGCCTTGCACTCTACACATTGGGTGCCATGTAGTTTGATCTTCAGATGTCAGCTGAATTGCACAAGCGATTAGGATTCTGTGTGTTTTTAGAATGCACACTTTTTGGATTTTTCATAGAATGCCTCGACAAAGGCCATTTCTGCATGGGGCAAGGGAATCGCCCCATGCCAGTACTTACCGGACCTTTGGGTTCGATGCTTGGAGCAGTGCGTGGCCACCGCTCCTCACTGCTCCGGGGACAAAAATGGTGGCTTCCAGTTGAAGCTCACAAGCCTAAAGCTCACCCTCGGCAGATTGCATGCTCACATTGGTGTGAGCCTGCAAATCTGCACTGTAGTGTGGGAATGGAGTGGCGTGCTCCATGCTTTTGAAATACCTCTTTCAAGAGGTCTTTCAAAAGCACGCTGGACGACCACTTCAGGTCATTCTGGAACAGGCTGAGGTGCAGATCTACAGTAAGTAGGTCCGACCCAGTCCGCTCCCAGGTGCAGATGTCCTCTCTGGAGGACGCTCTGAACCGTTTCTTTAAGCCCATGCGGAAATGGCCAAAGAAATTTTTTCTCAAAATGAACTTTGTCTGAAGGGAAGAGATATCAGGCTTCTCAGAAGTTTCCTGAAGCAAGTGGTCAAGTGGGTTAGCATGTCTCTCAGCTGAGGCAATCAGCTTGAAGACAGGAAAACAAAAACATTGAGACTTGACTTCCAGGCAGGACAGCAAGTGGATGCTTCTCATTGCAGCTCTGCAGCAAGAACAGATTTCATGGTAAAAGAGGCAGCCACAGGAATCCTTCTGCCTTGGATTAAAGGGGGAGTGAAGACACAAAGGTCTGGAATTCCTATTAGTTGCATTTGCTCATGAGGAAACATGGAATGAATGGGAAAGACTGAGGGAATTACATCTTTCACCCTTGCAGTGAAATGCAGCTGTTTTAATCTGAGGAGTTGATAGCCCAAGTTGACAACCTGTTTTTTGAAAATTCTGAAACAAAACTTTGGAATTACACAAGTGAAGAATTCTTCTGATTAAAACCAATGAACAGAAGCTTCATCAATCACCTTCTTTCCCCAACCAAGAGTTGAGTAAGTATGTTTACCCCATAAGATCAGGAGTCTAATGAGAAATGAGAACAATTCAGGATTTAAGTACATTTTTTGTATTTTTTTCATGGATAGACTGAACTTCATCTTATTTACAAGACTGGTTTGGACTTTAGCAAGAAGAAACTGCAGTGTGGAAAGTTCAGGAGTTATGTCTTTGATGCTGATAAGACTGACCTGCTAGCTGTAATTGGTAGCAGTGAGGGGATAGTTAAACAGTAACTGCTGGATTAAATGGAAGATGAAACATTCCTAGGAACTTTCTTAGGAAATTGTGTAACAAATGCTGGAGAAGATACACTTTCTGAGAGAAGAAGGATCCGCAGATTTGAAGAAGAGACAGCAAGATTTGTCATAGAACCTGAGAAATGATATCAAGGCAGAATTGTTGGGGGATGTAAGGTGGAATGGGGAGGAATATGGGGCTTAAACAGAAGTGAAGGAGGCTGAAAATCACATGAAGAAGCAAATTCAGGTTGAATTAATAGAGGGATTAACCACTGAAATGGGAGAGAACAGGGGCCAAGCAGTTCTCAACTGTGAAATGAGGACTACAGACTAAGGTGGGGGAGAAAGGGGAAACTAATCTGAAACTGATGTGTAGGAAATCTATACCAATGGCTGAATGAAGCCAAGTTGATTTAATTAATGGATTACGCAGCAAGACTGGGGTGGAGAGAAAGACAAAAAAGAAACTATGTCTCAGGACAAATATTTTAAAATGGGAAGGCTTTGGAAATATTAAGAAAGGGTATGGAAGGGAATCTGAGAAGATTTTTTTGGGGGGGAAGTCCATGGACAGAATGGATGAAATGGAAGAGGAGAGGCAAATTTAAAGTGAAATAGAAAAAAAAGAGGTTTGATTGAAAATAGATTATGAAATGGTTACATAGGCCCTTTCCACACGGGGTTAAAAAATCGGTGTGGGGGGCCACCAAGGAGGTCGTCCACACCGTAACGTGGATTGGGGTGGGCTACTTCTGTGTAGTTCCACACCGCAGTCTGCGCACCAGCGACCGGAAGTGGAACCGCCACGTGCTTTTTGAAAACCACTTGTGTGGTTTTTAAAAACCAGGCGGTGTGCAGCCCCATCCAGCCCCGTCGCAGTGCCCGGTGTGGATTTGCAGGTGCGCGCGGGGCTGGGATTTCCGATCAGGCAGGGGCAGGATTTCCGGCTGGCGAGCTTCTCCGATTGACGGAGAGCCTCTGCCAGTTGAAAGCCACCATTTTGGGCACTGCCCGATGCTGTGGTCACTGCGGAACGCCAGACCAGTGTGGAGCAGCGAACTCGCGCTGCTCCACGCCGCCACGGAGTAAGGTAAGCCCCGTTTTAGCGTGGCTTCCCCCGTTTCTCCGCCTGCATGCGAAAAAGGCCATAAACAAGACAATGAAAACTGGATTGGTGAAATGGTGAAAAGGATGTTGTAATATGAAAAGTGATAGAAATATGTGGACTTAGTGATGTTATACAACATGTGAAAGATTTATAGTTTTAAGTAGTGAAGATTAATACCGTGTAATTAAGTTAGTAAGTCACTTTTAATATCAAGATTAAAAAATGGAATATCAGTTATCAAGATGTAATATGATGTAGTGACTCATGTGTTGGGTAAGAGTATAGAGAGATAATGATTGATATATTAATGCTGGATATGTTAACCTTTGGAAGAAGGAAGTTTTTTTTCTTTTAGTTGTAAAAAAAAATGAAATAGGGGATGGGAAGTAGAGGATTGTTGAATATTATTTCTGAGAGGCCTGAAATAATTTGAGTGTCATGCACAATTTAAAGGAAACCTGAAAGTCACATTTTTCTTTATTCTTTAATCTCTAACTCTTATGTTTTAGCCCCTCTTTTTTCTTTCTTCTTTTCTTTTCTCTTTTCATGTATTTGTAGAATTTTAGCATTTTTGAAATTTATCAATAAAGATTTTTTTTAAAAAAAAAACCAAATTAAATCAATAAATAATATGTTCTTCCATAGTCAGTTGTCCCTTCTCTGAATTTCTGCTAAGTTAGCTGCTAGACAAATTTTACATTAAGCGTAATCCTAAAACAAATCTGTGTCCATGGCTTTCCTCTGGCCATTTCTGCACTGCACTCTTATAGCGCGATTATTCCACTTTCAACATCCTATGGAATCCTGGGGTTTGCAGTTTCAGGAGGGACTGGCCGGATTCCATAGGATGTTGAAAGTGGAATAATCACGCTATAAGAGTGCAGTGTGGAAATGGCCTCTCTCTCTCTCTCTCTCTCTTGGTGGTAATAATTGCCATCCCTTTCTCCTCCTGTATCTTGAAAAGCATGTATCTCAACATAGAGAACTTTAGCAGGTTTCCGTCACTTCTCCCTATGCATTGAAAAGCTCTACCTATTAAATTTTATGATTACAGGGTGATATGACATAACCAGGAACACAGCCACTAAACAAACAAATAAACAGGCATCAGCACTAGCCACAACACCAAATCTATTTTTCCTCTGCTATGCCAGCGCAGGATACTTTTCTGCCTGGGCCAAAACATCAGATACCAACCTGTTCCCATTCCATAATTCAAAGCTGACCACTGAAGCCTTCTCCAACATGGACCATGGGGTAACATTCTCTCCCACATTTGAAGTTGGTAGATCAGCTTAGGATGACCTGAGCAGGCTGATGGCATGTTGCTTTCTCTTCCAGTACATTGTAACTGCCTCCTACTATCTTGTGCTTGAGAGAGTTGTTTCCCTCCACCCACTGTTTGGGCCAGCCCTGCCTTTACATACAGATTTCTCAGTAGTTTAAGCAAATGCAGCAGATTCAAATGCTAAAATTATCAAGCATATTTCTCACTCTAAACTGTTCTTTTGTTTTCCCTCATTGGGCTGCTAAACATAACAAGGAAACCATATATTACACTGATTACCAACTCTTATTGGTCAGGAAGCAAATAAGTCATTCTGAGATGAATTCTCTTGTCATTATTCACAAAGGCAGTCTGAGATGACAAAGACAGAGTAAATTGAGCAATCTCTCATTATATTTATTACACAGTCTTTGTGCTAATGAACGGAAAGAGGCTTTGCAGAGACAATGGCTGCATTTTGGGATGATACAGTGTGTTACATGAGCCAGATTTATCAAACTCACAAATGATATCTATTTGTTCTCAGGCTCAGTCATCCCTCTCTCAAGAAGAAGTTGGACAGCTCAACGTCAAGAACACTGCTAAATGATTTTCCAGTGGTTCCATCAGGATGTATTGGAATATAGTTCCTGGTTTGCAGAACACAAATACTAGTGTAGGTAAATGGAAATACTGGTGTGGATGAATACAGTCAGTAGTGCTGTTAGGGCAGGGCTTTAGGGCAGAAATTGAGGCCCCTACCCCACAGAATGAAGAGGCAGACTCCAAACACATCAGGGTTTTTAAAGAAAATGAAGTAATACACACTACCTTCTAAAGAGAGATATTCCCAATTGGATCATTAAGTCCAGATGGCAAGAATTTTCTTGCTTCCTTTTCAACAGCAATTTGGTAGCATTGGCAAATTTCTTCATAAACAACCTGAGAAGGACTTAAGATCTTTAGAGAACAAGTAAGAAACAGCATGCTACAGTGGCTTGAGCATTGGGCTACAACTCTGGAGACCAGGGTTCGATTCCCTACTAAGCCATGGAAACCCAGCGGGTGACCTTGGGCATGTCTCACACACACACAGCCACAGAAAGCCCCATCATAGGTTCACTTTAGGGTCATCGTAAGTCAGAAATGACTTGAAAGCACACAATAACAAGAGCATTCAGTTGACTAACTGACTGATTGCTTGCTTGACTGTATTTGTCCTCTGAATTTCCTGTATAATTCAAGGGGGATTTCAGTAATAAGAGAAACATGAAAAATAACAATATGAATTAAACCAGTATTGTCATAACTGAAAACAGAAGCATTAAATGAACAAGCAAATGCAATAAATGTCTTAATGGAAAAGCAGAAGGATGTTGTGTAATTATGCTCAGCAAACAGTATTTTTTAAAAAAATGCCCATTTCATTTGGTTGTTAGGATTGGTTTTGGAGCTGCAACTGTCTTGATTGCCTGAGAGATGGCCTATGCTGAGACATACAGAAAGGGAATGTGACCCTGATGGGGTCATCCTCTTGGGCCTTTGGTGACTTTTAGTACTCTTTTCCATGGTATCCTTCTGGAGCTATTGAGTTGGGAATGGGTGGTACAGCTTTATAGTGATTCTTTTCATATCTAGATGACTCTGTTTGAGGGATTTCTGCTTGATCCCATGGCATTCAGGATTGGGTTTCCTCAGAGTTCTATTTTATCCCCATGTTGTTTAGCATCTGCATGAAACCACTGAGTAAGATCAGATGGAGATTTAGAGAACAGAGCCATCAATATGCAGAAGACATGAAGACATATAGTTCCCTCCCCCCTTCCCTGTCTCTCTCGTTCTCACCAGATTTAAGTGAGGCAGTGGAAGTGCTTAATCAGTGTCTGGCTGCAGTAATGGACTGGATGAGAGCCAATATACTGAGGCTCAATCCAGAGTTTCAGTCTGTTGAAAGTATTGTCAGTAGGGGGTTTGTTCATCAGGAAGAGGGTTATTCAACTTGTTCTTAAAGGTGTCAAAATCACTGCAAAGGATTAAAGTTATGACTTAAAAGTATTCAGTGATTCATCCTTTTTCACAGGAGGCATCATCATCATCATCATCATCATCATCATCATCATCATCCTGCCTTTCTCTCAATAATGAGACTCAAGGTGACTAACAACATCTAAAACAATATGCATTAAAAACAACATAAAACATTCATAAAAATATAAATATAAGATTTATACATAACAATTTATGAAGATAAAACATTAAACATTAAAAACATTAAAATACCAAAAAATGAAAAGACTACACAAATTTTAAAAACAGAACCACACAACATTAAAAGGCCAAACATAGTCATTTTGTAAAAGTCTGACAGAAAAAAAAAAGTTTTCACCTGCCAATGGAAGGAGAGCAACAAGGGGCCACCCTGAACTCTCTAAGGAGAGGGTGGTGGGACAAAATGAAAGGGGATCTCTGGATGATCTTAGAGCTCTACTGGGTTCATAAAGGGAGGCACAGTCCTTCAAATAACTGGGCCCAATCCATATAGTGTTTTATAGGTCAAAGTCACCACATTGAATTGTGCCTAGAAACAGACCAGGAGCCAGTGGAGCTGTTGCAATAAGGAAGTTGTGTGCTCCATGTAGCCAGCCCCAGTTAACAAGTAGTTGCAGCTCTTTGGACCAACTGAAGTTTTGAGCTCTTTTCAAAAGCAGTGCCACATAGAATGCATTACAGTATTCCAAATGGGATATAATCAAGGCACGTCCCAATGGCCAGTTCTGATTTCTCCAGGTGCAGCTGGTACACTAGCTTTAACTGCGCAAAGCACTCATCGTCACTGCTGAAACCTGGGCCTCAAGGCTCAGAGCGGAATCTAGGAGTACCTCAAACTACGAACCTGTATTTTCAGGGTGCTTTAACTCCCCCAACACAGGCTGAATCCCTACCCTCAGGGTTGTCTTTTGACTGACCAGGAACACCCCTGCCTTGTTTGGATTAGGCTTCAATTTGTTTGCCCTCATCCAGTGCATTACAATTGCCAGTTTAGCACAGGAACAGCTTCCTTGGAATTAGGAGAAAGGATAATCTCTTTCCCTATATTCCTTTCTGAGACCTGACATTGTCATTGGACTGTGCTCCAAGCATCTTTGTATGCTGAGTGAGACAGATAAGCACTTGATCAGCTCCAGTTGTGAAACTGGAGTTTCCCCAGCTCTAATTGTGAAATTATTATACCAGAAAAGTTCATTTTTTGTTGCTCTTGGAAAAATTAAGATTCCCAGTTGACCTAAAGCTTACGAGGCACTGACCTTTTTATGATAAAGAAATAATGTTATTTTCATTACCTGCTTCCTACGCACTATACAAAAAAAATGAGATGTTAGTATTCAGCAGAATGCACAGAGCCCAGAATTATCGGGAAAAGATTCATGGCTGCCGCAACAGCCATGAAAACTTCAATCACTTTTGACAAGGACATCTCGGCCTAAATTCCAAACACCACATGTCTGTACTGAACCCATGGACATTTTGCTGTCTCAGACAAAGGAAAATATGTCACCCCACCTATTCCACCTGCAGAAACCAACAGGATTAGCAGTTGAATCCTTCTTTGACAGTGATGATGGGACATCCATACATTTCTCTTGGGGTTCAGTGATGATGAGCCTGCTATCTCTTCATATCAACTAGCATCTGATGCCTGAAGTGGCCACTCCCACCATGCACAGGGGCAACCCTGCCAAAACTACATCACATCTGAGACTACCCCATCTAGCTTAGCCAGAGGGATTGTTAGTGAAGCAAATGGTACACCTGTACCAAATATCCCAGTCCTCCATTCCAGTGATGTAGTTCAGTTAGGAAAGGCAATACATTGTCTTCCCTAATATGGAAATAAATCTGACAACTGGGCTCTAGCTCTCAAAATGCAACAAGACAGCTGGGCTTCTAAATCTTTGGCCCTTTTCACATGGCATTCACATGCGAAAGGGCCTCTGGAGCATCATGCAAAAGTGAGGAGCTGTCCACATGATGTCCTAGCAATTGTGCAAGGCTGCTGGGGCTAGCAGGCACCCATCACGCACTATTTCATTTTCAGATTTGAGCCAAAAATAGTGCATGGTTGCGCATTGCTTCGGGGGCCCTGTGTACACTTACTGTGTGTGTGGAGCTCCGGAGCCATGGCTTCCTGCCCCAGCGCTTCCTGCCCCAGCGCAGCCTGGGAAAATCCCAGGCTGCACTGTGGAAAGAAGAGGAGGGGTTCTCGTGCTCCCTGCTTGAGAGCAGGCAGTGGCTGAAGAGCTGAAGCAACGGGGATACGAGAGCCTCTCGCAAGAGGTTGCTCGCACAATTCCCGCACCCCAGCACCAAGAACAGGTGAGTTGTGGAAAGGGCCTTTGTCCTTTCCCCCCTTCATCTCTAATACCATTAATGACATTTTCTCTGCGTCACAAGATTGTTCTGCCTTAAATTGAGCAAATCAAATTAACTGATGACAATAATTGCTTAGTTGTGTCTTTAATTTATTTGGGAATGCATGCTCATTTTCGTAATTACCCTTCTGTGTTAACTTTCAGTGGGAAGGCAAGAATCAAAATGGAATATATTTGCCTTCCCCACTGAGCAGTTCTGATAGGGGAAATTATAACATTTGCTTGAGTTTCACCACATGAGTATTTTTTTTTCTTCACTCTGAAAGTTTAAAGATCTCAGATAATCTCAGGCTGAAATCTTATGATATGTACTTCAGTATGAGCCCTATTGAGCTCAAGGGAGATGTACTTTTCTTTCAACATCTAGAGGGTTGGGCTTTTGCAGCAGGAGCACTGAACAAGAAAAATGCAACAAGACATCTCTAACATTGTGAGCCTTTCTGGCATAGTTCAGTTTACTGTATTTTAGGGATAATGGAGACATTGTATATAGATTTTGTGTATTGTTTTATATTGAATAATTATTGTGCACCCTGCTTTGAAATTGGTAGGTATGAGTGGTTTATAAACAACCGCAGTAAGGAAATAAAATCTTCTTATAAAATTTCCTTATTTTCCTTATCAAATTTTATTTAACTTAAGCAAATATACTTACTTGTCAAAAGAGAAGAAACAAAATCAAGCCAAAGATTTGGAGCTAACAATGAGACACAGAGAAAGCTCAGATGGCCAATGAAACTACAGCTTTACCCAGAAATAATTTTGTTGTTTCACGTTACGATCCAGTGTAGACCTTAGCATCACTTGGTGCACCATTGTACTGCTCTGTATTTTATCTGGGGTGTTTATTCTGAATCTTTAAGACCAGCACTAATGCTATATTACCCCCAATGAAAGCACATGATTAAGGAGGAAAATCACAAAACAGTCTCTGTTTATAGTTTGACTGCTTTTTAATTGATCTTACATTTGGAGGTCTAACAAGAGTTTAATGCAGAGAACAGCAATCATCTCTTTTCATACAGGGAGGCAAAACTAGGGAAAGAATTGGCTTCAGAATATCTGTATGTAGGGCTAAGGTTGAGAAGACAGAGATAGAAGACCTTACAAAGTCTGATAATAACTTCAGGGTCAATCTGCCAAATGAAATAGTATGCCTTTTCGTGGAAGAAAATTCACTGCCTATAAAATCACTATGTCAGGAAGAAATGTCTGACTGTTTCCTTGCTTGATGCGCTAATTTCTCTATGCATGAAGTGATAATGTTCAAGAATTTTTTACCATTTGATTTTGCCAAATGCATGGATTGTCCCTTCAGGTCATATCAGGGTATGACAAGATGATTAGTCTTCATCCAATAGCCACCCTTTAGGCTGCTTCCTTATAGATATGAAAGTAATCTGAAAGACAGGTACAGTTGTTAGACTAAGCCCTGAGAAACCTAGGTTCATTCAGCCCAAGAGATGACCTAAGTTTAAATGGCCATTCAGCAAAGCACACTGGGTGATCCTGGGTTCAAATAGCCATTCAGCAAAGCTCACTGGGGATCCAGGTGGTGCAGTGGTTAAATGCTGGTACTGTGGCCACAAGGTTGTGAGTTTGATCCTGCCGGGCTCTGGGTTGACTCAGCCTTCCATACTTCTGCAGGTCGGTAAAATGAGTACCCAGCTTGTTGGGAGCAATTAGCTAACTGTAAACTGCTTAGAGAGCACTTAGCTGATAAGCAGTATAGAAATACACATGCTATTGCTATTGCTATTATTCACTTAATATCTCCTATCCTAGCCTGCCTTCCAGGGTAGTTGTGTGGAGAAAATGGAGTGATGTTTGCATGTATGTGTGTAAGAACTATGTCTTCTATCCAGAGTTACTTGGAAGAAAGTTGGAGTCATAATTATAATATGAATCACAATAGCATACATAATAATTACTGTAATCATGCATTGACCTGAATGCAATCAAAGAAAGAAAGAAAGAAAGAAAGAAAGAAAGAAAGAAAGAAAGAAAGAAAGAAAGAAAGAAGGAAAGAAAGAACTTCAGAAAAGTTGGGTTGCTACATACAAGTCTGAGTCCTGGTTCCTCAAAAGTTAGATTCATTCAGACTATCATTTCAACCTGATAGTCAAAATGGTTGAGACATCATAGAATAGAAGATTAGATTCATCATAAATTTGTGAAACCCTGTGGGTGTGAAAACCAATCAACAAAGAAAACTGACAGGAAGAGAATCAACTACACTTGGCCCTCCACACTTGCTAGGGTTAGGGACACAGGACCCTCGCAAAAGTGAAAAAATTGCCAATAACAAAATTTGTGTGTCTGTGGGAAGGGGGCTGAGGCACTGGTGGGGAAAGTGGGCATTCAGGGTCTAAACCAGGTCAGGGAAAGGAGATGGTTGGCATGGTGATCCTGTACTTCCTCTATCTTGCCCATCTCCTTCCTTGGGTATGAGTGGAGCATGAGTACAGGGTTTGTGGTGCTGAGAATTTGAGCAGAGACCCATTCTTTGCTGGCCAGGCAGAGACTGGTAGAGGAAGAGGAGGACCAGAGGTGGGTTTTTAAAGGGCTATGTGGCTTGATTGGAGCCACCAAGAGGGAAGGTTCCCCCCAAAAAGAAGCACCTGAGGTGGGAGGACAGGGGTTGGAGAAACTTGCAAATAATCAAATCCGTGAATGTCAAACCTGCAAATGTGGAGGGCTGACTGTAATGTGAAATGTGCTGGAGGAGGGTTTTGCAGATAATGTAGACCAAATCAAGCCTGAACTCTTCCTAAAAACAAAAATAACTAAACTGAGACTATTGTACTTTGAACATATGATGAGATAACATGACATATTAGAAAAGATGCTACTGCTCAGAAAAGTGGAAAGCAGTAGGAAAAGAGGAAGGCCACACTAAAAATGAATTGATTCAATAGTGGAATTGACAGCCCTGAGCCTGAAAGACCTGAGCAGATCCGTTAATAACCAGTGCTCCTGGAAGTCTTTTATTCATAGGCACCATTTGTTTTAGCTGGCCAGCTGGCAATTAACCACAACACCATACCCTACACAATATGTATGGACTTCCTCTGCTATAACAGGGCTTCCTCTGCATCCCACAGGCCTCTCTAATCTGGTCCAGAAGGTTCTGCAGAGAGCAGTCTGGTGCAGAAATTATGTTCCAAAGCATATAGAGCTCCTCAGCTGCTTTCACAGGCAACTCTGAAGAGCTTGGGTGATATTACTACATATGACTAAAATACCACAGTTCCCTCCAGTTACTCTTTTCTGAAAAGAGGGTGACTTTGCTAATTCCTACCATGAATCTTTTCCTGCTATTGCTCAGGAAAGAAGACTTTTCCTTTTATATCAACCCATTAACAAATAAAGGATGCTGGGTATGCTAAATTCTGTACTGTATCCTATGCTAACCCTTTACATGACCCATTTACATTACTTCACGTGACCTGCTGTTTCTTTCTAAACAAAATGTTTCTGAAGTAGCGATCATTACTGCTTTGCCCCTTGACTTGCTTTGTTTTATTTCTCACCTGTTTTAGTGTGACAGAGAGCAGGAAGCTGCTGGAATTCCCTCCACGTAGCACTTTATGTGAGAACAATGGATTGTCCTGAAGGGCAAAAAAAGAAAAAAAAGAACAGGAAGACCTTGCAATGGATGAGAAAGGCTCATTTTGCTCTCAGTCAACAGAAAGGGAGGATCCTCCAGTTCACAGTGAAGATAAGTGGCCAAGTGTTATATACCTCACCGTTTGATGAATGGGGACTGGACACTCTGGAACTCAAGAGCACTAGTGATTTATATTATGTGGATACAAATAGTTATTGCTAGCGTGAATAAAATCAGCCCCATTCAAAATGATTATATACTTGCAGATATAGATATATATATTTGCAAATATATGTATGAACATACACATGTACCCCTGTAATATTAACATTTAAAAGTCTTCCCATATGTTTATCAGATTCTGCTTAAAAACAGGCCAACAATGCAAAATTTTTCAGAAAGCCTAGGAAGAAATGGATCTCAGATATAGCTTATTGCTCAGGGAAAAGAACATTTGTACATATATAGGCAAACTGACCGTACTTCTAATTGAGGTGGCTAACAGACATCTAGTTTCAGAAATCACATGTCAGTCCTGAATTCTGAAAAATGACCATCTCAGGAAGAAGACTAGACTTGGTCCTGCCATCTTACTTTCTTAGATGACCTTGGGAAGACTTCCTACGAATCACTATAATATTCCTCAGTCATGAGTGAAAGAAAAGAAAAAAAAATCTCTCTCTTTTGTTTGTTGTTTAATTTTTGCTGTCCCCCCAATACATTTTTGTGCAAATGCAATGTTTTTTCCCCCCTCACAAAATAAATCTTCATGATGTTTTCTAAATAGGGCCTTAAAATCTGAGACATTGTTAAAAATATGCAAAAACTCTCACAATCTCACTGGAGGCTGGGGGAAGCTTTTGAAAATGTTCATTGTCACATGTGAGGATGAAGTAGGGGAAGATTTTTGTCCCTAACCTTCCATGTTTTCTGTTGTTACTAATACAGCAGGAAAAACAAAGGGAGCAGTTGGGATTAAATTCCAGTGTGATGTACAAACACACACACACACACCAAGCATATGCAAAAGAACAGTAACATATAGTTCAGGCTGAATTTCTGTACAGCCACTTTAACCTCACTAGAGAAAAGATCCAAGAACGTTGCTGCGCTGCCAACATAGGCTGTCTGTCATTGATTGTGACTGTGGTCTGTTTACTATTCTGTATGTGAGGTTTTCCAGAGTACCCATTCTCCCCGTGTCTCCTTACAACATGCCCATGATCAGTCAAGGAGAGAGGGAAAAGAACGCCTTTGAATTTTGAACATAAGGTATAAGAAAGGAAGAAGAAAGGAAAATACACAGCATAGTAGCAGAGCAGTTTCTTTAAAACACACACGCATACATACAACAAAAAGGTCCCCCTCCCCAGTTTTTTTTTATTGAAACGCTACTCTTTTAGAAGGCTAAATCAGAAGAGCTACATCTCTAAGTATACGTCCGTCCCCCGACTTTTCAGTAGAGTTGCAGTAAATGTATTTGTCTGTGAATATTTGTTATCGGAAGTGCTGAATAAAAGAACAGCCTTGAGGAAAAAGAAACTGAATGTGCAATAGGAGAGCAAAAGGGCATATGTGATCCCACAACAAAAGGCATACAAGAAGCAGTTGTACTTGGTGAGAGAGGGAATTCTTTCAAGAGGCAGGTGGCTTAACTAAAGCAAAAAGAAACAAAAAATAAAGTCTGTATAGTCGTTTGTAAATGTAATAGCACTTGTTCAGTTTCATAGGTTTGCACGAGTAAAATCTAAGACTGTCTCACATGGTGCACCATTCTCTTTAGTGAGTTTGGATTTTCATTTTTTTTTTTAAGTATAGTTGTTTTTTTTTAGTCAGTATGGGAGTCATGTAAAGGGAGGGAGGGATGGAGGGAAAGAAAGAAAAGCTATCCAGCTGTTTGATTCTCCTCTTCATCTCCATGAGGTTTTGGCTGAGGAACTGTGTACACCCTGAACCATCCCGATAGGAGCTAACTTTTGGAAATTTCTAGTGCCTATGCAGTCAAAAAGTCAGACAAAAATGAAAAGTTCCATAAAGGATATAAAAGTTTTTTTTTAAAAAAAAAGAAATGTGTTTTTCCAACGGTGAAAAAGCAAATGGTGTGACCCCTCATGTTTAAACTGTGATCTGTCATTGCCTTTTTTTCTACAATATTGCCAATTAATTGTGAATAATGGCTGCAATGTTTAGTTAATTGTTTGGCAAAACTCTTTGATTAAAAATATTTTGATCAACCTAAAGGTACTCCTGATTAATTGAACAGCTATTTTTTGTTGTTGTTTTTTTTGTAGAAATATTTATACTACTTCATGTATGTGGAAGAAGGAAGAATGTCTTCTTGAATAGTATGTTATCCTGATACGTGCACCTCATATACCACTTTATGCCACTGCTGTGCATAAAGAATTATATGAGTATTAATTGAATTAAATTGTATTAACTCAAAATGATGCAATCAATCAACTAAGACTTACTTAACAGAACTGCAGGCCTATTTTCCTAGCCTTCTATCACTCCATTCTCTCTCCACCCAAACCTCACAACCCTATTAAAAATGTGGCTTTGCTTTGAACCACTTAAACACAGTGGTGGGAATCCTACGTGTCAGTCATCTCAGCAGGGTCAGTTATGGATCCAAAAACATGTAAGAGGTGGGTAGCCTTTTAATCTGTCTATCCCAGAATAGCCTTTTTGGGCCAACTATCTGTTTCATGGTCTTTATTCTGGGATCTCCTGCAGTTTCTAGTCATATTCCCACACCTCTTGCTGGAAGGCATATAGGATTTGCTATGTTCTCAGCTTCCTGTGCATTCAGTGGGAAGCCATTTTTTCCCTTTTCTTTTGTCACCTCCTCAAATGTTTCTAGTACTAAGCAGTCATGATTCTTAGGTTCATGGCAAATGTTTCACAAGAATGGGTCACTGCAGGCCGTCTGTGCATTGTTTCTCCCTTCCTGTCAAGTTGAATATTGAAGAACTGTTTGAGCATTTGTGCTGTGTACTGCTTGATAGCTTTCCCTGACAGGGCTTTAGTAAAGCTATAACTAGAGGCCACCCATCTTGTTTCTCTTGAATAAAGATTTTAGCTTCAGCAAATTCATTCAACATTCCAATTTCCTCTCTTTTTCTTCCTGGTAAAGGGCTGTGAAGTAGGGAACAAATGCTCATTCTCCTATTCTCTACATTAATGTTATAATGCCACTTCAATTAGGCACAAAAATTGCCACATATTTGTACCAAGAAAATTCAGCGTGTATGTGTCTGAACATGTGTATGTCTCTCACTCAGGATGGCTTATGAAAAATTAAAACTTGTACAGATGAAGGACAGTAAAAATCAGCACACACACACACACACACATACTGCATATATCAGTACACACACACACATTATTTTAAAAATATTTAAACAAACTATAGAGCTAACACAATTCAAAGCATAACACCAGAATCCTGTATATCAACTTTTATTTAATGGAATTCTATGTATAATGAACTAAATAGTGGAGGCACTAAGAAACTCTGTTAGCAAATTGTAAAGATGCACACTGGGATAACATCAAGAGTGCCCAATGTGCATCGGTGCCCAAAGCACACTGGTCCCATTGTGCAATGATCATTTGCTGGATCCAAGACAAAGGCCCTTTCCGCATCGAGCTATTAAAACGGTCTTCTGCACCTTAGAGTGGACTGGGGCGGACTACTTTTTGTAGTTCCATACCTCAGTCCACTCCGGAGTGACTGGAACGGGTTGCGCAGCGTGTTTTTTAAAAACCTCTTTTTATAGGTTTTTAAAAAGCACAGAGTGCGTGACTCCATGTTGCTCCATCACCGTGCTCCGGTGCAGGTTTGCAGGCATGCGCAAGTGCGTGCCTGCAGATCTGCCAGGGGCAGGCTTTAGACTGGAGAGCTTCTCCGTTTGGTGGAGAGCCTCCACCAACCAAAAGCCACTATTTTGGACGCCGGAGCAGTGCGGAGCAACAAACTCGCACTGCTCCTCGTCCTGATGGACTCACCCAGACAGAGAAGAAAGACGGTGAGTCCTGTTTTTGCCCGTTTATTTTCACACATGCGGAAAGGGCCTTAGTAATGTAACAGCAGCCCTTGACTGGATACAGATGTCATAAAACTACCCACTTCTAATTCCCATATATATAAGTCCACTTATGAAGTTGTAATTTCCATACAGGTTTCTGGCCTAATAAACATTTTTCCAATACAATGAATTTTTGAATGTTATTTCCCTTTCTTCTGTTTTTGTATCCAACTTTTGATTAGAGAACTCCATTGTAATTTCATTGAGAAGACAACATCAAATGATAACTGAGTTTCATGTATTGGTTCAAGAGTGATAAACTGGACAAAGGTGAACCAATCAAATCCCACCCACTCACATGGGCCTGTGGACTGTAAGAGAAATCTGCATGTGTAAGTTTCCCTTATTCCTCAGGGTGTCCTTTTCTTTTGGATTTATGGAGGTTGGTATTCCCTTCCTCCCTAGCACTGAAAGCTCCCACCCAACTTATTGAAAAGCTTTTGAAGCCACCCTACATATCATTCCATGTTTCACAGTAAACAGGCAGGATTAGACAAGCTACATTCCCCTATTCAGACATGAAATGATGACATCAGTGTTACCCTGATTTCTGGGGTCCCTTAGGGGACACCTCAATGTGCTCCATGTGATGGGGAATGGAAACTAGCCAGAGCACAAGCAATAGCAATGCGAGAGGCAGGGTAAACCTAGTGGGGTCCTTTTACTCAGTTTTTACGGGGTCAGGCCAAGCCAAAAACCAAACAAAGATGCCCAATAAATGATTTTATTGAATAAAAGTCTCATGCATGAACGCAATCACACACACATGCACCCAAGAGCTATTAAGAAACAAAAGAGAAGAAATTGGATAGGACAGTATTGAAGGGGTACAGCTGGGGTAATACTGTACCTTTTCCTGAAGTCCAGGGCCTGGGAAGGCAGAGGAGAAGTGGTGCTCAGCACAGAGAGGGCTGAGGGGATTACTCAATGGATGGAGCAACGGCCTGCTGGGAAGACTGGGAGCAATCCAAAGAAATGCTCAAAAGCCGGGACTATTTGTAGGGGAAAGAGTACCTAGAGGACTAATCCTTTCCCGGGGAGAACAAGGGGTGTTGGAGCAATAACGAAGCTCCACCATGGTAATTTCCTTTGTGTGATGGGATTACAAGGTGTTGCCAAAGTCTCAGGCTGTGTTAATTTGTGGTGTGACTTCATGCAAATGGTCCTTGCCTTATGGGATATTTGCTCAACTTGGGGCAGACACTCTAATCCCCTCAAGTCGGCATCTCCGGGCTGAGGACCCTTTGTTTATTGTGGGTTTACACATCCTGAGGCCTCCTGGGGCTACGTGACTGGGGATTTTACTGGCCTGACTTGGTTTTCGGTCATTCGACTGTGACTGTTTACGTGCTCATCCGGGCGACCTCTCAGGCACACAGAATCATATTTAATATCAAATTGTAGGCCCTGGGATAGGATTTTTCCATCAGAGTAACATCAGCACTAAGGTCATTTTGGTCTATGGAGATGCAGCCAGACACTTCTCCAATCCTGCTTCCTCACTGCAAAGCAGCTCCAAGAGCTTATAAGTAAAGCCACTTCCACACTAGACTGTTATAGTGCTATGATTCCACTTTCAACATCCTATGGAATCCTGGAGTTTAGGGAGCGGCTGGCTGGGCCCTCCTGAAATGGCAAACCCCAGGATTCCATAGGATGTTGAAAGTGGAATTATAGCGCTATAACAATCTAGTGTGGAAATGGCCTGAGTGTGGGGGTAGGCACCCTAAAGGCACCAGATCCTGTCTGATCTTGGAAGCTAAGCAGCGTCAGCCCTGGTTAATACTTTGATGGGAGACGACCAAGAATACAAAGTGCTGTAAGCTATACTTCAGAGGAAGAAACTGGCAAAATGACCTCTGATTATTCTTTTCCTATGAAAACTCTATGAAATTCATGGGGTTGTTGTTGTACTACTATTACTATTACTATCCTAGCTTCCTACCAGAACTGGGACTCAAGGCAGCTTATAGTCTAAAAGACCAATACAACTAAAAACATACAAAAAAGTGAAAATCAAAATAGTTGACGGGCAATTTGAAGGCACATACACACATAAATATGGCTCAGCTTAGCATAAGGAGCCCTGGTGGCGCAGTGGTTAAATGCCAGTACTGCAAGCCACAAGGTTGTGAGTTTGATCCTGCCAGGCTCCAAGGTTGACTCAGCCTTCCATCCTTCTGCAGGTCAGTAAAATGAGTACCCAGCTTGTTGGGAGCATGTATAGAAATACATGCTATTTGTAAGTTGTGCACTGCCTCGATCCATATGGAGAGGCGGGATACAAATAAATAAAAAAAAATAACTTGTGTGAATGTTGGATTGCAGCCATGTTGTGAAACTCTTTGAAGAATTTTGGCAACCTCTGGTCAAATTTCTCCAATGCTCCATCCCAAGGGAAAAAAGCCTTCCATATTTGCTCAACCTCACAGAACCTCCAAGGAAATTTCAGTAGTAATTCAATGTGGACTGTGTTTGGTTGAATCCAAAATTAACCTTTCAAGGTTATAATATTATGTATTATCAGCCAATATCACCATGCCTCATATCAGGTTTAAATGCAATTTTGTAATCTCTTTTCACTGGCATACTTAATATGCAGTTGTTTTTATGCATCAGATAATAACCGAGCTGTTCCATGTAAAATTATGGATGTCAAGAAGGAAAGTATTTGCTTGCCAAGAAAGAGCAATTGAAATAGGCTCCTTAAACACATATGCACAAGCATCCACAAAGTAAATTGTAGTAGTAGTAGTAGTAGTAGATTCTTGTAGTATTGGGATTTTGGTATATGTCCAATTCTAGAAAAGGTTTCAAACTGCAGGAAAACACTATTGGGTAATGAGATTTTATTTCCATATTTCATGCAAAATTAATTTTCATAATTCTCTTAGATATCGTCTGCACATACACATATTTTTCTCCAGTATTTTATTACCATATTGAAATGCCTCTGCTCCATATCCAGGGGTCACCGATAAGAGATTCTAAAAGCTATGATAATATACTTGTGAGTCACTAGCTTTGCACATAGATGTGTCTTTCTAGATTTTAGAATCATAGGCAAGAAAATATCAGTGCAGAATTAGAATTAGGAGTTTGTAGTAGAGCAAATAGATGCTATGGCTTTGTTGGCCAAGCAAAGATCCTCGTATCTGCATGAGACCTGGATAATCCCAACTAGAGTGGGCATTGTCAGGCTTCTGCCATGGCCCATGTTTAATGGTTGATCCATGGAATCCCAGCTGCTTTCTCTCCTGGCATGGGTACTTGATTTCCATACTATTCCTGTCTGGAGGAATGGACAATGACAAGAACAAGCAATCCCTAACAGTCGTATTGTCCTCTTGTCATACATTATGTCTCTAACTGGCCAGGTAGACTGGGGGATTCTTGTTATGTTTCCTGCTTTGCCTATAGGAGGTGAAATTGGCCCCATGGGGGAACACCAAGTTTTTTAAAAAAATTATATATGGATGGAGGACATGGTGTGGGAGGTTTCTGAGGCTCATCCAGTGAAGGGTTTGTGTGACCCATAGCACTCAGTAATCCATCTCTAGTTTAGGAAATTAGAAGTGGTATATTTATCCAGCTAGATATTGAATAGTGATGAAAGGAGGATAAAGTAACAAGGCCTTTAGTACCTCTACATTCTGTTTGTCCTGTGCTAGATCCTGGGCCTGCATAACCTCTGTGCAAGTATACACTACCTGTGTTATCCTAAGCTCTTAAGTTACACTCAGTGTCTGACTGTGGAAAATCTAGCAAGATCAGAGCCATATAGAATATACCTGCAGGGTATTGTCAGCTTTATTTTACTCACAGACAGTAGTATGCCTCCTGATTTAACCTCAACCATAGAAAGAAGGAGGAAGATGAATTCTTCTCCCTTATTCAACCCTCTTATTTCTTCATAGAATGGAATTTGCTAAGAATGTGGTTGCTTCCATCCCACTAGCTAAATTTCATATATCACACCTGTGAAATGTGTGAATGTAATAAAGAAAAGTATATAAAAATGACCTAGCATGCATGGATCATGCCCCTTTAGTAAATTTAAAAGCCTTTATACCTTTACTAGGACAAGCTAAAATGTCACAAAGAAGTGAGCAAGTTGTTATCTTTTCTAGAATTTTTACTCATGCCCGATATTGAGCTAAACAACATAGAGGAAAGACGTTGAAAGGTCCCCAAGGCACACAGTTGGTAACAGTCTCATGGTAGAGCACAGGAGGCATTGTTCAGTGGTAGGTATGTGTGAAGAATCTGTTTGCAGTCCAAGGAGTGCATCTCTCTATTAAGAGTCTACTTTAAGCGTTTTCAATAACCACATGTTAGATGCCATGGGTGAGTGAGTAAAAACAGTCTAACTGGTAGCATGGCAGAGTACAAACCTTGCAGCACTTTAATCCCTTTAAGGTGTATTTTTGCACCTGGAAGCAGGTGCAAGAATTCAGGCTTCTTAACTTAATGATGCTGTATCAAACTGATTTCTTCTCTACTGCAAGCACAAATGAATTCAAGATTTTGAACAGGTGTTTGAATGCCATCCAATAGACAGGAACACATCAAACAAGTTTGCCTTGAGGGTGTTAAATATTTTAGGCATTCAGTCACAGGTGCCAGAGAAACCAGGCATGGGGAGATAGCTTATTTTGCCCTCATTTGAGGGAACTCCATGCATGGAATCTGTATGATAAAAATTGCATGAACACAGCCAATATCTGTTGGGATGGTCGGTATACCTTATTTGGTTTCCGAGCTGGTCTAACGATTTATCATTGAAATGAAGAATGGATTTTGAGGATAATTTCCTCCCATAAACACTACTCTGAACAATTTATTTTGGTCCAATTAAGCTCCACCTACATCAAAGAAAATCTCATTGGCACTGGGTGAAGCAAGAGAAAGATGGCTTTCAATCCTTCTTGTAGTAGTTCCCTTTGCGCACACTGGTCCATAGCTGGTGAGTTTGTGATGCTTCTGCTTCTGCTTACAGATCAGAGCACTTACTCAAGACAGATGAAACAAAATAGGGCATGGAAAGCAAGATACACGGCTTGGGACAAAAGGAATACTACTGGTGAAAGAACTATAATTGAAATGTACCTAGAATGAACTTCTCCCCTCAAAACTACTTTTTCTTTTTAAACACTGTGGCTGATCATCACAATAAATGTATATAAATAAATAGCCAGCCAAGACATAATTCCCATGATTTTGGGGGTTTCTTTTGCTAACAGAAAAGTGGCCTTTTGGTTTTATTCATAATGGGAATGAGTTTATCTTGCTTTAGTTTGATTGTCTTCCTTTCTCTGCAAATCACCCTGAAGTGAACCAGAAATACAGAAGAAACTCAAGCAGTCAGAAAGCTGGGAGAAAGAAGGGCTGATGAAAAATCACTTATAATATTGGAAATGTATCTGTAATTCTTAAACATCCAGTTATGCAGGAGAAATGTGTAGCATCTTTAGAACATAGGAATGAGATCCTAATGAAGGCAGATTGGTGTCTAAATACTATGATAAATTTCTATGACTAGATGACAATGAGTTTAAAAGTAATGCATTATATGCTACTCCTTTCCCCATTAGGTAAAATATTAGTCATTACTCTTTACATGTTAGATTATGAGTAACACATAAGCAATGTATTACTAACACTTTACCCTTCTATTCCTTTTCAAGTTAAAAGGAACAAAATGTTAAAGTATTAAATGTTAAACAAAGGCTAGCATTTTGTACCAGCTACTTAATTAAATATATTTTACTAAGTAACCTCTTCTGGTCCAACTGCCCCCTAGACTTGATGGTAACATCATTTACCCACGGTCCAATTACCAGCAGAATGGACCTCCTTCTCCCCATGCGGCTGATGCCCAATAAAGTAGGTAGGGGGGAGTTGCAGTCATGGCAATAGTGCCACAATAATGACTAAGTAGAGATGATGAATACAAAATGATTATGGATGAGTAAGGCTAAGTAACTATTTCCTTAACTAGTGAACTTGGTAAAGTATACTAGCTAGGTATACTTAAGTATAAATAAATATGAGCCAATACAGAATTCTTGCCATGATATTTACATTTATTGAAGTTTTAAAACATAATGTAAACTTTTTAAATTAAAAAGAACAAAACACTAATAAGGGCAAAAATGGTCCAATTTTCTCCAAAATCACTATATCAAACCGTGTTTCAAAAGAAATGAGTAAATGCTACAAAATACAAAAGTGACAAAAGATTAGGTGCTTCATATGGTTATTTTTAAAAAAGTCACCTTTTACACTCACAAGCAACAAATTATTGTTACACATAACATGTTGGATCCTAGCTCTTATCTGAACATGATCCATCCTCCCAGATTTGGGTGGGAAATTTAAAAATGGGCTTAACTTTCTATTAGTCAGACCAACAATACTTTATTTTATTTTTTTAAATTTTATTTTTATAACAGTATTGGAAGTGCTGCTTAGAATCATCAGAGCTAATAAAGATATCAAAGGGACTAAAGTAAAGAGTCAAGAATACAAATTGAGGGTGTATGCTGACGATCTTGTGATTTTTCTTGAAGATCCAAAGTCAAGTGTGAAAAAATTACTGGAAACAACTAAAAAATGTGGAGAGATAGCAGGATTTAAAATTAATAAGGGTAAAACAGACCAACAATACTTTAAAATGTATTCCTTTTCTTGTTGCAGATTTTCCCTCCTATTTAGCTGTGATGTTGATTACAATGGTTAAGGAGGCTGTTTCATGAAGAATAAACAATGGTAACCTCTTGGGATGACAAATTCTTTGACTAACTTAGATACTATGGCTTTAAATTTCAAACCCAACCTCTACACATTTACACTGGAATCATTTGCATATTTGCTCAGAAGTAAGTTCGATTATTTTCAATGGGTTTTACTTCTCATCAAACACATTTAGGTTTCTACACTCCATCTCAGCAAGGCTCCATATATTGGCCCTTTTCGCAGTGCCAGTGCTCGCGCGACGGAGAGGGCAGCTCGCGCAAGAAGCCTTCTCCAGGAGGCTGCCGCTTCCCCCTCCTTCCTTCCGCAGGCGAAGGAACGAGCGGGGAAGCGGCAGCCTCCCGGAGGCGGAGGCGGCTCACGCGTCCGTCCATTCCCCCCCCCGCGCGTGAGAAAGGAGCCTGTCCCCTCCATCCCCCCCGCGCGCACGAGAAAGGAGCCTGTCCCCTCCATCCCCCCCGTGTGCGCGCGAGAAAGGCGCTTGTCGCGTCCGCCCCCCCACGTGCGTGCGCGAAGCAGGGCGTGTCACGTCCGTCACGCTAGCGCCCCACCCCATCCCTTCCTTCCGCAGGGGCGGAGGGAAGGAAGCGCAACCCGGCCGGCTCCCGACGCTCCGCACAAGAGGTAAGTGCGCGCGGGTGCCGGGAGCGTTGCGCGAGCGCGGGTGATTTTCACTTCGAAGTGAAAATCAAAAAACCCGCGCTCGTGCCACTTCAGCCCCGTGAGCCTGGCGGAAGTGGGAGTGCATCATGCGGAGCGACGCTCCCACTCCCGCGAGGCTCACGGGGCTGTTGCGTGAGAAAAGGCCCGTGCGAAAAGGGCCATTATTAAGGTCAGGTCACAACAATATTTACACTCAAGCCAAAGTGTGTTGGGGCAGGTAAGTACTGTAAAGGGACCACTGCCTTATCCTGAGTGAATCTGTTGAGAAGCTCATCCATGTTTTTTCCAATTATCCTTTTAAATATCTGAGAATGCCAAATATGCACGTACAGACATTGCTCAATATTTCCTACTATAAAGTCTGCAAACCCAAGTCCTTCAGCCATCCCTCATATGACTTGCCTTTGACACCCTTTGTCACGGTGCCCAGATGAAGATGATGACTGGTGGCAAGGATATGGTTGGAAATCACTTTACGGTAGCTCTATACTACAGGGGAGGAATCCTTTTTTTCTTCCATCTGCTGCTCTTACCTTTCAGCACACGCTCTGCTCAGCTGCCATTCCACAGTTGCAGGAACAGATATATCATCTGAAGAAGCAGAGACAAATATTTGATTTGGATGATTACCCTGCAGGTGTCTCATCATCACCATAGTGCAGAGATTACTAATTATTTCCCCTCAATTTGTGTACATTCGACAGTAAATACATATATAGGATTGCACAGATCATTAAGATTCTTATGCTATGGCCAAACCACTCATGCAGAATTTCTCATTCAAGGTGAACTCCAGAGGACAGCCAAGATCATCTTCTGGTTCACTTCAGATGGATGTGGTGAAGATCAAACCCTGCACAGTCTGTAATGGTGAAAAGAACAAATGCCCACATATCTTCAAAACCACCGAAAAATGTAGAAAATTGGCATTTATTAGTCATATTGGTAGTATCAAAAGGGTAGTTAGCAGTGGTCCTTGGATGTCAGATGCACAAGGCTTTTTTGATCTAAAGTATAGCTGGGCCAAGTTGTATCATGAAGCTTTATTCTTTTACTCTTTTCTTTTATATGTGAGGCATAATGGTGCAGGGAGAAGAGGATTTCTGCTATTGGATATGGACACTTTAATGGTTATTTGTCACAGCCATTAAATGGAGCACCAATTCATATTTCCGGATGTTTTTGGTAGACCAGTGGAAAGGAAATTTAGTCCCTGCTGATGTTAGACTTCAACTCCCAGAAGACACAGCCAGCTTGGCCAGTGGTAGTCCAGAACATCTGGCAAAGGGGCAAAAGTTCCTTGCTTTTCTTCCAAACCAAGGTAAATCAGTCTTCTAGACTACTATTCAGTGGCAGCTGGAGACTTTCATGTTAGTTATGAGGTGAATCTGTTCCAGGTTTTCTTCTGAATTCTATAGATGTTCAAAGCTATGAGGATATATATGGGATATATAATTGTAAAGGGACCACTGCCTTATCCTGAGTGAATCTGTTGAGAAGTTCATCCATGTTTTTTTCAATTATCCTTTTAAATATCTGAGAATGCCAAATATGCACGTGGGATGGGATATGGGACATATAATTCAGCACTTTAGGCAGTTCTTTTAAAGCCCAAACTAAAACCAGGAACAGATGCACTACCCCACTCATACAGAAGCCACCAGCTGCCCCAGTAATCATTGTTTACTATTATAGTTCTTTAGCATGTCTGGAATTCTTATTCATTACTTTCTTGTAATTCAACTCTGTAAAGTAAGTCATAGTTATTTTTTCCATATTGCAATGGAGAACTGAGGCTGAGTTCAGGCACAATGCCTGATTCATAACTCCATTTCTTAGTATGTGACTATGCCAGTTTTGTTTCACTTGCTTGAGAGATCTACTTGATATGAACTTCCGGATTTCTGATCATACACTAGAAAGTTACCCTCTGTGACTGCGTCTCCCAAAATCCTCAGACAATATAGCCATAACTTTGACAAGGACTGTTTTTAATCACATTCACTTATCATAACTAACATGTAGAATTAGGTTTATGAAAGGTTTGGTTAAAGGGAATGATTTTGAAGAAATTTGGAAAATATTTTTGGATAAAGTTCTGAAAAGAGATAGTAATACTACCCTGTCAAAAGAAGAATGGCAATTTTGGAAAGTGGATTAAATAAAAAGTTGGCTCTGGGGGGTGGGTATTTTTTAGTTTTAGTTTTGTTTTTCTTTTATGTTGTATATTTTGTAATTCTTAGTAGGTGTGTGTGTTAAACTTGTGATTTATAGATTTAAAAGGATAAGTGATGTCAATGTTTTTTTAAAAAAAAAAGTTAAAAGAATTAACAATAGAAATAGATTAAAGGGGATGTGAAAAATATTGAATTAAATGTGAAATTATAATAGTTGAACAGATTTATAAATTTAAGGGTAAAGGTGCAAAATAACAATGAAAGTTAGTATTGCTTAAGAGAAGAGAAAAAAAAGAAAAAGAAAAAAATTATTTTTTTTAATTCACTATTATGTATATCACATGGTGTTTAATTTTTTTTTCTTGTTTTGTATTTGTGATTTAGTTATATAATTAATAAAAATTTAAAAAAATTAATTTAAAAAAAAACATTCACTTATCATATCACTTTGGATTGCTATACTTTAAGTAAAAGGGAATTATCATCTCAGAACCAGCACTGAAATCTAAACTCGGGGACAACCAGGGCCATTTCCGCACTAGGCTGTTATAGTGCTATGATTGCACTTTCAACCTCCTATGGAATCCTCGGGTTTGCAGTTTCGGGAGAGGCCCCTCCCGAAACTGCAAACCCCAGGATTCCATAGGAGGTTGAAAGTGCAATCATAGCGCTATAACAGCCTAGTGCGGAAATGGCCCTGGTTTCTCCAGTGTATTAGCATTGAAGGTGTGTAACATTGTAACATTGAAGGTGTGTAACCTAAGCTTACCCAGTGGGCTTCCATGGCTGAATGGGGAATTGAACCCTGCTCTCCAGGGCCATAGTCAGGCCACTATGCCACACTGGCACTCAACTTATATAAAGATATGTATATTTCACTTCAAGGCAAGCTAACTCTACCACTACTTTGAAAGTTTCAGATTTCAGCTGTTGCATAGCTTGCATTTATAATTTACTCATTGCACTGGAGAACCATGGCAATGATGTCTTGCAGTCAGTTTATATCCCTGAAGCTACTTGGGACTTCACTAACAAAGAGACTGCCTTCTCCCATATAGACCCATTCAGTTCTTGAGGCAATCTAGTGAAATCCCTGGCAAGAGCCAAATCTTCCAAAGGTCCACTTTGTGTTTTCTCGGAGCTGTATATTAAGAGTAGTGTTTGATAATCTTCCTTTGGTATTAGACACCTGCCAAATATTCTTCTTTTGGAGCGCATGTTGAAGATACATCTATTTATGCAAACCTCCCTGGTACATATGTCTTTCAATCATACAATATGTAGATATACAGCAGGTTGATTCTATGTACAGCTTTTATATTGCTATTATTATTATTGTTATTATTATTGCATGCAATTTGAAATTTTTAAGTGCAAGTGGTTTATAAATGCACCTAAGCAAGGTAATAAAGTATTTTTAGTACCGCATTTAGGATTCCCATTGTTCGTAGGTTTTCTGAAACGCAATTCAATAGCATGAGATGTGATCACAACCTCCTAGTTTTGTGCATTTGTGTGTATGTGTGTGTGTGTGTGCAGCAGCATTTTTCCCTAGGTAGGCTGGAAACCCTAAAGCACAATAACAGAATATTCCCTTATAATTAAGCTGTTAACACATAGACACATTGCTGCCTTCTAATGTCATCAACAGGAACTTCTGCTTTGAATGGAAAGTGACTCATTCTGTTAATTAGAAAAAGGTCTTTCCATGACTGCATCGTGAGACCCTCCCATGAGCTCAGATCAGATTATTTGGGAAGTATCAGCATTATAAGAGAACCTATGGTTTCTAACCAGCAGACCATGGAATATACAGGAATTGCATGCTCAGTCAATCATAAGGAAAAACCATGGAAGTATTTAATGCACAGTATATTTGTTACTTCGCATGAAATTTTGAGGATAAAAATTCCAGACTCAGGTGTGGACACCTGTCAAAGACTGGATTTTTGTTCCTATTCACAGATATGGGATTTTTCTTGCTTGTATACAAATGGTACGTCACCAATCCATTCAAAGAGACTAATACTCCAGTGAAAGTGAAGTAAATGCACTTTATTGTACAACACTGGACCAGATCAGGAAGGAGTAAAGCAATAAGTCAAGTACAACCTATCCTAGGGGTATAGTTAAGAGACAGAGTTGAGCGAGTACAGGAAAGAAAAGGCATATATGTGTAGAGGTTTAGAATGGAAGGGAGAAATGTTAGATCAGGATGGAGGGGTGCAGCATGTTGTTCACCAGAGAAGGTTAAGATAAGAAAGATTCACAGGGGAGCTGGAGTGTGAGTTGAAGAAGACAGCAAAGTTGTGGGAAAGAATGGATTCTATCAAAGGCAGGTAGGGAGAGGGAATAACCAAAAGGCCAAGTTTTGGTCAACAATACAGGTTGCATAGAAAGATGCATCACTACCCATGCAAGCACACAGAATCACACACAAACACAAAAAAACCCATACATGCCTCACTCAAATCTGGAGGCCAAGACATGAGAAAGTGTGCATACATGGAAGGAGAAGATCAGTGGACTGTCCAATGGCCTGTTTTTGGTGGTTTGGCCTTCTCAAAATTCCAGTCATCCAAGCAGTTTCTTTTATCCCTGTCATCCTTTTTTAATGTCTGTATCTTGGTTATATATCAGTCTGAGGCTGGATTTTCTGATCATTGGCCTCAACTGCTTACCTGAGTCCAAAGCTGATGTTCTGCACATCCTTTCTTGGAGTACTTAGTTCCAGAGCTGGGGTAAATTTTATAACAAGGGTGATTTCTATCATTTGAACTACTCACCTTTCTTCCTTAGATATGATTGTTACCTGTCTCTCTTTTCTGAGGCCTCAAATCATATACAATCCCTCATATACACATATTTCCATAGACCCTTATCAGAATTCCAGAGTTGATATGCAGGTTATTTACTTGTAATAACAATCTCTCTCAGCTGCTTTGCTTTGGAGTTAACCTTTTCCATAAGAGGTGTGGGATGTTGTTTGCTGTGCTAGCTAGCCTCATATATGCCAAGAAAGAGAGAGATCATAAATGACAAATTACAGAGCATATATTCCAAAATGTTATATCTTTAAAAAACATATATCTAATGAAAGTGATAAAGCAAAATAACAGATACGAAGAAATTAGGGATGGGATGAATCCAGAATTTTCCGGATCTGAATCCCTGGAAGGTTCTGCGAACCCACGAATCTCGAACTTTTCGAATCCTTTTTTACAAAAGAGTTTAAAAAACAAGGGAAACAAAGCACTTCTACTGAAAAGTGTTTTGAAGCAGAATTTGACATCTTTGTTTAATGAAAAATAAACTAAATAATAGTTTTCACTTTCAGGAAAACATACCCATATACTTCTTATTAAGAATTACATGTAATTTGGAAGTAGCTCCAGACGTTGGAGTTGACTCCTGGGTTGACTATTACAAAACAAAAAGGGCAAGGATATTCTTGGGAAAGACACACTCTCTTAGCCTTAGCAAAAGCCTAGGCAAAGGCAAACCTGCCTCTGAAGAAATCTGGCCAGGACAATTGTCATTGTTTTGCCTTAGGATCTCGCCAGATTGAAAATGACATGAAGGCCCTTTCTACACAAGCAGGAAAATGCGGATTATTAATCCCACATTTTCCTGTCTGTGTAAACAGGGCCACACACTATAGTACAGAGATAATCCAGGTCAAAACTGGATTTTTCTTTGCATAGCTCCTTATGGCATCCTGGGGTTTGTAGTTTGATGATGCACACTTTGGCAGAGAAGGCTGTGACACCTTGTCCAACTACAAACCCCAGAATTGTGTATGAAAGAGCTTTGCAAGGGAGCCATGCAAAGGAATCTTCTTCAGCTGTCCTTGAAATCTCAAGAATGCTGTACTTTCCAGTCAAGTCTCAAGTCCTGCAACAAGGAAGGCAGTTTAAAAAAACAAAAACACCAGCTTCTAGCCCTGTCTCAATTCTCTACCCTGATGTCCAGTGTCAAGTTCTAAAACAAGGAAGGCACTTAACAAAAACAAACAAGCACCAGCCTCTAGTCCAGTCTCAATCCCTACCCTCCAGTCTCAAGTCAAAAGAATAGGAAGAAGAGAATAATTACCTTGCAGAGGTAAGCAGCCACAGGGGCAGGCAGCAGGAGTGAGCTTGATCCAGGGCTCTCGCACCGCTGTGCTCAGGCCTGGTGTGCAGGAAAACAACTCTTGCCAGCCCTGTGAGCCTGCACAAGCCTGATCCGGGGCTCTCACGCTGGCTCAGGCCTTGTGGTGTGGAGGAAAGTGACTCTTGCTGGCCCTGTGCACTCACGCGGGCCTGATCCAGGGCTCTCACACTGGCTCAGTCCTCCTGGCAAGGAGGAAAGTGACTCTCACTGGCCCTGCGTGCCCGCATGGGCCTGATCCAGGGCTGTCATGCCAGTTCAGGCCTCTAGGTATGCAGGAAAGCGGCTCTCGCCGGCCCTGCACACCTGTGGGGGCCTGATTCGGGGTGCTCAGGACCCAGGGTGTGTAGGGATTCTAAAAATTCAATTTGACTATTTTGGCCCAGGAATTCGGATTTGCAAATCTTGAATTCTTCTCAAGGATTCGAGGATTCGTGGATTCGGTTGGCCCATTCCTCAAAGAAATCTCTCTCTCTTTTTTGGAGAGTGTTGAAAGGCTGTGAAGAAGTAGTTTGGTGGCTTTCCATTAGGTAGACAAGAAAGTAGTTTGGTGACTTTCCATTAGGTAGACAAGAAGAGCAAATGAACAGGGGGATCACAGCCAGAGGTTTGATCAGATTTAAAGTGTCGTTTGTTAAGATTTATTGGTGGTCTGATGCATTTTGTCTCAGGATGATAATTTCAGTTTCTTGAATAGATATATATCCCATACATTATTGTTGTTATGATCCTTCAAGTCATCTTCAAGTTATGGTAGTGCTAACACAGGATTTTCATTCCAGATTTCTTCAGAGATTTGTCATTGCTTTCCTTTTAGACTGAGAGAGTGTAACTTGTCAAAGGTCATCCAATGGGTTTCCATGGCCAGTTGGGAATTTTGAACCTTGATCTCCCAAAGCCCTAATCCAACATTCAAACCACTACTCCACACTATCTCCCTTATGCATAGTTTAGCTGGAAATAAAGCCCACTGAAAATAGTGGGATTTAATTTTGAGTAAATGTGGACAGATCTGGGTTGTCTGTAAGTATTTAAAAGATGGTTTTAATTTTGGAACTGTTGCTCTGATGCCTGCAGTCCTTATGTGTGGATTGTTCTTTTGGAAACCCCGAGCTTGCCCACCCTGACACTTCTTTATGTTCAGGTCTGAACAGTCAGAGAGATCTCTAGATCAAACCAGGCCTATGATACTCAGGACTGCTCCTATTCTCCCTCTTTAGACAATGCAGCCCCTTCTCACTTTGTGTCCCCCACTAGCTTCTCCTTCCAGGTTATCTCCTTCAACTGCTTTCTCTAAATCCTCACTCTTCTCAAATGTAAGGACAATGTTACTGTAGTTTCTAGCCCGGACTTGTGGGATATTAGATATCATTTGATATCAACAGTTTGGCCTTCTTTATCCATTCCTCTCCATGTGCTTGCAAGGCCTCTGGACAAGCATGCACACAGGCATGGCCGAAAATAGCTGAACCATTCAAAACCAATCCAGACAGGCCAGTAATAGCCAGACTGCCGCTTTAGGAGACCTCAAGGCAAGTACTCTTTAAGATCACATTATATATGCACATTACTTACAAAGGACTCCCTGCCCCAAGCAGACAGCTTGATGAGCCAAATGCTCAACTGTCAAGCACTCTGCGTTTGCATACTATCTGCACTATTGACAACTCTGTCATAACTCAATCATGTAAAATACTGACCTTTTGGAGGCTTTGTCTCCAGTCCAAAACTCATTGTTATCCCCAGGAACAAACTAGCCTACGGGCACATTTTCCCCTATAAGACCCCTGACTTTGAGCATCTCTTCGGATCAGTCCTGGCTTCCATCCCGCCTTGCTGTCACTTCATTCGGCGAGCCTTCCCCTCAGCTCCTCGTGCTGAGAATCTCCTCTTCTACGGACCTTTCTCTTCAGACTACCCAGGCTTCAGGACAGGTGTAGTATTTCCCATGCAAAACCTTCTCTTAAAACCCTCTATCCAACTGCTACCTTTATTTCAATAGGTCTCTGTGTGAGTGTGTTGCATACATGTGTTTAACTGTGCTGTAAATCAATAAAAACAATTATTATTATTCACTTCTGTTTGCTCCTTGACTCGGCCTGACCCCGTAGACATTGGGTTCAAGATCTCACTAGGTTGCCTTGCCTCTCGTATTGCTAGCTTGTGCTCTGCTAACTCCCTTCCCCATTGTGAGCACATTGAGGTGTCCCTCCCTGGACCCCAGAAATCAGGGTAACAACAAACAGTTATTTATCTCTCCAATGACTGTGGTACTGATGGTAGTGTGTGTAACCCAGTACAGAGCAATTGAGACAGCTCTTTATAAGAAAATATAAACAAATCTTTATTTAACACCTTGTCAAGGTAATAGGTTTTTGGTACGTAAGGATTCATAACCAACACAACACTTCTCTCTCTCTCAAATCCAAACACACTCTCTTTTCAACATCCACACTCAACTCTCTCCATCAACTCTCAACTCTCATCTCACACTCTCAACTCTCATCTCCATGTCAACCCTCTGTTCTCAGTTAAATTTCCATTGATCACTCCCACCATCTAGCCCCTCTCTCTGGCTAGCCTGGGGTTCCATTTGCACAAGCCCATCAATTTGAACCTTCTGGATTGCTAAGGTGCCTCCGTTGCCAAGTCCCCACGCCCAAGATTCATCACAATTCCAACACCATTTAACCAGGGAATGGAAGTAACATGTTACAGTATTACTTTGGTAGCTAGTTACTTTTTGTTTTGTTTTGTGTTTTTTTTAAAAAAATATTTTATTAATATTTTACATTCATAAAAATAGAGTGGATACACATCATTGTCGGATATATCCCACTCTCTCTCCCACTTCCATATTTTTGTTCTCCAGTTGAATCTATTTTGTTTACCTTTACAAAAGAGAAAAACGATTACATTCATTTCTTTCTTAAACTTCTTGTATATTTATGTTTTTATCCAATCCAAAACTTGTTTCCATTCCCTTTCAAAGTTCTGGATAGGTTTGTTTTCCAAAGAAAATGCTAATTTTTCAGTCTCTACCATATCCAGAACCTTTAATTTCCACTCTTCTAAATCAGTGTCTTTCTTTCCTTTCCAATATTGCGCATATGTCAACTTTGCTGCTGTTATCAGGTATAACAATATCTTCTGGTGACTTCTTATCTCCCTTTGTTGCCCTAACATATTCAACAAATAAAATTCTGGCATCATTTCAAAATTCACTTTACAAATTTTTTGAATTTTATCATGTACCCCTTCCAAAAAAATTTTGCCCTCCTACAGGTCCACCACATATTGAAAAAAGGACCCAACCTTTTCATCACATTTCCAACACATTGCATTCCCATTTTTACTTGTATTTTGTAATCTTTCTGGGGTCATGTACCATCCATGAAGCATTTTATAAAAAATTTCTCGTAAATTTAGGTTTGGTGTAAATTTTATATCAGTTTTCCATGCTTTCTCCCAAGCTTCTAATTCAATTGGATGTCCCACATTCTGGGCCCATCTAACCATTGTATCTTTGATTACATCTGGTACCATTTCACTTTTAACAATAATTTGTAAAGCTTAGAAATTCTCTTCTTTTGATTTCCCTTCATCAATGAATCTATTTCATTCTCTTTTCTCTCAAATCCATACAATTTTTGATCCATTTTGAGTCTTTCTTTGAATTGTCACCATGGGAACCAGTGTGTCCATCAGCCTTTAATTCTTCTGCTGTTCACATTCTTGGTTTACCCCTCTCCCATTTCAATATATCTTGATATGTTAGTAGGTTTCCTTGTTTTGTTGGGGCAATTTTATATGCTTCTTGAGGTGAGATCCATATTGGAAGTTTTGTATAATATTTCCGCTTTATTTGTAGCCAGATCTTTAACAATGTCTTCTGGATGCAATGATTGTTAAACTCTTTGTTCACCGATAATCTATCATAGCATACGTATCCATGCCATCCAAATCTGTTATTTGTTTCTTCCAATTCTTTTCTAGTTGTTTTCTCTAATTGAATCCAGTCTTTGATCCAATCTAAGCAACAGGCATAATAATAAATTTTCAATGATGGTAAATCAAATCCTCCTCTCTCTTTTGCATCCTGTAATGTTTTGAATCTTATTCTTGGCTTTTTCCCTGCCAGATAAATTTTTGAAGATCCTTTTCTCATTCTTTGAATACATTCTCTCTTCCTATTATTGATAAATTCTGAAAGACGAACATGGGTTTGGGCAATAAAGACATTTTAAAGAAATTTATTCTTCTCAGAAGAGATAAATTTAGATTATTCCATTTCTCCATGTCATTTTTAATCTCTTTCCATGTCTTCAAATAATTGTTGTCGAATAGTTCTTGGTTATTTTTTGTTCTTTGGTTCTTTTAGTGGTATTTTGTTTTCTTAGTTAATTGACATCCAGATCTTCTCTCCAAATTGGCTTGCTCTTTTTCAGTCATACTTAGTGTCATCATCATAGTCTTTTCCTTGTATATCTTGTATCTTGCCACTTGTCCATATCTTTGCAAAGTTTCCAGCAGCACTTGAATTGATTCTTGTGGATCCTCCAAGAACATAATTACACCATTTACAAAAGCTTTTAATTTCAGTTCTTTTTTTCTTATTTTCAAACCTCTCATCCGTGAATCCTTATTTATTATTTTCAACAATGCTTCCAAAACAGCTATAAATAATAGTGGTGATAACGGGCACCCTTGCCGTACCCCTTTATTGCAAAGCTTATCGAAATATCTCCATTAATTATTAGCCTCGCAGATTGTTCTTGATAAATCATCTCAATCCATTTACAAAAGTCTTCTCCCAAGTCATATTCTCTCAGTACCCGATGTATAAAAGCCCAGGAAATGTTGTCAAAAGCCTTTTCTGCATCTAGAAAGATAAGTGCTGCTTTCTTCCCTGGGTTTTTATCATAATACTCAATTATGTCTAAAATTGTTCTTACATTGCTTCTCATGCGTCTACCAGGGAGAAAGCCTGTTCGGCCTTCCTGTAATATCTCTCTCAGCCGTTTTGCCAACACTGCCGCAAAAATATTATAGTCTATATTTAACAAGGAGATTGGTCAATAATTTTAAACTTCTTTTTTGTCTTTCCCCTCTTTAGGTATCAATACAATATTTGATTCTCCCCAAGATTTTGGTTTGGCATGTGTCTCTGTTTCCTTCAGAGTTGCATGAATTGATTGAATCAGTTCTTTTATAAATCTCTTATAATATAATGCTGTAAAGCCATCCAGTCCTGGTGCCTTGTCAATTCTCAAATCTTTTATAGCCCCTTCAATTTCAGGAAGTATTATTGATTTACTCAACTGATTCTAAGCATCCAACAATATTTTAGGGATCTTTATTTTTTGAAAAAATTTGGACAACTCTTTCCCATATTGGTGAGAAGGTTTTGTTTCGTAAAATAATTTACAAAAGTATTCTTCAAATTTTTGTTTTATTTTTTCACCTTGAGTAATCAACTTCTTGCTGTGCTTTAATTCTGCAATTATATTCCTTTCCTTCCTTTTCTTGAGTTTGTATGCTAATCATTTCCCAATTTTATTTGCTTGTTCAAATTAAGTCAGTTTCATCTGTTTCATCTTTTTCTCTATGTCTTCGGTTGTAATTATTGTCATTTCTTTCTGTATTTTCTTAATCTCGTGTTGCAATGATTTTTGAAGTATGTTTGTCTTAAGTTCTTTTTCTTTCTCTTGGAGTTTTAAAGCTTGATACTTCTCTCACCTTTTTTTTTGTTTTGGATTTGTTGCTGCTGTATGAAAAAGCCTCGCATTACTGCTTTCAATGCATCCCAGACTGTTTTCATCTTCATTTCTTCCCTTATATTTTCTTCAAATTAAAACTTTAAGATCTCTTTCGCTTTTTTGACTATCTCTTCATCATTGAGTAAACTTGCATTCAATCTCCACTGAAACTGTTTATTCTTATCTTGCATTTGTAGCATCACTGGATGATGGTCAGAGATAACGTTTGATAGTATTTCCATTTTCCTTACTTCTGCTAATAAGTATTTAGAGATGAAAATCATATCAATTCGAGACCAAGACTGATGTACTTCAGAGAAGAAAGTAAAGTCTTTAACATTTGGATGAGTAGTCCTCCAAATATCTATAACAGTTAGTTCTTCATACATCTCGAAGAAGTTTTTTGGCCATTTTCCTTTCTTTACTTAGTCTTCATTCATCTGGGAGGTTGTTTTGTCTAATTTAACATCCTGAACACCATTCCAATCTCCCGGAAGGAGCCAGTCTTCATACTCTTATGTTGATATTTTTTCTTGCAATTTCTTATAAAAATCAACTTTGTTTTCATTTGGGGCATAGACTCCAATCACTAAGATTCCTTTATCATTCTTCAAAAGTTGGGCTTAGGCCCAATATTCTCCCCTCTTCATCTTTGAAGATCTCCTTAGCTTGAATAGCTTTATCCACATAAATTGTGACTCCCCTTTTCTTCTTTGCATATGAGGACGCAAAACATAGACTTGGTTTAGAATTGTACAAATATTTTTTCTTGGTTTTTCTTTATACGAGTCTCTTTTAGAACAGTAATTTGGGGTCTTAATCTTTCTAAATGATGAAAAATCTGTCTTCTCTTTGTTTGTGAGTTGTTCCTAATACATTTCATGAAATTATCTTCACATTTGCTGATTTACTATCTTTACTTCCCTTTTTTCTTTTTCTCTTCTAATTCTGCCGGTTCTGACTCTTCTTCAGATGTTGGACTAGATTCATCTGCCACTGCCACTCCTGTCTGTTTTGATTCTACTGTTTTGTCTGGCCTCTTTTTGACTTTAGTTCTTGCTGTCTTTGAACTAGTTTTAAGGTATTTCTCTTGGAATTCTGTTGCTTGGTGAACAGAGCTTATCTTTATTCTCTACCCTTGAAAACGAAGGAAAGGCCTTCTGGTATCTCCCATCTATATTTTATTTCCAGAGATTGCAGAATCCTTGTCAGAAATGTATACTCTCTTCTGCTTCTCATCACAATTTGTGGTACATCCTTAAGAAATTTGATTTCAGTTTCATCCACAATTAACTTTTCTTTATAGTTTGCTCCATAATTAAGTCCTGAATCTTTTCACTGGTGAAGTAAACCACAATATCTCAGGGTAAGTCTTTCCATTTTGCTACTGTTGATTCAATTCTGAAGACCTTATCTATTTCAAATTCAAATCTCCCTCTTCTTTGACCTATGTATGGTTGCTAGAATATCTGTAACTCTTTGGTATTGATTTTCCTCTTTTTGTTCCAGGAGACCTCTTAACTTCAAACATCTGCTTCTTTGATGAATTTCCAATCTCATTATAGTCTCTTTGTCTTTCTGTTGTTCTTTCTTCATATGCTCCACCTGATTCTCTAATTTTTTATTTTTTTCTATGACATCTTCCACTTTTTGGTCTATTGTCATTAGATCTGTGGTAAGTTTCTGTAGACTCTGATTCAAATTTTCAACTTCTTTTTTCAAATCTTGTTTTATTTCTGTTCTTGTTGTTCTTATCTCTGTTCTTGTTGCTTTTAATTCTTCCATCATATCAGTCCTCATTTTTTGAAATTCCCCCAAAAGCCTATTCACCTCCATTGTTTTAGAACCTATAGATCCTCTTCTTTCCTGCACTTGTGGTTGGATTTGTGTTTGTATTGTCTTCTTTTGACCTGTAGCCATACCTTACTTTACTACTTACTTCTGAAAATGACCCCAGAGTCCAAAAAGTCCAATTTCTGAATTCAATTTCATATACAATCTCAGAATTAAATCTAAAACTCAATCAATTTATTTATAGAAATATACTAATTATTGTAGTTCTTATATACTTATATACTAGAGATTATTTTAAAAATTATTTAGAGGTTATTTTAAAAACTGTCGATTACAAAATATAGACTTACATTTCTAACAATCTATTTCATTTGCCACATGTTAAGAAGAAAAAAAGAGTTCCGAAGAGATTTACTGTTCCTACAGTTTTTAGCTTATATCAGTTAATTAATTCATATAATTCCAGTTTATATTCTTTTTCATTTCAGCTCATTTAAACCATAAGAAGAAGAAGAAAGAATATTATTTCATTATTGGCAATTAATATCAGATGTTGACACTTCTTATTTTCATTTTCTATAATCTATTTCAAACCAGATTCCATCGTAGTCAGTAAGTTCTCTCTTGTTTTCTTCACTTCTCTTCTTGAGGCTAATCCAATTCAAAGATCCAAGTCAATCAGTCTATCAATCCATTCATTCAATAATTCAAGATTATAGTTCATTTATTTGCAGATTTCTCTGGGCAATTGTTTTATCCTTGTTGTTTATATGTTTATCTCAGTTTCTTCTATAATTCAGTCATAAAGAAGAAAAAGAAGTCTCAGTCTATTTTATTAATACTTGCCCACTTAATGCTGCCTGCAGTTCATTATTCTTTAGATTCCTGTTTCCAGTCCTTAAAGTTTCTGGTCCCTGTCACTTTAAACTCTTCACCTCTCTTCTCGAGGCTAATCCAAAGTCTATAATCCAATAATGTCTCCAAAAAAAGAGAAAGTATTATGAATAAAGGGACTCTCTCATCAAACCATGCATCTCATGGATAGAAACAAAGCGGCAATCATATCCTCAGAAAGACACAGTCATCGCCATATCTCCCCCCTTTCAGTCTCCTCTTCTCTGTTTCTCTCCACTTCTTCACTTCAGTTAGCCATAACTCATCTATCTTCTGCTTCCCCCTTTCCCACAGTCCATCAGAAAAATCAAAGCTGGACACCCAAAATACCAGTTCAACAAAATAACAGCTATCCCATCAAACTTTTAACAATAAAATGAGTGCTCAATCGAAAAGGGGGGGAAGCTCCATCACCATATACCCGGGGGGGAGATCGCTTCTTGCTCACCAGAGTCACCAAGCCTCATCGTGTCCACCATTGCTAGCATGAGTCTGCTTCAATGCCACAGTTTCTCTGTGCTCCACCTCCTTCTCCAATCAACCTTCACATCAAGCACAAGGCCGATCTTTAAATCTTTAAAAAGTCTCTTTTTTTCTCTTCTACTTTGTTAGATTCAGCTGGATATTCTTTTTGATCCTTCTTTGTTAAAAAAGGTTCTCACCAGTGCTAGTCAGAAAATCTGGCTGCAAACCCATGGCATTGGCTCCATCCCCTATCCTATTCACACCGGTACCTCCACTCCTCCTTCACCAGTGCGAGGGCGATTACTGACTTGTGAGCTGTTCTGCTCCCCCTACCTGCTAAGGGGGAGTTTCTTTGGGGGACCAAGAGTCCCCCAGGAGCTGTTATCCCTGCAGATCCATAGCGGCAGTACTGAGCCAGCAGTTCAGGCTACCGGATGTGCTGACATCTTGGCTGGAAGTTGGTAGCTAGTTACTTTTTGCAGGAACCTCTTGACTCATATAATCTAGGACCTGCGTTACTATTTTTCAGTGTAATGTGATGGAGTTTCTGCTTGTTACTTGTCTGAGCAATGGGAGAGAGAGGAACTGTCCATATGATCCTTCTTGGGGTATTGTGCAGCAAGCAAGGAGCAGAGGAGCTCACAACAAGAGAACAGGGAAGGAGAGAAAAAGTGAGAAGAGATATGGAAAACCTGAGCAGTACTCAGGTTAGTCAGAATTGAAAAAAAAACTTTAAAAACTTTAGCCTGCCTTTTCTACATCTCTGCATCCTATATAAATGAATGAGATTGTCAACACTGCCAGAAAGAAAAAATATGAGTGATGACAGTGGGGTGGGATAGGGCTGCCTGGCTGGTCCAAGCAATGATATGTACTTGGACTGGATGGGTTGATGTAAACAATGAGAGAGGATTGAGAAGAAGAGGAAGCATTTCTTTGTACACCTGAGTTCATCTTATTTAAAACAATTGTTCAGGGCTCAGGAGATGGGGAAGGAAAAGTGACTGAGTGAACAACTGCTTCTACATGCTCACCCAAAGCATCATGGGCAGCACTTATGGCACATGTGTGGTCTGCTACAATGTGGCTGTGTGTGCAGAGGAGGAGGGTCTAGGCAGGAGAATCCTCTCAGAATTTTGACAATCAGAGATGGGTAGAACCAGAGATCATTTTGCTGTATTTTTTAATGGCACAGTAGCAATCACAACAGTAATGTGTTTAAAACAAGTAATCCAATGAATTACTTTCTGGAGTAATATCCAGAAGTAAGGTTGGGTTATTTGAGTAAGAATGCCATTATTGGCTCCTTTTACAAAATAACACCGCAAGCTCTGCTTTAACTGATGGGCAGGAAATAGCACAGGACTGGCACAATGTTCCATCCTGCCTAGTGTCGTCCTGCAATGATCACAGAGATGCCTCAGATCTGAATGGGGCAGTAAGACACTGATATCTGGCTATGTCTTCAGCCTTTTCATTACAGTCAAAAGGAGCAGCAAAACCAGGAAGGGAATCCCTTCAATAACTGACTGGATAACCTTCTGGATAGCTCCTGGGACTGGGCTTAGAAAACAGGTGGAACCTAGGTGGTGGAACTTGCCTTCAGCCCTTTGGGGCACAGAACCTTCATGTGATGAAGGTTCTCTTACTCTGATATACCACTTGACCATCCCATCTTTGTGTCAAACTGTCGTTTGAGTCAGGAATTCCTGTGCCATAACATATTCAAAAGGATTTCATATCTAAAGCCACATCACTTGAATGATGCTGCAGAAATCTGGAGGATATCTATTTCTCTGGAAACCTACAAAAAAAAGGGGAGGGAAAAGAGAGAAGATGCCTTGCATCTCTGGAAAAAAGCAAAATAAGCTGAATGTGTTCATGTTGTGTAACAACAAAAGAGGGGAGGCGAAAGAGAACACACATTGAGAGAGCTGGGCTCAGGCAATCAAACACATTGCAATTTTGGTAGTGCTTTGAAGGAAATTTGTCTAACCTGCCTCATTTTGGAAAAGATGTCTCTCCCAACCATTCCCTATGCCCAATAGCTCTTCCACACTCAATTAACTGAGGACAACTGATCAGTCTGAAACTGTATCTGTTTCTTTTCATAAAGCATAGGCTGTTGACAGCTGACATGATTGTACACACCGCTGCTGGCTGAGGCTCTCTGTTGTCATCTTGGCTGTGCGACTGCCAAGAGGGAGAGGCCAGTAATCTCTGCTGACTAGTCTGTCCCCTTTCCTTCATTTCTGTCACTGTGCCTCCAGCAGGCTGTCTTTTGTCACTACTGGCACCGGGAACATTCAGAGGCAAGGGCCTTCTTCCCGTTGGTTGGCTGCCACTCTTCACGCATGCACAACTGACTTGGTGTTTGGACACCAAACAACTGCTTGCACTCATCAACAGACATAATGCCAGACAAAAGGAGACATGCTAAAGAATGGGAGGGTAGGGGGAAGGGAAAGGGTGGAGCAGAATGGCAGAATATTTTAAAAGAAGGTGGGGGTGAATACATTAGAAATCCAAATGCAAGGGCTGAGATTTTTAGCGATCAGGCTGAGAAGTTCTTACTTTACATTAGGGATGAAGAATCATTAGCCCTCCAATCCTAATTATTGGTAACGATGGCTTGGAACTTCCAGAAGTCCAAAACGTTTGGCATTCAATACATTTTGAAGGACCAAGTTTCTTTCTTCCCTGTTCTGCAGCTGTGTGTTGGTTTAATATTTTCTTAGAAAGTATTCAGTGGCACTTAATTTCTAAAATGACAAGTACCAACTCCAAAACTTTCCTGCAATCTGCAACCTTTATCCTAAAACTCATTGTTACAGTTAAAATTTCACATGTTGGGCTATTTGGTCCATCCCACTTTCTCATAACGTATTCTGTAGTGCCTAGAAGTGTGCCTTCTTTCCATGAGCTGAAGTTGTCTGATTTGAGTCTCAGGATAATCCCTCTTTAACTATGATCCACCGCTCCACAGGCCATTTCAAATAAACTGATTTAATGGCAGGAATATTGATGGCTGGAAGGAGATAGGCATGAACTAATCTAATTACAGGGTGGGTTTTTTCGTATATAAAAAAATCAGTTTAGATCAGATCAGACAGTGCCTCAGGAATTATAGTTTGTGTGTCACTATTTTCTCCGCCTTGTGTTGAACTCATTCTAGTAGTGTTAATTTAGCAAGAGAAGGTACAAAACTCTCGTTCTGTTCCCTTCCACTCTGCTGTTCAGGGATGTTGCCAAAGGCTAACAGGCACAGGCTAAATATTTCCAGTTCCTCCTTTCTCTTGATATAACCTTTTGTATGCTTTTTTGTACAATATATATTTATGTGTTGGGGAGGGACTACCTTCATCCAGTACACGAATTGCTCTCCCCAACTTTTTCAAACACACATTTTTACGTGCATCTTTCCTTAATATACACATTTTTATTCAGAGTTTTTGAGCCAAGAAGTGCATCCGGTGCATACAGTGTGTTCTAATGAGCATATTCGTCTGAGAAGTGTGAATTAGGTCAGTTGGCTTAAAAATGCAGACCAAACAAAATCCTCCAGAAAATTTCCCCATTTGAAACAAAAACAAAACAAAAAAACATACAGGCCTGACTTAGCTGAAAGACTTTGTTCAGGTAACAATTCATTGCATGTATTAAGGGAAAATATAACGTAATCCCAGAGAATACAGTTAAATAATTTAATGCACAACCAATATAAAACAATGACAACAAAAACAGCCTTGCATTCGTTTATTTCCCATCTTCTAAAATACAGCTCAAATTATCACAATTATTATTTTAGATGATGTTTTCGGGGATCATAGCTCTAGTGAATTCAACTTTGTTGAAAATTTGATGATGATAAGCCTGAGGGATTATCCCAGCTGCCTGAGTATGGTGCACAAGTGATCTGCTGGTGACATTCCTTAGCATTTGATGTATTCTGTGTAGCAAAACCATTGATTGCTTCAACCCAAGACTAATTCTTCTGGTTGGTCCCTGATGGATGTTGCCCACAGCACTCCAGTGTGGTGAAAGGCAGTACTACAGTAATGATTCAGGGGTCACATTCTCTCAAGAGGCACGGCAGAAAGGCCAGGAAATTTCACAGGGCCAAAGAAAGGAACCTGCCTCACCAAGGGGCGGTTCAAGTCTTGCCCGCCACAGCAGGCTTCTGTTCAAGTTCACCTTGAGCAAAATGCAGAGGAGCCTATTAGCTGCAAAGGATAATGGGCTGGGTTGAGATGCAAAGAGACAGAAGGGGAGAGAGAAAGAGAGAGAGAGAAGGAGGGGAAAAAAATGAGTGCAAATCCAAATGTCGATTTGTAGACATAGTGAGGAGAGCCTGCTGGCTGACAGGCTGATTTATTGGATTCTTCCAGTTAATCACTGCCGGCCTGTGGCCAAACGGATCTCCAGCAAAGCTGAAAGGCAGCCGAGGGAAACAGGCTTATAAGCATAAAGCCGCATAATGGTGTTCAATGAAGTGTGAGACTTTTAGTTCAGTCTCACTGAGCCGGCCGCACCGCCGGAATGTCAAAGAGGGATTGTGGGTGGAAAAATTATGGATTTAAACTGCTAGCTGTAAATGAGGTCAATATGTCTGGTTCATAAACAGTCCGAGCCTATTCCAAGAATGCAGTGAGGGGGAAAATTAGCGTGAAGCCAACGCTGTAGACAAACCTCATTGAGATATAATTGCGGCTATAAATACAAGCGAAAAGCTTACCGAGTGCAATAAAGTACAGACATGCTTTTTTTATCTCTCCCTCTCTCTCTCTCTCTCTCTGTCTCTCCACCCCCATCTCATTCCTCCTCCTCTGAATCTATGCATTTGTTAAATGTTGTGCATCTATAATGTTCCTTCCCACCCAAGCTCCCCCCACTCCCTACCGCATCTCCCTCTCCCTCTCGTGACACCCAGTGTTGAAATTAATTGAGTGTTCTTGATCTCCCATTCCATTTTATTCAGCTGGGATTGGAAAAAATCAAAAGAGCACATCTAAAGCATTTTCTTCCCCTTTGCTTTTCTATCTGAATCAAGTTGAAATGTGTTTTTCCCTCTCAGTTACTTTTTTTTTTAAAAGAAGAACCCCACATCTTTCTTTACATATAATTAAAAAAAGTAGAAAGCCTTTTTTTAAACTGATACATCTGTTAGATCATTTGAATCTCAATATAATGAGGTGACATCAAAGACAAGGGCTGGTTCCTATAGAGTGCTTTTTTTTTTTTTTGGTGAGATACCTCATCTTTGCTCATGAAAGATTGATTTTAAATTAAGATGATGTTTCCTGTTTTTTAATGAAAGACATCCTCCCCTCCTCCTCCTCCTCCCCCTCCTCCTCCTCCCCCTCCTCCTCCTCCTCCCAATCAACTGAAGTCTATTATTACTGTTTGTTATACCCTGAGCTGAAAAGGACAGGGGAGACAGATGCTAGCAACTTGATTCACTCAGAATCCAATACAGTAATAAATTAAAGACTAATCGCTGCGGTCAGGTGGTATTCCCCCTAAAGTCAATTGATTTAAACGGCAGTAATTTGGCTAGTAAGGCTAGTCCTGTTTAAATTAAACCCATTAATATAATAGCAGTGATGTTGGAAGGAATCCATCTGGTAGCGGAGCGTTTCCCGGTCAGTGGTTTAATAACTGGACAGGGATGCCCTGCAAATACAGCATCCAAATAAACAACAACTGGTGATTACAGCGAGAGCCGAGAGCAGAAAAGAGCATGGAGGATACCGAAAAAGAAGATAACAGCCTCTGTCTCCTCCTTCAGGCTCCGCAGTGCCCGTCCTGTAGGGCTCAGAGTGTTCCTTCTAAAATGAATGAACAGAACAGCATGCTGAGTAATACATGTTGGAGGGAGTGAATACATTAATGCAGTTGTTTTCAAAGTTCCTGCCTATGAAGGCAGGGTCCCTTCCACATCAACTGATCTGCCAAGAAACTGCTCACTATCTGCCAAGGAGAAGCTCTGGTATCATGTGTTGGGTAGAGGATTCTGAAGCACAGTCGAGAGCAAGGATGGACAAAGTGTAGTTCTGAGGCCATGCAAGACAACTCAAAGCTGTTTTTATAGTCCTTGTCCCACCCAAACTCCTTCCATGACTTCTTCTTTTTCTGGCCATAAAAAGGGAAAAATTGCTGCACCTGGAAGTATACAGATGTAATCATTCATTCTTTACATAGTTGCAGCTCCTTGGACAGCTGAACATTTTAAAATATTCATTTTTCAAACTTTCCAACCTCCAATGTTTAAGCCTTTCTTTGCATTTTTGAGCAGCCTGTCCCAGGAACAAAAAATTAGCCTAAGAATCACTGCAGTAGACCATTTTGGTCTAGGTCATATTCCCAGTTTATGGGAACATGACTCAAAGCTCTTAACTTTTGTCACACCTTTGCAAACTGAAGAGTGCACCTCCAAAGAGTGCACTGAAAACCCTCCTATTATTGAGCATTCTGTAAGAAAATCAGGTTAAGCCTTTACTTCTTGTAAAGCAGCATGCCCATGATTACTGATCTTCTCATAAAGAATTCTAATAAGCATGCAAAGTGCCTCAAGTTTCTTAGAAGCACAGTTTGAAAATTGCTGTATTGATGGCTAACAGAGGACAGTTATATCTAGCAAGTGAGATAATGGTAGTACATTGTCTAATAGCTGGGTACAGTGGTTCAGGTGAAACTATCATAAGTTGTCTTCTTCACACCACACACTCACAATTGCAACCCAGCACTTCATTGTGCAAGCCACTTTTTGAATGTTTTCCTGGGCATTTGAGAAGACATGTTGTATCAAGTCAGTTTACCACAACAAAATGGATTTGGGAGGGGGAGTCAACTTTTGATGACTTCACAATGTCAAAAACACCTTTTAATTCTGGAGGGAAAAAGAGTTACACATTTGTGTAATCTTTTCTTTTCAGGGTAATGAGAGGTTTGTTGCTGTGTACCTTCAATTTATGGCAACCCTAAGGCAAACCTATCATGAGTTTTCTTGGCAAGATTTGGGGCTGGGCTGGGGGTTACCTGGCCTTCCTCTAAGGCAAACCAAGTGAGTTTGCAATGCCCAGGCAGAGATTTGAACCCTGTCCTCAAGAGTTGGAATCCAGTGCACCTTAATGAGAGGTACGCACATTTATCTATGTGCTGCATTTATATTGCTCCCCTTCTTTTTTTTAAAAAAAAGCATTTTTAAAGTCATGTGAAATAGATTAGGCTGAGGAATAGTGAGTTGCCCAGTTCCATTAAGGATACTTCATAGATGAGGTTGGTTCTATCAATTCACAGAGTGAGGCAGCTATAGCAGGCTCCTGAAGTGAGGGAACTGAAAGGTTAACAAATAGTTGACTTAATTTATTATTATTGTATTTTTTTTCCCTTTCCACTATAAAAGGGCAAAAATGCTTTTGAGGTTTTCTGCCTAAGGGACCACAGCAAATTGGCCATCTTTGTGCACTGTACAATCATCTGAGACAATTTTGGTCCAACCCTGTGAACCTTGGTTTCCACACCAAAATTTATGCTCTGTGTCCATAACATCTGGTCAGAATAAACTTTAATGTTTCTCCCCACATCCCAAGTTTTTTTTTTAAACACCCAGCCCAAGAAAGAGTTCTGAAAGACCTAAATGGTCACGTATTTCATTAAGAAACTATTTTAGTGGTCCAAAAATGGTTTTACTGAACTCTGATTTTTTTTTTAGTTGAAACATTGGTCTACTGGTTTCATTTAAGTTTCATGGTCCCACTGAGGAAAAGGCAAACTCCCAGAAGTTAGCAGCTTAAGGTTTGAGGGGTTAGGGAGAAGAGAAAAGGAGTTTCAAATAAATGGTCCTGCCCCCCCCCCCGGACAAAGGGTTAAGCTTAGGTTCAGCTGTTTTGTTTTTTCTCATCATGCCTTTAATCCTCCTGCTGTTATTAGCAAGAATCCATCCCTTTCCAGATGGGTACTGGTTCCCTCTCCCCATCCTCTGGAATTGGCACAAAAAGAGACAAGGATTTTTTCATTTGCTTGTTTTGTTCTTGTTTAAAATTTTTCATAAAGGTATTTATTGCCCTTCTTGGTTTTTGTGGATTTTCACAGAATTTATTGTAAGGTTCTGTTATGTATAAATGCATTCTGTCCTTACTGAAATGATCTTCTCTGTGTGTGTGTGTGTGTGTGTGTGTGTGTATTTTCCCCCAGCTTACACAAAATAAAATACTTATTTAATTTTCCTGGCTGTTGTCTTTTAAAGACAAAATGAAAAAAAGGTGATTTTTCTTTGTTTGTGTATTACCAAATACCTGTTGACAAAAAAAGCACCCTCCCCCTTCAAAAAATCCCATAGCATTCTTGACATGTCCAATTAAAGTGACTTGTATCTTTGCAATCTGTCATCTTTTTACCAAGCAACATCTTTATTTTATTTATATAGGCTTGCAGATAGACACAGGAATATATACATATACAAGCAGTATAGCTTTACATGTATATATGCATATGCACATGCAACTTGACAAACAAGCAAATAAATACTCTATACACATTAATATATTCTGCATTGTGGCCTTTCATAAATATGAACTTGTGATGGTTCGAAAGGGTGGCATACTTTATTTTCATGAGTTAGGAATGACTGCATAACTCATGAGTGGCAAAGCAGAGCTGGGCTGCTAATGGATTGTGTGCAGGCAGCCTTAGTGAATGAGAATAAAAATCCATTATGTAGCCCATCATAATATATACATATAGATATAGATACATACACACACACCATACCAGAGGGTTATGTCTGCAGAGTAACTAAAATTTTGGTTAGAGCTAGCTGAAATAATTAATACAACTGAAGAAATAAAAAGATTTATAGCCTGTGTGTATTTCCCACCAGCAGGTTCTAAATATGTATTCAACACACAGTCAACACACACACACTCACATTCAGAGTATGGTATATATTTTTCCTGTTCCTGGGAATTTCTTTGATTGAATCCTTCCATTCCTTGGATATTAGGGACTTTGGTAAATTCATCAGCTTACATATCTGTGTCTCTATCTATCTATCTATCTATCTATCTATCTATCTATCTATCTATCTATGGTGGTATGTGTGTGTGTGTATGTGTGTATATATGTATATGTGTGTGTACACACACACTATACATCCCTTTGGCAGCAGGTTTCTAAAATACAAGAGACTGCTGAAGACAAAGAGCAACAGCTGAAATATGAAACTGACCTGAAATCCGATGTGAACTGGCCATGACGTTTGAATGGGAATATCTGACAATAGCACTGATGGCTGATGCAGGCTCAGGAGGTGTCCAATTTCCCATAGGAACTGGTCTCACCATATCTTCCGGTCAGTCTTCTGTTATAGAGCCAGGTGTCACTTGTTGGGCCAACAGATAGTAGATTCGCTTCCCTCTTCCTTTGAGGACAGCTACTAACAAATGAACAAAGGGTTGTGTAGGGACATGGGGGTGGGGAGGGGGATTCACCCCAGGCGGCAATGTTTTTGGGGCGTCCCGGCCCCTAGTCATGCCCTTGCGAGCCCTGGCCATGCCCTCATGCACCCTGGCTACGCCCCTGTGTGGCCTGGCTATGCCCGCAGTCACTGCAGCCACACCCTGCACACAGTGGCCACACCCCATGGACTGTAGTTCTGTCCCTCCCGCCCCCCTCCACACACTCCAAGCTGGTATTGGGAGGCGGTTTTGAGGGAATTGTAGAGATGGGTGTTTTTGTGTGTGATCATGTGTTTGGGCAATTATTTGCATGCTTTTCATGCAAAAAATTGTCTGAAAAGCATGATTTTTTTTTTTTTAAAAAAATGAGAGTTTGATGCTTTGAGAGGTTGTGAGGCCAACAAAAATGGGATCCAAGGTCCACCTGCAGCACTCTGCTCACAGCACAACCAAGCAGAGATAAGAATGGTGATTTTAAAAGCCATTTCCTCTTCTCCAGGCCTGAAGAGCACTAGTTATATTTTCATTTCAAGTGATTCTTCTCTTCATACTCCTGGAAACAACACATGCAAATACATGGGCTTTTGCATACTATTTGGCTGTGTAAATGTATTCTAACTAAACTATAAACCCCATGTTACGCTAACATAGAAAGAGAGCCGGTGTGTAGTGGTCTGAGTGTTTGGACTACAACTCTGGAGAACAGGTTTTGAATCCCCACTCAGCCATAGAAACTTACTGGCTGACCTTGGGCAAGTTACATTCTTTCATCCTCAGAGGAAGGCAAATGCAACCCCCCCACCCTCGAACCAAATTTTGCCAGGAAAACCCTGTGATAGGTTTGCCTTAGCGTTGTCGTAAGTTGGAAATGACTTGAAGGCACACAGCAATGAAACTAGCACAGAGTTTCCAAGGAAATAAAGACAGAAACAGTTGAAAGGAGTAATTCTTAATTGGTCTTGTGCCCTACATCACTTTGCCCAAAACACATTCAAGTTATGAGTGTAGAGTCTTTAATTGGTCTAAAGTATTGGTGTTGTTTTTTCCAATTGAAAGCATTGATGGAGTAGCATTTTAATTATGGTGGAAATGCAGGTGAGTTAGCAGAGATGCTGTAATGATGTCTTTGCCTAAATATAAAAATGCATCTTCTTGACAGTGTGAAAGGCTTAATTAGGATGCGAGAAAGAGGGATAGCAAAAGTCACCTGCAAATTGTACATTTGAATCAGGTACACAGAACACATACAGCCATAGTTAAGAGAAATTGCACTGTACTCCTGACGGGAAAAATAAACTTCCATATTTTAAAGCATTGTTTGATTTGATGTTTCATTTCTCTGCCCCTCCCTCCTCCCACCGTGGGGTTATCATAAAGCAAAACTCTCCTCCCACTTTCAAAATGACTCCCTAACTGATTCCATCTGTTGTGACAACCTGGAGTGATTGCCTCAGGTTAGATATAGAAAGTTGGAAAGGATGCTAAGATGCCAAAAGGAAAAAAAAAAAAGATTAGTCTCCGTGCCTCCAACCTATTTTGGAAGAACGCATTCCAATTCAACCTCAGCACCCTGAACTGCAGACCTTTGTTTAAAAAAAACAAAAAGAGCAAAAAGATTGGAAACCAGGTGAAGCCAACATAAATACAGTTGCAATAAGTTATTTTACTTTAAAAGTTGTCATTTCTGTGAATCCTTTCAGAATACGAAAGGTTTTGCATTCTTATCTCATTATCTTCTCAACAGGCTTCTGTAGTAGGCCCAGTGCCTCAAGCACCATACTTTGTACCTTTGAAAATGGTGTAAAGTTGCCCATTCCATTTCCTACGAGGCATAATCAGAAGGGGCAAGAGTGTAGATAGGATGGTAGTATCCCTAAAGGCCTGAATGTACCCATGAACTGGACCTTGCTTAGCCTCAGTATAGAAACATATACAGCCTTTTGTCATTGTAAAGGTAAAAAGACATGCACCTTCTATTATTATGGCCCTGAAAGGATTCAAACTTTTACTCTAGATTCTTTAGAGATCAAGAAAGGTGAAGTTGTATATATTTATCACACTGATAAACACATACCACAAGAAAGATGAAAGAGGCATAGGAACTCTGGCCAAGAGAAGCATTGTTGTATTAAGACAAGCTTCTCTGGTACTGAATTGAGATGTATGGAAACATATAACTTAATTTAAATGTGTTTTAAAGAATTACACTAAATAGACATTGCTGGGGGACTGAAGGAATGCTAATACAGATTTTTAAAAGATCTATTTCAAAGCTTAAATTGCTTAACAGAGCTGTACTCCTCAAAATTAATCCACTTCTATCACCTCTAATGCATATACCTTTCAATGTACCAGTATTATTAAGAGATACGATAATTGAACAATATAGAAAAACTGGAAATGATGGTCAAAGGAGAAGATTCCAGACCTTGGTCATCAAATAATTATTGAGTTCCAGGCTGGAAGGGACTTGAGAAGAATATGTTAGGCCTTATCAGGCAAGGGCTGCAAATTTGAAGCACATGTGCTTAATGACATGAGCATCTTTGTTCAAGTTGCAAGCAGAATCAAGGTGAGAAGAGCTTTCTTAGAGCTCTTCCCACTCTGTTTCTATCCTTCTGATTCAGGATAATCCAAAAAAACCCCAAAACAAAACAAAACCCTGTTTTGAAGGGCTGGTGCGGGAAAGCTGCTGTTGAGGGGCAAAAGTCCATTCCCACAAAAATGTTTGGCCGAGAGCAACTCCTTCCAGGGGAGTTTTCCCATCTCAAGCAGCAATTTTTCTATCAGCAGCCCTTGAAAGTCATCTCTATGGGTTATTCAAAGGGATTGCTTTGGAGTGCTGCACCCAGGCTGAGAGATATCCAGTAAATAGCAAGGTGTGAAAAAAACTAATATTCTTTATGGGCATGCGCAACAGCCTTTGAGCTTTTGCAAATATTCAGAGAAGATTTTCATGCAATGGATAGTTTTTGAATGGAATACAAAAATATTCATGTACCTTTTGGCACATTTTTCTATGTTTTTCTATGTTCTCTCCCTCTCTCCCTCTGTATGTGTGTGTGTGTGTGTTCTATTTACGAAACTAACAAAAATGAAAAAAAAATGGTGGAGAGAAGCTGATTTTTTTTAAAAAAATCTCACTGAATGATAAAAGATCTAATGTTGGTGAGATTTGTTTTTTCACTAGACATCTCAATATGTTAAGATACCTTTTTCATCGAGAATGAGAAAATTTGTTAATATAGTAGGTCTTCCTGTATCTATGGGGAATATATTCCTGCACTTACACTGTGAATAATGAAAAACGTGGATAATGAAATGCTCTCTCTTCCCCCCACCCCCATGAAATGAAAGATGTAGGTATTGAGATGAGTATGCAGCTTGGAGAGGAGGGTTTGAAACTGGACAGAATCTTAGAATCAAAGAGAAAGAAGGCTTTGTAGCCATTATTTGCAGTCCAAAGCCAAAACATAGAAATGAACAACATGGGGTCCAAAAGGAGGTGGGAACAAAATGTTTTTGGACTGCATTTCAGCATGGATAAGTGAAACTGCATGTACTGGTCACATGGATATGGGGGATCTACTGTATTTTTTACATCCTTATAAGATGATATCAGACATTGGTAAAAGCAGAGTTGTTTACAATGTTTTAAAATCTACAGCTATGACTGTATTCTTCTCCACAATAGTACTCAACTTTCTAAAAACAGCAGACCAAGGACATAATACAGGAATGTGTTTGTTATAAAGTTCTTTTTGTTGTGAAAATTACAAAGGGAATAAGATTTTCAAGCATGGACCCCAGAGGGGAGGACCAAGCCTTCCTGAGACTAAGCTGGGGAAGGTGATGATCTAAATGATCAGGCAAAATTGGACCATCAAGACTCCTATGTAGTTGAGTCTTTGCAGGAATTATCAGTTAGAAGGGTACTAAATAATCCTTATTTTGCTATTGATTTCATGGTAGTCTGATTGTTACTACCTTCAGTTGGATGATGATGGTGATGATGATCACAACAATGAGGATGATGATTTTTATTTCATTCTATTGTGGTTTCTTTGTTTTGTAAAAGCATACCTGCAAGTAGTCAAAATTAATAATAACCAGCTTGCCAATGTTGGGCCCCATTATCTTAAAAACAATTCTGGGATCCCTGTTTTCAGTGGAAGGAGTAACAATGCTATCTTTAATTCACTTTATAAATCTGACTTGTGCCTTCTTCACACTCACCTCTCTCTCTCTCTTACATTCTTGCCTGGAAAATATTTGGTTTCCAGACATAAAGCTGGTTTAATAAAATTGGCCTTCTTCCTAAAAGTTTACCTGTGAGAACCCTGAACATAATAAAATCAGATTATGAAGGGAATCATATTTACCAGTAATAAATCAAATCTTGCAGACATCAGTTAAGTCTCCCTTACTGCTCTGGGACAATATCTAGTGTGCATACATCAATAACGGAGGTACGAGAAATATATTTCATAAGTTTGGTGGGGAGGATGGGGGAAGAATTTCTCATACACTTGCTGCACCATTATGAGCAAAGAATTTGTGATGTGAGCATTATGATGTACAAAGTGGCTTTGCTCCTACATATAATAAGTGCTGCATGCCAAACCCACAAATGTAATGGAATTTGCAGATCATTTCTTGCCATTAAATGCAGGTTATTGTTTTCAGGAAGAGAGCTGCTTGCAGCTTCATCAACAATATGGAATTTTAAAGAGCCATCCTCCTCTTCCTTCTTCTCTTCACATTTTTCAGTGCCAAGCAGTTTCTTTTAAGTGATAACACAATAATATTTTCAAATAAAAGCAGTAGTAAATTTGCATGGGCCAATTTTGGCTGTGGTTTTAAAAAGGAGGAATTCAAAAGCATCTTCTCTAATGTCAGATTACTAAGAACTTTGTCTGCAGAAGCTGGCTTCCACATGGCTGTTTTCTTTATCCAATTGAGTTGTGCATAAATCTTGTGTCAGAACTCAGAATGGATATTTGTTTGGAATGCAACTCCCCAGAATAGGGAAGATTCTCATCATCCAAAGGTAACTTTTCCAAGCATTGCCCTTCATGAAAAAAAACAACCCTAATGAAAATATTTTAATTCCATATACAGCATTATTTCACAAGCAAATTGTTCCTCTACTCACATATTCGCTGTGTGACTTTCAGCAGCTTATTTATGACAACTGGCTCTGCTTCATTTGTCAAGTATGGGATGTAGGGATTTGGCTCAGTGAGGATGTTTTGCTTGGGACCTGACCTTGTTCCCTCTGAAAAGGAGATCATCTGGCAAGAGAACCAAGGAAGTCTCCCTTATAGGTAACAGTGATGTACACTTTCATCTTTGGGATGTTTATAATCTTGTGGATAAAAGAAATGCTTAAAAGAACTGATTCATTAATTTCATTTCCTAATACCTAAAATGTGAGAAATTATATCCTTTGATTTATACTTCTTTCATGCCATTAGCCACCAGTGTTGGCTAAAGCATTTTTCCAAGGACTGAATTTCAATGTATATGAAGTAATAGCCTTCATAGATGAGAGTGAATTCTGAGAACTTCCCCATCTGCCAAAAGGCCTTCAAATGTTTCAGAATTCCATAACTGATTGTAAATGTTCAAGATATTAAACCACAGATGTTTCTTACAAAACAGATTTTGGTTGAGAAATAATAAACTACACTGAAAAGGAGGATTGATTCTACTATGTGTTGATAATTTTATAACAAGTTGGAAGAAAATGAAGGAAAAAAGAAGTCTAGACAATGTTGACATTTGCTTTCTGTTGATGTTGTCCTTGCAGCTTTTGAAAAGGGCTACCATTATGTCACAACCAGCCAGAACTCTAAGATACAGCCTTCAAAAACTGCAGTCTTCCACAGTGGAAAGTTGCCTAGTACCTTTTGCCGGCTGCATTTTCCTATTGCACCACAGGTGCTCAATGAAGGTGCAATTCATCTTCAAGTTAAATATTTTTAAGTTTCTGCATTACAAAGGGAAGCAGCTACTCAAGTATTTAAGTGTCTTGCTCTAATGGCCTTGATCCATATATACCAATATTTAGTGAAGCCTACACAAACTTGTGGCCCTTCAGTTGTCTTGGTTGACCAGTTCCACCATTCATGGCTTGCTGGCTTGAACTGGTGGAAGATATAGGCTGAAACAGAGGTTGTGTCTAAGGCACTCAGAGGCTGTGTCCAAGGCTGTTTCCGCACAATGGGTTTGTCCCGCTATGGGCACAGGATGACAGTAGTTGGCTGATTGTAATTCCACATGATGTTGTCTCCAGTCTGCTGTCATCCCATCCCCATGTGTCATGCTTACAGGTATTTGCTAAATGGATAAAATCCTTTTAGCACTCGTGATCATGTGACGTTCCCATACCTACCTGTCCTACAGAAGGACAGGAAGCACAATGGCAACACTTCCTTCCCCAAAGCAGCATGGGAAATGCCTGGCTATGCTGTGGAAGGAAGAGGTAGGACCACTGCACTCCTTTCCACAGGGAACCAGTCCTGTGCAGACAGGAGCATTCCTGTCACGTTCCCTTCCCTCCCGGAACTGCAATGAGACGACTTGCAAGAGCCCGTCATGTGGAAATGGCCCAATTGTAAGATTAAAGAGTTAAAATCTTCCACCCAGAGTGCAATTATAAGAGCTCCACAAGTAATGGCAGTAAGAGATATAAACATTTTTGAAAGATAACACATTTGATGGTGGTGAGTGAATATGATAGTAGAGGTAGAGGTCACTGCATTTGGTATTTGGTGATGGCAACGGTCATACAGGAAAAAAAGCTCACACTCCACACATCAAAGTTTTGTACAGGCATACCTCATTTAACAAAGCTTTTGAGAAAGAAACTCCTTTTAATCAAAGTCTTTTTATGACGCACTATCTCTCTTTTATTCCTCATTTTCTGTCTCACTTTTGGCAGTGTCAGCACTGGAAGGATGGTGAAGAAGGGCTGGAAAAGCACAGAGTTTTGATGGTTGGGTTGCAGCAGCATGTCTGAAGTAAACAATACAATAAAGTTTGAGTTGGGAAAGAACAGGATTCTGCTTTAACCTGTCTGATTATAGATGTGTGAGCTTTTCTGCAACAGGTAGCTGCCTCCAGAATTCCTTGCTGAGTATGCATGAGCAAGAAAACAGGGAGAAAACAGAAGAGGAGACTAGCCTGCTTCACCAGCTGTCCCCAGCATTTAAAAAACAAACAAACATAGATCTTTAGGTTGGCTACCAAAATGGAAAGCATAAGGAAAGCATAAGGAAAGGAAAGGAAAGGAAAGGAAAGGAAAGGAAAGGAAAGGAAAGGAAAGGAAGAGTCATTCTGGAAGGATTCTGGAAGACTCATTCAAGTGGTCTCAAGAAAGTTCCATGTTTTTGTTTACTTATGCAAGACTTACCTGTCCTAGTTGTTTCACTCCATATGTACGTATTGATAGTTTTGAGTAAAAAATGTTGCAGAAACATGTCAAACTGCTTTTCATCTTTGTGAGGTAGGATCCTATCCTTATTCTTGCCATGCCATTTATGGGGCCGATGCCAAATTTTCTGTGAAAGAAGGAATGCTCAGGAAGGCATCTGCTTCATTAACTCAGGTATAATTGTAGTTTATGCAGAAATTAAAGTGGGTTATTGTTATCATTACTGTGCATAGCACTTAGCTCTTTCCCTTGGAGCTAAGCTTGGAGCTTTGCCTCAAGAAGACACATGACAAAGCCAGGGCAGGTAAAGTGGGTAGCAAGATATGTTGTTTCGGTTAAATGATTTTAGGATCCATTACATACTAACTTAGTCTTGTTACCCTAAAAGGTGGGGGACCTTAAGGTCCACCAGCAGTGCCAGTGTCTCCTTAGGATTTGAGGAATTAGCTCAAAAGAGGCCTGAGAGAGGAGGGTAATGGCAGAGTCTTTTCAGCTGTGTATACAGTACTAACTGTAGAGATGACTCCAGTTAAAAGTTAAACAGGGTATTTGACTTGGAAATACAAGAAATCAAGCAGTTTCATGAACCATGCAAGACTATTGAAGGAAAAGCTGAGAAAGGTTGGATAGAGAGAAATTGGGTGGAAGGAGTGATATATACTGATCCTGAAGCAGAAGATTGAAGCAGAGTGGCTCAAACTAGTGTTTAAGGGTAGCAAGAATGAACAGGAATCTGAGCAGTCTGTATTATGTCCAACTACTATGAATTCCCTGAGCTGAAGCTGGGGCTTTATACCCTATTTCCTCTCCTGAAGGAGGGTGCATAGACAAAGCAGTAGTTGCTTTTTCACACATAGATAATCTGGAATGGGCTGACTGTCTTAACTTTAGGTGACAAAGCACTGGTGGGAGTCATGAAAATCTCTTAATGTCATGGGAGGTTAAGGTAAATAGTAAAAGTCTCTGTAGGATACACTCATAGCAGGGGTGCTTGACTGCTTCACCTGGGCAGTTTCACCTTCAATTTTATCTGGAGGTCAAGTCATTGAGAGGATTATCCCAAACCCATTGACGTCAGGGGCTGTCAACTAATCCTTTTGAACTTATGATCTGGTCATGCTGAGGTCAGCACACACTTGCAGCCAACATCCTTCTATCACATATTTTCCAGCTGTAAATGTCTAGTATTATGAGAAAATGATATTTCTCACCAATTTTGCTATCTGGGGAATGTAAGGTGTGCTAACAGTGTAGCCTATGGAGAATGGGGATTTGTGCCCAAGTAGTTACAGCAAAGATGGACCATGGTGGGATTTAAATGTGAGAGAAAGGGACATCACAGAGATGTTCTGACAGGCTGTGCCAAATCAGGACCCTGGACACCATCAGAGCTCTCATTCAACTCAGCTGTGCAAGAGGTAGTGATAAAATTGAGATCTGCCCCATCACAGTACATACACCAGCTGTTCCTGTTAAAGCATATAGGTTACCAAGTAAGAAACAGAAGAATCTTCTGAAGGAGAAAGAGATTTTTGAATGGTGGAGTCCCATGGAGCTGGAGGATCAAAAATCCATGGGAAAGGATGCAGAAGGATATGACAGCAAACAAATAAAATGGAAAAAGCCTATACAGAGCTTTGTAAGAAACTGCCAGGAGTTTGTGCTAGATCATACCTTTGGTGGACAGAAAGCCACTGTCACAAATAAAGGAGGGATTTGACAAAGGGATGCAATGTTTCATTAGTTTTGTTCTTGAATGAAGCAAGGAGTAATTTTAGTAATTTTCTTCCTGCTGTGAGAAAGTAATTGAAAACTATGCTGTTTTTGAAGATTATTTGCAGGTTACACACAACACTTGCATGTGGTATTTTTGCACAGAAACTTTTCCTGTACAGAAAATCCTAGACTGGGAGAACTATTCTGTGCAAAATTTGCACACTTTTTGTGTGTGCCAAAACACACATTTTCTGCAAAGGAGATAGTGCTTTCTTCACAGAAAATTATATTTCAGTGCAGTGATATTATTTTTAGTGCAGAAAATGCTGTTTTATGCACAGAAGACCATATGTGTGTATGTGTGTTGCTCAGAATAAGTCCTGAGCTGTGAAGATTCTCATCAGTACAAGCTTCTTATCATCAGGAAGTCCTGACACTCATGAAATACATTCTTCAACCATTCCCCAGATATTTTAAAATATTATTTCCATTGCCAGTACGACATGATCAAGAAATAAATGATTTTAACAGCAGATTGCTGGACAGCTGTGTGAGGACAAAGCTAAAACAACAGAATCTCCTCCCAAGCTAGAAAGTGTCAACTATGTAGGTAAGAGAGGAGTAAGACATTAATCAGCAGTGCTGAGAATTGCATTATTCGGCAATGAATTAAGTAAAAAAGAGTCAAAGCATGCTTATTTTGTGTGTGAGAAATAGGAACAATTAAACATTAATATGAGATAGTAATAAAGTCACTATCTTATACTTTCAGGATACATTCCAGATGTTGTCCTCACGTAGCTTGCAATCAAAAATAATTGATTTCTAATGGTTGTCCCAGAAAAGGTGCCATTCCAATTATGAGCTGACACTTGAGGTTGTGTGAAGTAAACATTCCTTGAAATAAATTTGTTTCCCTAATTATAGGTAATACAGAGCCATTTATCTCATCTTGAAGGCGACTGATTATCTTTCAGCTCCACACTTCAGTGCACTGTGAGAAGACATTTTATTGTTGTCAGAAGATACATTGAAGTATCTGACTAATAACCTCATGGTCAAGATGAATGCTAAGCAAGTTGCAGTTTTGCAATTGTGTAGTTAAAGGCACTCAATATTTTCCTTAGACAAGATGTTAAGTGCCAGTAATTTCCAATTATAACATTCAATTCTACAGTTTACAATTAAGTTATTTATGCCATTTTAATCCCAACCTTCTTCCCAAAAAACATACAATAGTTAGCATGAACCACCAAGGCACCATTGTGCTTCATAGCTAAGTAGGTCTTTTGGGTGTTCCTAATCTCACTCCTAAAGTTTGTCTATTATACCAGAGAGACACAACCATTTTGGACATGAGGGTTGAATCAGAGGTTGTGTGCTGTGCATTACGCATGGAAATAATATTCATTATTATTCATGAGTAGATCAAAAATGGGTTTCCTGACAGTTTGGACACCTCATGAAGGGGAATAATAGACCAGCAAGAATTTAGTCCAATTTTCTTCTGGTATTGGAAGGCCCCAAAATGTTGCTGAGGCATTATTCTGTAGGAAAAAGACATGATACTTTGTGCACAAAAAACATGATCAAGATCCTGCATCAGGAGATGGAGAAATATCAATGGAGGCATAGCCATGTCTCCTGATGCTGTCTCCCATAACCTACTTACTCCAAAACATGGCTATTTCCATATTGCTGGACAGCAGGAGATGGGTGAGATGTCCATCTCTCGTCCTGTTGCTGGACATGCTGCAACAGACATCTGCAGGGATTAGATTATGCTCCCCTGCATCTGCAGCTCTTTGAAGCATTTCTTTCATATTACTGTCTTATTTAAACCCTTAAGAAAAATCCCACAAACATTATTGTGACCATACTGCAAATGGGGTCTGAAAAGTTGCACCTTGCCTAGTAAATTCACAGATAAGGTGAGGAACAAAGCAGAATCTCCCAGTCTCTACAGTTCACCAGCTCACTATATGCCTTTGTTAATGTAAACCATACCTGCCACAACAGCATAGCTTAAAACCAGCATAACAGCCATAACAGTGTAGCTTAAAATGTGGGCAGGCATCCTGTTCAGCAGTTATGACAACAGCCCTTTCCGCATGAGGAAGTTAAAATGGGCCAAGGCGTGCTGTCACGGAGGTCGTCCACACCTTGGATCAGACTAGATTCAGACTATTTACTTTAGTTCCGCACCTTAGTCCGACCCAAAACGCCTCCAAGTGGTCCTCCAGCATGCTAAATGAAGACCAGAAAAATCTGGTCTTTCAATCTTCTGGAGCGCGTCATTGCATTCCTGCTGACATGTGCAGATGCGCAGGCTCACACCTATGCGAGCCTGCGATCAGCGGAGGGTGGGCTGTGGGCGTGGCCAGCATCAGCGGTTGGTCCGGACCCACGAAGAACAGGAAGCCACCATTTTCAGCCAGAGCAGTGCGGATCTAAAGACCTCGCACTGCTCTGATTCTCCCTGGACCAAATGGAGGAGCCCTGCAGAAGGGCTTAAGGGAAAGTCCGTGTTACTTCAGATCCAGAAGAACCGGTAAGTAATGGCACAGGATGATTCACTCACCTCGTGTGGAAAGGGCCATTGTAAGATGGACTTACAATCTTACATCTTCTGGGGATTCATAGTTATGGTCGTTAATGGCCAAAAGTGACCCCATAAAATTATTGTTTTTTTCTGGCATTCAGGTGTTTCTAAAGTGCTAGAAATTGGGGAGCTAGGAAATGATGTCTGCAGAGTTCTCCTAGTAACAGGATGCCTTGAGACAAGCAATTGTGGCAGCATCCCAAAAGGTGTCTCCAATTGCCTGTTCTTGATGTGCCCTACAACCAGGTGAGTGCTGGAGATGAGATTTCCCACCACACCAATCTGCAACACCTCAGAAATGCTTCAGTCAGGATGCTACTAGGCTGAAACAATGAATGACATACTCAGGGGTAACTATAATAATGGAGCTTCATCACTGCTGTTACACTGATAATACTGGATCTCAGCTGTGGTGTAGTTTAAATATCATGATCATTAATGCTGGTGTAGATATCAAGCTGACACAATGTTAGTTTGTTTCAGAGGCAGTTCATCTATTCATTATTTATTTAAACATGTATATCCTGCTTTTTATCATGGGCTCTTAGGGCAATGTACAAAAAACCACCAACTATAAAAAAATTAAAGTAATTACAGATTAAAACCATAAAATAATTTAAACAGGATATAGACAAGTTAAACAAGTCAACAAGTTGACACAGCCCAAATGGCTGCAATGATTTAAAATCCTGTACATGTACATTTAAAAGTAAATTAGGCCTTAAAGGCTTTAATTTTTTTTCTGCCACACAGAATAAACCAAACTGGACCTTTCTGACTAGCAAGTAGTTATATATGGACTACATGTAGGTAAGAAAATGTAAAGATGTACACATTTCATGTTAAAAGGAATGGATTCTTCTTTTGTAATAGACAATTTATGGTATCTTGGATTCCTCTTTGGACATAAATTTCCTCTAGCTGTGAAAAAGGACAAGCCCTGGAGTATTTATTTTATTTCCTTTGAATGTTAAAAGGTTAAAACTATTTTACAAAATAAGACTATGTTTGATAGAATACAATACAAACCAAAGAATCAGATTCCAATAAGATCTCAGTTTCCCCCTCCTTCTTTTATGTCCTGTTGATCAGATCAAACTATTCAGAGCCCTTGAAAGCACCACAGAGATATCTTTTTCTCTGTCATCAGATACCCTCAGATGAACATTCCCTGAGATGTCCCATATGCTCAGAATAAGCAAGACAGATTTTTTTCTTCCATACAATTAAAATGAACCCATTCTTCACAATGCAACTAAAAGTCTCTGGTCATTTCCTCACTACACTGTTATAATGCTATTATTCCACTTTCAACATCCTATGCAAATCCTGGGGTTTGCAATTCAAGGAGGGGCATATAGAATTCCCAGCCAGAAAGCTCTTTACACTCAGTAAACGACAAACCCCAGAATTGCACAGGATGTTGAAAGTGGAATGATAGCACTATAACAGTATACTATGGAAATGGCTTTGTCTTTGTCCATCTCTGTATGCTTTTTAATAGGTATTTATTTCAGTATCATGCAAGCTGCCATGCATACAGCATGGGGGAAAAGATGAGCTATAAATGAAATAATATAGAGCCAGTGTGGTGTAGTGGTTTGGTTTTTAAACCAAGACTCTGGAAGACCTGGGTCAAATCTCCTTTCAGTTATGGCAAACCCACCTCTGAACAAGTCTTGAAAGGAAAACCTGACATGTCAGATACAACTTGCAACAAGAACAACAAGAAAATAATAACAATAATAATATGCCAAGGAAGCGCTGTGCTAAAGCAAGATTGGACAGAGAAGATGGAAAACCTTTAAGTCATCAGTACCAGATAGAGTAAATCATTCTGGTTAAGGTAGGAAGTGCTTTCCCCTCCCCAAATACTTTCCTTTTCCTTGATAGGAATCCAACATGTGTTCCTGATTACTGAAGAGCATCACCTGCCCTGATTAATGCAGACTCAAGAAGAACGTCGGTTTCAAAGAGCTGAAAAAAGGCATCCTACCTGACTGTTTTAAAAACAGCTTCATACCTTTGGGCTTGGATTTAATTTCCACTTTCTTTGACCTACTGATGCTATGGAGGACTTCATGGATAAGATCCTACACCAGACTGGTAGAACTTTAAATTCCTCCAGAGAACTTATGGGATGTAGTGGAGGTGGTGGAAGCTGCTTCCTCTGCTGAGCTGTTTACACCCAGTGCACAACAACAGCCAAGGAGGATTGCAGGTACAGATCCATATCCTTGGCTGTTTTTGAACACAAAAGAAAGAAGGAACAGCCTTCAGCCTCAATTTAAGACTAGTCCTTTCTCTCTTAGTGCTTAAGAGCAGGCAGAATGAACCTTAGAGACACCCCGATGGCATTTTTTGTTTTGTGCTGTAATGGGGGCTTGCAGGAAATGGTTCTGGATATCTCCTTCTGCAGGATCTGAAAAAAGTATACATGTAAACAATAGCATCCCTATTATACCTACTCATGTCACAAACAGGTTGCAAGTCACTGTTTATTCCCCACCCATTTAATTGCAAAAATTAGAATTAGATTTATCCACACAGAAAGTCCTATGACAAAAGAGTTAAGTGACAAAAAGTCCAGAATCTTAAGTGAATCAAACGGTCTAAACATACACGGAAAGGTATTCTTTGACCAGTAGAGAAGCATGATACAGACTTTTCCCCCCCAGGAATATTTGACTTAGGGTGTCAAGTCCTTGGGGAGGTGGCTTCCTGGAATAGTTGTCCGCCAATCTGTCCACTTCTTTGGAATCCCCATCACTTAGCATATGTTGGCATAAATCCTACTATTGATAAACAGCTTGACTCTAGTTGAAATAAACCAACAGTATTCCAATCATAGCATCTTAGTACCGAACACAGGACAGGTGGACAAAAACAGGGCTAAGTGAATTGCCCCCTGAATCAAGCATGATTCAAGAAGACAGCAAGTAAGGTGAAATTATGAGGATTCAGAAAAGACATTGCTGAAATGGGTGTATATTGGAAAGATAACAAGAGATGGAAGAAGTGAAATGAAAAGAGGAGAGGAAATCTTCCTTGCAAGGAATTCTTCCTTTTATCTCAACAGAAGGACAGAGATGAGTGCTTTGGTTTGTGTGATCATAAGAATCTTTCTGCAATAGTATGCAGTCAATGGAAAACTCATCAGCAGCTGTGACTATGGATGCTAGTGGCTGAATGGGCTCACTGGAATTACTACAGTTTCATCAGCCAAACTATACTTCTGGTAAAGATTTACTTCTGTTGCAGTGGAGACTGTTCAGAATTATAGTATCATAGAGTTAAAAGGGATCTCAAGTGACATCAAGTCCAATTCCCTGCCACTCAGGAATACATAACTAAAGCACTTCTGAAAGATGGCCATCCAACTTCTATTTAAAGATCTCCAAAGATTTAGGCCCTTTTCGCACTGCATTTCTGATGCGAAAGGTCCCCTTGAGCATGTGAGGATCGGTCCACACAGTGCACTCACATTTGCACAATGCTCAAGGGCCTGACGCGGACTGCACACACATTTTTTCATTTTCCGCTTGAAGCTGAAAATGCTGCATGGTCGCACCTCACTCCGGGGCCCCGCATGCATTTACCGGGCATGCGGAGCCTTGGGAGCCAGGCCGGTCGCGCTTCCTGTCCAGTGCAGGCTGGGAAAGGTCCCAGGCTGCACTGCAAAAGGAAGAGGTGGGGCGCTTGTGCGACCAGAAAGCAGCTGTGAAGCCAATGGGACCGGGACACAAGAGCCTCTCGCTGGAGGCTGCTCACGCAGGCGCTGCACCCCTGCTCCATGAAAGGCTAAGGTGAGAAAAGGGTCTGAGACTCCACTACTTGAGGCAGTCTATTCCACAGTTGAAGAGCTCTTACAGTAAATAAGTTCTAATGTTTAGGTGGGATTTCTTTTCTTGTAGTTTGAAACCACTGGTTCATGTTTTAGTCTTTGGAGCAGCAGAAAACAAGCTTTCTCTGTCTTCTATCTGATATTCCCTCATGTATTTAAACATGGCTATCATGTCACCTCTCAATCTTTTCTTCTCCAAGCTAAACATAACCACCTCCTGAGCTGGTTTTTTTGTTTTTTTGGTATGACTTAGTTTCTAGACCTTTCACTTTTTTGGTCACTCCATTAGGGACCTGTTCTAGCATGTCAATATCTTTCTTGATCTTTGGTGCCCAGAACTGGATATAATATTCCAGGTAAGGTCTGAGCAAAAAAAAAAGAATAAAGTGGCACTATTACTCCTCTGAAATGTGAACATTACACTGCTGATGCAACCTACAATTGTTTTGGCTTTTTTGGCTGCTGCATCACACTGTGGACTTATATTTAGCTTGTGATCTATTAAGACCTCTAGATTATTTTCACGTGTATTGCTGTCAAGCCTGGTGTCAACCATCTTATATTTGTACATTTCATTTTTCTTACCTTTGTACATTTCATTTTTCTTGCCTTAGTGCTACCTTACAATGATCTTTTTTAGTACCTTAGTACTTTACAATTATCTTTGTTAGTACCTTACCTTTGTTGAAACCCATTTTGTTAGTTTTTTCTCAGCTCTCCAATATGTCAAAATTGTTATTATGAAACCTGATCCTGTACTGTGGGATATTTGCTGGCCCTTCTAATTTGGTGTAAATCTGAAAATTTGATAAGTCTGCACTGTATTCCATCATCCAAAGCAGTTGTAAAAATGTTGAACAACATCATTCTGAGGACAGATGTGGCAGTCCACTAGTCACGTCTCTTAAGAATGGAGAGGAATCATTAGTAAGTAAACTCCTTGAGTTCAGTTGGTCAAAGAGATACAAATCACCTAACAATAGCACTCTCTATTGTCTACTTGAATAAGAGACCTGCACATTGGCTGAGCAGAAGGGGAAAGCATTTTGAAGTCTGCACTTTCTGGGCCAGAGCTTGGAGAAGTTAACTTTTTGGACTTTGACTCCAAAGTGGCTGAGGAATTCTGAGAGTTGTTATTTTAAAAGGTAATGTTTCCAAGCTCTGTTCTTCACCCACAACAAATTATTATAGTTCATTGCTTCTGTACGTTTACATGAGTGTGGGGAAAGTGCAGTTATCCATATGCCATTGGACTGAAACTCCCAGAGTACCTTACCATTGACTTGGACTGATGGGATTTGCAGTTCTACAACCTTTGAAGGGTACAAGTTGCCCACCACTGGTCTTCTTCATTGAAAGCAGACAAATAAGAAAAATGCTCTTTAACACTGGCAGAATAAGAAGAGAGCACTGTAAATGCTTTCTCAGATTTAACTGTCCCTGTCAAAGAGCCATTTTCCTTGCTGTGCAACTTCCCCTATAAAATGTGGCTGGACCAGAAAGAATTGTGTGAATCTACAGTTCTCTTTGGGAGAATTAGATGCTCTGTCCTGATGTCAGAGAATTAACTGTGGCTGCCATTTTTACCATGCACCTTTGGTATTCTGGCTAACAAAATCCTACAAACTGTAATTACTCCAACAGGGACAAACAAGTCTTCCTCTCTTGTCTCAGCAAGAACCAGCCAGAGGTTGAATGCACTTTTGCAAGGCTACAGGGGAGGTGGAGATGTCATTTTTAACTGTGTATCAGTAGACATTAAATACACTGGAGGGAAACAGAAGTAACTTGTAGAGGTTTGATATTCCTGCTGGGAGAAAGGGATGCTTGCACAGCACCCTTCCTATTCCTCTAGTACAAAAGCAAGAGAGGAGGAAGATGTTTGGAGAATGCCTATATAATGGACTGCCAGTTTGAAAGTATAGCAGCCCCTTTGTTATATATAGAGGAAAACAGATGACTGGATAAATACTAGGCTCTAGTCATAACAAAATATGACTAGTTTGTACTTGGATATCTAGCTAATTAAAGCCACTGCCAAACAAGATTTGCTGGCAGACTTATACCTGCTGATGGCATCTAAGTCCTCTTTCCATCCATATAAAACTTCAGAACCTTCACTGATGGTGGGATGAGCAATAGAGGGTTCTACTAGCATAGTCCTTTCACAGGGCTCTTGTATGAGTCTACTGAGCAGCATTTTGCCTTTGTATTACAAGACAAACAATAATCTACAGAACTGGATCTTCTCAAGCTCGGGAAACTATTAGCCAGCAAATAGATCTTTAACAAATAAAAATATTCCTCTCTGTATTGACTGTACAACATAAAATGTAAAACAGTAGCAGAAAAAAAAAAAGAATGAACATGCAGGAAAATTTGCAACATTTTAAATATTTAAAAAGCATTTAACATTTTTTGCCAGCTTCTGAAAGATTTTTAATAAAGATTCTTACATTTAAGGAATTACTTGTAATTATTACAACTGTGCATATATGCTCAGATTCAATGGAAGGGCAAGCAAAAGAGCAGACTATGCCATGGATACAGAACGGAGCTTTGTATGTATCTTAATTCTCTCTCCAACATTTCTGCCTGTCTGGATTTTTTTAAAGTTCCATTTTATGGCTACTAAGATATACTAAAAAATATGTGAACAAAGCCATATATAAAGAAATGCTTTGATAAGATTTTCAGTAAAAGAATGGGAAGTGGCTTGAGTGTTAGACCAGGATAGTAGAGACTGGGGTTCAAATCCCTGCTTGGTTGTGGAAACCCACTGGATGACTTTGGTTAAGTCACTCTCAGCTTCAGAGGAAGGCAGTGGCAACCCTCCCTTTGATCCGATCTTGTCATGAAAACTCTGTGATAGGTTCCATTCAGGGTCATCAGAAGTCAGAAACTATTTGAAGGCACACAGCAAAAACAAAATAAATTTTTGTCCTTCCCTGTGATAAGCAGACCAAGGCCATTTCCGCACTATACTGTTATAGTGCTATTCTTCCACTTTCAACTTCCTATGGAATCCTGGGGTTTGCCATTTTAGAGAGAGCCATTTCGAATTCTCAGCCAGAGCGCTCTTTGGCCTCAGTAAACTACAAACCCCAGAATTGCACAGGATGTGGTCATTTGAGGTTCAGTGTTGCCAGTATACACATGACACTCAACTCTGTTTCTGTTTTCCATCTCATTCTGGGGAGGCTATTGAAGCTCTGAACCATTGCTTAAAGACTGAGTAATGAGCTCTGTGAGAGCTAAGAAATAATACCTAAATCCATTCATAACACAGGCACTCTTCACCAGCAAAGCTGATCCACAGTTTGGGGTTCAATTCAAGTTGTGCGGGCTTGTATTCCCTTTGGGGAAAAAAAAACACCACCATGTGAATAGTTTATGGGATCTTCTGGGCCAAACCTTACCCTTGAGTGATTAGGTCTCAGAGGAAGCCAGAAATGTCTCTGACTAGCTGAGGCTGAGCTAGGACCTATGCCTGTTCCCGAATAATGCTGATCTTGTCATGATGACACATGCCTTAGTTTCATTGCATCTATGGTACTGTAACATAATCTACATATACGCACCTTTGAGAAGTATTCAGAAACTATAGTTGATAGTTTCTGAATTCAGCAGGCCGATTGTTATCAGGGCACGTGACTGCTCTTGAAACAGCTGCACTAGGTTACAATTTATTTCTAGCTTCCACTCAAAGTGATGGTGATGACCTTCAAAGCTATGGATAGTTGAAGACAGAAATATTTCAATAACTACATCTTCAAGAACCTTATCACCTCCTGGGATCAACTAAGAGGTCCTCTTATACAGTGTGTTTCAATAACTACAGAAATACATTCTGATGGAAGTAGGGGACAGTCTTTTGAGTGGCTTTCCCTAGGCTCTAGACAGTTTTCCCAGGTAAAGGTTATCCTACACTGTCATTAACAATACTTCAAAAATTGGTGAGGATCTTCCATTTAGGAAGGCCTCCAGTGGGTGATTCTATTTTTTTTTTTTGTAAATTAGCCTCTGATTTTAAAATGTTTTAAATATTGCTGTGTAGTATGGGTTTTTTTTCTGCTCTTGCTTTGTTTTATGCTTTAGAGGGATATTTTTAATTGCTAAAGATCTATTTGTTGTAAAGTACCTGGAACTCATTAGAGGATAGATAGATATAAATGTTTAAAAATAAACAAATTAATGAATGAATAGTCCTTATTCAGCAGGCCAGATGCTTTGTAGATCCAAGCACAAAAGTTCTTTAATGTTTAACATCTGAGTCTTGCTGAAATTTTCATTGTTGTGAAATGATATGACTACAAAAGCAAACTACTTTGTAGGTGAATGGATGGAATTATTTTCATGTTAAGTCTTACCCATACAGAAAGTTCACATCAGTTCCTGTGAATTGTATGATCAGAATATCTGACCAAGAACATTTTTCATCTTTACCATCACTGTTGTCTTTACTGCCAACGTTACTCATTTGTATAGCATTTTCACCTTCAAAAAGAAGCTGAAAATGGCTAAAAACATCACACAGAAACAGTGGTTGCTGGTGGCTTCCATGTCAGCAGTGTAGTAAATCTGTTTCAGTTTTTAGTCTGAACTTTAAAAGAGTTACTCATGGAAACAGATGCACCACCACACTAACATAGAACCACCATTATAGAAAAACAGGTACAAAAATATCAAAATAGAGCCAAATAATATGAGACATTAATGAAATCCTATAGAGGTTCCAATTCAGTATATAAGGAGGAAAAACAATTCAATCAAAAATCATAAACAAAGAGGATAACACAAGACATTGTTTAACCAAAAGTACACACTTCAGAAATTAATGCAACAAACATTTTTTTAAAGCAGGAAAATACTTTGTGCCAGCTGAAAGGCAAGATAATAAGATAAGATAAGATTCAGGTCCATCTCAATCAATACAAGAGCAAAGGATAACAACAGCCAACATATCCACAGAAGCCTTGAAATGGATTTCTAATTTAAATTATTTATTTTAACATTCATAAGGGTCCCCTATTGGGAGAAAGAGGAATACTAAATAAATAATAAAATTTTATTATCCCTTTCTAAAACAAAACAATCCTTTTCCTTTTTTTTCAAAAGAGTGCTCCTTATCATGTAAATGTCTTTAGAATTTGCACAGAATATGAAGGAAATAGTTGTGACAACGTTAAGAATTAACACTGGGTTTGAAATGCACAAAGAATTACATTTTTAAATAGAGTTTGTAAAGTGTTTTGTTTGGCTGTTTGTTTGTTTGCCTGACATATCAGGCATTTAGAAACATGGAATAGCAACTGGGTAGGGAGAATAATGTGAGCTGTATATTTCCCAGCTGAATTAATACATATGGCAACCAGACTTCATTGTCTCCAAAAGGCGAGGTCGCTCGGACTCTGATGCTAGATGTGGATGTAGTCCTATAACTTGTTCCTTTTTTGAGGGCTTAAGTCAGGGTTGCTTCCTTTGCTGTCAGCCTTTCCCAGTTGTGGAAGATGTAGGATGGGCAAATGACATGCTTCCTATGAGCTTATCTTTGATACACTGGTCAATAAGAGGAATAGAGTTACTGGCAGGAATCTCCCCGCACAGAGGGCGTGTGACTTGAGGAAAGTTGGAGGAGAGAGTTTTGGCAGGTTGTCCAGGGTAGTTTCTGGGGCTGGAGGTTTCACTCCACCGGTATACCGTTATCTAGCCATAGCACTGATGGTGATAAGTATGGAAAATAAATCAAATGCACTAAGCCTTATATTACAGAAGACTTCTCCTTTTTCCTTAGAGGTTCTGTGGTCCCTTGAAGACATTTCACATGGGCTGGGAAAAAGAAGCAGCATCCCTCCCAGCCTTTGAACAGAATATCACAGTTGGGAGATTCTCAAAGTTGATTTGCTCAAAAAAAACAAAACAAAACAAAAAAAAAACACCAAGTCACACCTTTTCTTTTTTGTTTTTCTAAGAAAATATATTTCACAATGAGGAAAAGAGTCTGTAATGTCTTTTGGCTATTTGTCAAAATTAAATTCTGTTGCAATCATAGAACTATTCAGTGCTGCAAAGACTTCAGTTTTCCCCCTGGTCCTGAGGCCAGATACACTCAATTTAGAGTTATGTGAATGCTTAAGGATGCAAAAGCTCTGTGGAGGTTATGTTTAGACTAGGTTAAATTCTATTTAGAAAAAAAAAATAGAGCAACTGGAAAGCCAAAGCCACATTATTGATACCAGTTCATAGTCTTTTTGGATGTGGAAGGAAAGTCATTTCTATTAAAAAGCCTTCAGTGTTTGTACCAATTTCTTCGCAATGTTAGGATGTTAAACTAATATTTATTGCCCAACTACAAGGCCTCAGGAACTTGAAAATGTTTTTACCTCCACTGGGATAAGTTATAGGCTTTACCGGAATGCCAGTTTCCACCTGTTTTAGTAAGCACTGAACAGCATGCTTTGACTTAAAATAAGCAGCTGAAAAAGCAAATGATTCCACACACGCCGTTTGGAGGAAGTTTGAAAAACTGGAATTTCTAATGAATGAACCACTATTTGGCTTATCCTCGTGTTTATTTTATTAACCCACAACCATTATATGATCATTCCTTGTTATTTTGATCAAGTTAACCTTTTTTAAAGGAACAGAGATTTTTATTTTATTTTATACAATATTCATATGTTTACTCTCTCTCTTTTATAAAGAATATGAAAACTTGAATTGTCTCAGAATAAGGTGCTTGGAACATCTTGTCTGAGTGGACTCAATAAGGTGAGATTTGAATCATTTCCTCTTGTTCCCCAGGCTCCCCAAATCTTCAGCCCACCAACCCTCCTGCCTTTCTGGCTTTTTTTCAAATGTGGACTAGACAAAACAAAATTGGACCTGTCTCACATTGAGTCCTACATTAGATAGATTAAAGTGAGCACTTCATGTGGCAGATTGGGTGACCTAACAGCCTCCTATTAATTGCCGTTTGTTGAAGGACAAATATGCACAGGGCATTATTTTTGCTCAGCCAGTCTTATGTGGTTGCCTTTAGGTGAGGTGGAGACGGCCCTTTGTTCACCAATTTTCACCTAAGATTCAGCTACCCCTCCATTTGAAGCCCACTTTAACCTTTATTTGGACAGCAAAATATCTTAGGTATTCCTATTCCTCATCCCCATTGTTAATCAAGCCTAATGTGCCAAACGAAGGACACTCGAGGTAATTCTAAAATACATATCTTCTATATTTGTCCCCCAGATATTGGAATTTTAGTCAGTTAATCTTGTTTCCAAAGTGATAGATATACATTAGGAATCCTTCCTTGTTCCAAATTATTTAAATCTGTTGTTGTCAATGCTTGCCATCCTGTCAACTTTGACATATGGTAACCTTATGAATGAGAGACCACTAACAATCCTGATCATCAACTGGCCCTGCCTTCATCCTTTAAACTCAGGACTGTGGTTTCCTGAATTGAATCAATTCACCCATAATATGGTCTTCCCCTTCTCCTACTGCCTTCCATTTTACCAAGCATTATCTTCTTTATCTTTGAATGTAATCTCATGATCTGTCTGGAACATGACAGCCTTACTTCAGTCATTTTAGTTTCTAGTGAGAGTTCAGGCTTAATTGGTTCTTGGACCAATTTATTTGTCTTTTTGGAAGTCTATGGCATCCAAACAATTATCTTCCAACATCACATTTCAAATAAGCTGATATTTTTTCCTTCCAGCTGTCAGTATTTTAGTACTAAATTTCATGCAGGGAACATTACATGTAAACATTTTGCCATAACTTTCCATTTGCTCATGTCATCTGCAACTTTTCACTCTGTGTTACCAATATGCATTAGCTGATAAAATGATAGGTACCTGCTGTCCCACACACCAAAATAGTAATATGTGTGAGTGCTCCACAATTCTTTTTGCATGGTGCTTTGCCAGGGCCATTTCCACACTAGACTGTTATAGTGCTATTATTCCACTTTCAACATCCTATAGAATCCTGGGGTTTGCAGTTTAGAGAGGGGCCTTTGAGACCCCTCCCTAAACTGCAAACCCCAGGATTCCATAGGATGTTGAAAGTGGAATAGTAGCACTATAACTACTAGTGCAGAAATGGCCCAAATCACAACATGATACTTGTCCAGCACTAAAAGACAGGCACAAAAAGAATCTTGACATAATCAGACATACAATCATATCACAACTACCTTTTTATCTTGTATTTTATGAACATGAAAGTACAGCCATTTCAAATAACCAACTGCTTGGAATCAGTTATTCCATCCAATAATTGCAGTATAGTTGTGAGATAACATTCCTTTTGCACTGCTTTTTAAAAACTTTTTAATTACTTTCATAGTTATGGTAGGATTCAGTACCTAGGTATGTTTTGTTCACTTATCAGCTTTTAAAATAAGAAAGCTACCAATAACTGAATGATGAACTGTGCTATTTGCCTTGTTAACTAGCTGAAGCATGTGGCTTCCAGAGCCTTTTCTAAGAATTTATTAATTACATGTAATTAATTATTTCTCTAATAATCAAAGTGTAACTAGATTATAATTGGACTGTGATATGAGGAGAGATAACAAAATTTTGAATGCTGAAGAATTAATTTTTAAAAATCTCCAAGTAAAACTACAGAACTTAAACATATTAGAATACAAGGTGTTAATCTAGTTCCGATATGTTCTTTAGCAACCCAGAGGGTCAGAGGGTAAACCATGTATGGTGTAAAAGACCCTGACCTGAGGTTTTAATTGAAATGGATTAATTAGTTTGACACACAGTTCCTCAAAATAATATGATCTTCATACAGAAGTTAATAAAAATTTGTATTATCATTGATTATGACAAAGGGTTGGAAACTGGCATAAAAAGCAATCAATAAAACAACAGAATAAATATAGATGGTTTCAGAAAGATGCAGAAATGTTTTTTGGCACAGCACAATCAATGGAATTTGCAAACAAAACCATCAGACCAATTAATCAAACCCAGCTCACCCTAATTGCCTTCAGTCCATCAAGTTTTTGAAAAGCACATCAATATTTTCTAGTACATTTACAGAAAGTCCTGTTTACCCAGTCAGTAGGTCATACTATCTAGATGACCCCAGGCAAAAAGCACAAGAGAGTAGGTAAGTTCAGATAACTTCTACCCATCTGAGGACCACACACAACTAAGTACTGAATCTCAACGGTCCATATATCCTGCTGCTGCCGTGATACCCAATTTTTACCATGGGGAGGTGGAAACCTGAGTGGCTCAAAAAGTAAATTTCAGTTCTGAAGAAAGCCACTGCTCAGAACTAAGACAGTTTGCAGGGGAACACAGAAAAATTGGCTTGAAGAGGTTTGGGGATATTATTAGTCATTTGGAGAAAAGTTGGGGGCTTGTGGGATGTCAATATGGTATTCATGGGTTAAATGAGTTCAATGACAGGTCTTTGTCCACCCTTCGCAGATAGAAGAAAAAGTGGCATCAGCTGTAGAAGGGATGGTAGCAACAAAAACAGTTGTACATAACCCAGTCAAATTTCACATATTGATTGGTACAGAACCAAACTTCTTCCTATAGCCATTGATGGCCTGTGGTCCAAACAGAAGGATGCCACACACTGTAGTGAGAACATGAGGCTTGGAAGACAGGTTTCTGGGATCTATTGGGTCTTGGATGCCCTTAATCGAGTACAGGGGTGGATGTACTCCAGAGCCTGGAGGGCCATACCTGAGCAATCTGGACTTCTCTGGATCTTCAGCAGACTGCAACACCCCATCACAGCTTCCATTTGGCTGACTGAAAGAGGCAATGTTTGGGACTATGTTGAGGGATGTTTGTTGTTTCAGGATGTCCTCCCAACTTCTTGATCTGGTTTTATTTAGCTATTATTTCATTATTACAGGTAGTATTTTGGCTGCTTTTGGGAGGCAACTGGGGAATAAGTACAAAATGTTGGTTATTACCTTTCAAGTCCTACACGATTTCAGACCAAGTTACTTACATGATTGCCTCCTCCTGTATAATCCAGCCCAGATGCCCAGGTGCCCTGGGGGGGCATTTACTTCAACTGGCCAGTACTTGACTGGCAATGGTGTTACCGCAGTTTCTGGTCCGGACTTGGGGGATACTAGATATCATTTGATATCAATAATTTGGCCTTCTTTACCTATTCCTCTCCACATGCTTGTGAGACCCCCGGACAAGCACACATGCAGGCACGGCTGCTAATCACTGAAATATTCCAAACAAATACAGGCAGGCCAGAAATAGCCAGACCGCCACTTCAGGAGACCTCAAGGCAAGTACCATATTATGTATGCATGCTACTTACAAAAAACTCCCTGCCCCGAGCAGGCAGCTTGACTAGCTGATTACTCAACTGTCAAGCACTCCGTGTTTGCATACTGGCTACTCTATTGACAATTTGGTCTTAACTCAATCATGTAAAATACTGACCTTTCGGAGGCTTTGTCTCCAGCCCGAAACTCATTGTTATCCCCGAGAACGGACTAGCCTATGGCCACATTTTCCCCTATGAGAACCCCTGACTTTGAGCACTTCTTTGGATTGCTCGGATCGCTCTTGGCTTCCATCCCGCCTTGCTGTCGCTTCGTTCGGCGAGCCTTCCCCTCAACTCCCCGTGCTGAGAAACTCCATTTCCACGAATTTCTTCTTCAGACTACCTGGGCTTCAGGACAGGTGTAGTATTTCCCATATCAAACCTCCTCTAAAAATCCATCTATCCAACTCCAACCTTTATTTCTATAGTTCTCTGTGTGAGTGTGTTGCATACACTTGTTTGGCTGTATATTAATAAAAACAACAATTATTATTTTACTTCTGTTTGCTCCTTGACTTGGCCTGACCCCGTAGACATTGGGTAAAAGATCTTGCTATGTTGCCCTGCCTCTCGTATTGCTAACTTGAGCTTTTTTGACTAATTCCCAACTTTGTAATTTGGAGTGCACTTAGGTGTCCCTCTCGGGACCTCCAGAAATCAGGGTAACAATGGTCATGCAGAGGACTGCCCCTAAACTGTGGAATGAAGAGATTCGACAGCTGAGTACACTGTCCAAATTTTAAATAACGTTAAAGGCAGTTCTAGCCAGATGATTTTAAATTGTGAATTTTAATTAAGAATTTTAAATATTTATTGACTAGTATTCATATTATTTGGTCTTTTAAGATGATATTATGCATTTTAAATATTGTATTTAATTGATGTTCTGTGTTTAACTGATATATGTTATATGTTAATCTATTGTTGTCCATTACCTTCATCCATGGGGAGAAGCAAGTAAGAAATATTAATAATAATAGTAATAGTAACAACAACAACAACAACAACAACAACACTAAATGGAGGCCCAAAGGGCCATACAGAGCTCTCAGGCCATATGATTTCTATCCCTGCTTTAATATGGGCAGATGTGAATTACCAAGTCTTCTTTATCAGTAAAAATGCCAATGCCTGGCTTTGAATTTCAATAAAATTCAGCAAAAGTCCACCAGTGTCCTCAGTTGTCCCACTGCCTGAGACAGAAACAGAAGTGCCACCACCTCTTGTTGCTGCTGTCCATCCTCTCTAGGGCCAGCACTGCCCACCACAGGGCTGGCCAGAATTGTTCTGACTCCACTGGCAATGTACACAACAAGCACACTGCCCACATTCAAGGACAGTTAATAGATTTCAGAAGTAGTATAAAGGACTCAACAGTTCCATGGTCAGACTTGGAAATAAAATAAGGCAATCAATAGGTTGACTAAAATACTCTTCAAGGAGGCTCCTTGCTATTTAAGCCAGGTGAGAATTAAAAAGCACTTTGCTGTTGTGAGATAATTAGGAGAAACCATATTGAATAAGTGGTTTCACAAGAGATGCCTAGATGTCAATCTAATAAACTGATATGAGAGATTGGGCATGCTTCTGGACTAGGCCACATTTCCCACCAAAGTCTAAACTGGCCAATTTCAAGGTAGCCTTATTGGTTGTCTGGATCCAGTGGTGACTTTAAAATCAAATGGCCATCTGCATGTTTCCGTAGTCCTATGATAGCAATGCTTTAAAAAATATATCATCATAGAATGCACATGGGAAATTAGATTCTGCTCTCTTTCAAGAATCTGGGCAATCAAAATAGATATTGCTGACCAACCCCTAAAATAACAAGACTACACAACAAAGTTTGGGTTGAAATATGGGGCCACTGTAGCCTGTCATCTACTTAGGTTTATCCCCTGAGATGTGCAAAAGAAGGGGAGATCTAGTGTGGGAGCAGCTGAGGCAAGTGGTCTCCCTCAGACCTCTTCCCCAAATTCTCTGGGTGAGACCTGAGGATACATCCCCCCTTAATCACATGACTCAAAGTGAGGGCTAAACCCTAGGTGAGTCCCAAAAACAGTATTTTTGCCTACTTCTATGTCTTAAGACATGTAGAGGCAGCTTCAGAGGCCTCTCCTTCACCAAATGGGTGCCATAGGTGTTCCTGCTTCTGAACTACTACCCCCCCACACACTATTGCCACAGAAAATGACAAGCATTGGCTTAGTCCTTATGCCTCACCAGGCTGCCCAAAATGGCCCTCACTCTCAGTTCCATATCTCCCAGGGAAAGCTGGTTCCCCTTTATGGATAGATGGATTTCATCTGCTCTGTGGAGCCTAGGTGCTGAAACATGATTTGAGAATGCAGGATAATATGACCCAGCCATTTGGCCATGGTGTCACATATTTCTCTACCAACCCTCTATCGGGCAATGCCAATACATCAGGGGTCTTCCTCCCTGGGCCATACTTGACTGAGCAGAATGGCTGACCAAACTATAGACACCACAGGCCAAGGAGACTGGATGACTTTCATGTCATGGATGACTTGTAGAATGAGGGCTTTGCCCTTTAACAAATCAAGATCATTACCCCTAAGGGTCTAGGAGAGGCCCACTGTGCTCTCCAAATAGCCATGTCACCAGAGGCTCCTCCTGCCCTGCCACTCAGTGGCAGCCAGATTGCCCAGTCCCAGATGGTATTTGAACTGATTGTTCCAAGCCTGGCATTCTGCCCAATAGACAAAATTATAGCCACAGATCAGGACACAATGCTTCACTGGTCATAACCTAGAATCTGTTAGACAAATAAAAGCAACTGGACACTATGTTAAAATGGCAAAGGCCTGATATACTTCAAAAACTGTGGACCTCCAACACCCTATCCTCTGAATGAATTTGGGTCCCATTCCAATCACCACTGTTACTGATGCTGCCCTCATTTTGAACAAATGTACTCCAGATTTAACTTCTTTAAAATCTAAAGCAGTAGGGCAACAGCCCAGAATTGGTATTTGATAAGAGGCAACAAATCCACATGACAAAATAAGGGGCCAGAATGATTTCTCCAAACCTGTATATACCCCTTTAAAGCCCTGATTGGGTATAATGTTGGGTCACTGCAAACTTACAAAGTAATAATTGGCTGCCTTCTGGTCTGTTTTAGAGCTATGAATTGTAACCTATTGTGATCCCAAGGCCAGATCTCAGAACTTTCAGGGCTTAGCCTGATTTGTTGCCCTTTGCTTGTACCACCAACTCACTGAGCCACAAAGTCCCAAAGAAGACAGTGAGTGAAGCAGCATGAAAAAGAGAAACATCATAGTGAGGTGTATGGGAAAAGAGGAAGAGGAGGGGGTGGCTTAGGCTTTTAAAGCTTCTGGCTTCACTCTTCAACCCAAAGCAAAGTGCCAGGATTCAACTACTTGCTTCTTGTCATGGGAGGCAGCAAAACCACCTCCCCTTCACAATACTGTGTAGTGCAACCGGGGGTGGGGGGTGGGGATTCAAATTTCAAGAAATGCATATTCCTAAGGATTACCTTGTTTTCCCTCCAATAACAAGATTTCCTCAGAGGTGCATGCCTCAGCAAGCAGACAAATTAAGTCTGTGATGATTTCCACACTACATTGTTGTAGTGCTATTATTCCACTTTCAACCTCCTGTGGAATTCTGGGGTTTGTAGTTTGCTGGTGACCAAGAGCATTCTGACTGAGAATTCTAAACACCCCTCCCTAAACTGCAAACCCTGGGATTCCATAGGATGTTGAAAGTGGAATCATGGCACTATAACAGTGTAGGGCGGAAATGGTCTGTGTTTACTTTCCAGTGAGCAATTGCAAAACAAATATGCTAAATGCAGAAATACAGAATATGTACCTCAGAAAATCAGGTGCTATGACCAAAAAATAAAATAAAATGAAATCACTACGCTTCTAAAAATATGTTAAACATATCATTTAGTTTGACCCTGGGCTGTCTTCTCATTTCTAGCAATGTCTGAATTTCAGTCTCTTTCTGTTATTTCTGGAACAGAATGGGTTCTAAAGGCATGGTTCCTGGGTGATATCACATCTGCAGAAATGTCCTGGGCCCAGTTCTTCTAATCATATGGCAGTACAACTTCTTATTTTTGTGAAGGAGATGATTTTGTACAATATTTCACAGATCTGAATGCATTATCTTGATTAATATGGATAATTCACATAGCTAAGGGATATCAAAATATTACAAGTACCTTGCATCATACTACTGAAGTCTGCCTGATTGTCCCATATCCTGCAAAGGGGGATATAAGCTCCTAGTGGAAGTTATTCATTCTTAATGGTGGTTATTAATTCTTACTAACTCAGTGCACTGTCATAAATGTGACATATTTCATGTACATTTCCCCACAAAACACACACATACCACACACACAGATTCTTGAGCTCAGCACAAGGCAAAATTTGGAACGTTAACGCTGCTGTTATTGCAACTAACATTCTCCTCTTTTCTTTTCTTTTCTTTTCTTTTCTTTTCTTTTCTTTTGTTCTCTGTTTTTCTGGCTCCCCCTCCCCTTGCCATGATTGCTAAAAAGAAACCAGTGTATCAATTTTGCTTCTCTGAGCAAATTCCATGTAGGTTCAGGATGCTGCTCCACCTTAATCATTTTGACATAGCTGCCATATATTCCTTGAAGTTTCTCAGGATTAGCACTTCCTTGAACCATTCCACTGGCTCCTCTGGTTATACTCCAAATGATCATAGGGTGCTTTTCTTATTATTTGCTCACACTAAACCCAATTGTAACATGGATGAGTCTGCCCACAAGAAAGCAAATCTGTCAAGGGCTACACAAACAATTTTCTCCAGAGGACAGTCTAATCATAAGAAAGGTACAAAATGCTATAGAACCATATTAACTTGTACACCTGAATTGGTTTGGGTTCACAATAGTCTTAATATGTGATGACTCACATGGAATAGGTCCAATGAGGGTAGAAAAGCAAGGCCATCATATCAATGAATTGAGAAAAACATTTCAGTCACACAGACTGGTCTGCTCCAGCTATTTGAGGTCAATACTTGATTCTCACCACCCTATGCTCGTATAAAATAGTGCCTTATCTATGCTATGTGACAAATATGGCTGAAAGAATCTTTATCCCACCTGGTTCAGACATATCCCTCCTCTGATTTCCCCTTCCTTAGAAGATTAGGACAGGCTGCAAATGTGCAGCTGACTTTCTTACAGGTTTTTCTCTGAGTGGATTTTTGCTCTTAAGATTAACATGCCTTCTTTTAAGCTGCTGCGGCTGTATGTTGTTAGCATCTTAAGGTTACTGCCTTTATAAACACATGATCAAATCTGTTAGGGCTCCAAATCTCCATAAATTTCATTCTCACAGGCAAAAGTGAATAATTTTACCATTTTTTTTTCCTCACTGTGAAAATCCCTTCAAGAACTGCATAGTTTTCAAAGACTATTTGCAGCTAGCGACTTAACCTGCTGCTTTTTTGCACAGATGTTTTTCTGTTTAGAAAATGTTATTTTGTATGCAGCAAATTATATTATCTGTGCAAAAATGTGTGATCCCCCCCCCATAATAAAGGGAAAGGTTCTGCAAAGATTCTGGACAACATAGGATTGTCCACCACATCACTTCCTGATACTACTGATTCCCCACCGCACCCTGTTTTATGGTTACTTTTTTGAATATTTTTGTATTTTCTTTCCACACTGATCTCCTGTATTATTCTTATTTCTATTCTTATTCTTATTATTTTAAGAATTTTGCAAACAAAATGCCACTGTGGCAGGGCAGGGCTGGAAAAATAGCATTACTGGTTGTTGTAGAAGTGTTTAAGTGCTTGAAGTATTTGTTACTGTCATGTGCCTTCAAGTCATTTCCAGCTTACGGTGACCTTATTGTTACCCTAAGAGGTGAGTGACTTTGGGGTCCACCTGCAATGCCAGTATCTCCTTAGAAATAAGGGAATTGTAGCTCAAAGGAGGTCTGTGAGAAGAGGGTAACAGCAGGATCTTTTCACCTGTGTATATGAGTACTAACTGTAGAGAGGACTCCAGTTAAAAATATTTTATTGGAAATTAATAGATACAAACAAGAAATCTTATGAATCACACAAAGCTATTAAAGGAAAAGGTGTGTGTGAGAGAGATTTTGAGTAGAAGGGGTGACATTTACAGGTCCTAAGGTGGAAGATTGAAGCAGAATGGCTCAAACAAAAGTCTGAGGGTAATATGCAAGAACAGGTATCCAGGGGACCATGTGATGCCAACATACTACGAATTACTGGGGTTGGAGTTAGGATTCTTTTTCCTGTCCTAAAGGACGGTGTGTGGACAAAGTGGTAATTGCTTTCCAACAACCTGACAAAGGCACTCACATAGGGACGTGGGGGCAAGAGGGATGATTCACCCTGGGTGGCAATGTTTTTGGGGCATCCTGGCCGGTAGCCATGCCCCTATGCGCCCTGGCCATGCCCCCATGCACTGCAGCCACACCCCTGCATACATTGGCCATGTCCCTCACTCTGTAGCTCCATCCACTCCCGCCCCTCCCCCATGCACTTCAAGCTCCACCACTGGATAAAGGAGTCCAGAATGGGCTGATTGCCTTAACTCTGGGGTGACAAAACATCAATGAGCATTCTGACAATCTCTTAATTACTTGGCCGGGTATGGTAAATATGAAATGTCTCTGTTAGGATATGCTCACAGCAGAGATGCTTGACTGCTTTCCCTGGGAAGTTTCACCTTCTATTGTTTCCGGGAGTGCTTATGCCAAGCCCATCAGTACTAGGCTTTCCTGTCTAATCCTTTCTGAATTTATGAACTGGCCATGCTGAGGTCATCCCGACCTGGCTACATGCATACAGTCAGAACTTCTCCAAACATGCTTTTAGCCATAAATATGTCTAATTCATGAAAAACAGCATATCCCTCAAAGCGGGGGTGTTGGGTGTGGTAACATATCAACATCAACATATCATAGGGTTTTCTGGGGCTGAGAGTATGTGATGTGCCCAAGATCACTCAGAGTGTTTCCATGGCTGAGTGGGGAATCGAACCCGTTGGTCATAGTCCAACACTCAAACCAACACTCAAATCACATTGTGCATCTCACTTATTAGCATTACACAAAAGATATGTTTTGTGCCTTGTGTCTACTTATTCATTTTGCTTTTGTCCAAAGTATTTGATGTTGTCCTGAGCTGGTCTTTATGTTTTACCACTTTCCAACTGTGGAGCACTCTTTTTGATTCTTTCTTTTTTAAGTCTCCTGTGGGGAAACCTTTACTGTCGTAATGAAACAGCTCGTAGTTCATTCTTCTGCCCCAAAGTCCCTCTTTATTATTAAGAAACCAGAAGAAGCCCCTATTGCTTGATCCTACATATTGTAATCAAATCCTCATGGTGCCATCAACCACCAGCCTATTGTTGGAACCCAACCTTTATATTAAAAAGCTAGAGATTATAAAATGAAATTTGACTGATTTTTCCTTTGGAAGAAATCCTATGTCATAAAAATGTCCTTTCTCTAATCAAAATATCACCTGAATGAAGTCATCATGTTTAGCCTGATTACATTTTTTCCCCATATATGTGCAGCTGCATTTGCCTCTCCATAAATGTCATTTGATTATGAGAAAATAAACAGGAAGGGACTCAAAGGGAGCCAGTACAGGGCCTGCTTGTTTACCTGCTGCAGCTTTCTTAGCTGAAGAACAAATGTCATGCAAATGGTGCACTGGCAATCAGCTGCCAATCACCGAGGCTTGGCATTCTTGATGATTTGCTAAATCATTTAAAGAGACATGCTTTACTAAATGAAAAAATATCAGCAGCAAGGGCCTGTGTTTAAACACAGGGCTGAGTTATTATCCCAGTAGGCTGGAATGAAATGAAGACATCTTCCAATTAAAGCTTGCAGATGAACCAGACACCCCCTCCTTTCTCTCTCTTTTTTCTTTTTCTTCATTTTTTTTCTCTCTTCCATAAAGACAGGCAGATTATGATTGGGAGAGAACAGCGACAGAGGCTTTCATTACAAGCTGATTATGGTGATATAATTCCCAGCGCTCTGTGTCTGCGGGCCCAACTTCACATTTGAAGGTTTTTAATATAATTTCCTTAGGGTGAAATGCTGAAGATTTATTAAACTTTATGAAGGGCTTACAGATCCAATTTAAGAGGACATATCATAGGGCAAAACTGACAGATGATAAAATACATTCCAAGGGCTTTTTAATATATATATATATATATATATATATATAGCACCAGCAAGGAAAGTTAAAGTTGGAAAAAGAAGGAATTTCTTGTTTTATTGATTTTTTTTTTTTTAGGTATTGTGAATTGGGAGATGGAGTAATTAGTTCCTCCCAACAAATTTTTGAAAAAGGATTTTGTTACACTGATGAATGTCTGCAGCTTGTTAGAATAACGTACATATATATGAGAAGTCTTGTGTTACTTTATTAAAAGAGAGTAAAAATTAGTGAGGAATCAGCTTATTTCCTTCTCATCATTTCCATCAGAATGATTGTCACATATTGTATAGCTGTTTTAAATTTGGAACTATGGCACTCTAGCTAATCTCCAAGTTCAAGTGACAGAACATCCCCCTTCATTTCTCTTCACTAGACCCCCATCAGTGGCCTTGATACAACAAAATTCTTCACCCACATCAACTCCTACACCATAACCCTCTTGGTCTGGTATATATCATCCATTTCCAACATGGGGAGCTGTATCCCATTCCCCCATGCCCCAATGTATATTAAGCGCTACCGAGGGACCCAAACTCTACCGCACACTGAGATTCAAAGTTCTCCACAGACACACAGAGCAGACCTTCCAATGAACTACTGTTTGTGAAAGATACAGCCAATGCTCACAAGCTCTGTCTCCTGAACAACTCACATATTTTTCATGCTTTGTTTTATATGGTATGTGAATGGTCCACAACTCTGAGAGGAAGGAATGGGCACCTATAATCTGTCTTTAGAATTGCAGTAGTTCTTGTGCCTGAGACTGTCCCATGCAGTTTCTTACCCATACAATGAAAGGAACAGATAAAAATCATACGTCTGTAAGTCCCCATAGCTGTTCCAAATATGTTGGAGGTGGCATGTACCATCTGCATTCTGTCTTCTGCAGCTGAATCCACACATTCTTCTAGGTTTCCTGGAATAGAGAGGATCCTACTAGTTTTTCTTAGAGTGGTCTGTGATGGCATCTTGTAAGACAAGTCAATCAGTTTCCTGAACCAACTTGTTTTCCAACACTAAAAAATCATGGATGCATTTGATGATCTGTGGCTGCACTGGAGACCAGTATTCTGTGAATGGTCCTGTATTTCTTCAACCTCATGCCTTCTATAATGTCTTGCCTAAGGAAGCTTAGATGGGGACACCTTAGACACTATCTACCCCAATATGACATTATTGTCCTTGTTGCCTGTCTTCTCAACTGGTTGTAAAGGAGCTGTCCATGGTGCTGAACCTGCTAAGAATAGCTTTCAGCACCTTGGGGAGCTCTGTTAAAGTGTAAAATAAAATTTGGAGTGGTTTTACTGCTGCACTGAGATGAGAGCCACCATCCAGCATTGGCAGGCTGACGTCATAAACAGGTTGTAGAAAGGCTACCTCCACATTAAATACACATGAGAAATGCCAATATCTGAAATACTCAGATACAGGTACTCATGCCCAATAAATGGAAATTTCCTAGACAATGTTGTAAAACACTAAACAATTAGTGTAATGACACCACATACTGTTTCATAAGGAACTCAATGGATAGCTACCGTTTGAATCCATTTGGAACAGTGACTGGATTATGAGTGTGTCATTTCTGGAAAATGGCTCAGAAAAGTTGCTTTGTAGGACCACAGCTCACAGAATCTGTGGACTTCTGGGAGTTAGGGTACAAATGCCCAACTTTTCCACCCCATAGTCAGAACAATTCAAATTGGAAGAAAGTAAAATATTCCATATATTCAATGCATGCATTATAACAAGAAGTGTTGGCTTTCCTACTGCAAAATTGATCCTTACAAAAATACCCTGTTGGAGATGAGGCAAACAAAAGTAGATTTTATTCAGATACAGTAGAATAGATCATTTATCAAGTGTTTGGGAAATATATACTTTTTTTTCCTCTGCAGTTTCCAGGATGATTCAGTTCTTTCTGTCTTGTAATCCAATAACAATCCTTCTCCATCATCTCAATGGACAAACTGAGCCTATAAAGAAAGAACTGGCCTGCAATCTGTTGGCTGCTGCAAAATAATTGGTTGCCAAGAAATGGAGTAGTTATGCTCTTACATTAAGAGAATTTTCATCTACCATATGAGACACATCAGAATGTCAAAACTGAAAACATTAATTAGATCAACTATGCAATTTTGCACATTGCTACTGATAAATAAGGCACACTGAGTTCAGTGGGACTTATTCCTAAGTAATTTACATGAAAATAGGTTCCATAGAACACACGCTGAACCCTATATTTGAGTAAACATGTATAGGATTATGCTGTATAAATAAGTAAAGGAAGCTTTTGTTGTTTCTGAGAAGATTAAGACTGCATTCTAACACTGGCTTTTTCTTTTCTAACATCTTTAACCATTTTCTCTTCATTTATAATCATTTATAGATGTTACATTTAAAGGTTGCTCTTGTATTTTATGTATTTTGGCACATTGTAGTTTGAGCAGGTGATAGACATTGGCCCTTTCAACAGCCTACCTTGTCCCGTCGTACTCTGATGGTGATCCCAGTAGTGGCTCTGCTGGGAACGGAGCATGATGGGAGCACTCACCTCCACATGGGACTGGCTCCTTGTGGAAGGGAGTGCAATGGACATGCCACTTCCTTCCACAGTGCAACCACGTACTTTCTCAGGCTGCGTTGGGGCAGGAAGTGCTGCCATCGTGCTTCCTGGCCTTCCAGGTAAGTATGGAATGGTGGCACAATGATGTGTCATTGACGGGGAAAATCTCTCAATGATATAATCCGCAATCACAGCACCTGGAGCAGGATCATGACGGCGTCATGCAGAAGCATTGTCATGGTCCCACTCCTCTCCCATCCCTATGCTGAGATGCAAGGACTCTGTAGAAAGGGCCATTGTCTAATGAACATAAACTTCCTACTTCCCAATTTCTTTGGTAGCCTCTTTGATTTTCAGAGGACATCATTCTAGCAGTGACACAGACTTTGATTACTCTGGTAGCCATTCATAAAATGGCACAGAACGTAGCTGCAAAATTTAGATGCTTGCTAAACACATTGGCCCATATTCTATACTGACTACTTAGTTATGTACATGTTAACTAAATATCATCTCCCGGCCAGGTTCTGCCAATTGACTTCATCAGCCAGCAGCCACACTGAGAGATGGTGGTCTATTCAGGGCACAGGAAATTAGCAAGGCTAAGACAAGGACTTGTGACAGGAATCCTGATTGTTGCAGCCTTGCTGGTTGGTGGAAATATCCTCCTTCTGCACCACAATCACCAGCTGAACAGACCCCCCATTCCTTGGCATGGCTGCTGCCTTGCACAGTAGGTACAGTAGGTTTATCATTTATGATAACTATGCAATGTTAGTGAATACAGAACAGATACAGATATGTAACCCCAGGTTACAAATCCATAACTACAAAATAGATTGCCAGCCATGTTTTCTTTGTCTACGTTTTCCCAGATTGATTTTGCTTATTAAATGTACATTTTAGATATGTATATATTTTTAAACAATACTTCAAATAAGCCTATTTTCATAGATGTGATACATTTTATATATTTATGTTGCATTTTATGTGTGTATGTGTCTTCAAGTTATCCATTGAGTTATAGTGACCACATACACTTCATAGGGTTTTCTTAGGCAAGGAGTATCAAATACGGTTTTTGCCAGTATCTTCCTCTAAAATATAGCCTAAAGTACCTGATATTCATTTGTAGTCTCTTCTAAATACTAACCATGGATAATCTTGCTTAGCTTTCAAGATCAGACAGGATCTGGAGCCTTTGGGATATTTAGGCTGTATCTTATATTTACATGACTATATTTTTATTGTATACCACACTAAGAAAATTCATTTTGCTAAGCAGTGTATTATATTTCTAGAACATAATAATAAATATCTGTCTGTCTAGCTATCCGATATCTATGATACAATCATTCACATTTAATGTGGAAAACAATTTGGTGATTAATATGCCAGAAAAAAATGTGTGTGAAAATCGAACTCTTGATGAGAATATCATTGAAACTCCTGCTAGGTAAAGTCAGGCTATGTGACAAAGTGAAATTTCCTTTTCCATAAATTTGGGAACTGTTAAGACTAGCCAGTTATAATATTGACTGAAATGGAACAGAGTCTTCCTCCAAGTTTTAGTTCAAAGATTCTGCTAAGGTTTTAGTCATTCTTGCTTCATTCTTGGTTCTGTTTGAAGTTACACAGAGCTGCATTGATGCTAGAGCTGAGTCAAAATACTATTTCTTTCTGGCAATGTCAGAAGACACCTCCATTCTGATGGCTTACAATAATAACTTAAAATATTATTTTTTTCAGTATGGCCATCATTCTGAATTGATATTACTCACCATCAATGACATCAGCAAAGTAGGTCAAAAGATAATTTATGACTCTCTACCTAGTGTTAATGATCCCATCATCATTTGGCTAGACTCAGCCATGCTGAAAGGAAGGGGAAAGAAAACCTCAACCTCTACTCAGGAGAAAAGATGGTGTCAAAGCAGTAGAATGCTGGGAAAACAATGGCACTGGTGTGATTTTTTAAAACACACACACACACACACAGCTGAACCATTTTTTGCAACCCCTGATCATAACAACCAACCAATCAATCTAATCTGAATGGGTATTTTGGGGACAAGAAGGAAGCAAGACTGTAGTGGCATACCATCACCTTAACCCTATTTGCATTTAGTGATCATATGAACTAGGCTACCAATGAAGTGTTTGGGGGGCAACAATCTTTACTTCATTCCTTGCTACAAATAGAAATGGGGAACATCAATGCATCCCTAACTGGTATGTTCTAGGAAGGCTCAGACAGGCAATTCACAATGTGCTGAAGTGGTTATCAGAATGAATTTATTAAACAAAAAGGAAAGGAATGAATTTGTTAAATAAAAAGGAAAGGAAAGGAAAGGAAAGGAAAGGAAAGGAAAGGAGGGAAAATTCCCCAATTTGAATGTGCCTGTATGTTGTAATGCCCCTCAAAAAGAGATTAACTAATCTAGTGTGCATGCAGAATATTTATCCAGTACATTTTGAATCATAAGTCACAGACATCATGGCTTTCCCATCACATCACAGACCCCTCAAAGTATTTAAAATATGTACAGCAAGACACAGATATGTTGCAATGGACAGACTCTTCTTGAGACAGCAAAGCATAGCTTGGAATAAATATACTGATTTAAGGTTGATAGTATTTGGATTATCTGTTTCTGCTGTAAGAGGTCTGCCATTCTGGTTTTATCCAGAATGATTATCTACTTATAAGAGGGCTATTATTTTGATTTTGTTTCAAATACTTACCTCATCACTATTATTTTCATGAACCCACTCATGGTGGGATCCAAAGAAGTTTCAAGGTGACATCCAATGCTGATGGAGGCAGAAGGTACACTGGAATTGGGAGAAGATGATGTTCACCCAACCACCATAACCCTGTGCACCACAAAGACTTACTCCAGATGGCTGGTAAAAAATAGGTCCCAATTTGTGGTACCATGGAAGGCTCCAAGGTCAGAAAGAGGAAATTCTGTCATATTGGTGGTCAGATCTCCATATTATAATCTTCCTATTTCTATTATACTTGAACAGGACACGTTGCCAAAATCTTTTTGCGGGGAACTTGGGGGTGGCCAACACCTGGGAAAACTTGTTCCTCTATAGGCTTTTTTTTAATGCAAGACATAGTCCCAAACTAACATATTTGTGAAACAACATGCATAATTTTAACAATTTAAGTCTAGATAGTGGAATTGCCTTATAAAGTACCAAGGAAGAAGTAGCAGAGATAAGTAGTGGAAAAATACGAGACTGATTGACAAAGTTGAAAAAAAGAGTAAGGCAATAAAACCTTAACGCATAAAGGAGAGTGAAAAACAGAAATATGGAGAAAGACAGCTTAGACAAAAGCAAACCAAGAGCAGTTGCAGAGTGAGATTTCAGTAGTTAGGAGGGGAAAAGTGTAATTAAGTAGTGTAAGCTAGAATTAGAGTGATGATGTATTTGCATGCCACAGTTATGGGTGCTTTGATACTACTTTAAATGGCATGGATCCATCATATGTAATCTTGCGATTTGTAGTTTAGTGAGGTAACAATTTTCTGCCATAGTTCAAGGGAGTGAGCATGGGAACTTTCTAGCAAAGAAATATCCAGGATTCTTGAGCCATAGCCATTAAATTAATACAAAACTGCTATAATTGTGCAGAATGTGGACACACCCTACTAGAAAGAAAGAAAAGAATCCAGGGAGGAGGGTAGTCTTGTAAAATGATCCAAATTGTATATCTTTGCATTCCTATTATCTGGTTAAAAACACACTGATGCAAGTATCCTCAACATCCAGGTGAATCCACAGTGGGCAAGAAAACCAGAGATTGCCTGAACATAACCATGAAAAGTACCAGTGGGGAGTATCTCCCTCCTAGATCATTGCCTTGAAAGTAGAGCTAACAGGCCTAACAAGAATTAGGATGATAAGCTGAAGAAATGTTTCCAGGTGCATAAAGACAGAAAGTGATTATGCTTTTCTGAACAGAAGGACACTTGACTCCAGCAGAGAGTATATTTTTGATATTAATTGCCATACAAAAGATCTGCCTAAATCCAGTATATACTTTGATGCTGTTACCCTGATTTCTGGGGTCCCTTAGGGGACGCTTTACCGTGCTCCACATGATAGGGAATGGGAACTCAACAGAGCACAAGCAATAGCAATGTGAGAGGCAAGGTAACCTAGCGGGGTCTTTTTGCCCAGTTTTGACAGGGTCAGGCCAAGGCAAAAACCAGACAAAGATGTCAAATAAATGATTTTATTGAAGGGAATATCATGCATCAACACACTCACTCAAGACCTATTAAGAAGCAAAAGAGAGGAAACTGGATAGGGGAAATATTGAAGGGATTGTAGCTGGGGTAATACTGCACCTTTTCCTGAAGTCCTTTGTCCAGGAAAAGAGCGAACGAAGTAGAGCTCAGCAAAGAGAAGGCTGAGAGGATTACTCGACTGATGAAGAAACAGTCTGGTGGTATGACCAGGAGTTATCCAAAGAAACGGTCAAAAACTGGGACTATTTGTAGGGGAAAAACTACCTTGAGGGCAAATCCTCTCCCAGGGAGAACAAAAGGTGTTGCAATGCAAAAGAAGCTCCACAATGGCAACTCCTTTTGCATGATGAGGTTACAAGGTGTTGCCAAAGTTTCAGGATCTTCAGTTGCATTGGGTTGTGGTATGAATTTATGTAGATAGTCCTTGCCTGATAGGATTTTATTGCTCTCAGTGCTCAACCCAGGGGAAAACACACAAATCCCCTGAAGTTGACTCCTCAGTGGCTGAGGACCCTTTGTCTACTGTGGGCTTGCAGAGCTTGAGGTCTCCTGGGGCTACGTGATGGGGGATTATACTGGCCTGACCTGGTTTTCGATAGTTCAACCGTTGCTGCCTATGTGCCCATCTGGGTGACCTCTCTGGCATGTTGAATCACATTTAATATTAAAATTGTAGACACCCGGATAGGGTATACCAGTGGGATAACAACGCAACTGTGCTCATTGATTTCAGGGAATGTAGGCACGTACAACTCTATATTGCATTTAGGCCCTTGACTAGCCAACTGATGAGCTGCAAAGTGTTGTTTTTGTGGAATTAGAAAGCGAACAAGGTTTGCCTTAGCACTTCCAAGAGTTATTGGTCAGGGTTACCACATGCTATTTATGTTAATGTAAACAATAGGGGAATGGCAAACAGAGAAGAGCTTCATTGCTAGTAACATTTATTTGTGACTGAAAACATGCATAGGATTATGATCGTTTATTTGGCCCTTCCTTGATCTGGTTACAAACAGAAGTACACAGGCTTAGCTACACCAGCATTTCTTTTTTCTTCCCCATTCTTTTATAATTATTCTCATCCCATGTCATTCACTAGTCTGCTTATATACTCAGATTTCCCAGCAACCTCTTAAAATAACAGGCATTTAAATTTGCAACTTTTTCCCCCCATGGGGTTGCAATTGTTATAATAAAACTACTTAAGCTGCCTTGGGAAGAAATGTTAGCATGCAACACAAGGATTAAACAGAATTGATTTTCCTAGGATGTAAATATATGAGGTTGTTCAAGTGAGTATTCAAATGCCGGCAAATGATTGTGATTGTAATCTTGCTCCAGTTCATCTAACGTGCTCGTCAAGAAAAAAAAGGGGGGGCAAATCAGAAACAATACGGCTAATCTGACAGAAATTTCCCAGCTGTTCCAAGTTTATATACCTTAATAGCAATATTTTGACATGACATTATTAATCTGTGGGACTTGTGCATTCATTATGATTTTAAAGTGCCGGATATGATTAGCAATGGTATCATCAGGAGATTACTGAAGCGAAGGTTGGGATTTTTTGGCAGAATGGAAGTGGAGTTCTTTTTAGGAAAATAAAGGTCTTGAGAAAACCCAGAACCAGCCCTAGATATTTTACAGCCTGAGGCGCAATGGAAATAATGCCTCTAACTCACCTAAATTAAAGAGCATGGCATGCAAAGCCAGCCAAGTTATTCTGGCATAGGAAACAGAACATCCTTCCAGCATCTTTCCCCATCTCTAGTGGTAAAATGACAATAATAGCAATTTAACTCACAATTTGCTGCCCTTTCATCACACCCCAAATCTGCTGACTGAGGAGGGCTGATGGGGTCAGCCAAGTCAGAGCCCTGAAGCAATAGGACAGACCAGGATGTCAGCACATGCCAATTCCATAGTTAAAAGATTAAAAGGCAGTGCCTTTTAAAACCCAAGGATGTGAATCAATAAAGTGCTGTGAGATGACTAATGCAATGATACAGACTTTGAACTTCTCTGGACAGCCTGTTAGGCAAACATCGCCATGAGCTCTGGTTGTAGAAGAATTGCTTGAGACATTAAAATAGAATAAATGTGTTCTGAGAACAGGACCTCTACAGTATTATGACATTATGAACCTACAGAAGAGCTAGTAGTCTCTCTTCCAGAAACACTCACCACTTCTGAATTTATTGCATGAATTGCACCATTTGCATCCATTATGTGATACAGGGCAGCTAGTGAGTCCGATGATGGAGGTAGGAGTGAATATGCTCTGGATTTTAGTCTGAATTTTAAAAGGGATATCCAAGATGCCAAATACATTTGGGTACAGGATGTGGTACTTGGGTAGCTTTACAGTTCAGACTAAGGTCATTTCCACGCTAGACTGTTATAGTGCTATTATTCCACTTTCAACATCCTATGGAGTTCTCAAAGGCCCCTCTCTAAACTGCAAACCCCAGGATTCCATAGGATGTTGAGAGTGGAATAATAGCACTATAACAGTCTATCGCAGAAATGGCCTAAAACTCAAAGTAGATTCACCATCCAACAGATATTGGGGCTACCTGCTGCAACTATTATGATCTCCTGCATTTTGGCATGCCATACTGAACTACAGCCATACTAACTGAATCCTAAATAGCCTGCATCTAAAATGAGACCTTTAAATAGAGCACAGACAGCAATAATCCCCTGCTTCATCAGTAAGCATCATCTCTTCTTACTGTTCTCCAGTTGTGGTCCTAATTTCAGCTTACCCTGTACCTTTATTCCTAAATCCTGATGTCTCTTCTGTGCCTATTCCCTGTTAAGAACTGTTGGTGTGTTCTTTCTCGGGTCCATCTCCTTCAGGCGTGCCTTAGCAGTTCTGCTACAGACTGGTGATCTCATCTGAACTCCCTTCACTTCTTAACTTGTCATTTTGGCTGGATGTTTAGCTTGGCTTGATCTTCAGTTCCTGACCTCTCCGTCTTTACAATGTCTGCACACTGTGAACTTAGACTGGCTCTTGGACAAGGCCTGGTTCTTCTGCCAACATTCATCACCAACCCCTGATCCTGCAAAGTCCATTCACACCTGGTGCCTGAAAAGGCAGCTAGACAAAGCAAACAGGAGCCCAGTGCCGCAGGGCAGAATCCAAATGCCAGCATGAATCAGGCAGAAATATATTCTGGCTGAAAATGTTGCACAGCTAAAGCAGATTTTAAAAAAAGTTTTCTGCATTTGTCTGATAAGTGTCAAACAGTGCTGCAGCCAAACAGAGACTTGGATTTTAAAATCCTGTTGCACAAGATCGTTAATCTTGCACCCTGCCCCCTCCCAAAATCACCTCATTTGTGAGAGAGATTCCTCAGGGTGTATTTTGGGGGGAAGGTAGCTGGGGAGAGCAGCAATACCCTTGCAGAAGTGCCTTCTGCTTATTCAATGTGGGTCCAAGCCTATAATGCTATGCTGAGAATAATATATTTCCCACTGAGAAGTTACTGTATGATCTCCCAAGCTTCAGCTTTATCAGTGACCATAGACAGAACCCAATCAGAGAAACTTTGCATAGAGCATACACGGGGAGCGAGATGCTTGTATCAGATACGTGATGATGATTGCAGTGTGACTGAGACAGGCTGTCAAATGAGAAGTAATTTACTTTTAGCATTAGGAAGACTGGCAGTGAAGCTGAGATCACAAGCACTGTTCACAAGCTCTTAGTCACAGCAGCTTAGTTTCATCTTTCACAATCTTTGGAAAGTAAGAAAAATGATAAATCTAAGCCTCAGTGGTCTGATCTATAGATATAAATATATTGTGTGGGAGGGAGCAGGGAGATTTGAAATGGATTTCTGCTCCCAAGGTCATTAATTTTAAAACTGCAATGCGAAGTTCAGGCCATGAATAGCTTTGGTTTAAGGCTAAAGCTCTGATATGATGATTCTGAGTT